>JAYKKI010000014.1:23659250-24287000 GCA_039881145.1 Druceiella hillmani
CAAGGGGAAAATGGCAAGAACCGGTAGAAGTTTAAGTTTATATTTGTGTAATTACTGGAGTTAAAATATTTTACTCCATTCGTTCGTTACGATGTTCAAGTTAACTCGCAAGAAACATATAAAAGAGTAGAATATTCTTAACCTATATCCTTTCTACCTGCAATATATGAAAAAAGATGAGAAATGTAATATTATTTGTATCATGAGTCATATTGTGCCGTATAGTATTATTTAATTTTCAAAATGAGGCATTCATAGTGCCAGTTTAAACATTCACAAAATCTGATTGTTTATGTTCTTATTTAGCTTTAATTCAAAGTTGCCTGTTGACACTAGGGTGCTTCAGTGCTTCTAAAATGTCTTAGTTTAAATATGCTTATGTTTCATTATACTAGGTAACTCCATTTATTTGTCACTTTAGAACTAAAAATAACATATAAAGACTAAAGAAAATGACAGAATTTCTGTGATGAAACCGCTAAGTTCAAAAGGAAGATAATTAACTATTTTTCACACTGTATTAAGATATTGTTAAAGTTTTATGTTTTAATTACCTTAACAAGTTGTTAAAAAAATATAATAATGTTTAGCAGAAAACTGTCAAGCACATACCGTGTTTAAAATCATAATCCAGCCCTCTTTTTGCATCTTTTTGCTTTTGCATCATACATTGCAAGTTACCATGACTAGGATAATTGTAAGAAACTCTTCGTGCAAAATAAGTTTGCCCAGTTATAGATTTACTTATACGCGGTTGTATAGATTTTCGATATTTTAAACAAAATATGCACGATAAACTTAGACGAACTCGATCGACGATTCGCTATTAAATTTGACTAAGATTAAAATGTATCTGGTTGTTATCTTACTTTCAAATATTCGTGAAAGCAATATTTGAAACTGAAATTTTGTTGAATCTAATTTACAATAAGTATATTTAAAAATTAATGATTCCTTCCACTATATATATATATATATATATATATATATATATATATATATATATATATATATATATATATATATATTATATATATATATATATATATATTTATATATATATATATATACATATATATTTACGTATATATTTTAATGAAATGTATAATTCAAATCTCTAAATCATTTAGTAAAAAATTACATTGAAGACATATAAGATCCTGAAATTTCATACGTTAATAAGTAAATCAAATTTTAATAATATAATATATTTAAACTAAAATTGCGATAACAACTAATTTATTATTTTCGTTTAACACTCTTCATAACAGAGTTTCGGGATCCACCACAGAACCATGCTTTTGCATGGTATGGTGGTATTTAGGAATAATTTTCTATTTCACAAATATTATTTTTGTAAACGAAACTTGCTAAATTAGACGAATCTATATAATCTAATAAAAGTCCTAAAAAATAAAGAAGAAAATGTATAGGCTATAACCTAAAGAGTATAAAAAAGGAGATAAATTATAAATAACTCTGTACGGAAAACTACATAGCGTTTCGAACTCTCTGACGTTTTGAGTCACAGCTTTTCATTATGAACAAGCATATGATGATGCGTTGAGTGAAGAGTCAATGAGATGAGTTTTGTATTTCACTTAAATCAGTCTCGTCGCACAAATAGCTTCATTTAAGCAACGTCCAGATGTAAAACTCAAAATTGTGAAAAAGCCAAGGTACTGCATCTTCAATGCGAACATGCGATAGTTCTGAATTGTTCCATTAATTATTACTGAAATAAGTTCATTCTGATCAATTTGCTAACTAAATTTGTCAATTATAACATTATCCACGGAACAAATCAAACCATTTTTAGTTCACTCAGTCTTGAAATCAGTATAGAAGAGGTGATAGAATGAAAAAGAGTCTCAATAATTGAATCATGAACTTTCAAATATAATAAATTCTCTACCTAATTTCTCTGATTTATTGAACTATAATTTTCATCGTACACACAAGAACAAACTCTTGCTTCTCTTAAAATATAGTTAGAATATGTTAACTTTTTAAGATATTTCTCTATGTTCACGTTAAAATGCTTTTCTGAAATGAGTGGTTTTTACCAAAATTGTATCAAATTACATTTAATATACCATTGAAATGTAAAATAGAAAACATTCAGTATACCATTCAAATGTAAATATACCA
This sequence comes from Druceiella hillmani, assembly GCA_039881145.1. Taxonomy (NCBI): domain Eukaryota; kingdom Metazoa; phylum Arthropoda; class Insecta; order Lepidoptera; family Hepialidae; genus Druceiella; species Druceiella hillmani. The sequence continues at coordinate 23,661,402 of JAYKKI010000014.1, forward strand.
TTCAAATGTTAAAGTTATTTTAGATAACACTCTCATCGGAATTTATTTTTTTCAAGTAGTACTATTAAAGTCTCTTTTGACATGACACGATTTAACTGCTAATTATTAGGAATAAACATCCTTATTTTCTATACGTATATATATATATATATATATATATATATATATATATATATATTATATATATATATATATATATATATATATATATATATATATATATACAAATAATTAATTAGTCCCTCCCAATGAGGGTCGGAATGTGCATTTTACAATATACTACAATGACCTCTACACATCTTTATTTTCAACAAAATCCCTGACGCTATAATAAGCCTTTGAGATAACCTGGTGTTTAATATATCCTCAAGTGTCCTGTGAAAAAAGCGAACATCATTGTCCAGGAAATACATATTAGTAATTTGTATTCTAAATTTATGATTATGAATTTTATTTTTATTTCTTGTATTACGAGTATGTATATCAAACCCTTTAACAAGCAAATTTAAGTTCTTTTTGACATATAATAGGTTCTCATAAATGCATAACGACTGCAAGGTCAGAATATTTGCATCTTTAAATAGATGTTGTACTGGTTCCCGAGATTTCATATTATATATGGCTCGGACTGCTCTCTTTTGCAGAATAAAAATAATGTTAATATCTGCAGCACTGCCCCACAGCATAATACCTTACGACATAATGCTGTGGAAATATGCAAAATAAACTAACCTGACTGTCGCCGTATCAGTCAACTGCCTAATTTTTCTAACTGCAAACGCTGCCGAGCTTAACTTACTACCTAGGGAATGGATATAGGAGGTATACGATGGTACTGGTCTTTGTTGTGATTCAAAAACTAGAATTTTCTCACATCTTACTAAGTGAACTCTGTGTCGTCTTCTAGTTTGGTGGAGAAAAATTTAATAATAATTTATCTTTTTAATTTAACTTTTCAGACAAATAACTATTTCGGAATTTTCTTAGCCATTTCGCAGAGGGAGAAGTTCACGACTGTTTTGTGGAATATTATTCTTAGAGATGAAATAGTAATTAAGCACTTTAAAAGTCACAGACTTTATTAAAGTTGATTCGTTACAAATATAGATTTTTGTTTTGAATGCCGCTGGAAAAGAAACTTGAAATATCGTGAAATACAAATATGGTCTCACAAAATTTTCTTTTAATATTTATTTATAAATTTTAATATTCGTGACTTATTAATACGAGAAATCCTTTTAAATCAACCAGAAAATTAATCCAGCCCGCTCGAAGAACAACCTAAGGTTGAATCCAAAATCCACAAGCTAAAAGGCCGTCAAAGACTGTAACCTTAATATCAATCCAAAACACCACAACGAAGACTACGTAGACCAATAATAGTGACGTGATCTCCATGAATCTACTATCTAAGCTTGGTGATAATAATTTTAAAATAAGAGTCTTGTTGACAAATAACTTTTTCCTAATCGTTTATATAGATTTTTTCGTCTGAGGAGAAATCAATTACACAAAATTATAAAAATTTTAATAAAAAGATAGAAACAATTCAATAGTTGTACACTATGACTGATGAAATAGTTTGAATGCTTTGTGAATGAAAACGAAAACGCACATATTACGAGTAATTGCACTAGTCTGGTTTTGACAACATGGCACATGTAAACATATGTTTGTTCGAATTAGAAGTTTTATTCAGCGTTAGTTAATTTCTGTTACACAAAAAAAATCATAAATGCATACATTTTCTAAAAGTATATATATAATATAGCTACTAATACTCAGAGCAGAAAATGGTAAAAAATTATAATAAATGTGAATATAGTGAATTATTTATTTGTGTATAATACAAAAAAAAATAAACAACAAATCTGCAATTGACTACAATATCAAAATTTGTTATGTAAATGCAATTATAATTAAAATATCACAACTTTAATATACCACCCATTTAACTGATCACGTTTTAACCCTGACGAACGTCTATGCACTAAAAATTCTTTTTACGGCAGAACGGAGGAGGCATATGCGTTTAGGGTAGCAGTTTTTACTTCCGAAACGTTTTAACTGATTTCGATACGGTTTTCGTTAAAATGTTTGTGATTAATTAACAATTATTCTTAGAAAATTGTTATGGTCATTAGGCCTTAACAGGCGGCGTCGCAGTAAACATTTTGTTGCAAAAGAATGTTCCCATTTATCTGACCAACGGTTGGACCGATGTAGATATGGTTTCCTGCAAAATATTTTAAACTAATCGGCCATGGTTATTAGATATGTGTTATGGTGATGACTTACCAGGGGGCGCCGATATACACAATCTGTTGTAAACGAATATTCCCATTTATCTCCAAAATCGGTTTTCTGCCGAATATTTGGGACTAATCGGCGATGGTTCTCAGATAGGTATTATGGTGTTAGTTCACCAGGGGGCGTTCCAACATTTTGTTGCAAACAAATGTTCCCATTTATCTCTAAAATGGTTTGACCGATTTAGACACTGCTTTAATTAAAAAGTTTGTGATTTAACGGGAAACGTTATTAGCCAGGTGTTATGTTAACTCATCAGAGGGAGCTGCAATAAACATTGTTGTTTGATATAAATTAACTACTTTGTGGCCTTTCTTTGGCTTCATCGAAATGTTATCCAAGTAACATATTTCTCAAGTTCTTCCAATGCTATGCAATTATGTGTATTATTGAAGAGTTTTCTTTGATTTAGATTATTTATTAATACGGGTGTAATTGTACATTTTCCTGGGTGTGTAATTATATTAATAGGTTTTTATTTTCGTTTAGTCGCGGGGTTTTCCACATATTATTTAATCGTTTTTCAATTACAACCACTACATCCGTCGTGGGTTCTTTTAAATTTTTTATTTTGATTTTTACCAATATTGGGTTTTATTTAAATCTATGCACTATTTTATAATTTGCATTTACCGAGCGTCGTTAGATTGTTTAAATTTTTGAAATACTTGACTATTAATTGCACCTATTAATTCGAAAATATAATTTTTTAAGATAAGAATAGAAACTGAAATACAAAGGAAGGTGCAGAAAGACAGCTTTCTGCACGTTCCTTTGTATTTCTCTTCATTTTTTATTTCATAAAACAGGGTATTAAAATATAACATTATCTACATAATATACTCTCTATTAGGATTTATTTATATGTTTATTAGGATTTTTTCATTCCACGTCAGCGTCGTCTTGTATTAATATTAAAACTGTATACCTGTAAATATTTTAAAAGCAATTTAAATGTAATGGAGTTAGTATGAAAATGGTGTTTGTTTTTTTAACAAAAATTCGTTCAATAAATTTTGTTATTTTTTTTCAAGACCGCAAACATAAATTAAAAGCAAATAATTACAAAAGATTAACAACAGAGAGTTACGGTAGATTAGTAATTAAGAATTAGTAATTAGAGGAGTACTCCCAACTTTCAACAATTAGTGATTGAAATTTTCATCACAGTCAAAAGGCCCGTCTGATGGCAGACTAGTCCATATTATTATTCAATAGAAATCCGTAGATTTAAATCTATACGTATAATAAAATCGTAAAAAACCGAATCTCTACATTAAATATGTTTAAGCAAAACTAAGTACTGAAATAAATCCTAATCAAAGAAGTTTGGGCTTGAAATGTGTAATTTTTAATTTTTTGTTTTATATAATATCAAATACTGAAAAAAAACCAATTATATTTACTCACTAATGCCTATTTAAATAATTAATGAGTTCGTCCTAATATAACTATGATTATTTGTAAAGAGAACCATATTTTCTCACAGCATACTCAGTGCTGAGATATTTTTCATGGTAGTTGCATATGATGTAAAAAACATATGGAATATCAATAATACGCAAATAAATATTTAACTTCAAAATTTATTTCTTGTTTCTTTATACCCCTTTAAAGGTTGTAATTTCAAAAATATGGTTGGAATTTGGTTAAGAAAATTTAATGAATATAATATAACAGATATTGTGATGGTGTTGGAAAGATATTGATCTAATGATAATACAATAAAAATGTCTCTAAAATTTTGACGCAAATAAGAGCTATATAACTCTACCCTTAAGCAAAATAAGGGTACAATGACGGAGCCAAAAAGTGATAGAATGGAAAAGGAACTCTTACCTGATGAAGAGTAAAGTTTAGACTCGTTTCAACTGTTTGACATAAAAAGGAAAGTAAATAAGTTAGTAAGTATATAAAGGTACATATAAAGACATGAAGCAACTAAGCTATTAATAAGTAGATAGATAAATATGCCGTTCAGATTAAAAACAAATGCAATATTCTATATTTATATACATACAAGCTTGTATAGATATATGGATTTCATTGGCACCGACTCCTAAAATTTTGAGTAGTAGTAGTACTTTACAAATTTATTTATATTCGGAAACGATATTACACCGTAAAAGTTTTAACTATTAGTATTTTTATTATTTTGTACTTTTCAGTGCGCTTCTTAATATGTGGTGTTATAAAATATCATGGACCTAACGAATAATTAAAATTTGACATTTTTGGAGAAAGTAGCTGCTACTAAGATTTAATCTAATTTTAATATGATTCTTATCCTGATGGCTATCGTGCAAGATATGAAGTTCTTAAAAAATAATATAAAAATATGTTATATGTTTTTTATACAATATGTTTTGTCATCATTTTGATAGATCGAAAAAATCTACATTTTGTTCGAAGACTAGAATATAACCTTCACTATTTATACACATATTGTAAATCAATAAAGTCATTATTTTCCGTTGAGCAACATTTTGACCATGGTATTTTGCATTTTAAATAAAAGCATATTTATAAATCAGTTAATTTTTTAACCTTAACTAAATTATTAAGTAATTTAAAACCGTTTTTTAATAAATGTGGACCTGCTTGGAGGACGTTATATGCCTAACTTTTTACCATTATTGTCGAGTAAAAATGACAGTAAATATTTTTTAGCTTTCATTTTAAGTCAGGTGATTTGTCGGTTTTAGTAAAGTGATGTAAATAGGTACTTATAATTTTTTTCTATCTCATTTCCGTACTTTAGTAGGAACATTTGTCAATTCCAGTAATACATTCGATTTAACTTACCAAAAATATGCGAAAACTCTATATGGTCTCCATTATTACTCGCTATAGCCTAATTAGTTAAGTACGAATCTTGCCAATATTAAAGAATAACTGAGCCCACGAAACCGATTCTCTATGATAGCATAAATACAACCGACTGCCTGCGATAGTTCGTGCGTAGTAGCATCCCGGTGTAATTGCTATTTTTCAAGCAAATCGTTGTCATTTAGCTAAATCAATTATCCTGCTTCTTGATCTTTCAGACATTTATCTCCCGATTCTAAACGATAGAACTAGCGACTCGCTTTTGATTCCTTTTCCTAGGGTGAAATTAACGTTATTGGTCGTCTTTCTCATACCACGTCGTGACTCCTAGAAGATTATAGCTTAAATAACGTGTTCGTTCATATATACTGGATTTGCGGATATCGGATGATTAGGCTGCAATGTGTACCCTAAGGATAAAAACTTATCGAATTTTATACCTATCACAATTTTTTTTCTAAAGTGTTTAAAAATAAAAAATGTTATTTATTAAAAGTGGGCCATTACTTATCAGCGAAAGTGTAATTGGTATCCGTTGTGCTTTATTTTTTTCTGAAAGCTTTTCAAACATTCAAAGCTTTTCAAATATTTAATAGGGTAAATATGTGCTTAATAGCAGCATTTAAATTTGGTATTGGTATAGTCAAGCATTTATGTACTATTACACTCCCCGACATACTATTAACTTCACAGTACTATTAATTTACTCTTTATCCGTGAAAAGGTAATAGTAACATATACTATTAAGTTTTCACAGTAGCAACTAAAAAAAAGTTAACTTTCACAGTAAGCATTAGATTAATATATTTAACAATTAATTTCGTAGAAGTGACATAAGTTGTCGTTAAAATTTTATTTGTCATACATAACGTGACCATTTTTTTTTGTCAGAGCGGGACCCATACGTAATTTTGTAAAAAAAAGAATTTATTTTCTTTTCTATTTATTCAAATACAAGAACATAATGACAATGTATTAATAATCTGTACCTTGAATTAATCTAGTATTTTTTTTTATTTATCGGCGGAGCAAACCAGTTTCAAAGTATCGGTTTTCAAGTAGGAATGGAGCTCATTACATGATTTGTCAACGTTAGCCCTTGGTAATCAAGATGGCTTTCAGAATTGCGACACTTAAACGTGTTTTCTAACATGTCCATATTTTATTCATTAGAGAGAAAACTCATTCGACAAGTGCGTTCCGTTCAAGTAGACATAAAATATATTCAATAATTATACGAAAATTTACACAATTGAAATTGTTGTTACGGAAATATTTGAACAACTCCACCCAAAACTCTTCAGCAGCAACATTCTTAGTGTTTCATGTTGTTATTTTTTCATCTGTGACGTAATTAGAAATTAGCTCGTCGGGCACTTCCGTATCTTGACTGCTGCTAACAAATTCTTGTGTAACCAGCAAATCCGTCACATTCTTTACTTCTTTCCACGTAGATACTTTTGTCAAATTTGCCCATTCAAATACTCCTTAGGTCGGTATTGAACTGGTACCATTGTTTCAAGTATTCTTTACTTTATTTACAAAATTCAGCAACCGCAATGTTTATATTCTGAAGACAGCAACGTCAGTTTCTTCTCATTTCACCATTAGATTACAGCATGAGGAAGTCATGAGGAACGAGTATCAAGCTCTCTTTAAGTGCCAAATTATCTCGAAGATGGTTAATTCCCTTCATAAGTTCTATTGCAGATACGTTTTGTCCCTCAATTTTCAACACGGCTTGATGAAAAGTCGCTGTCTGTGCATATATAAAATTTAACCATAATTAAAAACTAGGGTTTTTGAAAAATATTTTCAAAATATTTGGACATATATCCACGCTCAAAAAATTAATATTTAAAAATTAAAACCTTTTTAAAATTGTTTCAAGCGCCAGCGTTAACGCATGAAATCTTGTTTTATTATAGCCCAGCAGTCTCTAATACTCGATTTCAATGGAATAACAAAAATATTTTAAAGTTTCCACTTGGACAATATAAATGTAAAAAAATTAATAAATTTGCACAACGATAAATTCGATGTCCATAGGGAGACAATCTGAAGCGGTTTTGATTGCGTTGTAAACTATGTGGGCTCCACATTCAACTCCAATAAGTTAACTTCGAATGGGTTCAATTTTGCGTAAATATTATTACTCTCTTTTCTATTCTTTCTTCCAAAATTACATTAGTAATATACTTAAATGCAAAGACATTTTTTGCCTAAATTATTACTAAATAATACCTCCTTCAAATAACCAAAAACTATGTGCAATATTTTGCCTGGCCACTCTCAAAACTCTAAAATCTTGACTTTCTCGCCTTCATAAGTTAAGAAATAGCGAATCAAAACAGAAAATAATTTTATCAAGCCATGATTTGAAGCATCCGTAAATAAAGTTATGCAGTGAGCTTTGCAGAGATGTTCTTTCAATTCAACCGACAATAACTGTACTGGCACCCATGTGTCAGTACAGTTTTACAACAGTCTGAGATTTTGTACGAGCACATCTAAATATTTGCTGAAAATATGTTCAAATTAAATTAGAAGCACAGTCGTTTGAGCGAAAGCCGTGATTTTCTTGCACCATGCGATACGCCCACGCACTTTCCGCTACAGCTAAATACAAATTTTTTGAAATCGGTTAATCGGTTCTTTTGAAAAAAAAGCGTGCATTGACGAACTTGAAGTAGCAACTTGATCAGAAAACCTTAATTTTATTGATTGTAAATATTTTCCAATATCGCTGTGCACTTGCATTTAGGCATGTTACTAATGTTACAAACACGAAAATGTGAAAAGAGTTATTCGATTGTGCGCGCTCGAACTCTTCGACTCGACAGAATCAAAATGCTCAAACTAAAACAAAACAATGTTAGCCGTACTTTACGTTCGCGTAAGTGACACGAGGTTCTGAGACACATTGCTTCATTCATCCCGCTTTCGCATGTCACTCGCTCTCTTTTGTCCACACCGCAGCCGCCCGCGCTTCCGTCTTCCGCGCGTTTCGAATGCAAGGAATATAGGTAGGTAAATACATAAATTATCATTTAGTCTGTTTGCAAAAGCGATACATTTTTCCTCTCGCCCGGGACAACGGGATAGACAGCGTGAAAGTGGGACTGTCCCGCCCAAAGCGGGACGTATGGTCACATTCTCCATATATCAAATTATAATTATTTTAACAATCTTATTACAAATTTTTATAATTTTAACTTCTGGTTAAAATTTGCATTACATAATATTTTCCCAATTTTGCATGACGGTGACAAAGGATGTTTCGAATATAAATTGTTCTTAGAACCTATTGAATAACGCGTTTTTTTTTCAATATTTCGTATAGTATTATATCTATTAAGTTTTTTTAGATAATAATAAAATTGTTGTTAATAAAAAGTAAATAAATACAAAACTTCAATCTTAATCTGTAGCTCAAAGACAGAACAATACAACAAGGAACTGTTTCGGGTAAATAATAATATTTTCCATTACTCTTTTCCATTTTATGTTCCTCCGTATCCGGTAGCTACGATTGAGACTGAAATATTTCCCGAATTTCTTCGAGCGTCTTTTGTTGGGTTTTCGAGGTACGAAATAATACAACAAAGGTGACTTTTATTGCACAGAACTTCTATGCGATTACTGCCACTTGGAAATTTACTGGGTCGTGGTTTATAAGAATGCATCTAACCGGTATATTTTATTAAAATGTATCTGGTACGACATTGGTTTTACCCTTGCACTAGATTTAATTTTAGTCAAAACAATACAAGTTTATTTCAGGCAAAACTGGTATGTTTCCATACAGAATACACAGAACCGAACGTAAGTCATTTTCTAAGTATAAGTGGTTGTGGAATATAATTTTCAACACATATGTGCGTATATATATATATATATATATATATATATATATATATATATATATATATATACATATCATGCGAGGTTTACAGGTTCTATTGACTGATTATTTCTAGCAAACTTTGCTGAATCTAAGAAGAACATGTGCTGATGAAGTTAAGGCTTGTATGAAATCTTTATATTTACGAACAATTGTCCATTGAATGTGCCTGAAAAAAAATCCATAAGTCCATTCAAATATTAAATTGCAACTAGCCAGTAATATGATATTCATTTGAAAACTTGATAATGGCGATTTTTTTGTATTTGAGGGAAAATAGTTATACCTTTTCACTTAAATAAAGTTATTTCGTGACATAGAAAATATGAAATAAAAATCAGTTCAATGTTTATGACCATGCCCTTTTAGGCCCCAAAACAATTCAGCCGCGGCAATAAACAAAAACAAATTCTCCTTCATTCCTTTCAAAGTGAGCAATTGGAGAATCGGTCGGTAATATCAGTGATCAAAGGCAATAAGTGCAAGCTACCGGGGGGAATATTTAAATATTTATACAGAAAAATGGCAACTCTTTCGAAGACAACTTTTTAAAATTTGAGAGAGACTTTAAAGTGAAATAATTTTTTTAAAGATTATGTTTTTTTTATATCATAGCTAAGTTTATTGTATATTATTATGATAGTGACATTAAAATATTCGTAAAATATATTAAACATTGATATCTTAAGTAACGATACGTAATTTTACTTTTAGAAATTGAGTAGTATGAAATCTAGTCGGTCAGTCCTACCTACAACTATCTCTCAAAATATTAGTTAATTATACTCGAACAAATGAATTCTAAATGATTACGTACTAATTAAATGACACAATAATACAATTTCAATAAGTTATTGGTTTATGACGAACTATTCTGATTCCTCTGCTATACAAAGGATATTTTTAAATTATGTGATGCGAACTTCAAATATATAAACATAAAACTTAGAAAAGCAAACCATTTTTTATGGAATAGGATATGAATTGATGGAGAATATTCAGCTCTGAGAGTGAACATCAATCATAGTTGATTTGTGAGAAATAGATAGGAAAGTGACAACATTTCTTTTAGAAATATATTAATTTATACTTATTTTCAATTAAGATTTCGGTATCATGCTTATAGCAGATAAAACAAATATTAATATTAATTTCAAGTTAAATTTAATCTAACTTGAATTAGGATTCTAATTTTAAGAAGTGGAAGATTTTAATGTTTTCTGTAAATTTTATTATTTAATCAGGTAATAAGAATAAGTATATGATTACGTCTACAGAATTTTTTTTCCGCCCCTGGTGGTATACGCATAACATGATATGTTACGAACTTCCAAATATAATCAGCTTCGCAGACTGGCGTTTGCGGCTTAATAAAAAAGAAATAAATATCCAAGGCATATTTGCTTTACAACATCACTTGTTCACGTAAAATTTCCTGTTACCCTTTATCCCTTAAATAGGCTTCTGCCCTTCCAAAAATTTTACGCAAACTCTGCTTCTATATTACAGCAATCTTAAAAGAGTAGTTAAAAGTAGTTTGAAGGTCTATCTGCCATATTCCAACTGCACATCATTTGCCCTCTGTCTGTTGAGATTACAAACTGGTACAAAAAGTTAAGAACAATCTTAAATAAATCCTCTTTTCTTATTGTTGATAAAAGCTTGTTTACCAACGTAATAATGAAATATTATGTGAATTCACATAGCACGGAGATAAATATAAAAAAAAATTATCCTTTCATTTGACATAAAACTAAGGAAAGAAAAATATACTTTCCATTAACCAAACCTAGTCCTAGTAGCAGAGCATTTCTCCAATTCAAAGAAAAATGGCAACGGTAGCTAATAATGACACGAATAATTCAGGCGATGTACCTAATAATGATCGATCGTATTTATATATTCCGCGATTTTACAAAGTTACGTAGAAGATGTTTTACATTTTTTTGCAAACGTAACTATCCCAAAAATTGAAATGATACAACAAATATACCACAACAGCTACGCACTTGAGTAAATAGAGAATACAAGAACCGTTTTAATGTGAAAATCTTAATTAAATTAAGTTTTTCTAAACCAAATAACATGAAGTGTCGAACCATGCTACTATTCTGCTTTTGTTTCGTTTGAAAAAATACAATTTTCTTACATCTGACAGAGTAAACTCGACATTTTCTCCCAACTCGCCACGTCGCCAAATATATTATGTTTACTTTGCACTTTTGAGTCTGTTGTGTATTGATGTGAACCTGCCCGGTTATATAATTATGTGAACCGTGGAAATTAATTATTGAAAGAAGTTAAGTAAGTTGTCTAAAAATAAATTAAATTGGGGTAAGTGAAGTTATAATAAAATGAAATCACGGAATTCGCACAAATTATTTAATAATTTCTTATGTGAAACATGAGCTACTTTAAGTAATGAATTAAAAAATATACTATATTTCGGGCAATTTTCAATTATTTTCCGAGCGATACCAACAATATAATTGATAAGTTTTGACGTAAAGTGGATCAATTTTTAATTTAGGACTTCGAGTACCCGTGGTATCCATATATTATGTCTCAATAAGGTAGAGAAAGGGGTGCCGTGACTAACTTAACATTTTATGTAATTTTAATTTCAATGTACATATCCATACAAAAACCTTCTTCAAATATATTTAAAGTGATTAAGTCGAATTAGGAACTTCATCATTATGTGGTATATCGAACAATGTAGGTTCGAGTTTAAAAGCTTAAAGGCATTGAGGTTGTTGAAGTTAACGCAATATTAAATTTACATTTTTCTGTCGACAGCTTTTCCGTGACATACTGTTTTAGTTTCATTGTTTTAAAAATATATCATTTTTAAATATGTTAAATGATAATGCTACATAATTAATAGTTTACTTAGGTATTCATATTTTATCGCCGGTTTGTTCAATTAACCCTCATTTAGGGTTTTAAACATTGTCAGACGTGAAACTTGGAATCGTGTTATTTGCTTTCACAATCTTTTTACAGTTCTGAAAAATGCAATTATTTATTATTAATAATTCTTAAATAGATAAGTTATACCAAATACGGTTAAAATATTCAGAATTTTGGATTAAAGCAATATTCGTGGAATTAAAGTAAGTCACTGTTTTACCATAAGATTTTTTGCTGTTATGACATTTAGAAAAATGAGAAAAGAGCTAATGATAACAGAACTATTTCTCAAAAAATAATCGTATTTTATAAAAAATAATCGTATTTTGATCCGTTTTTATGAGAAACGTTCTAAACGTTTCTCATAAAAAAGGATCAAAATATCCAAAAATATTTGTCATAAAATTTTGATTGAAATTACCGACAATACTGATTTAATTAGACTTAAGTTTTTAAAATAAAGCCAAGAATAACAAAAAATATAGTTCCAAGTATAAACAGGAACACTATAAATTTCATGAGTACGAAAAAACTACAAATTTTTATAAATACACACACGATAAAATTTGGTGAGTACACAAACACGATAAAATTGGATCAGTACACAAACACGATAAAATTTGGTGATTATACAAACACTATACAATTTTGTGAGTACGCAAACATGATAAAATTTGGTGACTATAAAAAGACGTTAAAATTTTGTAACTACTCAAATCCGGTAAAATTTTGTGAGTACACAAACATGATAAAATTTTGTGACTATACAAATCCGATAAAATTTAGTGAGTACACAAAACACGATACAATTTTATGAGTACACAAACATGATAAAATTTGATGAGTACACAAGCACGACAAAATTTTAGACACACTTTTAAATAGTCAATAACATGAACAGTACAATGAGACTTTGAGTCGAAAAGTATACATAAAAATAAATATTGAAAAGGGCTTTAAAATATGAATTCTCCTTCTTTAAACTAAAATGGTAGCTTAAATTTCCTCTACAATATACGTGAATGTATTTATTCTATTTCAATACTTACTGCCATATATATCGTTTTATTTTATTCCAGATAATCTATTCGTCTCTCAGTTTTCCCACAGTATAAGGTAAAACCTATATAGCGATCAGGGATTGGAAAAGTAAAAATATATATGCTTACTAAATTATTGCGACCTGTTTTTTTCATTATCTTTACTAACACCATATTCTAGCCTTAATTATGGTTAAATACATTGTATTTTACGTATATGCAACATTATATCACTCAATATATATGTAGATATACAAATACTTTGAACTGAACTCATTTAATTTTTACAATTTTACAGAAACCCACTTTTTAAGACTATCTTTTTCTTAACTTTCGATTAACTGCACGAGATTTCTCTTAAGCCAATAAGTTCACTTTATATATCTGTATAAATTGAAGTTGTGAAATAGATAAATACACGAAATAAAACTTATCTTCCAATGACAACATATACATCACGTACAAAGATTTTTATTTCTTTATATTAAAAATATCTGAAACAAAGGGGTGATTAGGTAGGTAAAACAAAAGAAAATTGTATTAAACAGCGCGATTTTTATTAACTATGGATTAAATGTATGAGATTTCTCTTAAGCCAATAAGTTCACTTTATGTATCCGTATAAACTAAAGTTGTGAGATAGATGAATACACGGATAAAAACTTATCTTCCAATGACAATATATACATCGCGTACAAAGATTTTTATTTCTTTATATTAAAAAATATCTTATACAAAAGGGCGATTAGGTAGGTAAAACAAAAGAAAATTGTGTCAAACAGCGCGATTTTTATTAACTATCGATTAAATGTATGAGATTTCTCTTAAGCCAATAAGTTCACTTTATGTATCCGTATAAATTAAAGTTGTGAAATAGATAAATACACGAAATAAAACTTATCTTCCAATGACAACATATACATCGCGTACAAAAATTTTTATTTCTTTATATTAAAAAATATCTGAAACAAAGGGGCGATTAGGTAGGTAAAACAAAATAAAATTGTATTAAATAGCGCGATACATAAAAGACGCAAGATATTCTCGGTAAACAATACCATATATTAATGCTGAGAATAAATACGATAATAAATAAGGACAAGCAGTAAACATTTCGCCTTACACTAAACGAGAAATTTTCCTTGCTGGAATGGAATGTAAAAGGAAAGACCTATTAAATACATTTCAATGTTCATTTCCAGACTAAACTCGGAGTGAAAGAGACATCAGACCGCTTTTGCGTCGATACTTTTTGTATGTTCGTTTGATACGAATTAATTTGTTGCATTGGTTATTCGAAAATTAGAATTAATACAATTATTTTAAAAAGGTTGTATTGAATATTTCAAATATTTAAAATATTTGTTCCATATTTTAATTCTTAATAAATCTCAGTGTCCTGGAGTAGCTATTAACATTGTTCAATTGAGATATTCACTAATGACATGTATTGTATTAACATTTTGAATTTTGTCCCCGTATTTATCAGGGCGGAACTGCGCACAAATAAAATTTAATCTTGAATGTAAATATTGTTTTCGATATAAAACATGTAGTTTTATTTATTATGCGCTACCTTGTTTTATCTCTGATTATTTAAATCTTTTAAAGCATAATAATTAATGCGCAATAAATTATCACTACCAGAAATATCAGCTTTTATAATTGACGAAGGCATGACGCACAAGATACGCAGACACTGGTTAGCTTAGTTTTATTGGTGTATTTATTTTTGTGCTGTATGCTATAAAATAATATATGCAATTGGTGTCAAAAGATTTTATCATCGGTCGTCCCATAGTAAAAAAACTGTTTATCGCATCATCTATTTTGACTGATATAATTGTTTAAAACCGAACTTTAATTGAATGTAGAGTAAACAGTTATCTACTTATGTATCTTTGAGAAAATTATATACCTAATACGAAAATAATTATTTAGTATTGACCACCTATTTATAAAACGGGGTTATTTAATAAATGAAATCAATATTATGGAAGTATAACACATTTTGTTACAATAATAGGATAGGATATGATATTATTAACATATTTATGATGAATATGATATTAATATCTATGATAACAACACAAAAAGAACATGCAATAAATTAGCTACATATTGGTTCTTGTAGTCGGATTTCTGTGTCAATTATTATTTTCACTTTAGTCACCTTTTAGATCACTTACAAGAATGATTCTAATAATTTATTTTATATTTTCTTTCAGTTATCTAAAAACTTCACAAATAAAGGGAATTACAATCCCCATCTATCGTTGTAGAACATACGGTTTTTACGAATATGATATATAATAACTTTATGAAAACATCGACACCCCCCTTTTGGATTCCTTGAGAGAAAATATTTTTGCATTTATACCCAAAAGTTTCCCACGTCATAATAGAAAGATAGGCAGTGAATTTTATTATTTTCATCACTGAAGTTTAGGACCTGGCTGATATATAAAAAAAACTACACCCATATTTTTCCTTCCGAAAATTTCGTGTAAAAAAACTAAAAAACGTCCTTATTTTTTCTCTTAACTACTAATTTTGAGGAACGTAGTGTTTACAGTTTTCCAGATGCTCGTTCGTTTCTTTTTTCAACCCCCATTTTGAGCCTTGAGTATCTAAAAAGGAACGTATCTTCGGAGTTTTTTATTTCTATAAACAGCTGTTGGTCTTGGCTTTTATCCGTCAATCAGTCAGAAAATAATTGTATTCCCGTACATATATGTTCATGTTTATATACAAGGTTACATTTTGGTTAGTGATAAAATTTCAAGGAGAGATTAAAATCGGTAACTGAATCATTAAATAAAAAAAATGTATAGCGGTGATAAATTAGTAATTCTAAACAAATTGGCCGACGCGCCGATGAACAAAAAAAATACGGCACGCGGCATGTACAACCCATGTGACCTCTTTATACCCAGACCCCTCTGTAGCTTCAAGGAAAATTTGTTACCGATATAACAAATTTTCCTTGAAACTTTATTGTATTCTATCCGTTCATATAGTTTAAATGAAACTATTTTTTAAACGTATACATATAAATTGTATGCAATCGTAAATCGCCAATCGTAAGTGTATGCCAATCGTACATAAAAGGTACAATATAATTTTTTAAATTATGTTATTCCGCACGCTACAAACGACACGCGAAAAAACGGCCATACGTTCGCCGTCGACGAACGTTCGGCGAACTGGCAGGCGGGTTGCTTGCGCCCGAGAATTTTCAAGATCCATGACTAAAGAGATTGCTTTTCCAGTTAAAGAAACCAAAACTGATTTACTTTTTATTTAAAAATATATTGACTGAAATATACATTCAATAGGGTAATTCATAAGTTAATTGTTTTATATACACGTTCGATACCAATCCAACTCATAAACAATAAATAGTTCGATCTTATTACATTTCCACGAAGCAAAAGGAAAGGTTTATAATCAAAAACTTGGTGGAAATGTTAAATTGAATTATTAATGTTATGTATTTTACAAAATAGTCTATCAATTGGGTATGTTAAATATTTGATCGTAAAACAATATTATGTATAAATATGTAAAACATTTATGTGGTACAGTATTAAATAACGGCAGACGGACGGTTAACCAGGTGATCCTATAAGGTTTAATTTTTTTTTATTTTAAGGAACAAAACCCAAAAAAGATTAAACGTGTTTTAGTTATACTACAAACTAGTTGGTTTAAATGTATATGACTAAGTAAATAGGAATATCTTTAAAAATAGAAAATAAAATATTAATGGGTATAGTTTCCGTATATACGATAAAAAAAAGTGGGATCATGTTTTATTTCTTAATACGAAAGCAAAGACTTCGGGGCTTGATTTTACTCTATGCAGATCAAGATAGGAGATTTCAATCTTTAGTTTTTATAGGATTTTTCATGCTTTAGTTATTGGCTTTGCAAAATTACTTATTTGGATTGTTCCTGAACGACTACTTTACCATCACTAAAAAATGTTTGATCTGAACATGGACCGAGCTTCCGCGACCAGACTTGTCTAAGATAAACTAGTGACTTCTTGAAAAGTGGAAGAGTAATTCCTGAATAACTTTTTCCGCTTCTAGATAATGCAGCATTTTTTTTCAATGTTAAGGAGTTTTGTACGCGTTTGATCCATTTGACACATATTTCTCATTGTGTGTTACACAGAAATATGTGTTATTAATTACCATGTTAGCCGTTATTGTTAGCGTCATCGCGGGTTCTTTTATGACTTTATATATAAGAAGTGTGTTTTTATGTGTGCGAGATGCAGTAGGTACTCTTGTTAAAAATCTCTTTACCTTCTTAATTGAACTCACAAAAGATTCACGAAATAGTGATCTACATATCATAAACTAAATAATTACCTATATCTTCCAATTGCTATGTAAATTTCATTATAATCAATTTCGATCAGTTTATTTAGCCCTATCGTATAAATTCCTCTTTTGTAAATTATATTATGCATCAGCCTCTAACCTGATCCTAATTCTACTCGCTAAATATATGGGGATGAAATAGACGGGTTACGTGCAATTAGCTGGTCTTGAGCGAACAAGGAGCGGATGAAATTGATCGAATTTAAGAAAAACTCCTTTCGTAACCAGTTCAGTTTGAAACTGATACCAATCTTTCGAAATTAATTAGGGTGTATCTTTAACAGTATCGTGTATCTTTATGTGTATATATATATATATATATATATATATATATATATATATATATATATATATATATATATATATATATATATATATATATATATATATATATACATAGAGAGAGAGAGAATAGAAATTTAAATTGCGAGGAAATCTAGTCGATTCCAAAGAATTTCTTCTCGAACTAGTTTACCGAATAGCATTCTCGATGTCTTGAATAAATATCGAGAACTATAAGTCTTATAGTTTTTATGTAAAAGCAATAAAATTATAACACTCTTGTCACCTAATTTCACAAGCAGACAGTATTTTCCGTTCCAATGATTGCTTACAATAAAAAAATGATTTTATACATGTAAACTTCGTCACCAAGTGGTATAGAAATCTTCGCGCTCGATCCCATGGAGGTTAATATTAAAAAAAATTAATATAGACAACTGAATAATATTAATTAGTTGCTGATTCTTTTCGAATTTTCTGTTTAATGGTAGCGTTTATTTCATTTTCCACAAACATTTTTGGAATTTACTCCTTAAGAATAGATTTTCATAAATAGCGCCCGGTATGAAGTTTTATGAGGAGTAATATTAGAGGTCAGAGCGTACGAAGTTCAGAGCGTTAAAAAAGTGTAAACGTTAGGTGGCCTCTCCGGACAACATTTCTGCGTATTTTTAAAGTGAGTTATCAATTTTGCATTTCCCTATGGCATAATCGCTACGATGGAGTATGATAAGCATACTTTACTATCGTTCACTTATATCAAGATACAATCATTAAATGTCCTATAAAATTGAAAAGTTTCTTTTAATTTTAACTTCTTAATCTGACGTTACTAAATGTTTTTAATTTTGCTGTATAAATTTGGTCTTGTTCATTTGTGTTTTACTTGAATATAATTGTTTTCCAGTATTTTTTTATTAACGAATTTTTTATTTACATTTAACGATATTGACATTTATATTTATATATACTGTTACCTATTCTATACATTCGAAGGCAATCATACTTAAGAAGGAAATTCCAGTCGCGCGTCAGAGATGACAGGCACCCATTTTTAATTTAATAATAATTTTATATAGATATTCATAACTACGGTATTGTCTTTATCTATTATATTTTAGGGTGCCTAACTAGATGTAAAGTATCAAGGTATAAAATGAGAAAAATAATATGTTCTCTGCCACGATTAATCAAAATCGCAAGTATATGTTAAGGATTTTAACCTTAATTTTATTAAGTGATAACATAGTGTGTATTGTTTTAGTAACTGCTATTAATGATTAAATTAAATTGTAAAAATAAAATCAATGTCTATATGTTTCTGTACAGAAAATAAATACAAATTTTATTAACAAAGTTTCACTGTGCCTATTTTTGTTTATTTCTTCGATTAAAATTGTTCCGAGGCATGCTTTCGTTTTGTTCTTACGGTCGTTCTTACAATAGAATGATTTTTAATATTTTGTTTTCAATTTTAATTATATTTTATAAACCAAAAATATTATGTTGTGATATTTTTTTTATAGTTATTAGTACAATACGTTATTGTGTTAACACAAATATTTGATAATATGGAAATAGTTTTGACATAAAATCTATACATATAAAAGTGTTCTAATTTAAATGTAACATAAATAAAAATAATGCCATTATGTATGTTTCAAAACATTGGATGTAGTTTAGGAATGAAAAGAAAATAACAACTAAAATTTTAATTTCAATGGGGTGACTATCGAAAGTTGTGGCGCCGAGTAAGCGAGTAAGACATTTTATCCTAATTATATTCGATATTAGGTTTACATAGCTTAGAAATTCCCCAGAAAAGTTTTGTTTAAAAATAAGCTGTAGATTGTTTCCGTTAAATATAACAAAATTTGGGCAAGTGCTCAGAAATATTAATACGTTTCGAAATTTAAAGGTATGTCGTGGATTACTGACCTTAAAGTTTGTTACTAACCCCTCAGGTAGGTTGATACATAAATTAACAATTTGAAGTCCTCGAGGTTTATTCGAAGCATATTCCTGTAACATCCGCCCTTACTGTCCATTGACCAGATATTCATGTTGGGAAGACAAATTCGTACTCGATATTAGAAAAGTTTCTTATAAATGAATATTTTTAATAGAATTTAGAATCATATATTATCGTTTTAAATAGCATTTCTCATTTGATTTATACATGTTAAGTTAATGTCTCGAAAAATCGTTGACCATTGCTTTCTATGATCCAAAAAAACCTTCTTGAGACGTAAAGCAAAGTTTCACTTTGTATTACACTACTTAAAGCAGTTTCATATATATTATGTTGTGTTATATTAAATTCATATTGAGTATAGACATAGAGACCGAGGATTTTCAAATCGCCCAAGTTCTTGGTTTCTTTTTTTATTTCTTTCTCAATCTGGAAATTTTACCAATATTGAATATATAGAAAGATGTACAAATTAATCATAAATTTTAAATTAACGATCGATCTCTATATAACTTTCATCTTTATCATGTAATAAAAAATACTACTTTTTATTATATTAAGATTTAACCTTAGCTCTATTAATCACCTTATTATTATATCTATATCTTTGCTGCTAAGATGGTGATCCGTGTAACATTTATCCATCTGTCTAGATACATCGCCAATCATTAATTTTATATATATATATATATATATATATATATATATATATGAATAAAATACTTTTAATTTAAAACCGCTAATTTACCTCAGATTAATATAACCTATATCAAATATAAATGTAAATTTATTAAATATTTTTCTACATCGGACATTTCGAGGGGAATTTCTATAAAATATATGTATATATACTGTATGCTTCTTTCGGAAGCGGTACAGAGAAATCGATTTTAAAACGTTTTATTGAAGGAATGAAAAAAAATTAAGAACGTAATAAAAATATTTTCTGAAGATATAAAACTAATTAACCTCACTTTGACCTAGTCATCTCTCACATAATAGTGGTGAGTTTCGAATTAGAAACAATTTAAAGTTGAATAGTCTCATGCAATTTTCTGATTCTGAATGGTGTATTATTCCAAAATTAAAGGTCTGAAACCAATTGCTTGACATACATTTTGAATAAAATATTTAGATAGAGCTGAAATTATTTTCAATCTTTGGTGGATAATGGAATTAATTTTCAAGTAAATTAAACTGACGAAAAAATGTATTTATATACTTAAGATCTATATGTACACGTGTTTCACATATAATGATACATAAGTGGAATAAGGTACACTCGTAAAATAAAACTCGTATATTTTATATGGTAAATGTTGAGTATCAGGCTCTATTACACAGTTTTTTACGACATTAATAGAAAATTTGACTGTTCGAAGGAAGAATATTCGACGAAAATTAAAAGAATTTTGGCTAAGCAAAAATTAAATTTAGTCTTTACGTAATACTTATTACATCACTAAAAAATTCACTGATATGTCCATCTGTCACAGCCGTTTCTTTTATCAGAATCCGTTTAACCCAGAAACTTGAAACTTAGTACTGTCGCTTAGCAAATTAAACCCCATTTGTTTCAGTAGTTAAAACTAAAAAATGGTACAGATGAATTGCAGAGTGGGAAAATAAAATAATATTATTTTGAATTTCACCTGTTGTGTAAGGATACCGACACTCTTTTTTCTAGTATGTCTGTAGATATTTCTAGAAAGGTCCTCGAAAATATTATATTTTCTTAACCCAATCTATATACCAAATTAATATCAGTAGTAATAAAAAAATAAAATATTTCTAATATCCTTATGTCATTATGGGACAAAAATATTAAATAACCATATAAAATCTTCGTTTTATTAAGATGAAAGAAAATTAATTTTTTTTATTTAACAGATAAAATTCCATTTTACCCATTTTTAATTTTCTTATTCTTTGTTAGTGGAAAAATTTAGCGCACGTTAAAAGATATATAGAAAAAAGTTGAAAGTGATTGTTTCGAATAAAAAACAAATTACTTTTCTATCATGATATGATTTTTTTAATCGAATATGCAACATGCAATGATATTAGAAATATATTTCCTAAATAAAAGTGACTATTTTACATTCCCGTCACGTACTTGTTATTTTTGAAAAAAAAAAACATTGAACATTACAAAATTATACCAATAAAACAAAATAAACATCACAGTATTAGTAACTACGTATCAAACAATAGATATACACTTATGTTCGTTCTATAATAATAAACACAATTTAAAAAAAAACACAACCGGTTACAATTTTAATTAAATCGTACCCAAAATCGTACCCGCTTCGGGAGACTGTCTTATCATTTGATTCGTTTTCTTTCCATTCATATATAACTGTCTATATTACCTTATTTTAACCAGACTATTTATTAAAAAGCAAATAATATAACTAGAGATGGAAAGAAGACGTGGCATTCACGTCACATATAGGATCCTTGTTCAATTATTATTCTCTGCGCAATGACGTATACTTTAATCGTAAACTGAATACAATCACAAATGTCGCCCTGTTGTTTATTGTTAATTAGGGCCAAAAATGTACTTTTATCCCATAATTACATGCATAAATTAAAAGCAGGTATATAACTTAACCAATTGCGATATTTCCTATAAAAGGTATGTTAATTTGAATAAATGTTGTGGGATTGGAAACGGTTGTACAATTATACCTCACGAGTGCAGGAAACTTGATGTCATTATCGCACAGTATTGATAAAATGAGACTGAAACCTTAATGAGATAATAATTCCATACTTTAAAACAATTTAAATTAACATAATAATTCTACAATATAACAATGATGCGAAGATACATGACTGATATGTTTTTCCCTAATTTCCTAAAATAGGTTAAAAAAATTACATAATTATGATAAAATCAATGTATACGTCGGTTGAATAACTTGTAAAAATAATATATGATTAAGGGATTTTTTTAATTATATTATAAACGTGAAGCTATTTGATTGCATTACTTTTTATCAATATGAAGATTTTCTTTCAGGCAATTTTGTAACTATTTCGTGAAAGTCGTAATGAGAAGTACTTTAATGTTTGTTCATAATATTTAACAATGTTGATAATATTTAACATTTTGTTTACTTAACACCAAATTGACAAAACTTAATTTATATAATAAATATATATTATTTTCAAGTGAGTTAGTTAAATATTATATGAAATATTTTTTCAAACAAACTGAATGATTCTAATCTGATATGAAATTAAAACATATTTGGAAAATTTTAATGTGAGTTTCTCTTTTGGAACATAGAAAATATTTTATCTTCATTATTATCTATCAACGGCATCTTACAAACGAAAGCACTTGTATGTGTGGAAATTAAGGTATCGAACTAGCTATTTATTACACTTATATAGTCTTCAGTCAGTAGCTTCACTGCCCTAAATTCCTGAAGACTAACATTAATACGACATTTTTTTAGCAATTAAAACTAAAATAATTTTGATCAATACGAGACATAATTTGTTTTGAAGACCTGTTTTCCCTTGAAAACTTACAACCCTTTCGTATTATTTCTAATTAATTGCAGTTATTTATTTCAATTTTAATCCTCCATCTTCTATAATTTATTTCAGTTTTCGAAATTATAACCATGTATACATATTATTATTTTCTTGTGTTAATTGTAAATAATAAATATCTTTGTATCCATAAATATTACAAATTCATAGAAATTTATTTCTTCTATAAAAATTAAAAATATCCAGTAATTTATAATAGTATATTACTTTACATCGATATCGTGCTGAGTGGTTGATGGCTGAACATTTCCGTACAAATTGTGAGTGGAGTTGAAATTGTGCACCGCACTATTGATAGCACTTCAAAAGATGAGAGTTCGAAATTGGTGACTTGTGTTCGCATATATTCTCGGGAAATTGTCTTTCTATGTTATTTTATACTAACAAATATAAGTATTTTAGACTATTTACACGACACGGAAGAGTAAAATATTGTTTTCTTTT
The DNA here is from genome assembly GCA_039881145.1 of Druceiella hillmani. NCBI lineage: Eukaryota > Metazoa > Arthropoda > Insecta > Lepidoptera > Hepialidae > Druceiella > Druceiella hillmani. The sequence goes on from JAYKKI010000014.1 coordinate 23,685,063, forward strand.
TTTTTAATTTCCTTCATACGATTCCTTGATTGCGATTAAATAGTTTAAATCTGGCAAGTATTGACGACTAAATAAGCCGGAAATGCTTTGTATGTAAATAAGAAAAGCATACATTTTTAAATAATGAATTAATTTTTGTTTGTACATCTATCATTCAAATGCAACATTTAAAATAGTAATAAATTTGATGTAGGATATTAACAATAATTTATAAAAAAGTCCAAGACAAACTATAATATCTCAATGCATTCTTGTATCACGAAAAAAGAGATTTATATAAATCCTATTTCTTAATGTCATTCGGAATAGATGGTGGAGATATTATAAATTAAAGTTATGGCAATAGTTTTGGTTTAGACCTTAAACATTCAAATAATCATAATTTTTTTTAAATCTAAATATTTAGAAATTATATTAAATGGTGTTATTAAAATGTTATTTTAGTCATTTTTTACCTTTATCGCTATATTGACTCATTAGATCATCCGGGATGCATTCTTGTCATTTCTTTAAACTAAATGGTTATATTGTTTGCCAGGGTCATATCGCGTATATTATTGCTTTATATTATATCGCTCGCTATATATTATTTATAATAATGTAATATAGTACTGTTACTTTAGCTTGATATTGTGGTGAGCGGCCGATAAATGTGTGAAAAACACTAACATTTTGTAACACTTGTTACAAGTGGGATAAAAAAATTATTGAGAGAAAAAATAAGGGAACTTCAACATATGGATCAGTAGTTGTTTTGTTTCAATTTATTTGGGTTATTGTACATTAATTCTTTTATTATGCAAAGAATGGTCACAATTCAAAATATTTTACAGAAAACCTTTTACATTACGGTAGTACTATTCCTGTCCTTTCTTGAATAAAGTCAAGATATTGCCTTACCCTAGTGAAGGCTGAGGGCAATCCTAATGCGCATCCTATTGGCGCTCCAAATGAAACAATACCTATTTGTTTGTACATGCCGGAATCGTCCACCCCAATCAATGGACCACCGCTATCACCCTATGAAAGTATAAAGGATTTAATTTATTTTAAATAATAATATTGTTTAATTATATTTTTAACATACTTTTTCATTTATCTATTTAGCCACAAAATAAATGTTTTTACGGAAATTATGAAAACAAATAAAGTTAAATTATTTAGTATTCTGGGAGAAACATATATTCTTTTTCCACGGAATGACTAAAGTAAAATAACCTGCCAATTACAAATAGGACTCGCACTACAAAGTTTCAGCACTTATTTCGGCAATTATATATATATTTAAGCTTGGATGATATTTCTATTAAACTATTTACAAATATTAATTTTTCGCAATGTAAATATATTTTTATAAATATGAAGCATATTTCAAATATAATGAAACCTCAGATAATCGCTTTAGTTTCCTTGTAACTTTCCAATTTTTTTAAGTTTACTACCACGCATCTTTACCATATCTCAATAAATTTGCATAGCTCCTTTTTATTTGGAAAAGTATACTCCCAGTAACTCGTATAACTTTGTTAAGAAACTGACTTAGTCGGAAATTAAAAATATACAGTAGAATACCTAAACAATGAACAGAGTTTAGGTATTTTATTGTACTTAATTACAGCACCACAGATACCATAATCAAGTTTTGATGATTTACGTCTAGTATTATACTAATCAGATACTACTAAGTGCCAAACAAATTAGTATAAATAGGGTGCAAGCTCTGAGCCGAAAAGTGGTGTGAAATAAACTCATCAAATTTGGACTCGTTTTACTTGTCTTGACGTATCAAGTCTTTTTTCGATCCGCTCTTTAATCTTTATTCAAATATTTTTTAAAAGTTGATATAAAATATGTCCAAAATATGTATATTATTAAGATATATCATTGTACGAAATTTTAGGTTTCTACGTCACATTGTTTCTAAGAAAACTAATTTATAAAATGGGAAAATATAAATGTGTTCCCAATTTATCTTTCGTAGACATTAAAATATAGGGAATGTTTAAAAAATGCTGACATCTAGAATGATTGCTGTAGTTTTCCTGCAATCTTTTTGCGGGCTTCTAAAATCCCATATTTTTCATAATTTTATGTTCGAAAATTAGAAGGTCGGGATAATTTTTTTGCGTATTTTTCAATATATTTCTAAAGATAAAGTATCTAAAACTATGCAAAAATACTTTTGAATCCCTTATAACTGATCGTTTCAAACCACAATCTGCTTTGTATGTGGAATTAAAAAAAAGAGTGCTAAATTTGCCCTTACATGAAATTTCCAAATTAATATTTTTGAGTTTTAGCTATTGCAATATATATGGGTTAATATGTTCCATTATTATGCCATGTGTACATTTTAGGTTTCTATGTCAAGTGGTTTCTTAGAAAAACAGCTATGATGGACATAGGAACAAGCAAGTGAGTGATCTGAGAAAAAGAGAAATCTAAAATATATCCATCCTGTAAGTATCTACTGGCTACATTATTATTTTTGTTATTCCTTATGAAGTTATTGTCAAAAGTACCTTTAGAAGATCATTTGCCCGTAGCATTTTTTTCAGAATTTGTTGGGCGTAAACATTTTAAATTCGGTTAATGTATGAAGTATGTTAACCGAAATATATGAGCACATAGAGCACACAATAACTATAAGAAATATTTTTGAAACGATTATTCTAAACGTGAACGTAGCTATCGGATTGGTGAATGTGGTACGATAAATGGGATGTTAGAGTATTTAAAAAGCTACTGCAGTAAAATATTGTCAGTTCTCCTTACTCTCTAGAAAAATGTTTTTTCTACGACATTTGAAATACTGCATTTTTAGAATACATGAAACAACTAAGTCAAATTATGCTAAAAAACAGTATCAAATTCTTTAATATACTATAGCAAAATCAAGTCTTTCCATTTGTAAGTCCTCCATCCGAATAGTGCACCATCCACTTAATATGTAGAATGATTTATAAAACGCGCTCTTCTAAAAATAAAACAAAAAGATGCAACGTGGGTGTCAAGTTACTGTACAAAGGACACTATGTTCATACGTGTCAAAGCTATTTCATAGACGTTTAGATTTATATTATAATTTGTTAATTTATTAAAAATGTTATTGGTTTAAACGAGTTTTTCCTAAACAATTTTAAAATTTTCAAACACATCTTAAAACGAAAAACTAATTTTGACACGACGGCAAATTACCCTCAACGTTAAATATCCCATTTTATAGAAAGGCATGCCGACACTATGGTTGGGGTTGTCACCAAATGAAAGAAAAATTACGAAATCTTTATCTAATACCAGAAACTATAAAAGAATACCTTACAATTTTAGCATAAATTAGTTAAGTCCGATATTTCCTAGGTGATTTATTAACTAGAAAACAAGTTATATGGCGATAACAATGGAGGGAATTAAGTATTCAAAAACAAAGACGAAACAGAAAATCTACTATATTAATTTACTTGAACAAGGGCAAAACTTACATAAGAAATTCGGATGTCTTGAACATAAACTATTATTCCAAAATTAGTTTTAAAACCGCCTATATTTTTAGCATCATTTCAATTATAAATATATATGTAAAATCAACACAGTGTTAGAGACCTTTCCGTTTCAACAATAAATATAGTTTTGTAATGAAAATATGTATAATATTCTACGTGTGTTTTTACTAAATATATATAAAAAAATGGGAATAATTACCTGACAGGCATTTTGCCGGTGGGTTCCAGATACGCATATGTGGGATGACTTTAATGTAATGGAGGTATACATTGAGGTGCATTGCCCGTTGGAAATAATAGGCAGATCGACGTATTGCAAATATTCAGCGGTGCCCTTTCTATCTGAAAAAATTATCTCCATTAATACTAATAATATTAAACTAATAATATTAAACTAATCTACTCTACGTAAATATTACAACATAATTTTAGAATTTGTTTAAAAATCTCCTCTCTCTTCTTCTTTGCGCCACTGTTTATTAAAGTATTCTTCAAATTCTTTTCAGTTCTCCTTTTAGAAGTTTCTAGTTTATTTGTTCTTGAGCTATAGTGTTTGTAAAGGACGTGTGAAGGAAATAAAAAATAGGCATAATTTTTTTAAAAATTCATGAACGTAATATTGGTACTAAATTTCCGGGATAGGACTTAAATATTCCGTATGAATTAACTTTAAGAACAACAAATTATATAAAATCACATCTGAAATATCTTGAGAAATAATGAAAAAGAAATATTATATAATAATAAGAAAAAAAGACTTTTACGAGTCTTACGTACCAGAAAGTTATTTCAAGATGAATATAAAAAAATAATTTGAAGTTTAAGAAAAAATGTTAGTCCCAAGAAATAGTATGAGCAGATTATTTTGGCAAAAAAATTTAAACTTGTTTAAATAAAGTAGAACCTTATTGAAAGCAGGACCTTATAGAAATTATTTCCAAGCCATTTTTTTCTAATGTACTCATGATGTTTTGTTATAAATATTGTCTATTATGTGGAAATTAAAAGTATGAACATGTAAATTTCAAGTAGAGGGAATATTTGTTACGCTAAAGACGGGAAATTGAATTGATTGGAAAATTTAAACTAAAATGAAGACTCAGCCTATAACTAAATAATATTTTAATCGTAGAGATCAAGTCAGTGAAGTAAATTGCCGATCAGATTTTTAAAGAAATAAACATGACAAGACATGCGTAAATAAAAATCTACTTGTTTTAATGGAAAACATGCCAAAAATAGCATACAAAAATAAATTGATTTTTAGAATAAAAAATGGTAAAATATTTTGTCTACATAATATCGCCTCCTTTGCATAAAATTTATAGTATATGGTGTAAATTATATCAATCCATCCCCGCATTTCGTTTTTTATTTATTCTGCTCGGTGTCTTCAAGAGTCGTATTGGCTATTTGCCCGGATTCCTCATAAAGAAATATCTAAACGATTATTTACGCAGTTCCACTAACTCAAAATGAATGCAACTATTTATGGTCCCAGCCGCTTTAACTTTGAAATATTTCAACATACAGAAACAAAGTAAGCCCGCATATACTTTCACCATTTCTCAAACTAAGAATGTTCAAACTATATTAGCAGATACCCTACAAACGTGTATATATTGATCATTTATGAAACTATCATCAATGAAATGACGTAAAAATGTTTTCAAATAATACACTAATATTAACCGAAAACTTAACTAGTCATGACATGTTATCTGATCGTACATTAACCCATGTCGGTCATGATATTTTAACTGGTTATGTACATTTTTCCGGCAAACCAAGTACAGGTTCATCAGAAAAATATGCTTCCAAGATGAGAACCGTGAAATTGTGTCAAAAACTATAAAACAATCGGTTCAAAAGATGATTATGATGTGAGGACAAAAATTATTTTTGTACGTTCAATAAAAAGAAGTCTGAAATAATCTTGAATGTACCTGAGACGACTCTGGTCTATCACGTCGCCTTTACTTAAAAGAAAATGATCACAGCACATAAATTTCGAAATATCGTATTTTGCGATGTATGAATTGTTATTTGAAACAGTGATACTGTCCGGATTCGTCTAAAGCAAGAATTTTGCAAGACGTCAATGCAACTGACAGTAAAACCATGATGGCTGACAGAAATTTTAAAGGAAAAAGATGCAAATATAATCCTCGCAAAGATCCCAGGTGCTCTAACTATAACAATAAGTCTTACAAAAATAGAATGCAGATCTAAACAAAACCAAACAACAACTAAAATAATGAAAATTTAAGTTAAGCTACTGCTTTCAGGGCCTTGGCCAGTGATACTTAAGCACAGTAGACAGATGTGCGTGCCTCCTTGCTTATGATAAAGCAAGGTTATCTCTTTCACGCGGGATGAATAGTCAATCACCATGTTTGACCAACAATATATACATTTTGAATATATAAAGTAATGTTGAGTGTTGACCATTTATATATTTTTCGGCGGTACCAGCATCTGGATCATATAAATTTCGAGCTAGGTTAGTTAAAATTATATTATAGCTAGGTCAGTCAAAATTGTAGAAAATATAAATGGCATTCAAGCATCTAAGAAGACAGTACACTAAATGTGTAACAAGTATAGAAAATAAATTAATGCGATAGCCTCGTAAATATAAAGATTCAAGAACCACGAAAGTGCTTCATTTAGTGCACAAGCATTTTTCTAATAGTCATTAATAGTCATTCTATGGTACTAGATACTTCCTAATATTTATAGATGACTTTTCGAAAAGGTTATTTATTTACTTCCTGCAAAGGAAGTCGGGAGTACCTCACCAATTTAAAGGACTAAGAAACCAATTGGAAATCTATTAAAGGGCAGCATTAAATGTATCCACAAATAAAACGGACCGAAATACATAAATAAAGAATTTTCTGAGTTCATAAAAAGAACGACTTCCCCATAGACACCCCAACAAAATGTATTAGCGGTAGATGTATCAAATAAACGAAACACCGTTTGAAAAGTCAAAATACTTATTGTTTGATACCTATTCCCAAAGGAGTCTAGACTGAAGCAACTTACTAATAGACCTGCAAGAAGACTACTGGAACATGGAACTGGAGAAGAGGTGTAGCCGGGAAAGAAAACAGACATCAGTTATTTGAGATTATTCAGGTATGAAGCGATGATTTATCTCCCAAAAAAGGCAAACAAATTTCAAAACAAGAATACCTTCCTTCCTTTATCGAATACTGTCTAAATAAAAAAGGGTGCCGATTTAAAACACCCTACTCTGGAACAACAATAAAGACTAGAGAGGCGGTGTTTCTAAAACCTACTGTTAACAGAAATCAAATTCCAATGAATCTCATTGAGTCAAAGTACGAATATCAGGTACGTCTTACGCTTCGGAAAGCTTCTGATACACCAGAGTCGACAAACACAGCTATAGACTGTGAATCTGGCAAGGAAGATAAACATCTTTGAATGGAACTCTTGTCCACTAAATATGAGAATAAAGAGTCAACCAAGAAAGGTTTACTATGTATACTAATTGAGTTTAATCAAAAGGCCTGTTTTACATATTAATAACGGAAGTGATATAAACACGATCCAAAAAGAGTAAGTTTTACAAAAGATGTAAATATATAGACATTAAATTTAAATTTGAAACAAAAATTTTTTTTGAAGCATGTTAATCATGTACAGGTAATCAATATGTAAATATATTCACTAAAGCATTACCTGTTGAAAGATTGAAATTTATATAAGAGGGAATCCACAAAAGAAGGTGATTACTCTTAAGCCGTCTCATTACATATAGGAATGGTCAGATTAATAATTAACAGACTGTCAGTATTCCATACCTTAACCAATGTTTTAAGCCTTACTGTAACTGCTTAGTTAACCATGAATTTTTAACTTATAAACATCAGCAAGCGTTGATTATATCGCTCATATGTAATATCTTAGGCACATATAAACTGTAGTTTTGGTGTTAAGACCTGATTACTACTAGTAAATATTCGTAAATTGTTTAATTCCATGAAACTGAAATGCGTAGTTTTTTATTTAAGCTTTTCATAGCTTTAAATTAAGTTTAAATATATTTTTGGTTTTTAAATTTTGCTACGGAAATTGTAAATAAGAAGTAAATTTAAATAAAACTGAACATATATATATGTACATATATATATATATATATATATATATATATATATATATATATATATATATATATATATATTTATATACACAGGCATTAAAAACTATTTGCTCGATCGTATCTAAACGAAACAAAAAGAACTAAGTATGAAGCACAATATTATTTTACCATAACATGACTTCTTTTTAATTATATTTATGCTTAGATATAACATTTTACTTAATACTTGATTTTCTCACCAAGTTTTAGACTGCCCCAACCGCTGACAGTTGCTGTTTTTCCACTTTCTTCCAAGGATTCATCTTCCGACAATTGGATTATCTGTACGTTAACTGAAATTACAAATAATTTATTTTAGTGAAAATAACTTTTATAATGGTATTATCTTTGAACATTTTTTGTGTTTCTTAACTCCATCTGAATACGAAATTTGCTATATCATTGAAATTACCTATACTTGAATGTAGCTTAACCAAAATTTCTTTTATGTTCACTTAATAGTATCCTTTTTAAGGGATCCCAAACCTTTTTTAATTCATAGCACCCTTGCAGATTTGGATTTTTTTTCAAGGCGCTTTTGTTTTTAATATCACTACAGTTACGTTAATCAGGTAAGTAAGTAATTAAAAAGATAATACAATTTTATACTTAATCTCACATACATAATTTTAACTCACAAACATGAACAAGAAATTGACAAAATATTCAGTACAAAAAATAATGTGACCGGTGAGATTGCAGTCTGTCACATAGTTTTCCAAACCTAGGAATAAGGCTTGATACAGCTACTCTCATTTCTTCTTCCACATTGATTTTTGGTTTTTATTACAGCACCAGCAGACAATCCAAATTTGAAGAGCACGAAGAGAATTAGGATTCTAAAAGTTTTTGTTCTTAGTGTTGGATATTTATTAAAATTACTAGCACTGCCATGATCTTCCTCTTGTAGAAAAGTGTAGATTTTTTAACTCAATTGAAGTGCACAAGATAATATATTGCCACGTGATAGTCATCTTAAACTGCAGTAGTAAAGAAGAGCCGTGTGTCCCATATACTCGCATAGTTTTTTTGAAAAATCTTATTTTGAATGGTCTGGGTTTTATATAGTTCACTACAGTTACGACAGATTCTAATACCAAGTTCAATTGAGGGCTCAGCGACTTCGATGAAAGTGCTTTCCTGTAGATTATGTAATAGATCTATAGAACATGCGGATGTTTCCTGCGAATGAACGCCTCTAGTCTCCGTAGCAAACCGTCATCGATCGCGCACCATCATACATCTTTTTGCACTTCGCCACTCAATATGCTACCTTGAAAACACTTTTTTGTTTCTGTAAGCATTGTAACTTTTTATTAAAAAGTCGTAAAATATATCGACCCTGTTAGGATGATTGGTCTCCAGATTTCATTTTAGTTTATTTGAAAGCATACATATATATAGATATAGTTCACTGATAAGCATTTTTTAACAGAGTACACACTACGGCCTTTCATCATTGTTTACTACTACTGAAGTGAAGCCAAAACCTAAATAATTGTCATTATATTTACGATATTTTCGCTTCTTTCCTCCGGCGCACTCAAACTTCAACTTTCATTTTGCTTGTTTATTAAGAATATTTCCATTTTGTCAAATATCAGTTTAGAGCAGGTTTATTTACTGGTTTTTTTAATACTGCCTGCACCAGGAACGCTACTTTTTCCGAATGAAACCGATTTCCCAGACCTGTCTTGGCTTCATGCTAAAGGTAATAAGTAATGAGTGGGTGGGCGCCGCGGGAGGGGGGAGTGGGGCATCCCTCTCCGTAGAACACGCTTCGACTGTGCTATAATTGTGTACGTACCGATGAATATATTACCAGAACAAAATATATTGTAGATATAGAGCCTCGCGGCATCCCTGCCCTCTCTCCACGGTGCCCCAGGGCCCCGTGGCGCACACTTTAAGAACCCCTGTCCTATATCACTTAAAATGATGGAACTAGAGATTTTGGTAAAGGTAAATGGACGCAATATATATTATTATGTATTTCTGTTGGTTATGACGCGTGTTAACAAATTTATTACCTTTCCTCTTTATTTAAAAATCACACTGAATCAATTAAATGTGTCTGTGCTATACGCACATAAACACATAAAAAATTACGGCTTTGCGAGTACAGGAACTGTGAAGAATAATATTGATTTTAATATATTTGCTAGATGTTTTAGGTGGAAAATTTTTTTTAAAAATATTTTGTCTCAAATTATTTTCTTAACATAATTTTATTAATTTTAACTTATTTTGTCGCTACAGCTTATTAATATAATACTTTTAAATCTTACAATTAAATTATAAAATCTAAGCTTTTTAAATTATTATAGCTATCCTATATATTCATAATTTCTGTATATAACTCATCTCAATAAAAGGTAAAACTTCCCTTTCTATTTTCACCCTATTTTTTTCGGCGAACGTTTCAAAGCACGCCGAGCCCTGGAAATTCTTCAATCTCAGCGCGCCACTTAACGTAACATCGTCCAAGCCTCAGTAATGCCTAACAAAGCGCCATACGTGCCCTTCCTGGTTAAACGATCGTATCTATGCCTCATCAGAAGACCAGTAAATTTCAAATTAAGCTTTCTAGCAAATCCGATAGCATCTTCTCCGCTAACAAGTCCGGTAGCTCATCGCCTGCTGGTATGTAGTAAGTCCAGTAGCTCATCGTCTATCAGTCGCAATTTTAATCTATTGCGCGCAACTTTTCATCTTATTTGAAGATAACGTACATATTTGTATTCTACAAGTTAGAATAGGTATATTTATGAACTTTTGTTTTTGCCTTTATTGTAATTCTTTGATGAAACTAATGCTTCCTACGCTCTCGAGTTAAGCTTAGAAAGAATTGGCTTCATAAATTATTTTTTCCTTTCTAGTATTGTTTTCTTATTGTCTAAGTTTCACTGGTTTTTAGGTGAGAACTTAAAACCGAGTGAAAGTTTTAGGTTTTTTTGTCGGAGTTGGAGAGGTGCCTCTTTACGCATTCAAGGTAGTGCATTTTTTTACTTCTCGTTATTCTTTTTTTTCAGATCACTATGGGTTCATATTTTAGTAGATTTATTTGTAATCTATAATTTTATTTTCAGTTCTTCCGTACGATTTGGTATTTGGTTTAGGCGATCTCTTTCCATTATATTTAACTTGTTTTTTTTAAGAAGTATAATTATACTTCTTAAAAAAAAGTTATACTATATAGACATATAGACTATCAATAATAGTATGCATATTCGATTTATTTGCTGATAACTAAATTTTTTTGTTATTCAATTTTATTCCCATTATACAGCGGAATGAGAGTGAAAACTTTACTGTAAATTTTTGAATGATGCACCTCTTAACATTGTTGCTCAACTTCAATTTTCTTCGCATAGTGCATATAAAATGATAATTTGTCAACATCCGTGTCATAAAATCTTAAAAGATCTGTGCTAAGAATAAAGTCTACTCGTATTTTAGTTGTCGAATCACGCAAATGCCAAGGATACATTCTGTCCTTACGTTTCTTAGAAAATATGTTAAGGAGAATCACTTATGATTATTACACCATGCTTTCATTTATCTAGATCTCTAGTGGGTTACAAAGAAGTATTCTTATTTTAACAAACTTGAAATGTTGTTTATCCGAATCGTTAAATATATATATATATATATATATATATATATATATATATGGCTAACATGGCTAACAATATAATACAATCGTTAAATATATATGGCTAGTCTATTCAGATACCAGTTTACAATATAAATATATATATGGCTAGTCTACTCATATACCAGTTAACAATATAACACACATCTTGTAATTATATCATTATGATATCTATATATTCGGCTATTTCATCGTCGTATCTTCTATTTTTACCAAATTGTATTATTTTCTCATTTAGAGGGTAGATAGCAAATTGGACACATAGAATACTTCGTATACGACAACAAGCCACCCCAATGTTTTTCTCAACATTTTTAAATATGTAAAGGGAAAATTTAACCCTGATCTAAATTTAAACGTAAAATAAATTTAATTCTAAATAGGCGATTTGTTTGTGACCCATGTTTGAGTAGTCCCGTTCACCATATCGTCATATTCCATAGGTAAACTTTATAATCTGTGTATTAATTTCCTATTTAATTTTTTTAATTTAATTAAATTCCTGCTGTGATAACAGCAAGGAATTTAATTTTATTATGCTGTAAACAAATGGTTACAATTTACTAGACAATTTCACTAGTTTCACGTAAACGTCAAGCTTCATGTAAACTTGAAATCGACAAGATGTACATTTAATGTCATCTGTGTATGATAAGAAAGTGCATTATTTATACTTCAATGCCAATCTTGTCCTACTAGAATAGCGAATTTTGTAATTACCATGTCTTTTTTTCTAGTCCGTAACTCGGCTATAATATTCTGTGGTAATTTCTTGTATTCAATCCTTTATATAGAAAACTTAGAAAAATAGTAATGAATGGAAAAAATCAGTCTCGTCGAAAACCCAGTAAATCATAATTATCTACAAAATGTTATGTTTTGTATAGTTAACCTGTAAATTTGAGGCAACGAATATCAAATAATATGATATTTTTAAAATTGAGTCTTTGTAGAGAAATCAATTAAAGATTTAACTGAAAGCACAACCATTAGAATAACACGTTTTAAGTTGATTAATATAAATAATTTTCTAGATGCCAAATAAATTTCTAGGTATTCGTAAGGTTAGCGCAAATGGTTTTCAGTGATATACCTGTTCTAACAATTTAAAAAAAATTATTTTCACACTTATTTATTTAAATAAAAGAAAGATACATAAGTAAAAAACTAGGTATTTCGAATTTTAGTTGTTTTATATTTCGATTGAATATATTTGTAAAATATTTCAGGTCAACATGTGAAAGGCCACATAAAATATGGCAGGAAAAAATTTATAAGATCTTATGACGGTAATACTAGATATCTCAAAAAAGGACAAGCGTCAATGGAGAATTGTGGCTTATAGCTGACAGACAAGCAACTATTTACAACATTATATTATTAGCTTTTTCCATCACCGACAGCACTTTCTTTAATTCCACAATATACAGTAGTTTTTAATATTAACCATAATAATAACATTTAGATAAAAATTAAATTATGCACATAGATACCATCAAGTGTGACTTTAGTAGGTAGTTTCAGTACAGCTATGTCGTACAAAAACAGCTGTCCATTCCATTTAGGATGCAAATAAGCATTAGACAAAGTCACTGAAAACGTTTGTCGCCCATTTTCATTCCGGTCTGGAAGATAGTAAGCTCCCAGTACAACTTCAAATGCCATCATCCTGGATTTGATCAAATAATGTCATATATGAATTACAATACTTTGGAGTATTTTGGTAAAAATGGTAGTTTATTCGAGATTATCACTTAACATGTTGTTAAGCCAGTACATCTAAGTCTTAAGTGAATAAGATCAGTTTGTCATTTAGCGTTAGATGAAAATACCCGACATTTTAGTTTTAGAAAATGAACTTTAATTACTTATGAAGAAAACTGAGGACCTAACTAGATTAACCAGAAAATTCTTTTTAAGAGCTCATTGAATAATTGGGGCGAAATTTTCACTGCGATTATTAATGATAATAGATACGGAAAACACATTAACGTGGGCATATGTTTAGAAGTCGTCAATATATCGGTGGCAATTATTATATATGTGCTTAATAATTCCATGAAAAAAAAATCAAAGAATAGTGGGGAGAGGATCCCTCTTTTAAGCGTAGAAGCTGATAGGTCAGTCCATATAAAATACGTATCACATGGTCGTAAAGATATGAGCTAAATAAGTAAAGATATGAGCTTATGAATTTTGAGATTTAATTAACACTTCAAACCGAATAATATCTAATTTTAGGAACTTGAATAAACTGATAAAAAAACTAGTAGAAAAAATAATGAGGTGGGTGTATTTCATGACTAAGTGTATATAATATCTGATTTTTACTAAAGTATTTGAGATACAGTATAAAATGTTATGTGTGCGTTAAGGCACTAATCACGCTTGAGAAAAACAGTATGTCAAAAGACTTCAATGGAAGATTTCACAAGAATAGATCAATAAACTTTGGAATAAACGGAGCGACAATTTGTTTGGTATGAGGATGATATAGTCTTTCCTTTATTCAAAAAGACATGTACAAATTGTAAAAAATATGTTAAATATATTAATGATAACCTAAGTTTCAATACGTGTGATAGATTTCAGAATTATTTTGTTTAGGTAACCGCATCACGCAGAATTAGTTACTATCGAAACAATTTTTTATAATAAATGTTAATCTAGGAAATTACTAGATTTAATTCAATATTTATACATAGCTGTATGCTTGTTGGCCTGGGCCTGAGCATAAATTGAATTACTTACTAATTTTGACACTAGATAATCACGATTCATTAGATGCGTATCCTCGTGAACTGCGCAATGTAAATTTATTTGGGTGAACAAAATCTTTTTGTTCAGTTTAAACTAATGAAATCTTATTTATTAAAGTGAAACGCAAGTGTTAGTAACGAAAATTCATGACTAGAATTACTATCCCAAGTTTCCCTTTTAATAGAACGAGGTATTTGAGACTATTAAATGAAAAACTTAACGCAAACGGGAGTTTTAGTAAAGAAAGTGTTCAAAATATTGAAGTTAAGCTAGCGTCTCTGCGAGATTTATTTACTCCCAGAATATTGAAGCACGCGTTATAATTTATATTAGTTCAAGAGAGTATGTATTAATGTCCAAAAAGTTTAAATTATTGAAAATAGTGTGACAATTGTATTAGTATAAATTTCTGGAACTAATGATTGAATCTGTTCCTTTATTAATCTTTCCATTTGATTACGTTCCATTTAACTTATTTCTTTTTATGCTATATTTCTTTACATATTTGTTTGTAAAATTTATGTTATACACAAACACATGCGCACACGCACACAAGCCACCATGCGCGTGCATACAGACTCACACATGCACACAGACATATGTGTATATGCATATATATACAAAAGATGAAAATTTGGTTTTGAGAATACTTAAATAAAATCTTTAATTTAACAAACCCTCCAACGCAATGAGCGGCTGTGAGCACCCATTCTTCAGATATAAGCGAGCCTCCACAGAAGAAAGTCTGTCGACCAGAATTCACGTACAATGCGGCTTGAAAAGGAAACTGGTTCCTACCTGCTCCCGCGTTTACGATAGACGCTGTAAGGAGAATGAATTACAAATGTTGTTTTCAATATGAGAGAAATAATTGAGTAAACAACAATAAGTAAGGTATTACGCTATTACATGTGGCAGCATAATACTTTATCTTCTTGTCTTTCCTCCTAAAAATAATTTTTCTGATTCCCGAAAACCGAAATTTGTTTGTCAATCTGTAAATAATATAGAGAAAAGTGGGACGGATTCATACAATGGTACCTACATTCACTAGACCTATTTAAAATTAGGCACACATCAACAGAATGACGTCAATGATTACGATTAACTCACTTGGTCATGTGGACACAGCCAAAGTTTGATAGAAGCCAGCACGAACCAGGCGCCTATGCAGCGCAGAATGTGATTCAGACACGGGGAAGTAAGTTCATAACCTTTCTACGCATCTTTCTTGTTACAAATTACTGTTTTTTAAATTAAGTTATTAGTTATTGTTTTATTTTAAAGATAATGGGTTAAGTTTATTAATTGAAATATAAATCCTCGTTTGTGTGACTGATTTTTTTAAATACTTTGTTTTCATTTTCTCATGATGGTGCGCACTCATACCTAAGTACGAGGGGTACATTCATACAGTACTTATAGATTTTTAAGTCAGTTTTCAGCATTGTACCGATATTTTATTTTTGTTTTGCAGAAAGATATTGGTTTGAAATTACAAGAAAAAGGGAACAAGGAGCGGGGAAGTTGATGAAACAATCTATTGTTCTGGAAAACAATCTATCATTTCGGAAATCAATAGCCAAATACACAGTTAGTGCACAAATACTAAAAATTTGTATCACAAAAATATTCAAAACACACTAATCTTGTACTGAAAGTAGTGCTATCCGATCTAAACTTGCTTCGTATCAAGTTTCACAGCAATAGATAATTTTTTTAAATAAATAAACATATTTTAGATAGTTCTAAAATGCACTACGGATTGATATATATTTAAGTTAGAAGACGCACATATAAATTTACTAAGGCTAAGAAGATTAAATATCCTTCAAGTTGGGAAAAAACAAGATGGTGGGAGTAAATTGGCTAGAAGGTTCCGCATACGTAATAGCAATTTAAGTTTACGAAAAACTGTAAACGCAAGGGCTGCCAGATAATTCGGCTTCAATAACACAGCGGTTAATAATTACTTTCAGTATCTTACGACTATATATGTTAGATAAATTTTACTTCCAATCGTATTCTTAACTTCAACGAAACCGAAATCTCAACTATATTGAGTACACCCAACATTGTAGTTGAAAAATGTCAAAAAAGATTGACCAAATAGTATCTGCCAAGAAAGGAGAGCTAATCTCATTTAATGGTATCACATCAGCAAGTAGAAATACAATATCACTATTATTTTTCTTCCATCGTGTATATTTTAAGGTCTACTTCATAGAAAGTACTCTAAAATGCTATTTGGGTGTAGCCAAAAGAAGCGGTTGAATAAATTCAAAAATGTTTGTAGAAGTTCTAAAGCACATTCAAAAGTTGACCTTATGCTTGGAAGAAAATACTATTTCACTTTCACGTGATAACCACAGAACTCACGTATTTGTTGATACGATTAACTATAGCTTGGGCAATAGAATTGTATGACATTATTTTCTTCCACATACAACTTACTGTCCACAATCACTAGATGTTTGTATATTTGAATCATTGAAGTCGAAATTGTAAACAGCATTTAATGATAGGCATATTTTTAACCTTAAAAGAACACTTAATATTTTTTACATTCATAAATATGAAAAGACCGTTTAAAATCATTCAATGATAGATGTATAACCAGTGCTTTTGAAAAGAATCTGGAATGTGGCCCGTTAATAAATTGATTTTCACTGAAGGTGATTTTGATGAAAAGCAGGAGATTAAAAGACAAAAAAGGATGAAAGATAGAGCAAAAAATATGAAATCAGCTTTGTGTTTAATTAAGAAAAATTTTGCCATGCAAAAAAAACATAAGAAAGTTAATTATTATTAGTTACTATTAACAGTGAAAGAGATGTTCAAGGGAAAGCTCTACATAACCTTCTAAAGAAAACGAGGTGGAAGACGATCCGTTAAAACCTTTTGACCCTGACGATGTAAAATATGGTGCCTTTGCGCTTGTCAAATTAAGAAAAAAATATTTATAATAGATTAATATTATGTCGGAATAATCATCAAACGCTTTAGTTCAATGGAAGTAATTGTTATATTTCTAAAGAAAAAACCAGGGTCTCGTATGCATTTTTGGTTTCCAGATGTCAAAAATGAGGCATCAGTAGATCCATGAAAGGTAGTTATGATATTATCAGATCCTTAGTCAGCTTGTACAGCTAGGCGAATATTTTTAGCTCCTACGAAGATATCTTTTTTTAAAACATGCATTAATATTGTTGCCGTAATGACATTTCTCTACAATTCAATTAGTTTTTAATGTTTATTATTACTTTATGTTTTGTGATATTTTTTTCAAAACGTACAATTAATGAAAGTAACGATTACATTAAGTATTATTTAATAATATAGTAAGGCGATTGATCAGAAAGACTGTTAACATACAACTTGAGTCTCTACGGTAGATAATTTGCTATAGAAAACTTTGCGTTGTCTTTTATCATTATGTATTTATGTAAGTTAAAGACTCGAAAAACTATTTATTTTAAACTTGGAATACCATATTATACGTCATATCATTTCTAAGTTTGTTAGTTTTTAATATCATTTATACTTTATTTGTTAGTCAAAATGTTTGATCATATCTAAAAATAAAGTAACAAGTGAATTCGTGACACAAAAATTTTTTATTTACAAATTCTATATTTTTTTATGTTGGTTCATAAGTACTATTTCTGATTTTTCATGAAAGTTATGTTTTGATAACGTGATTTTGGTAATTA
The DNA here is from genome assembly GCA_039881145.1 of Druceiella hillmani. NCBI lineage: Eukaryota > Metazoa > Arthropoda > Insecta > Lepidoptera > Hepialidae > Druceiella > Druceiella hillmani. Next base: position 23,702,868 of record JAYKKI010000014.1, read on the forward strand.
AATAAACCTTCAGCGCACTACTTGTGTATTTTTTAACGTACTATATAACTATTACAGGAATCTATAAAAGTGACTTTTTATAAATTTATGTTTTTATTATAATATTAAAATCCATAGTCTAACTATCTAGATAGTTAGACTATGGATTTTAATAAATTGAAATGAATATAAATAAAAACAAGATGAAACATAGAGCCCCATCTTTTCTTTCAGTACAAAATCACTAAATAGATTTAAGGAAGTTTGAAAATTATAATTCAATTCTATATACATATAAAATATAAAATTGATATAGTTTTAGAAAAAGGAATATTAAATTTTATTTAATAAATTTGTAAAATTGTTATAGCCTTTTAAGGTGGTATAAAAACTTGAATTGAGGTGATAAGATAGCAGATTCAAATTAAACTCTAACAAGAAAGGATATGTTCTGAAGTTCACCAATTTCATTTTTAAACAAATTTAAATAAAAATGAACCAACCATTAAATTAAAATTTTCACGATCTTTCTCACTGAACGTAAAATTTTATATTGATACCGTAATCAAAATACATGGTATGGCTTTTCAAAACCTACAGATCAGTTCAACCGAAAAAAAACTATGCAACAGAAAATAAGACCTATTCTAGAATTCGGGTACTGGTGTGTCACAAGTTTTAATCATCGATTATCCGATAATTATCACAAAAGCTGAATGATCTTCTAGCACTATTTGCCAATGTTAATAATAAAAATAATATTTTATACACATAAAGCTTTTATTTGTTTTTATTTTACATAAATATAAAACAATATCGTTACAGAAGCAAATAATATTTGTTCTGTACAATATGCCTAAAAGAATAAATGAAATATGATTCTTCAATCGAATTAAAAATTACGAAAAATGGACATTAATATGAATATTGTTTACCTTATTGATTGGACGGTATTAAATATTAAAAACTTATGGATTAATTCTCATATTTTCTCGTAGTTTATTCACGAAAATAACAATGGAACTTCTCCGTACCCAGACCACTTAACAGTTTAATTTAAATTCCTGAGACAATTTGAAGCACTGAAGTAGGATATTTACTAGCATTTATCTACAAAGGGAAACGTATTTTGAAAGAAGTAAACATATTTTATTGAAACATATTTTAGACATAAATAAAAGGAGATTGAATTTTACTGCTTGTACATGTTAGAGTATGTAATTTTATTAGCCTTAGAGAAATAGAAAGTCCATAAGATACAAACTAAAATTTAGTGTAGCCCATCGATGAAATAATTGAATTTATTATGAGAAGAAGTAATGAATATACAATGAAAAAATATAATTACAATTAAAATAAGAAGAGAGTTGAATTAATAATAGCACTCAGCAATGTCTGATAAATAAAAAACAAAATAAATTGACACAGAACAATACTTGGTATATTCTCATATATTCTCGTAAGATATAGTCGATGAAATAGATTATAATCATTTGTTAACAGTGTGGCTTAGTGTTACAGATAGCATCGTCAAAAAGTACTTTTACATAAGTATTTTTTTGTGATATTAATTTTTCAATTATAGATAAAGTTCTCAATATTTTAAATAATAAAAAATACTGAATATATATTACTTTTCTATATCTAAGAATTTGTTCGATTAAGGTGAGAAATTAGTTAATGCGTTTGATATAACTTCGACCCAGGAAAAGCGATAGCAAAAGTCGATACATTCCTCCTCTATGTAATATACTCGACGTAACATTTATTTAATAAGAAGTGTTCTGAAATAATTTAACTAATAGTAACACATAGTAAATTATTTTCAATAAAAAAAACAAACATGCTAAATTAAAAAAAAATACATAAACATAAGGAAAATGTTGCCACACGCCTTCATTATTATTAGTTCACCTAGGCTTGCGTAAATTGTGCTGAAGTACGCACATGATATGACTATACTATTACTTGGTCAAATCAAATTGGAGACAGAATAAGCTTTTGAGATGTATGGTATAGCACATAATATTATTGTTCAATAATTTTAGAAAAGAAAATGCTTCATAGACTGAAAAGAAAACTTGCTTAAAACTGCTCGTAACTTTTTCATCTAAAACATATTTGGAAAATTTAATGAGTTTACTCGCTTCGATACCTATTATTTTGTGTCACGTTTTATTTTTAATATCCTGTTGTTTTTTTATTTCTAGGTCTATATATTTATTGATTAAAAGATCCAAACGACAAGTTTATGCCACGATTTGTTAAATGAACCTTGATAAACCGTAAATGTAAATTTCAGTTTAAAATAATTGTTCATTTTTAGTGATCTAGAATTCTTTATTCAATTTTATTTATATTCATTTTTACCCACACAAACAAAACAGGCATCAATTTTCCCATATTATAAATATAACCATGACATGTTTAAAAAAACTATATTACCCTTTATTAAGGACAAATCGTACACTATTACGCATAGAAATATCATCGGAAAGTGGATATTTTTACCCGACTATGGTAGAGCAAATGTTACGAATTTCACAGACTATGTATTTGTTTATGTGAGTTAGTTTGTTCCCTTGGACGAACTATCTCACTAAAGTGATTTTCACAGAGGAGGTGCCGTTACATTCGTCTTGATTCAGAAAGTGTTATAGGATATAAACGTTATGAATTTCACAGGGTATGTATGTTTGTATATATGTATGTGAATAATTTTTTCCCTCGTACGCACTAAACCAATTAAGTAATTTCAACAAGTGGTGTATCCTTAGATTCAATATGATCCAGAAAGTGTCTTAGAATAAATAACGTCATGAATTTTATTAGGTATGTATTTATTTTGTAATTTTCAGTTATTTTCCTTTTCGTAGTCGGGTTTTAGATTTCCCTTTTATTTATGAAATGAATATGAGAGTTTCTCGATGTTAATATTATTAAAAAGACGAAGGATACGATAGTTAAGCAAGCGCAGAAAAACTAGAGTTTTTTAAAAAAGCAGAATAAATAAGCAGAAATTCCGTTTATCTGACGACAAAAATTTCAATTGAATAAATCTTATAAATAAAATATATCATCTAATTTTCGAGAAGTGGAATCCAACATGTCTTTTAAAGGATAAAAACAGAAAAGGGAAATATTGTCTCACGCCCAGATATCGGAAGAAGGTATATTAGATACACTAAATTGTTAGACGATACTTAAATTTACATGAGTTTGGAACAATTAGATTGGATTGTAATTAACTTAACTAAATATAGGTAGTAATACATCAGCAGTTCCTACAATTAATCGATTTTAATTTAACACTCTAAACGATTTATTCCATCCAGCATCCGTAAAATATCCGCAAAAAATCAGGTATTAATCAAAGCCAAATCCCAAATCAACGAATTTATTAAGTCGACATAAAGACACATCACTAATTAGATATTCATACCCAGTCGGAATAACTGGATACTCATACCCGATCATGGAAATACGCTGACCTTAATCTAAACCACCACTGAACATTTATTTGATTTGATGGAAGTTTGTTACACTCCATTCGAAGACAATGTCAGTTCCGTTCTGCAGTAATACGCAATCAGGTTTTCTTATAACGACTAAAAAATATTCATGTCGTCCGGAAGTGACAGACAGCACACTGCTTTCATTGCACTATAGACAGTGTTTTCCGTATTGTTTGTATTAAATGTTCTTAATAAGTCTAAAATATGAATTTTCCCATTCGTAAGTATTGTTTTCTGTCAACAAGATGATAAGAAAATGCAGGAGCGGCAAAAGGATCGCCAAGGGGGACCAATAAAATGTCCCTTATCAATGGATATAGGATCAAGAAATTATAGTTGGACTATGGAATATCATCATGACAAAATAGGTCATCTTTCCACGAAACTTAAAAGATAAAGACATGCGATATTCATAACCGTAGAATAGGTAACTTTCAATTTAAGTTATTAGTTATACATTTTTCAATAAATTTGAAGTAGTTAGAGCGGAGAGGATGGCAAACTACTGATTTAAGCATATGTAAAAAGAAGTAAACAATGTGTTTCTAATATGAATGAATGCAATCGCAATAATTCCTTCATCACACTGGAAAGTCGTTTCATAACAATATCTATTAATTTATTGGTAAGTTCAAAAATGTTTTTCCATGTGCACATTTAGTAATATTTGCAAATACCTACAAAACGAAAGTAAAAATAAACAACCAAAATGTAAAATATTGTTTCTGATGAATTGTTAAAAATCTGTTTATTAATCAAAATATGTTCAGAGAAAAAAAATATTGGGAATATTTCCGAAAAAGTTCGTTATTACAATTTTGACCAAATGTTGTGATATTCTACTAATTTAAAATATTGACATATACATTTGACATGAGTATAAATATTTTGAATTAGAAATCCTTTATAAATATATTATATGTATTATATATTATTTGTATAAAAACCTAAATATACTAGACCGAAAGAGAATTATTTTAATGCAATTCCATTAAAATTTGGTATTAAAAAGGGCATCATTTAAAATTTTAAATTAAATTCGCTCAAGTTTCAAATGTAAAAAAGTTTTATAATAGAATGTTTATATTAAAATGTATACTTTGTTTATATTTAATATAAATTAATACTTATTTAATATATCCGGTAAATTAATAAAATATTTATACGACAACTCACCTAATTTCACACTTGGTGATGAACATTTACCCTGAAATTGATAACAATATAATTAAACACGTGATAAAAGAAAATTTACTGCATGTTTTTAAAAATCATTGACCTTTTTAAACAACTATTACATTAACATTTATATTCATTTTAATTAAAGATACACTCGTACTCACCTTATCCACAATAGCCAAACATGACATCATTATTAATAAAATCTCAAAACCCATTTTCTCTAATTATGAAACTACTAATAATAGTCCTTGCTTCTTTAATGTGACCAACACTAGCTTACTACTATTCGGTTTAATTCTGTTTCTACAATAGCTTATTGAAATCACTCCACTCCTACTTATAAGAGAAAACAAATTCGCAAGACTGCTTGACTCAGAGAAACATTGATAAACTCAAGTAGTCTTAATCGTGTGAAATGTTTTCAAAATAGAAAATAAAACATATTTTTGTAGAACGAAGATAAAGTATACATACATTTAAAGATGATGTTTACGTGTTAAGTTAATCATCTATCATGTTAAGTTCTATAATGCCGTGGTAATGGTAAATATTATAGGATCAAATGCATTAAACAGACTATGCATACAGTGAGATACACGTCACTATAATAAAATTCGATGACGGAGAATTTAATGAAATTCAATATATCCTCTCACAGATAATAGTAATCTGCCCACAGATTATGCAACCTGACCATGGATATACCGTGGGAATGGTAAATTTTATAGGATCAAATGCATTAAACAGACAGTGAGATACATGTCACTTTAATGAAATTCGATGACGGAGAATTTAATGAAATTAAATGTATCCTCTCACAGATAATAGTAGTCTGACCACAGATTATGCAACCTGACCATGGATTGATAGAGTCTGCATGTAGGGTAAGTAACAAAAACTTTGAAATGCATTATATTACCATAAATAAGCAGGAAGTCATGACATAAACAAACAATCCAAGAGGAAAGAGGCAAACCCAAAGGTAACATATTAATAATTGAACGTTATAAAGTAAAATAATTTTATGTTTCAACTGAAAATAATTAATAAAGAAATGATAACGTGCGACAAAACTAACAAAGACATAAAAGAATAAAACATTTTCAGCTAATCACGTAATATGAAACTTGACTAGTACAGAACATTGTTTTCTTAAAATTGTAAGATGTTGGCAAAACATAAGTCAAACAAGACGTGACTGATAATACAATTCACGCTATGCAAAAAATATGTTTACTGGTTTAAAGGATTTTGTTACTAATTTTAAATAATTATATTTAAAGTGTAGAACATAAAAACACCTTGTGTAATAGCTAGCTCCATAGTTAGGTGTATTGAATGTTCATTACTGAAATATTTATAATGTATGCGAGGCTAATTAATTAAAGCCAAATACTAAATCAAGATTTGAAATGTGTCCGAGAAACTTTTGAATTATTTTCCAGACTAGAAAAATTTTACGTCTAAACAACTACAAAGCTACATAAGTTGTAGCTGTAGAATAATATGACTCCGTCAAGACAATTTTTGAATGAGCTACTCAGATATAACCTTAAATTAATTTCAAGTTTCAAAAGCGTTACAAGTTCTGCTATAATTTGCTGAGCATTGCAAGAGATTAAAACGAAAAGACAGATCCAAATAATAAGAAAATCTTTGGTAAATCTTATGAACGCTTTCTAGTAAGATGAAAGGATATAGATTATAATATACTAATAATAATAGATGAAATTAAATATTTTTATACAGATGTCTCTGCTGAAATAGTCTAACCAAAAGTTTTAGGTAGAGAACCTCCTAAACAGACAATCTAAAGTGAAACAGATTTATACAAAAGTGCGTAGTTTAGAAGTTATTCACTGTTTTAAAAATATCTATGTACATTTTTCATACCTTATCACACATTAATCGATGTAACAATATAATTATGCAACAGATAGCCAAGAAAATGAGTCATATAATTCATTATTGTGGTTACAAAATAGATTATTATTAAATACAAATGATTAAAAATAAATTTTAAAATATAATCATTCCTTTTAGAATAAGTAATTCTAAAAAATATATACTAAGGACAAGGCTCAAAAATACATGGGACGAAAATCCAAAATAAATTTAAATGAAATATATGGCTATAAATTCGCTACAATATGTGTAAATAATTTTAAAAAATGAAATATTCAAAATCATGGTATAATCAAGATACGGAGCAGTAAAATAACACAATATTTCTTTTATTTATCTTAGGTTAAAATGTAATGATCTAATAATTGAAAACTTATATTTTTTTCTTAAATTTCTTACAAATATAGAAAAACTATTTTAAATGAATACTGAGTCCAATATTACCAACAATATCTTGTCAGTATTATAGTAACAAAATTTTCCCTGAAATTGAAAAAAATTTTATCTAACGATTTGAAATGACTTGTTGAGGTCTAATATTCCAGGATATTGCGATGTATCTAAACATGCCGTCTTTTTTGTTTAATATGTTAATTGCATACTATTTATTATGTACCGATTATTCACATGCATCTATGACTCTATTATAGGTTGACATATATTTACAAACTTCTTACATTTTAGAAAATGAAGACTTGAGTATTGCAATCTTTCACAACATATAGCATTTCTTTGTTTAATATGTTTATCTATACTATTCTATTCTCACAAATTTAATAAATATTTCTAAGTTTATATTTGCGATGTGATTTTTAACCATCGATTGAATATCGCGCATAACAACAAAAGCGAACACTAAAGAAGCTAAACTTACAGCGTGCAGATATGTAGCATCACCATACACCTTATTTTTTCTAATTTAAAGCATTAAAATTCGATTTAATATTATTTTATTATTTTTTACTGGCTCCGAAACTCTATCTACTAAATAACTTCCATAACTTGAGTTTTGCTATGGAGTATTTTTACTGCAAATAAAAAAAATTTACTATGCGAATTTTTTATGCGTCTCTAGAAAGTCTAGAGACAAAGCATGTCTGACGTCTTAGAACTTAATGGTCACAATTCACGCGTGGGTGGTTAATGTCCGTATTGTTAAATCTTAAATCGTGTATACAAGCAAAAATACATCAAGATCTGATACAAAAAGCCTATATTAAAATAACAATATACAGGTAAACAACAGATCACAATCACAACAGAACAAAAATAACAATACACAGGTAAACAACAGATCACAACGAATCCTCACGAAACCATTGCTTCTTGTATTTTACACCGTTTGTGGTGCACAATAATATTCGTCTTTTTCTCTTTTACTCACATTCTCTATTTTTTTCTTATGTGTGAGATAAGATAAATAACAATATACAGGTAAACACAGATCACAATGAATGCTTACGAAATCATTGCTTCTTGTATTTTACACCGCTTGTGGTGCACGGGAGCAATAATATTCGTCTTTCTCTCTTTTACTCACTTTCTCTTTTTTTTTCTTGCGTGTGAGATAAGAGATAAGTTAATTCTCAATACTTACATTTTGCGTGACTAGTGTCAATTATAACTTTTTTAAAAATATTACATTTGGCCACTTCAATTATAATCTTTCTCCTGGGGCTTATAAAAAAACCTTTTGGATTATTGTTGCATACCTCATATTCTACAAAAACTTATATAAATAAATTTAATCAAAGCAAGGTTTTTTTGCCTTCTTCTTTCCAAAAAGTGTAATGAAAAAGACGTGCAAATTATTATAAAATTGTTTGAATAAAATCGTTTGAATCCAATGTTTCTATAATGTAAAATCGTTTGAGACCTTTTGAATCATTGAATTAAACTATCAAGATCTCTAGGAAAGAGTCGAGTTTACTCTTATAATCAATATCGATATAAGGTAAATGTTCATTACCATCTCTGTCCGTCAAAAGTGAAAGCGCCAAAAACACATTCCAGACGTGCTTAAATAATTAATGTTTATATATGCCTAAACCTGTTTGCAATCTTCACAGTACGAGTTGTAGTCTACTTAACAAGTTTTATTTTCTTACTGAGTATTTCAGAAGATTGACTTCTAATTTTTAGAAAGAGAGGATATTTTTCCATCTGCATAATTTTTTAAATCAAGTTAATATTGCATATTACAGCACTCCTTATCTCACTAAGATCACGCTCTCAAACAACAGTCACGTCGTCGAATATATGACTTAATGCCTTCAAAGATTCCTTCCGTGGCATTAAAATTACGTGTTTAGTTATCTGCCCATGATCGCATACCACGAAGCAGCAGTAACTATAATCTATTGTAACAATCAAACTAATTTTACACATTTACGTATTTTAGATTTTAGTTAAGTTTTTTCTGGTCACTAAAAATTATATTCCTCTCAAATAGACTGACAAAGTGGTTTAAAATTGTATTTAACAAAACTTGACACTTTTATTCCTAAAATCCATGTAGCAAAAACAATAACTATTCGTACTATCTTTAGTATTTTGAAAATGCATAGTAGCCCTTTACTTACGGGGATGAATTTAAAAGATAGCAGCCACCCACAGAAAATATTATAACATTTGTTTATAATACAACCATTACATTGAGTAATTCTTCAGTCGTCACTATGCCAAGTTTCATTGTCGTGTGGCTTCGGGTTCTAAGTTCCTACCAACTTCATTTACAATAAGTGACGAATTCCATGACAACGAAAAGGGTTAAACGAAAAGCAGATCCGTGAAAATGAGGTGGCGATGCTAGGTGAATTTGTTCCATCGTATGTAATCGTTAAAAAAATTTCAGCTGAATTTAAACGTAGTTGACAGAAAATGACTCCCGCACTGTGACTACTAAAAGAAAGTTGGAAAAATCTGACTCGATTGCGACAACTGATAAAATCTGCATTTGGTTACGAAAAATCGCAAAACTAAAAATGATAGAGGTATTTGAGAAAACAAAGCGTTTTTATGAGTAAAATTAGCACATAATTCACAACCAAAATTTTTCAAGATGTCTTCTTTTCGTAAGGAAACTTAAGCGACCCACGATTTCACGCAATTGTTTGTAGTTTTCTAAATCTAATTGACAAGAACTTTTAAAAAATTTCATGATTTCTAATATCCATTACTATACTCCGGAGTCTAAACAGCAATCGAAATAATAGAGAATAGGTTAAAAAAGGATACAAGCCCCAAAAAATCCAAAGTGGTTTTGTCAGAAAATAATGACATCAGTCTTCTGGAACTCGAAATGAGTCACAACGGTTACCTACGTACTGAAGGGTGCTAAAACAAACTTAACTTACTAATGCACCCGTTACGAGAGTTATATGATAACATAAGGAAAAACGCCATGAATATTAACAAAAAGACTTTTTATTCACCAAAGCAAATCGCGAGCTCACATATCCTTAGAAACTATGACTGAAATTCATATCTATGAGTTCAAATGACTCACATTTATTACTTCGCCAATTAAAAAAAAATACAAACATTTAGATGGACACAAATTAACGTTAATCAATAAGTCGAACCTACAGTCAATTTGTATTTCCAGAGGCATGAAGAATTGTTTAGTAGAATTGTAATAGTTTTAGAAACATACGAAATAAATACCTTGATCTAGGTGATGAATAAATTGAGAAATTAAAATATTTTTTGAATATCTATAATCAGTTTTCTATACAGGCCGCGAAGTTCTCAGTTCGTCTTATTATATTATCGATTAATACAAGTCAATACGTCTTTCGATTTTATTCAACCTTAAAACAACTAAATTGAAGAGAAACTCGAACATTCTCTAAGTAAACTTGTCACACGGAATACTAACACAGAAGCTATAATGGCACTTGCACTTAGCCATGTTTGAAATGCATTCAACATGACTGAATGTTGAGTTGGCGATTGTTGAATTGTAATGCAGCGCTGAGAGTGAATTTTTATTATGACCCCGTTGTTGTCGAACTTGCCATAATGAGGATCATGCACATGCATCCACTTGGCTTTGCGGATTGGAAGGATTACATCAATTATTTCCGCTGGTTCTGTTTTTGAACTTACCGTATGCTATATCTCATAAACTCACCTCAATTATGGGAATATATTAAATTTTTAATTTATCATGAGGACGTATTTATTTGTTGTCGTTGACATAAATAATTATTAGCATAAAAAATAACTGTCATATACTGCATTAATGTAGCCAAGCCATCATTCACCTGAATTCATTACGCAGTAGCGCTTTGTAGATTTTTCGAACATGTATATATACATACATATATCATATATATATATATATATATATATATATATATGGGTGTGTGTGTGTATAACTCAATATCTATCTACGTGTGAATATATCTTATAAACTGGTAAAATTTTTAAATGAGTTTTCTCAATTTTTCCTTTATATTCTTCACATCCCATGCTATATATTTAGGGAATTCCCATCTCAATCCTACCTCTTACAAGACGTTAGAAGTTGGAGAAAAATTTAACAACGCTGGGTACTTAATTAGTTTACCTTAGTTAATAGAGACTGTATAATGCACGCTTCCAAAAAATATAATATTTATATAAAATTAAAAAAAAAAAAGTTTTGCTGTTTTGTTATGAAAAAATTGATCAAGCCTTTATGTACAATTCATGTCAATAATTTTATATTGATTATTAGTTATATAGTATTAATTTGAGGTGTGAAAAAAAGCCTTAAAATCCTTATTTCCTTACCTTTAATTAGTATTTAAAACAATTTATGTTGATGCATTCGCAAAAGAAAAAAATATATATATTCAAAAAATTTCTCCCATTTATTTTGTAATCTGGCTTGTACCTAACCTCGCCGAGATGCGCTAGCAGGTGATTGTGTTGCAGCCGCTGTGAATAAAATTATATGCGATATATTTCTACATTATGGGTGTAATTATAATCGCACTGACCATTATTATTGTGTGTGTGTTTTTGCAATCAAAAACACACACATATATATATATATATATATATATATATATATATATATATATATATATGTATGTATATATATATATATATATATATGTATATATGTATATATATATATATGTATATGTATATGTATGTGTGTGTGTGTGTGTTTTTGATTGCATAATCAGACGTAATTAAAAATACTGAGAAAGGAAAACCGGAAACTTTAGGAGATTACTCACGTGTATATCCGTTTGTCAATTGCAACCGTTTTTTTTTCTCAGAAACCGCTCGACGTAAAAACTTGAAATTTAGTTCAACATAAGCTGACACTTAAAAACTGTCATATCGATTTTTTTAATTATGGATGTTGTGTGGGTTATCTTTTAAAAGGACTAGGTCTAAGGGTTAGGTTTTTGAATAATTTTAGATATCAACGATATTATGAAAAATAAATGCATTCTAATTCCGAAACAAAAGAACTCAAAGTTATGAAATAATAAGGGTTTTCAGACGCCCATGCAAAGGCTGCAGGAAAACTAAAGCGATGATTCTGAATGTCATAACTTTTTTTTAAATAAACGCTATATTTTCCGCCTATGAACCTATAGTAGGTAATTTATTTATTTTTTTCCACAATGTTAACCAATTTTCTCAGAAAGCATGCAACGTAGAAGCTTATTATCTCGTGTGTTTTCGACTACTTTTTTTAAATTTTTAAACATAAATTGTAAAGTTATGACATGAGAATAAATTTTCGTACATTTTTATAGTATTAAAAAAAACAATTTAAAATATTTTGGTATAAAAACGCGCATGAAATAAGTGATTATAGCGAAAGTGTATAAAATAAGCAAATAATACCCATAAGATATAAAATATAAAAAAGTTTTTATATATTTTATATCTTATGGGTGTTATTTGCTTATTTTATACACTTTCGCCATAATCACTTATTTTATGCGCTTTTTTATATCAGAATAACTTAAATTGTTTTTTTTATAAAATACTCTAAAAATATGCGAAAATGTAGCTTTCCCTCCTTACTTACGAAATATTTGTAAATAGTTTATCGAAATACTATGAACCTTTAAATGTTTATGACTACCTAAATATGTAGGGAACCTTCGTAGTGCGGATTCTACTCGTACTTAACGGATCTTTATGCATTTTATATAAATGCTTAGCATAATCAGATTAATCATATTTCAGCCTTATTACTATTACACGATTCATTAAAAGGACCTAGTTATATTCTAGGACATGTTAATTTACAACATGCTGACCCTAAAATTACCATACCCTTTATTGTACTCAATTAAATTATTTATATTAAATAGATCTCAAGTTATATATTTGAGACTATACGCATTTTGGAAAGAACAGGGAAAGCGAGCACATCAGTAACTGTAGAAAGTATTAGAGAAGTCACTTTTTTGTATTTAATCTTATTCGTATTGTAATAAAATTGATCTTCTTGCTTTTCATTTTTTTTTAATTATAACAATCAATTTTTAATTTTTAACGAATAATATTAATTATAAAGTGAATAAAGGGATTATTTCTTTTATTTTGTTTTAGAATGTTTTTTAAAGAGTTCTTACCCTTTCAAAAATATTTTAAGAAAGTTTCTTCTTAAATATCGAACATAAATAACATTTAAACATTTTGAAGTTCTTATCATTTCATAAAGTGTTTGAATCTTTTTTATAAACAATTGCCAGTACTGTAAAAATAAAATGTAAAGTGTGTTTTAAAAATAAAATGTAAGGGTGAGGCGATCGCTTAATCGATTAATTAAATTATTAAACTCGGACGATATGTGAAATTCGGACTCTATGGCCGAATAAATTCAATGCAGAGGATATATAAAAGGGTAACGGAGCCTTCTATCAACGTCAAATTTACTTATGTTACAGCTGTTTAAAATCCCCATTTAAAGTATTGTGTACATACCCGATATTCATTTTTGGCTACCAATCCGGATTATATACCGCATTATATGGCTATATGGATACTTGTTGCAACAGTAAGTCTAATATTTTTATCCGATACAAAGTTAAATAACGCACGTAAAATTATTAATGGTAAAATTAATTATAGCGATATATCAAAATATCGTTATTCCCATTGATATAAAGTTTAATAAAGTTCACGCGGCATCGTGAACGGTCAATACTCAGCGCCATGAATTATAGGCAATGAAATTGACTTAAATTACGCTAAACTGATTACGTATCCTTAATGTATTCACAGGTATAATCCAAATATATTCACAGATATATTTAGGCAGAAAAATATTAGAGTCTACATTCAATATTGCTTATTTCGTAACATACGCAAACTTTGCTCGCATACATAGAAAGAGAAAAAAAAACATTAAAGTAAATATATATCATTGTAGAATGGTTATCCTATATCAACGTTATCGTTTTTTATCCCAAGGTAAATTATGTGCCATACCTAAAACGCGAACCGATATGTTCGGCAACGCGAGCTGCTATGCACATAATATTAACACTAATGGTAAAGACTTCGTAAATTGTCCATGTTTCACAGTAATTTAACATATGCCTTGGATTCTTATCTTTCTAATACTTTTTATTTTATTGTGTTTATATGATTAATACATCAGTCTATAATACTAGTTGTTTTTAAATATGAAAAATTTATTAGATAAATCAATTTTAATTAATTAAAAATATACATTTCAGCTGGACTTTAAATTTATATTAAGTAGTTAAGAAAACTTCACTTCTATGTTCTCAATAATCAAAGACGTGGTGGAAATCTACTTGAGGCGGCTTGTGGTAATCGGAACCGCAGCTGTCATATGAAACTTGTCATACGAAGCACACATCACGTAAATTGAATATAATACAGCGACATCAGAAATATTATCGCATAATATTTGGAACAGGAACTACACTTATTAAATTATGAGTGCTCACAATTACAATTATGATTCAGCTACCTTGAATATATGTTTTCAGGCGATGGTTCATTAAGCCTTGTGAAGGGAAATATATATTTTTTTTCATTACAACTATAAATAATTTTTCTTTTATACGACTTGTAACAAATTCTTTTTACAATCACCTATAAACATTTATCTCGCAACTTTTCTTATTATCCTTTATTAAAAGGCGAATCTTTTTATTAAATTTCCATCTGCAACCACTTCTCACTTTTATCAAAACCGTTTATTCAATCTTTTTATTTCAAATAAAAATATGAGACAGCAGAAGTAAACATATTAATTAAATTTATTCCGAAATTTTCGGGTCATTACGATTCAGGTTCTGAATTTTGTGTGGGGACTGACTAAATTTTGATTGGGCTTAAAAAAAGAAACGTCGAATAATAATATATAAGCGTATATATATATATATATATATATATATATATATATATATATATATATATATATATATATATACATATATATATTATATATATATATATATATATATATATATATTAGTATCTGGATAACTAACATCATCCAGACAATGCGATTTTGTATAATTTTAAAATACAATGAAGCGTACAAAATGTTATTTTCAGATTGTTGTCTCACATCAAAGTAACATACATGTTATGCCTTAATTTTTATTCATAACTAAATGAAACTACGCGATGTAGTACTATTTCTACTTTATTTAAATTCTTAACTTGTATGACAACATCTTCAGCTGGGAAATTTGTAAAGATTTTGTATCTTTACAAATTGCCCACCTGAATACCTGAAGATATTGTTATACAACGAAACCTAGGTTGTGGTTAAGAATTTAAATAAAGTAGAAATAGTGCTACATCGCGTAGTTTCATTTAGTTATGAATAAAAATAAAGTTATAATCGATTTCTATAAAATTAACGCTAAATATATTCAATATCTCATGTTATATTTACTTTCAAAACGTATAATATCGGCATTTCTTCTGTAGATGCATCTTGATAATCATTAAGAAATATTTAGATTAAAACAACATTAACGTAACTTTTTTCCTGATATTTGATGCTTGTTGCATAGTGATTGGTTATAAAAGATTTTCATCCAGCAATAAATTAACCTTCTCCGTATCTTGGTTTCTAATTTGCAGTCAAATTTTGTGAGTGATATAAATATGTAAATAATATTAACTAAAAATATTTTCAGTTCTTTTGAAGTTCATTTATTATTGGACTTCTAGCTTGTCATCTTGAAATAAATTAAATTGTCTCTTTTATACCTTCGCCCGAATTTCTGTCACGTTTTACCCTTAAACCACACTCCAAAGGAAAATGTACTTTCTTACTCTGTAAACACTATGCACTATTCTTTCAAAAATATTTCACAAAATTAGAGAATTAATTAAATAAATATAAATATGCACAGTGCGCCCTTAGTCAAAAGTCGTCAGAAGTCGCATCACCAAACAAAACCTGCATCTACGATATTAGGATCATAATAATTATATTGCTTACATATTTAAATTTTCAATACAATAATTCTATCTTATAATATAAATAAAAATCCATTCAGTTACAACAAACGAATACGGAGGTATGGCTCAGCGCAATCGCAAAGCCAACTTGTAGATAGAGAATATTATTGCAGATCCAATATGCTGAAAATCGGGAGAGAAAAAACGAATTCTCAAATACAATCATATTCTTTAATCTTGCAATATTCCTCGCTTTTCGATAGTAATTACGATCCAACAAATCTGGTAAATCCTTCGATACTATAACACGTCTAATCATTAATCGAAAAATGTGTTAACATTTGTAATACAAATTTGAAACATCCATAAACAACAGTCATTCACATAATATTAATACCAAAAGAAATTTAGAAAAACAATAACAAATTCTTAGTTGCATTCAAATAATTCAGGAACATCTATAATATTACAATATATTCAGTCTTTTCGCTATAAATGCTGCAAACAATTTTACTTTGAAACTTTTGGTCGCCATTGCCGTCATATTCAAAACTCAACTTGCTTTCGTACGATCAACTTAACGTGTGTTGTCGTATTTAATATAGTGAAATTTTTAATTCTAAGTAATATGAAAAAATTGTGTCACATGTCCCACATAAGGTTTCCGCAGGAATAGTCATGACACCCCTAAAAAACCATGACCTCCTGCAAAACGAAGTATCTGATAACACCAGCAGATGATCATTTAATTGTAAATAAACAAGTAGGTATCAAGATCAGTTTTAATTTTATATTTATGTTGTTTAGCATCTTAAGTTCATTTCCCTATTAAGTACAATTAACCGTAAATGTAGCCATGGTCTTGACCTATTTTTGGCAAACAATAAAAAAGATTTATCCGAATCCACAAAATTCGTGGTATGTGTTAAACTATGTACAAATTTGTCAATATCAACAACTTGGAGTCAACAAACCTTTTTAATAACCCACACGTCTATAATTTTTTATATATTTAGCGAATTATAGATATAAAACAAAATAATAGCAAAATAACGATTTTGCCTAGGAACTTAGTTTACCAGTATACTTTTGCCGTTTGTAATTTATTTAGTTCCGTTTTGTTAATTATACCAGTACAATAAACAAAACGAAGCTAAATAAAGTTGAAAAACTAAAACTACCAATAAAACATTGTGTAAGAAAATTTAAAATAAAAATAAATGTTTATATATTAGGTAGAATTAGCATTGTAAATGTGAGTAGATAATATTGTTCATAAAATTCAATCACAATTATAATTTTGTCGATTTCTATATAGTGACTTATTAATCTGTAACAGTAATATAATTGAATTAATATTATTTTAGCATGTAAAACTGGACAAATACCTTATAAGATATCGTACTTGTATTCGGTTCTTATGAATGTATTTTACTCTAAATTGAAGCCATATTAGAATTTAATATAACACAAAAAACATTTAAATTTAATATCAAATATTTTGTTATGATTAATATACGTAATATCTACATTAATATTCTAGTTAATATACATTATATTATTCCAAAATAGTGTACAATTTGCTGGTGAAGTTCAAGGCAAGTCAATAACCTAGTGTAAGATTAAGTTTAAGTTTAGGTTTGTGTAATTATTAGAATTAAAATGTCCTACTTTCAACCATTCCTTACAAGTTAACTCACAAGAAACATATAAATGTCTTGAAGATGCTTTACACACATCGGTTCTACTTGCAATTCATAGATCTAAATGAAAATGGAATACTATTTGCATTCCGAAACATAATATGTATAATATACTAAATTATTGAATTCTCAAAATGAGGCGATCATAGTGACAGTTTAAACTTTTACTAAACCCAATTGTTTCTGTTCTTATTTAACTTTAATTTAAGTTTCTAGTTGAATCTAAGTTCAGGGTGCTTCTAGAATTGATTTGTATAAACAACTTAAAGCTTCATTAAAATTAAATAGCTCTAACTTATCTATCACTTTCAAACTAAAAATAATACATAAAGATTAACCAAATGTATTTAAAAGTTTCTGTGATGGAACCGCAAAATTTAAAATGAAGACAATAAATGATTTTTCATGTCTTATTAAGCCATTGCTAAAGTTTTATATTTCAATTGGGAAACAATAAAATAACATTTGTTGGATAATATATGGGTGTAGAAACCTCCAGATTTATACAAATAAAATATTAAATGGAAACTATTAAATAGAAAATGATCAAGCATTAACCATATTTAAAATTACAAATCCAGCGCTAAAAAGAACCAATTGTAATTCAAAAGTGAATTCATTTCCTTCCATTTTAAAAATAATAAAGTGTGCATAAAGTAACACAAATCGATTGGCTTCACGCCGTTCCGCTCCGACGGCCACAGTTATTGGTGGCCTCGTGAAGTCACAACAAGCGCGCTCTGTCCTCTATGGACGATGACTTTATATTAGTCTCTTCCGATATTTATTTTATGTCAGATAATATTTGGATATATTGTTACAAATACAAGGATTATAGAATGTGCGGGAAAAAGAACGTTTTTAATTTATTTTCCATGTTATTGAAAGTAATTTTGGATTGCTAGTGAATCTATTCTATATTATATATAATTATATCACCCAAAAACAACTAGAATGCAGGAAATAACATGCTGTCGTTTTTAGACATCGAACGCAATTTTAACAGCATTATGGTTTTTTTGGAATATGTTCAGACAGAATAGTACACCTAAATGGTACAAGTGAAAACTTCAAGTAAATGGGAGCTTTTACATTCATATTCACCCAAGCACAAGCGAGTCCACGTTGCATTAAAAAAACGGTGCTTCAATTTGAAATCCCCGAAACATTTCATAGAGTGAATTGAGAAAACCGTTTCAGTTTTTTTTTAGAAACGAAGTGCGATGAACACCGAATAAAATGGAACTAAAAATAATAAACAGACATCGTAAAAATTAAGATTATTACGCATTTGAAAATATTATAGTTTGGCAAAATATTTATAGTAAATGCTTCTTACTTTCTTACATTTTTACTTTTGCAAATGGAATAATACAATTAACGGAATGGATTTACCTTCTTATATATCTACTTACATTTTTTAACGAATATAGTTCTAGTAAATATAATAATATAACTAAATTCAATTAGGTTTACTACGTAATATTATAGGTTCAACTTGAACACAACAACTACACTTAATGGCATGACATACGAAACTTTAACTCCCATATTAAATACGCGTTTCTTAAACTCACTGTAATGATAATTGAAAATATTAGAGTTGAAAAAATCAGTTCAAAAAATATTTTAAAGCAACTTAAACTATTAATGTGTTAGATAAATATGTTTAATGTAAATAGAGAGGAATATCCAAAATCATATTTATTCCATGAATTTAACATTACATTTCCTAATTCTTTACATGTGCAAAGAAATAAACCCTAGAAATGATAATTTGCAACCTCAAAATCCCTTCAAATATTACTGGGTAAAAATGACCTGAAAACCAAGTGAAAAATACTCTGTTACTGTAAAATAAAGAATGATCATAAGTTACGTAAAAGCTTTTATTTAAATCTGCCCAGATTATTTTTTTTCGATTATAATCACACTGAAGTTTACAGAAAATAATTTGCCATGATATTTTTAACCACCCATAGCTGTAAACTGACAAGATTTTTTAAATATTTTATTAATCGAAAGAAACTTTTAATTTTGTGGTGTTTGAACAAAGACTATATTATTTTCAGTTATCACATAAAATTGAATAATTATTTGGTCAAATTTTAAGAAATATTTTCTTGTTAGGTATAAAATATATTTTATTTTAATTACTTAAGTATTGCATGTATTTTTATTTAATAATTTCATGTATCTTCTTATAGAAATAACAAAATAATATTTTCAAAGTAATTTTTTATTTTTTCCTTGGCGCTGAAATAACAAATTTATATATGTATAAAGAAAGAATATTAAATATTTTGAAGAAGGGCTAGTAAGTCGAGCATTTAATAAAAGTATGATTGGACTTTAAATATTATATAACTTCCCTCTCTACAGTAAAAGAAAAATCTGTTCCATAAAAAATAAAAATTATCTAATATTAGATCGAGTTGACCTTCAAATATGACCTTTTAATTATTTCTCAGAGAACATTATTACTTTAGTTAACCACTCTTGTGCCTTCGTAGTGTTCTTTAAATAAGTCTGATAAAAATAAAATGAAATTCATATTTAAACAATAAAAACTTATTCATAGGAAAATAAAATCTCGCCAAATTACAGGGAAACATCTTATTTTATTTCCTTAGTTCCTTTCCATCAAAGTCAAATAGGATACGAAAAGCAGAAAATATTTTAAATATCTTTCGTATTGTCATATTCATTATAGCAGATTGGAATTGCTGTTGGGATTAAAAAAAATATTCTATTAGCTAATAGAACTTTTTTTTTCAATTTCAAATTTTGAAGACAATTATCTCAGGAAGGTTGGAGTTTTTCAAACTTACCAAAAACATTTTAAGTTCTTTGTTAGAGGAATCAAAATACAATGATTAGAGAAATCAAACCTGTGAAGAAAGCTCGTATGGAAAAGCATAGCATGTACTCGTTAGCTTGACTTTTGTGACATTTAAAAAGAACATATAAACGAAACCGAGACACACGTTACGCTAGATTTTTTAAATATTAAATATACATGAGCATTTTTTATTATACTAACATAAATACCCAAATTTTAACAGTTTATTTTATATGTTAATTTTTGAACAATTGTTTTAACTTTTGAAATCAGGTTTAATGTTATTACTAAGACTAACGAAGCGAGTAAATCTCTCAAAAGTAATACTCAGGATATAGATTTAATATGAAACATAATATTTAGCGACGATTGCTGAATTTTTTAACTGTCATTTTAGGTATAAAGAAAATCTACTGATATTTTTATATGTAAATTTTGCACGTACAGTGCTACTATCTGTGGAAATACCGATGTATTAATTACCAGTGAATATGTTATGATACTAAAATAAGCATATTTATGATGTTAAAGTCAATGTGTACCCATATGTAGTCATGTTGATAATGACTTCGTCTGTTTTACCTTGTTGTATGTATAATTTAATTCTCCATATCAATTTGTGAACAATAATATTGAAATGTTCAATTAGTTCTTGGAATTTCATAAGAGAATCAGTAAATGAACTTTTTAATAATTCAATGTAATTAAACTGAAATTGTGATAACAAATAATTTATTATACACAATTAACAGTCATAGTAATCTAGTTTTGGAAGCCACCACAGAGCCTTGTTTTGTTCATTGTACGTATTTAAATATAAGTAGTATTTAAGTATATTTTCTATTTCAAAAGTATTATTTTTGTAAACGTGATTTTTTCTGTAAAATTTTTAGGATTAAATTATATTTATTCTATCAAAATAAAGCCATCATAGAAGTACAATATATTTAATTAAAATACTTTACCTATTAATTAGATAATTCAGTTCATAACGGTTGAAGGTTAAGTCTGTTTTCTAGTTTATGTATAATCAAGTTACAACGCACTTCTGTTCTGATATTGTGTTTTGATAGTATTTTAGCTTTTAAATTTCATATCAATATAATCTAATAATAGTCTTAAAAAAGAAAGAAGAAAATTTAAAAGACTATAACCTACAGCCTTTTAAATTAACATGAGAATATGAATAGAGATAATGTTAATTTTTCATATAGATAACTCTATATGAAACATTCTAAAGCGTTTCAAACTCACTATATGACGTTTTTAGTCATGACTATTTATTTTGTGCAAATATATAACATTTATATAATTAAAATATTAATAGGGTTTTACATTCCAATTAAATCAATTGCATCGCACGCAAATTGCACCGTTTACGCATCGTCCAGTTATAAAACTCAAAATTGTAAAAAAGCTAATTAATTATCTTCTATACTATTATTTAACAAACATCTTAATGTAGTTCTTAATTTATTCCTCTTATTGATATCTTGCATTCCATACATTATAATTGAAATACGTTTAGCGTGAGCAATTTTTAATAATTTGGTCAAATACTTTAAGTTCGTCCGATTAGTCCGGTTAGGCATTGAAGAGAAGACAGACTGAAACCGTGTCTCAATATTGAATCATAGGTACTCAAATATAAAAAAATCTCTACCTAATTGCTCCGTTTTATCAAACTACGGTTTTCACCGTGAAGAGAAAACGACAATTATATAAAAATGTAATGTTTATTAACATATTTAGAATATTTTATTCCTATGAACCTTTTTATTATAATCGCGATTTATATTGTGTTGGCAACTTATAAACACATTACTTTTTTAAACCGATTTCTGGAATATAAGAGAAGCTTCTGGAAAATTTCTTGCAAGGTAAATAAAGAGCTCGGCGTTGAAGTTTCTTTTCAGCTTGCAATTGAGTAATGGGCTAGTAAAGAATAAATGTAAATACGAATGTATTTCGAAGTGAACTTAAAATGAACGTGCTTCATGAATGTCGTTTAGGACGAAAAGTTAGCAAATAAACACACAATATACACACAAAAATGGTGAAGGTGCGCTCTCTTACTACATAATCAAGCACTGGTCTCAAAGAATCAAAGAAGGTCATTTTGATCTATATGATAAATCCCATTCAAGGCGACCTCCAATTGATTAAGAAAAATTAAAAACCCTTGATGAAACAGTTCCAAGATTAAGTTCGCACTGCTTGGCAGAGATACTTTCATTGCAGTATAACAATGGAAAAAAAACGACAGTGGAAATATTTGCGTAAACGACAGTGGATAGGAGCTGGAGAAAAAGTTTTGCCTACACCAAACGTTGGACAAAAGATACTTTTAAGTGTATGGTGGCATATAATAATAGAGTTATTCATGGAGTTATTAACTGGGAACTAACAATAAAATTACAGCTGAGAATTATTGCAAACAACTGTGCAAAGTCATGCTAAACTTCCTTCAAATCAAAGCAAAGTTTTTTTACATGACAATGCTCGACCCCACGTAGTAAAAGTACATTTACTTTAATGAAGTGTGCTAGCTTACCCATCGTAGTCTCCATATTTTTCTCCATTTGATTACCATCTGTCTCGCTCTCTATCTAATAATTTACGCAATTATATATACATATATATATATATATATATATATATATATATATATATATATATATTATATATATATGTATATATATATATATATATATATATAAATTTAAAAATTTAAAGTCGAAGTCAAATCAAAATCGAACTTTACTGGTTATACAGTCAAAAACCCAAAGATTTCGACAAGGAAGAAATTTTAGCTCTGTCTAAAACTTGGTGTCAAGCATTAGATACCGACAAAGCTTATATAATTGACGTTTGATTTTATTCAACACACATATCTACCACCATTCAGGAAGAATATCTATGCAGATTTGAATTTTAGAGAATCAAATCGCCGGCGAAAGTCAGAATCTGAATATCCAATCAGCATAGTCTTGCAATCGTATAAAATCGACATATCTTTTGTATACTTCAAATAACAAATTATTCGTTTCATAGCATTTATATGAATATCTTTTGATACACACATATCTGCTTACTAAATTGACGGCATAGGTTATTTATGGTTTAGACACCTGGGGCAAAAATAATAGTGCTCCACGGCTTCTCTGTATTGATAATTATTAAAAGTTTCGTTTTAATTTTTAGATAACTGTACATTCACATTTACTGTTGTACTACAACCTTTAGCTTCAGACATATTAAACTTATCTCTCTTATATAGCGTCTCATTTACTCATCGCATCTTTCGTTGGTTGAGATCCATTGACGACGTCAAAATGAACATAGCCATTCCGTCGTCCTTTTTCCATTGTGATTGTGTTTCATTTTCAGAAGGTTTTGGATTCATTGTATATTCAAACCTTTCGCTCTCAAAGCACATTTGACTTGAAATTTCCACTGTTTCAAATTTGTGTCGTCAAACTTTTCAATCTTCATCGAATTTGTAACTATATTTAATTGAGGTCAAGTTCTATACAGCAAGTGCCACGAAAGTTTTCAACTTTATTATAATTGCTCTTTACTCAACTTTTGCAAAACAATCAATATTTCTTGCGTTCTGGGCCGTAACCAATTAGACTTTAGGCAATGAAATATTAAATAGAGCAAGTATTTCTATATAAACGTAGACTTATTCAAACTTACCAACGTATACAACTTTTACGTCTGACACAATTTTTTTTTATTAAAGTGGCGCCCCCTAATACCTGAAAAAAAACCATTTAAATGTTGTGTTTATTATGGTGACACCTTCAATTATATAATTATATTTATATATATATATATATATATATATATATATATATATGTGTATATTATATATATATATATATATATATATATATTCATATACACATAGATGCTAAGCTGAGATGATACGCGTGCACGCCATTTAAGTATAACCAATATGATCTCCACTGTGCACTGACTAATATGAAGCCAAGGATTCACCAATTGGTTAATAAAGTACAGCCACAGTGGTCTCACAAATTTTATGTTTTTATTTTTGTTGTCATTTGAATGTCATTTTACTTGTCATTTAAATAAAATATAAACACGCCCATTAACTTTTTCATCATTTATTTAATTTTCTTATTTCGACTCTTGCGAAACACAGTATTTTAGCAGGAAATTGGGTGAAATGCATAGGGTATAGAATTGGGAAATTGGAAGTAAGATTAACATTTTTCACTTGAGATGCTTTCTCATATGTGGGAGAAAGCACCTCAAGTCGAAAATCGCGAATTTGAGTCCGCTTCCGAATTACACGTAAAAATATTCCGAATATCATCTTGCATCATAATAGGCATTGGAAAAAGTGTGCTTTTTCGTATACTACATTTCCTTGGGTGTAGTGCCTTAGAAGCAGTTAGAGGTTAGATTGCACTGAACCAATGACATATATATATATATATATATATATATATATATATATATATATATATATATATATATATATATATATATATATATTATATATATATATGACATATACGTGAATGTATAAATGCGTTTAATTAATTTTATTTAAGTGAAGTCCGTAGGCATAAACCGTAGTCTACCAATATTGCAAATCTTAGATGAAACGAGTCTCGTCGCAAAAGTTTTCTATAAAAACTAAGATTGATTGGGTCATTAAAGATCATGTAATCGTAGAATAATCGTGGTGTGAATACACAGCTTATTGTATCTTTAGATTGAAAAAATAGAGCTCATCACTTACTTATAATAACGATGTTTTTATAAGTTACTGTGCTCTTAGTCAGGCTAAAAAATTTTGCTTTAAATGAAACATAATTTCATAACTATATTTTCTAGTTTAATAATATAGCCATTATATTTTGTTAGAGAATTAATTATTGTATTACGTTACCTGTAAATTTTTACATTATGTTTTGTAGTTACTCACGAATTGTATTTTGAATGAAATATTTTCTGGCATAATTTGTTGTGTGAAACTGAGTACAACAAAAGAAATGAATGTGGCTTTGATGAGCTAAGTAATTTGATAAAATTTTTGTAGATATGTCAATTCTGAAAAGCAGTTATCGTGCTCAATAAAACAACAAGAGAGCCTTTCGCATACAAACATTTTTATCAACGGGCTACTGGCTACTATTGGGTTGGCAACTTGTAAACCCACCATCTCTGTACCCCATTTTTTTTAACTTTTTATGTGTCTTGAATAAAATCAAACGTCAATTATATAAACTTTGTCGGTATCTAATGCTTGTCACCAAGTTTTAGACAGAGCTAAAATTTCTTCCTTGTCGAAATCTTTGGGTTTTAGACTGTATAACCTGTAAAGTTCGATTTTGATTTGATTTCGACTTTAAATTTTTAAATTTATATATATGTATATATATATATATATATATATATATATATATATATTTATATATATATATATATATATATATATATATATATATATACATATGTCATTGGTTCAGTACAATCTACCTCTAACTGCTTCTAAGGCACTACACCCAAGGAAACGTAGTATACGAAAAAAACACACTTTTTCCAATGCCTTTTATGATGCAAGATGATATTCGGAATATTTTTACGTGGAATTCGGAAACGGACTCAAATTCGCGATTTTTGACTTGAGGTGCTTTCTCCACATACAAGAAAGCATCTCAAGTGAAAAATGTTTAATCTTACTGCCAACCTTTCCAGTAATCTTTTGAAACCTATCGACAATTCCTCTAAACCATAGGTTCCCAACTCTATACCCTATGCACTTCACCCAATTTCCTGCTAAAATACTGTGTTTCACAAGAGTCGAAATAAGAAAATTAACTAAATGATGAAAAAGTTATTGGGCGTGTTTATTTTTTATTCAAATGACAAGTAGGTAAACAATCAACAAAAATAAAAACATAAAATTTGTGAGAGCACTGTGGCTGTACTTTATTAACCAATTGGTGAATCCTTGGCTTAATATTAGTCAGTGCACAGTGGAGATAATTTGGTTATAGTTAAATGGCGTGCACGCGTATCAACTCAGCTTAGCATCTATGTGTATATGAATATATATATAATATATATATATATATATATATATATATATATATATATATATAAAATTGAATGTGTCACCATAATAAACACAACATTTAAATGGTTTTTTTCCAGGTATTAGGGGGCGCCACTTTAATAAAAAAAAATAGTGTCAGACGTAAAAGTTGTATACGTTGGTAAGTTTGAATAAGTCTACGTTTATATAGAAATACTTACTCTATTTAATATTTCAATGCCTAAAGTATAATTGGTTACGGCCCAGAACGCAAGAAATATTGATTGTTTTGCAAAAGTTGAGTAAAGAGCAATTATAATAAAGTTGAAAACTTTCGTGGCACTTGCTGTATAGAACCTAACCTCAATTAAATATAGTCACAAATTCGATGAAGATTGAAAAGTTTGACGACACAAATTTGAAACAGTGGAAATTTCAAGTCAAATGTGTTTTAGAGCGAAAGGTTTGAATATATAATGAATCCAAAACCTTCAGAAAATGAAGCACAACCACAATGGAAAAAGGACGACGGAATGGCTATGTTCATTTTGATGTCGTCAATGGATCTCAACCAACGAAAGATGCGAAGAGTAAATGAGAAGCTATATAAGAGAAATAAGTTTAATATGTCTCAAGCTAAAGGTTGTAGTACAACAGTAAATGTGAATGTACAGTTATCTAAAAATTAAAACAAAACTGTTAATAATTGTCAATACAGGGAAACAGTGGGAGCACTATTATTTTTGCCCCAGGTATCTAAACCATAAATAACCTATGGCGTAAATTTAGTAAGCAGATATGTGAGTAATCCAAAAGATATTCATATAAATGCTGAGAAACGAATAATTTGTTATTTGAAGTATACAAAAGATATGTCGATTTTATACGATTGCAACACTATGCTGATTGGATATTCAGATTCTGACTTTGCCGGCGATTTGATTCTCTAAAATTCAAATCTGCATAGATATTCTTCCTGAATGGTGGTCCTGTCACTTGGATAAGTCGAAAACACAATACATTGTTAATGACAGAATACATTGTTAAAGACTGAATATATGGCTATCAGTGATGCAGAGAAAGAGATATTGTGGCTTAAACAATTTTTACTAGATATAGGTGAAACACAAAATTCTGTAACATTGAACCCAGACAATCATAGTGCAATTAAATTAATACATAATCCAGCATTTCATAAAAGTAGTGAGCATATTTATATATGTTAAAATTTTACTAGAGAAAAGATTGAAAACAAAATGATCCACGTTGAATGTTTTGAAAGCTCATATCAATTGACTAATTTTCTTATCAAAGCTTTACCACTTAACAAGTTTAATTACAGAAGTTGATTAGTATAATGAAATCTTTTGTATATCAATAAAACATTTACTTGTTTTTGAACACCTTCTATATTAAAGTGGGAATATTAAGCAATATAAATTTGAACCATAAATTTGAAAAATTTGGCACCATAAACAAAAGTTTTAAGTGGTTCTTTTCGATCTTTTCTAGTCATTAGACGTTGCCGCTTTAGTAAAAAAAAATAGTGTTTATGATATAAAAGTGGTTCACGTTCGTAAGTTTGAATAAAGCTGAGTTTTTTTATAGAAATACTTACTCAATTTGCTATTTCATTGCAAAATCTAATTATCCGTGCATGTGTGTATATATATATATATATATATATATATATATATATATATATATATATATATATATATGTATAATATATATATATATATATATATATATATATATTTGCATATATCAATAAAGTGAAAATGTCGTATTAATAAAACAAGATTTAAGCCAAATTTGTTATCACCTAGTCTGATATTAATAGAATTTGGGAAATCACAATCTATTTTGCATTCATTAAAACAGTTTCTTTTAAAATAATTAAAATTTTTAAAAATGCTTAAGTGAATAAAACATGCAATACAAAAGTTGAACACATCGAACATTCAATATACTATATGGATCTTAAAAAAGATTGTTCCGCAATATTTCCTTTAGATAATATTCTCACCGGAATAGAAAGGATACGACGGACTAGCTTTTGTTAAGTTTCAAGAACGTGAATTCCCTCACGTCTGACTGAGTGAACTTAACCCCGTCTTCTAGTTTGAAATATATGAATTATTGGTTAACTCTGGAAAGAAATGACCGATTCAGAATTTTGTTAGCCATTTTGAAAAAACTATTAAAATACTTTATTGAATAAAAGTAGGCTTTTTACTTTTTGAACAGATTGGCAACCCTCTTATATCTAATCACGATCTCCAGGTGACCTATAGGTTGGGAAAGGATGAGCTAACTGATCAATTAGTTTGATAGTTATTTAGTCAAGGACTGAAAGAGTATGAATTCTGAATACTTATTCTATTCTGGTAAGTTAATATGGCGCATGCAAACATGTGTCGGCTCAAATCAGAAATTTTGTAGTGTTAGGTATTATACCAAAAAAATTGTAAGTGAATACATGGTCTAAAGGTAATATCAGTGAGGAGAGTATCAGAACGGAAATGCATCATAGCGCTATATGTAGGCATCATGGCGCTACATATCTATATCATAGCAGAAAATTAAATGAGACTATGAGATATGTAAATACGATGAATATTTTATTTCTGTATAATATAATACTAAAGATAAATGGACAAAAAAATCGGTTATTTAATGAAAATATAAGAATTTGTTATTTGAGTACGTGTGTATTAATATATCACGATTTAAATATATCACCTATTCAATTGATCACATTATAAACCTAATAATAGTTCGTCTATTAAAAATTATTTTCAATAATATGCATTGTTTAAATCTGTAAACAATTTTATAATTTATATTTCCTAAGAATGTTTACGTTGTTTCAATTTTTGACATACCTGGAAAATATTTTCTATATATTGTTACGTATAAAATGCTACTCAAAAATATTAAGATTGAATGTGCAATCTTTTCATCGAGAAGAAAATATTTGTTCCATAGTTATTTGGTTTAGATGTTTTATATTTATTACTAAACGACTTAATATTTGGAGGCATTTCTCCTACGAATTTTGAAATACAGGACAGAATATTTTTTTTTTTAATAAGGGAAAAACTTAAACAAGTAGAGGGGGATATACCAATAGATATAATTTCTATATTATATTACAAAAGAAGCTTAAAAAAATGTATCGTCATTCATAAAATATTTTCAATTATGGTCTTATATCAGATTTGTTCCTTCCGTGCCAGCGCCGTCTTGTACCTATGTTAAAACTATGTTCCTGTAAATATTATGAAAGCAGTTTTAAAAATAATTAGTATAGTAGTGAAATATAATGATAATAAATACGGTTTTTCAGACGCAAATTCATTCTCTGTTTTTTAAAATAAATGTACTTATTAAATATATTTGGCGTCAATTTTGCAGAAATTCATTATTCACAATTAAATGAAACTACGTGATGTGGTATTATTTCTACTTTCTTTAAGTTCTTTACCACGACCTAGGTTTCGTTGTATTACAACATCTTCAGCCCAATCAAAAAATATTATCGAATAAGAAATGATTTTTGTCCATGCATAATTTAAAGAGGTCTCTGATTTCCGATGTTTCAATGGAGTTTAACGGTTTCTTTTCTAATAATATTTAGGCAATCTTTTGGTGGTACATTAGAAAATAAGTTTAAAAAATATAGATATGTAGAATTAGTGGTATAACCTCATTCTAACTTTCAGATACCCTTGCTATTGTATAAATATATTACGAGAACAACTTCCATTTAATTTTATTACATACACCGGATCATTCGAATTGTATAACCTCATAGAATAACATGAATTTAATTTATTACCCTCATTAAAATCGTAGTATATCATATAACTCTCGGAAATATAATAAAACCTACACCACTCCCCCACAATAAACTCACTAACGTAAGCAGTGGAAAAACCCGGCTTCTGCTATTGTATTTGAAACATATATATGCTGTTGAATGTTCCTAAGAGTTAATCTTTGCTAATAGCCCACCTGAAGATGTAATACAATGAAACCAAGTTCATAGTAAAGAACTTAAAGAAAGTAGAGATAATACTACATCACGTAGTTTCATTTAATTGTAAGTGTACTTAATCAAAATTTTATTCATTTTGCTAATAAATAAATTAAAGTTAATGCTAAAATTAATTAATAATTTCAAAACCTTAAAAATAAATTAAAAACAAATATTACAAAAATTTAACACAAGATCGAGTGAAGAAATTGAACTGAACATTAAAAAAACAAAGTTACAGTAAACTAGTTATGAAGAATTCAATTAATGAACTACTTCCAACTTTCAACAATTATTGATTGAAATTTTCATCACAGTCGGGAAATCTCCGCTATAGGAAACTGGTTCAAAATCTTATGCAATGAAAATTCATAGATTTAAATCTAAAATATACATCCATGGCTCCTATGAAAATTTCATTAAAAATATTAGTTTAAAGTGCTATATGTAATGCTTAAGAATTTTTCTTCCTTTCTATTTTATAACAAATACCTATATTATTAAATATTTATTTTCGGAATCCTATAAATGAGATTTCGATGATGATGGTCAACAGGATTTACTACCTATGTTTTTTTTCATATTACAGAATGAAGTGTTAAGAACACCATAATGATTGTGTTCTAACGTCATAGCATATATTATTAAACAAATATTTGTATGCTATACGAGTAAGTATGAACTACAACATTATTTATCTTGTACTTTGAATGTCATAGCATGTTAAACGTCATAGCATATGTATTGGACAAAGAATTTTGTGACAGATATGGCGAATTTATAAGTTGCCAGTATTAGATTGGAAACTTATAAATCCGCCATCCCTGTCCCAATATTTTCAACTTTTTATATGGAGTCAATAAAATAAATTGTTAATTGCATAAGTACTGTCAGTATCTAATACTTTCTCCAATATCTAGGCAGAGCTAAAGTTTCGTCCTTATAGAAATATTTGGACCTTTGACTAAACAAACCGATGAAGTTTGTTTTTGATATGAATTTCACCTTTAAATTTTCTATAACGTAAATTATTGGACAGAGAGCGAAATAGATGGTAATTAAATGGGGAAAAATCTGGAAAGTACGAAGGGTGATGTAGTGCACTCGATCCAAGTAAAAGTAGTTTTACAGGTGTTCATTTGGACCTTTGAATAAAAAAAACCGATGAAGTTTGTTTTTGATATGAATTTCATCTTTAAATTTTCTATCACGTAAATTATTGGACAAAGAGCGAAATAGATGGTAATTAAATGGGGAAAAATCTGGAAAGTACGGTGGGTGATGTAGTGCACTCGATCCAAGTAAAAGTAGTTTTACAGGTGTTCATTTGGACCTTTGAATAAAAAAAACCGATGAAGTTTGTTTTTGATATGAATTTCATCTTTAAATTTTCTATCACGTAAATTATTGGACAAAGAGCGAAATAGATGGTAATTAAATGGGGAAAAATCTGAAAAGTACAGAGGGTGATGTAGTGTACTCGATCCAAGTAAAAGTAGTTTTACAGGTGTTCATTTGGACCTTTGACTAAAAAAACCGATGAAGTTTGTTTTTGATATGAATTTCACCTTTAAATTTTATATCACGTAAATTATTGGACAGAGAACGAAATAGATGGTAATTAAATGGGGAAAAATCTGGAAAGTACGGAGGGTGATATAGTATACTCGATCTAAATAAAAGTAGTTTTACAGGTGTTCATTTGGACCTTTGACTAAAAAAAACGATGAAGTTTGTTTTTGATATGAATTTCATCTTTAAATTTTCTATCACGTAAATTATTGGACAAAGAGCGAAATAGATGGTAATTAAATGGGGAAAAATCTGGAAAGTACGGAGGGTGATGTAGTGTACTCGATCCAAGTAAAAGTAGTTTTACAGGTGTTCATTTGGACCTTAGACTAAAAAAAACCGATGAAGTTTGTTTTTGATATGAATTTCACCTTTAAATGTTCTATCACGTAAATTATTGGACAGAGAGCGAAACAGATGGTAATTAAATGGCAAAAAATCTGGAAAATACGGTGGGTGATGTAGCGTACTCCATCAAAGTGAAAGTAGTTTTACAGGTGTTACTTTTGTTACGTGGCGTCACATGTTGTCATGTAAAAAATAAACTTTGCTTTGATTTGAAAAAGTTTAGCGGTTACTGCTCAATTGTTCACAATAAATCTTATTGATATATAAATTGGAACTCAGTAGTTCTAACCATACACTAGCTCTTCTCTGAAGTTGAAAGGGTGTTAGCTCATGTAGGAGCCAAACGGAATATTGTCACTTCTTTCTCAAAGCAAGACGTTGTTTTTCCATTGCAGTATAAGGGTGTGAAAATAGCTCTACCAAACAACATGAACTTAATTTGGGATCTGTTTCAATAAAGCTTTTAAATTTTTCTAAATCAATTTTGCATTGCAAGTTGCTTTCGCTTTGAATGAGGTTTATCCGACAGGTCAAAATTCCCTTTTTTGAATCTTTGGAACAAGTTCTTGACTGTGTAGTAAAAGGGCATATATTCACCCGTTGTTGCGTACACCCATGTTGTTTTTTGCCCTAAACGACATTCATCAAGAAAGAATACTTCGAAATATTTCTATTTTTAATTTATTGTTTACTCGCCGATTACTCAGATGAATGGAAGTTCGGGCGCCGCACTTTTCATATACTCTACAAAAAACATTCTAAAACCTTCTATTACGTTCCAGAAGTCGGTCAAAAAAAGAGACGGGTTTATAAATTGCCAACCCAATATTTGGGTGAGTATACTGAACCCTTATAATTTCGTCATATCCGTCTGTCCGTCTGCCTGTGTATTCGCCTGTGTGTCCGTATATCATAGTAATTTTTCTCGAAAACTATTGTCACTACAGAAATGATTTGAATGTTAAGCGTCTTCTATGAACCACTATACAATGAAAGAATGGATTTATGAAAAAAATATAACATTCCAGGTGACACTTCATACATGTAACTTAGGGATTTAAAAAATCCAATGCACGTAAGTGTATATGTGGTTACGATAGATCTTTAAAAATTATATTGAGGTCCCA
The DNA here is from genome assembly GCA_039881145.1 of Druceiella hillmani. NCBI lineage: Eukaryota > Metazoa > Arthropoda > Insecta > Lepidoptera > Hepialidae > Druceiella > Druceiella hillmani. The sequence goes on from JAYKKI010000014.1 coordinate 23,736,582, forward strand.
AAATAACTTTTTTTATTAAGTCAATATTTGGTGAGATATGCGCTTCTAAAAGCATAAAAAATGCGGTTCTTTCCTCTAATTTTACAATAAATGTGTGCGAAATTTTGAAAAAAATTAATATAGTAAAATTTAAAATAAACTTAAAAAATAAACTTAAAACTAAGCGGTTCGAATAATACATATTTCGTAGTTTTTGAAATATAGGATATTTCGGATATCGACTGCAAAAATAACTTTGTTTTTAGTGTCTTCAAAATATACAAGCTTATAAACAAGTTTAATACTATTTATGCTACAGAGTTCTTCGCACGCGAGTCCGGTTCACGCTTTGCCTGTTTTTTTATTACATGTCATTTTAAGTTAATATGACTGAAATCTAAATTTCATCATCTTTTGAGATAAGATCCTTGTTTAATAATATCAAAATAAATTATTTTTCTTTTCTTGACCTAATTTAAATGGTCGTTATTAAATATTATTCTGAGAGCCATACAAAAAAAACTTGAAAATTTTATCGATTTAAATTACCTTTGATACTACTCAGTTTAATTGAACTGTAACAAAAACCCCCTCTCATGACTGACTGATATAAAAGTGTCTTTTAATAAATGCGGGCTCATTCGGAGGGTGTCGTACTTCCTTATTATTACTGTCGAGTAAAAGTGACAGTAAATATTCTTTCAGATTTCAATTTAAGTCAGGTAATTTATCAGTTTTTATTTCGTGATGTAAAATGATACTTATAAAACTTTTTTCCCTCATCTGCCCACTTTAGTAGCAGCTTCATTATAATAAAACATCTTCAGCTATTAGTAAAGATCTTCTTTACTAATAGCCCACCTAAAGATGTTGTAAAACAACGAAACCTAGGTCATGGTAAAAGACTTAGAAAGTAGAAATAATACTACATCACGTAGTTTCATTTAATTGTGTATTACATCATTTTTTCCCAATCTCGGATATTGGCAAATAATGGTTCCAACATAATGAGAAACTATTGAATAAACGAATCATTATTTTTTGTCCGCAGCTTTAACGTGAGTTTTTTGTATCGCATTTTCAATATTATTATTTTTGTACAGTATTAAATCTATCAAGTTTTTAGTACCAGATAAGAATAAAATGTTTATTAAGAAAAGGCAAATAAAAGGAAAACCTTTACCTGTAGTTAACTCAAATACCGAACAATACAATAACTAGGACTTATTTCGAGAAATAATAATATTCGCCATTACTATTTTTCGTTTTATTTTCCATCGTATCCGGTAGCTACGCTCGGAGCGGAAAAGCTTCCCGGTGTTTTCCGAGCGTCTTTTATCGGGTGTACGAAATAATATAAGAAATTTGACTCTTATTGCATACGCCTACTGTACGATTAGTATAATTTGAAAATTTAGTGGTTAGTGTTTTATGAGAATGCATTTAACCATAGTATATTTCATTCAAATATCTCTGCAACGTTGTTGATTTTTTCTTTTATTAAATTCAGTTTTAATCAAAACACTACAAGTTTACTTCAGACAAAAGGTGAACGTTGGAAACGTTCACCTTTTTGAATAAACAGAACCGAATGTAAGCCATTTTTTTAAGCATAAGTACTAATGGAATATCATCCACGACACCTATATGTTTATTTGTAGAAAGTAAAGATTAAACTGAAATTAATTTTTAAACTTTGGAATTAACTAACTCTTTATATGCAAACGAGTTTATGCGTTCAGATGTGAATTTAGAAATATGAATCATTTAAGTAAATATTTTACTAATGGATTGCTTGAGCTGAAAAAAAAAAATAAATGCTTTAGTTTCATTGATTAGAAGAAAGGAAGGTAGCATAGTTATTACAAAAGTAACCCTAAAACATTTGAGCAAACCATAAACAATTTGTACATTTACCACTAATGATATTAGAATTTGTACGTATACCACACACACACACACACGCACGCACGCACGCATGCAAGCACGCACGCAGTAGCGCGCCCCCGCTCGCACACATGCACGCATACAACCACGATAAAATAGAGTACACAACCAAGATAAAATTTAATGAATACACAAGAGAAACGAAAGAGTACACGAAAACGATACAATTTTGTGATTACATAAACACGATAAAATTTTGTAAATACACAAACCCGATAAAATTTCAGTCACACCTTTAAATATTGAATAACACGGGCGCTAGAATGAAACGTCAAGTCGAAAATCATGTGTAAAAAATAGACACTGGGAAAGGCTTTAAATGATGATCGGCACTTATTCAAACCAAGGTAGTAGCTCAAATTTCCTCCGCGACGTAAGTAGCTGAATTTATTCTCTTTTAATACTTACTACCATATACATCGTTTTATTTTATTTTAGATATTCTATTCCCCTATCAGTTTAGTCATACTAAAATAAAACTTATATAGCGATCAGGGATGGGAAAAGCAAAATTATATATTCTAACTAAATTATCGCGACCTGTTATTATCTTTATTAAAGATAACAAAAGGTCGCCATACTGTAGCCTTAATAGTAGCCTCTTTTTATTTAACGTATTTTGGTTAATAAAATTGTATTTCTCTTGTATATAACATAATATAACGTAATATGTGTGTGTGTGTGTATTTATATAAATATATATCTGTATATATATATATATATATATATATATTTATACACACACACACACACATATATATATATATATATATACGTACAAGTACATTAAAAAACTTTACATTTTGTTTACTGAACTCACATTTAATTTTTAAAACTTTGGAAGGAAGCGCCATTTCTACTCGCAAATATTTTTGTGAGCTAGTCTGTATAGTTTATTTGTCTATTTTTCTGTTTGTTTTTTGTTTTTTAATACGCTTTGTCTTTATTTGTCTATTATTCTGTTTATTTTGTGTTTTTGAATACGAATCATATAGAAACTACTGACTAAATTCAGGTGGATTTTTTTTTAAAACATAGCGATAGTAAGATTTATTTTGGGACAGTGATCTTATTTCGCTAGAATTGGTGTACTCGATCAGAACTTACGAGAATTTAAAATTTTCAAAAATTTAGCTACTTGGTGCGCAGGATTATACAAATGTAAAGAGCATCTTTGTGCATATTGATTAAAAGCATGTATTGATTATTGATTAAAAGCATGCATTGACAAAGTGGACGTGGAACAATGGTATAGAAGGGGTAAATAAACAATATGAATGCGGGCAGACATGTAAGACGTTATAGTCTTCCGTATATAACAATTTTCCATGATATAAACTAAATACTACTAATAACTAATAACTAAAATACTTTCTATGAAGTGTTCACTGATTGATTCTATTGAATATAGGTCATGTTTTATTGCAATCGATCAATTTAGATCAGATATGGTAATTTGACAGTTCAACGCACTTATTAACCAAAAAAAAATTTAATAAATACTTTATGTGAATTAATGTTACAGTTAATTTAATATTTTCGGTCCACATGAAAGATGTCAAGTGCACAGCAAGTCTTGTTATATGATATAAGAAATTTAATTAATTAAAATAAATTTTTTTCCATCCAACTTATCATCGTATAAATATTTTATCATATAATTGTATTATTTTATGGTGAGGTACATTTATGTTATGCTCTCTAAAGAGACTTATATTCAATCTAAATTATAAACAAAGTACACTAATAGAAAATACAATACATATATTCTTAAGTTGACTTATCGAATAAAATAAATTTGAGGGAAAAATTTGAGTAATTTTAGATAAAAGGTAACGAGCTAAAAAGTCAAGACTTTTTCATTTTCAAAGTCTCAAATACTAATTAATTTTGGTTTGATTCAACAAAATATTGGGATTTCTGAACAAAGGTTACGACATATTATTTCTAAATTATTAAATTTTTTCTCGTTAAAAATCCCCTAAGCCAGAAATTTGATATATTATATTGCTTCCCCGTGATGAAATTTTTCTTGTTGGGTATTGCTTTGAAATAATTGGTTATTGTTTTTTGTAGCTCATCTCGTCTTATGTAAGAAGAGTTTTTTATATCTAAAATATGATTTGTTTTCTTATAATTTCTTATCTTAAAGTCAGAAGACGAAATCTGATCAAAAGGTTTAAAACAAACGTAAGTTAAAATTAAATTGAATATTAAAAAAGTAGTTTTTAAGTTTAATAAGTAACTAAAAAAGTAAAGTTTGATAATAACTGTTTTGTCTCTCTCGAAAACTTCTTATCGTGTGTTTGCGAAATTATAAATTAAAATTTTATTAAAACTATTTTCAGGATCAGAAGGTTAGAAAATTTGAGAATATAAACAGATTTACAGATAACGTTTTGTTAGAGAAAAATATGTGTTTATATAAATCTGTTATTTTGAAATTAGTTGGCGATCAGCATGAACGTGGTACTTACATTCTTGACACGGCAGCTTGGTTACTTTCTACAACTTCAATTTTTTTTTAAATTTAAGCTCGATTAGCATAGCGTCTATAATCTAGTCTAGTCCTAATTAGATATTAAAATTACCTTACAATTTTTATATTATCCATTAAAACAATTCCACATTACACAATTTTTGACTGATTATACGTGAATTTTACAAAAATTACGTGAATTACCTCTAAAAATATGAACATCACTTAAGTTGTTTGCAAAGCCTACTGATCATTATTTAACATTTAAATCAATACGGGTTACATTCTGCGACTACATATTTTGCTTTCTTGCCTGTCATTTAAAATCAAAAGTACATATGTAGGTAATTTTAGTTTGCGTAAAAAATAATTAAATTTCATTTTGTCTTGGAACTGGTTCAACTCTATTCTGCGCAAATTGATTTAATCCCCTATAATAGAAAGTTATACACAATTTGTCTTCGGAAAATAACAGGAAATTACTCGAAGTTAAAGTCGCCCTATTCAAAACATATCACTGCTGTTTGATAAACCATTAGGTTGTATTATAAAAATTTTATAAGCCTAGCAAAATATATTGGACATTTTTATAAATCACCTTTGACTTGTTAAAAAAATAAAGTTAAAAAGAAGACTTTTTAGCGCCGTTCCAAGACGGACACAATTTATGAAATCCTACTTGCATTGAGACTAAGGTAATTATTTATATAAACTAAGGTCCGAAGTTAGAGAAAATTCTTTTAATAAAGTGATATTAATATTCAATTAAATTAAAATTAATTTCGTGAAAAAAAAAGTTTCTATATGAAAAATATTTTTAAATTTTACATTAATAAATTGGAAATATACCTATACAGACCGGTTATTGTTACACACGAGTCGTTATTAGCAACACAGGTTTAATTGTAACACGGACTGTGTTACAATTAAACCTGCGTTAGAAAACTGTTGCAGCCATGGCAAAAATATAATTATAAGTGAGTCCACAGTGATAGCCATCCATCTAAAATTAATTTCCGTTTTTTTTCATTATTAAGTTTTTTTTCATTATTATAAGTTGTCGTCACCGTGGTGTGTTAGGTTGATCATAAGGCATATGGCCTTTTACTGGGAGTTTCCACTCCCGGCCGTTCGTCAAGCGGGACTGGACTAGTATTCTGGTTGGCTGTAAGAGATTGCTCTTCTAGTTCGCCATATGTATCAATTTATATATTAAAATACAGAAATAAATATTATATAGAATATAAAATTAGATGTAGACTGGATGTTTAATGTTTACTTTTAATATGTACCATTTAAAAACATCTTTTTATACTGTATAGATTTAATATTATAAAACCGAATGTTTATTAATATGCTTAACGATATATAATTCAAAACACGATTTTGCGCCATATCTCAAAAACGTTCCTTTGAATCGTAAATAGTGACAGTTGATAATACTTCGAAACGATTTAAATTGATACGTCGTACCAGATAAAATAACATGATATTTATAATGACAACGTATTTTATACACAACACCTTTTAATACCAGATAGTACAAGATAAAATGACATGATATTTATAATGACAACGTATTTTATACAGAACTTTGTAATATTAAGAAGGAATTTAACGTACTGTGATGTCTCACTGACAGCAGCGTCACTGATAAATGAAAAGAAAGACTGTGTTAAGAGCGCGTGGTGCGACTAAATCTCAAGACACCAAAATATTAATTTATGTGTCGACTGGGATAGTAACAAACTTTAACGTCAGTAATCCACGAAATGCCCTCCAACTTTGAAACCTCTTTACATAACTGGACACTTTCTCATATTTCCGTACGCTTATTGAAACAATCTACAGCTTATTTTTTAACAAAGCTTTTCTGGAGAAAAGCTATGCAAATCCAATGTCGCATATAATGTAATAATATTGAAAAATACCTTAAAACTTAATTAGGATGAATTATCCTTTTAAGTTATTTGCTCTTATTCGGTTTCTCCTCGCCGCAAATTTTATAACCCCGTGGAAACTTTTACTATTTTTTTCTTTGATTTTCAAATGTACACCGAATGTTTTTAAAACTGTCCTATTATACTCTTAGTATTATTTTCATTTATCTTACATTTAAATTAAAACACTTTTCTGTATTCATTTGATGTTAAAACCAATTCAATATTACTTAATGTTTATTCACAATTTAATGGCACTACGTGATGTAGTATTATTTATATCTTTTTTATTTAAATTATTAACCACGACCTAGGTTTGGTTGTATGACAACATCTTCAGGGGGGAAATTTGAAGAGATCGTGCGAATTGAAGGCATTGAGAATGAGTAAACGAGTTCCAGAATAAAATAATTGGAATTTACTAGATTTACTTCCAATTTAAATGTGTGTTCCTGTTTAGTTATAATTTTATAAAGCTCGTTTTCAGGGGTATTTTAGTAAAAAGTAACTATCGGTCTCTTCCTTTTTATAGAGAATGTGACTACTGATATTTACTTTAAATTACGCTGAAATTATAGTCTTTTTCGTGATTATAAAAAAAATACCTTTACCACATTAGATGATATTACTAAAATATGAGTACAAATTTGAATTTAAAAAAAGTATTTTTAATTTTAAATGAATTTCTTCACTTACATAACTGATAAAACAATTTATGCGATAGGGCTGAACAAATTGATCGCAATTGATCACAAATAAATTTCTATAATTAGTTGAATGTTTATATAACGATCTAATATTTGTATTTTTGACATATAAATCAATATTTCGTGGATCTTTGGTAAGTTCAGTCAATTTGAAGTAATGTAACAAGATGCACAATTAGGGAATTTAAGGCAGAAGGTAAAGAGATTTCTAACAAAAGTATTACATCCCGCACACATAAAAACTTACGTCATATACATCTCGCACACATAAAAATCTACTCTATGTACATATGTAAAAGCTTTACATCTCGTACACATACAAACCTACTCCAGAAGCATTACATCTTGCACACATACAAACTTACTTCGTATACAGGACGTAAAGAAATTTTTAACAAAAGCATTACATCTCGCACACATACAAACATACTTCACATACATCTCTCACACGTACAAACATACTCCACATACATACACAAAAGCATTACATCTCTCACACGTACAAACATACTCCACATACATACACAAAAGCATTACATCTCGCACACATATCTGGTCTTCCCTTACACATTTAAGCACTTATAAACATCATGGTATATAAATATTAATTTTTGAAGTTATACTTCTTTACGCGCGTTATGAAAAAATTATGAGAGTGAGATTTTAAGATTCGTCACACAAAAGTTGCGGTATGAAGTTACAGTTATTGAGACTATATATCAATACCAATATTTTGTACGAAACTTACGTTAGGGGCGTAGCTCAGATGGTAGAGCGCTCGCTTAGCATATCTCAGTGAGAGGTACCGAGATCGATACACGGCGCCTCCAAGACAAGTTTTTTATTTTTAGATACTAATAAATCTAATATCCAAGTTTCACAGATAAATACTTATACAGAGAGGCACATGATATTTAAAAACAATATTACCATTTGATGCAGATTTACTTGATGATGATTTTAATTTATGCAGATAATAGATAAAAACAATATTACCATAAGGCATTTAGCTTTATGTTAATATTATTTTTATCTTTATTTTGTATTCACTTTTTATACAGAATTAAAATATCAATTAGTTTATAATTTCCTTATGTCAGCGCAGCGCCATCTTTTGATAGATATGATTATTAATTTCACGTAACAAAAATACTTCAAGTACATAATATTGACGCAGTGAGCTGCTTTTCCATTTGAATTTATTGGATAAAAAAATATAAGTGCGATTTATATATGTGCTGTTAAATTATATTCAGTAGTGATTTAAATTCAATATTTTGATTAATATATTTACTATTCGTAAATATTAGTGAAAAATTGTGTTTATAGACTTTTTCAAGTGCTGCAATATAATTGAGGTTATCTATTCGTATGTATTATTTAATGATGCCAAAGAAGTATAACTTCTCACGCGCGTACATAAGTACAAGCACCTTTCTTTTTTTTAACCTAAATATATTGCCTTTTAAATCTTTCATAGACGTAGAAACAAGCTAATTATAAAAATGTATAGCTCCACCCAAAATAGACATCATTGATTTTCAGACTTTTCACCTTACTTACCTATGGGTTTGATTTTCACTGAGTAGGGCTGTTGCATGCATAATAAAAAAGAAAATTTTAAAGAGCTATATCTTTTTCTTGCGTATACTAAAAAACTTGGAACTTTTATATCAATATAAGGCTGTATATTCAAATTGGTATCTCAATCCCGACGGACGGACGAAAAACCAGGTGATTCATGAGAATTTCGGTTCTTTTTTTTCATTTTAAGGGAGAAAACTCAAAAAAAGATCAAGAGTGTGTTAGTTATACTACAAAACGGTTGGTAAAAATAAATATGACAATATAAGTGGAAAATTTTCACAAAAGAAAATTAATTATTAACGCGCATTGTTCACGTGAGTTCTAGGTATGACACACACAAAAGTGGGATTATGTTTTATTTTTTAGAAAATGAATACAGTGCATTTCAATTCTCAATTTTACCCGATGCAGAACATAATAGGAGGTACTATTTGTTATGCTTTAGTTTTTTGCGACGCGAAAGCACTTGTTCGGGTCGGCCCCAAATCAACTTCTTTGCCGTCACGAGTTCAAAAATTCTTTGCTCTGAATATAGTATAAGCTTCCTCGAACAGACTTCTTTAAGGTTAACCAATGACTTCTTGAAAAGTGCATGAGTACTCCTGAATAACTTTTTCCGCGACTAGACCATATAACGGTTTTTCCGAAAACGCAACTTGATAATGATGTGCCGAGATGTCAAGAATTTCGCATATGCCCCATAACATATTGGAGGATTTCGCTAAGGGACGATGACTTTGACAGCCGTTGTTATGAGTCTTTTTTGACTACGTATGAGCAGTGTTTATTGTATGTGTGAGAGATGTAGAGCTTTTGTTAAAAGTCTCCTTATTTTCTTTCTGCATTTCCTTAGTCGTACATCTTGGTATATAATTGCAACTTTATCGAACTCATCAAAAATTCATTAATTATTGGTCTATATATCATAAACTAGGTAATTACGTATATATTAAAATAACTATGCAAATTTAATTATAAGCAATTTCGATCAATTTGCTTACCCCTGTCATATAAATTCTTCTTTTATAACTTAAATTATGCATCGGCCACTAACCTGGTTCTAATCTGACGCACCAAATATTTGGCGATGAAAAGAGCGAGCTCTGCTCAATTAGTAAGTCTATGAGTGAACATAGAGCGGATGAAATTAGTCGAATTTAAGCCAATCACTTTTAACGAATTCACTTAGAATCTGATACGAGTTTTAGAAAATAATTTAGCGTATTTATCTATCAGCAAAATGGACATTAAAAGTTGAGTCTAATAGTTGGTAGATGAATTAATTTTAGTGTTTAAGGAAATAGGTAAATCTGTAATTTGCATGGCGGTATTTTATTATAATCATGAAAAATCTGGAACACAATAGCAATAGCAATACATGAAAACGATGCTTTTGTGGGCATCCCAATTAGATCCTCATTTAAATTATTAAACTGTAATTATAAATATCAAACACTTTTCAATTTCTAGGCCATGTAGGTTTGTTAGCCCATTTAATGTCTGTATTTATCTACCAGAAGAATGGACATTAAAAGTTGAGTCTGATATTTGGTAGATGAATTAATTTTAGTGTTTAAGGATTAATCTATAATTTGCGTGACGGTATTTTATTATAATCATGAAAAGTCTCGAATAAAGACGATGCTTTTTTGGGTATCTCAATTATATCCTAATTTGAAATATTAAACTCTAATTATAAATATCAATTATATTTTTCAATTTCTAGCCGTTTAATCAATTAATCAATTAATCAAATTAGTGAATAAATTCATTTATAACGAAATATAACTACTTTCATTTCAAATATGTGTCCTTATTTTATTAATATGGTAAAGCTAATTTTTGTTATTCTTTTTATGAAGACTATAATTTTAGTGTAGTTTAAATGTAATATAAATATCTTTAAGCACAGTCTCTTACAGGAAGGAAGAGATTTTTCTTACTTATAGTTACTTTCTACTTAAATACCCCTGAAAATAAGTTTTAAAAATTATAATAAAATATGAATATACATTCCAATTGCCAGTCAATCTAGTAAATTCCATATATAAATAGTATTTTACGTTCCGATGCCTACTTACATTAAAAAAACGATTTTATAAATTTAGTATTGTCAACAAATACCAAAGAAATCATGGCGCCATATCACATGGAGATTGATAATGGAAAAAACGATAATTAATCTAGACAATTTAAAAAAGTTGAGAGCTGATTCTTTTATATTTTTTGTAACTACGATATCATCATTATTTGTTAGATTATTTGTTAGATTTAGACCCAATGCACCCAAAAGAGAAAGTCTGAAGGTATAAAGGTATAAGTCGCTCCTTTATTTGAAATATTTTATTAATTTATTGACTTAAGAGAAATCTCTCTCTAACACACACACACACACAGACATACACGCACGCACGCACGCACGCACACACACACACGCACACACACACACACATTATATTAATTATATGTTAAATTATGGTCTTTTATTCATATTTATTAGCACGATGCTTTATTGTGTTAAACTAAAAATTTCCTAATTTCCCAATACGTAAAAGTGTTTTAATTTAAATGTAATATAAAAAAAATTATACCCTCAAGCATAATTTTAAAAATATTTACTGTAATTTAGAAACAAAAAGAAAACAAGAGCTAAAGTTTAAGTTTCCGCGGGATAACTGTAGAAAGTTGCGCTGAGGAGTAAGTGAATAAAATAACTTATCCTAATTATGTTCAATATTAGGTTTAGATAGCTTCGAAATTCCGCAGAACAGTTTTGACGATAAATAAACTGTAAATTGTTTCAGTTAAGTGTATATATGAGCAAGTGCTCAGCTATTTAAATAGATATTTTGTGGATTATTGATCTTAATGTTTGCTACTAACCGTACATAAGTCGACATATAAATTAATAATTTAATATATTGAGGTTTATTCATACCACGCGCTCTTGACATCCCCGTTATCTTCATTTATCAGTGAGGCTAATATCAGAGTTTAACAGCATTGAAGTTAAATTCCATCTTAATATTATAAAGTTCATCTTAATATTATCAATTTAAACCACCTTGCAGCGTCTATTAATTTCTAATTGTTGACTATTAATTTCTACGACTCAAAAGATCGTTTTTTAGACGTGAAGCAAAGTCATGCTTTGTATTTTACTTTTTTAAGCAGATTCATACATATTCGTTTGTACAATATTAAAACCTTTTTAGATATATGGATATAAAGTTTCAAAATTTTAGGTTATTTTTGTATAATACTTGACATTCTCGAAATTTAACAAAAGTCAATTACAAAAAGAGATGATTTAAAATCACATATTAAAAGTAAACTTTAAATTAATACCCGGTCTCTATATAGCTTCTTTTTATTTATAATCATAATAAAAAAAATCAAATTAACTTTAAGTGAATGGCTATTTCTGTCGATTAACTTAGAATCATGTTTTTGCCATAACTGCAATGGTATTCGAACTTAACATTAACAATTATCTATTACTGTGGGCATATTTTTAATTATAAATATAAAACATGAAAATGATCTAATCTAGAAAAAAAGCTAATCCAGAAATAAAGTTTTTTACGCAATTAATTTTACCTTAGTTAAATGTAAATATCGGTTTATTAAAAGCATATCCTATAACTTCTGACATTAAAAGGAAATTTTCTATAAAATGCGTGTTAATACAAGTGAGATCCAATAAATTGTTCGTTCTGGAGCAGCACATTGGTACGCCAATTTTCAATATTATATTAAGGAATCAAATACATTTGTGAAAATGTTAAAAATATTTGGTTGTTCATGTATAATTACTGTACTACAACCTAATTGTTTATAAAACAACAGTGGTAAGTTTAGAATAGAACATTTAAACTTCTAGGAATTTCATGTAATTTGCATAGTAAAAATGTTGTGTAACCTCATAATTATATAGCCCTAAAGCAATTTTCACATAATAAAGATGAATTAAGTTTTAATCGAAATAAAATATAATTATCAAGTAAACTAAAATGTTAGAGAAATTTATAGATTAATATGCATATGATTTTAAATGACAGGTAAGGAAGAAAAATATATAGTCGCAAGGCGTAACGCGTATCGACTTATATGTTAAATATTAAGCATCAGTGTAATATTTCTGCCAGTGTAATATGGACTCGCAATTTTAAATTGCTTTAAATCAGTAATTTAAAAAAGGTAAGGTAATTCTAAAAGCAACATTAGGGCTGACTAATGCATAAGAAATGGTTAAGATAGTATGCTAATGGAGTTCAAATTACAAATCAAATTTGAATTTAAAGAAAGCAATCGAGCTGCCGCGACGAGAACTACAGTACCATGTTCATGATGATCGTCATCCAATGTTAAAATTATAGTTTTTCAAACCCAATTTTTTTTGTGTAACAAAAAGTAAACTGAAAATCTGTGAATATTTTCCATTCACTGATGATTTTGAAAACAGGACGATAATAATTTCGTAAACCAAGAATTTGAACTTTTTGCCAAAGATAAGAGTCGTTGTCAAAAATCTATATATTTTTATTCATTTCAATGTTCATCATGGCCACAGAATTTTTTATTGATTTTACAATCTATGATTACTTTTTTAATATTCAACTTATTGTTAACTTACGTTTGTTTTAAACTTTGTGATTCCAGATTAGGGTATTAAAAAAATGATCCAGTGTAGCACAGAAAGGGATTTGGTTTTCTGACTAAGATATGAAATCAAAAGAAAACAATACATATTCTAAATACAAAAAAAAACTATTGTTACTGTATAGATGAGTTGAGCGACAAAAACAGACAATTGTATAAATTTATTTTAAAGCAAAAATTTAATCACGGGGAAGCAATATAATAATTAAAATTTCTAGATATTTTATAATTTAGAAATAATATTTGATCAATTGGCATAATATTTCTTAAGAAATTACAATATTTCGTTGAATTAAACACGAACTAATTACTGTTTGAGACATTGAATATGAAAAATATTGATTTTTTCGCTCGTTGCCTTTTATCTAAAATTACAAAAATTTGTTGCTCGTGTTTATTATACTCGATAAACCAACTTAAGAATATATGTGGATTGTATTTGCCGTTAGTTTATTTGTTTATAAATTATTCTGAATATGTAGTCTCTTTAAAAAGCATAACCTAAATGTACCTCACCATAAAATAACACATTATATGATAAAATATTGATACAAGTTGAATGTAAATATAGTAATTTTTCTTAAACCATATAACAAAAATGGCTATGCACTCGACTTCTTTCGTGGGGACATTTAGAACATATTAAATTAACTGTAATATTAATTCACATAACACAGATGGTGTTGTAATAATTATGAAATATATTACATTAACTATAATTTTTTTATTAAGTAATTTTGTATTGAACTCTCAAATTACCATCTTTATTATATTTTTTTAATTGAACGATTAAGATGAAACATGACCTGTATGTTACCCCAGATCAAACAGAAGCAATCAGTGAAAATTGCATCCAAATCCTTTTAGCTTTTTTGTATGATGCGCGAATAGGTCAGACTAATAGACTATATTCTATACTCTTAATGATACTACTAATATGACTATACTCACATATAAACAAACAAGCAAACAAAAATAACAAAACCCATATTTTTTGTGTTCTACTACTTTTGTCATGTTCCCGTTGTTACTTATTTCGTAAATACTTTTAATATATGGACAGCCAATTTCCACAATTTCATTACATGTCTAGAAAATAAATACGTAGCAACCAAATTTATATAGCCTAATAATGAACCTACTAAATCACAAATATCAACAAAAGATAATTTTTTTTAAAAATTGCGCGAAGTATATTGGCTTATATCTAATATATGTAACATCAAGAAATGTTATGTGAGAAAGACAACAACGTCGTCTGTCTTCCACGTCTGTCCGCATTTAGATTGTTTACTTAAACACCTACCCCTTCTATACCACTATTCCACGCTCACTTTGTCAATGAATGTCGAAATATTTCATTCCACACTTTTAAACAATCGTAACACCATCAATAGGCATTATTATTTGATATGGTTATATTAATTAAGTATAAATGAATTTTTGAAATTGCTAAATTCTCATGAGTCCTTATTGAGTACGCCAATTCCGATGAAATAAGATCACTTTTAGAAATTAAATGTTACTACCTCTATGTTTTCAAAAAAATCCCATCTGAGTTTAGTCAGTAGTTTCTATATTATGTGCATACAAAAACATATAGGTAAACAGATAAACAGACTTGTAGATAAATAGATATACAGACTAACAGACAAAAATTTCCAAAACAATATTTTTTTATTCTAATATTTTTATTGTGTGCCCTTAACTATTTTTTTCATAAATATCCTCAATGTACAGAGTGGCTAATTCTACAGCTTTTTTACATGCATACAAATTCTTGATAAAATAGTCATTAAATCTTGATAAAATATCTGTGCCCTGAGAATTAAAAAGTGTACTAGATTTTTGAACTCATATTACAAATCAGGGAATAATTCTAATATCCAAATATGGTTGCTTTATACACAATTTACTGTTAAAAAAATTATTTCGTATTTTGTTCAAGTTTGTAATTAAATTTGTAATAAAACACCGCCGATACTTCGCAGAACTCACAAATCCTTTTGCGCTAAAGACACGACGTCCAGCAAATTTCGAATTAAACTTTTAATGACTACTTGTCTAACTTATAAATCCACTAATGAATTCTCCAATGACAGGTATCAGATTCTAAGTGAATTCGTTAAAACAGGTTGATTCCAATTCAACCATCTTCATTCACTCTCTATTTACTAAGGACTAGTTAACTGCACGGAACCAGCTTCACTGCTAAAGGTTTGAAAATTTTATTCAGATCCCAGTTTATAGGGTAACTTACTTTAAGTTTCAATGGAGAAACAAAATATTACGATTTAATTGAATGATTTAAATTATTAACTTATTTATTTCTTTGAAACCCCATTCTAACTTAGAGTAACTTAGAGTATTACCCAAATTGCTAGGCATGTGGAAGAATTAAAACAATGAGTTATAAAACCATGACGAATAGGACAATACCATCACTGAGTAATTCTATGCAATTGAAAAACAAATACACATTAATTTGGATAAATATAATTTAGCAATCAGTCGTGAACTACTAAGTAAGTCTATGGCCGCATTTCCAAAACGGTCAATGGAGCAAAAAAAAATATCTAGACTGGGTGCATCTCGCAACACTGCCTTGAGCAATGTGAGTACACGAAAGACAGGCGAATGCTCTAGAATATTCGTGCATGCTCTAGGGAGATAAAATAAAAAATGAAAGCATTCCCTCATAAAGCAGCCAGGAGCATAAAGACTAAACTCAGTATCAAGGGGTTATCAACAGAACGATTTAATAATTTTAAAAAAATGCATTATTGAAAGCAATACCTTTTGAGTTTAAAGGAATTATGTCCAACCATGCCCATTATGAAATCTGAGGGAAATAAATAAGGATAATACCCATGCATTTTATATTACAAAAACCTATTAAACTTTTTAATATTTTCCCCAGGATGAGGATATAAGTACCTTCACACGGAGACCAGATGACTGTATTCGTTTCAAGTATACTACGGACTAAAGAGTTAAATAGTGTAATGATACATTCGGTATCTTAAAAATCGTGGGAATTCCGTATGACAAATCCTAGTACCTTGTAGGCTTTCTGACAGAATTAATGATAATTATTATTAAATTTAGATAATCGTTCGATTATACGTAATCAGTTCTTTTTATGTGTATATACGAGTAGGTAGCATACAATTTAATAAAGTTCCAGGGAATTTTTAATTGTAAAAAAAAAACGTGTTTGTGGAAAAGTGCAGTCACAAATGACTCCCAACTACAGAACAGAAAAAACGAAATAAGAAAAATTAATTTTAATTTTAACGCACTATAAATTGCGTATATACGAATCATATTCCTTACACAAATAATCAAAGAGGACGTAACAGAGAAGTCTGTTGCATCTATTATAAACGTCATCGTCATTAAACATCTCGAAATATTAACTCGGAACAAAGCGGTAAGTATGAAAGCGTATTGGGGCAGATCTAGCAAAATATTTGACACCGCAAACTATGGTCCTTAAGTTCCTATGTTGAGAAAACCGCTAATCGATCTCATTGCAGAAAAAGAGATTCAAGGTTACACGTTTATTACAAAGAAGTTACTAACTAATTTCAGGTAAGTTTTGTGTGTAAAACCTTCGAAATCATGTTGGCAAATTATTGGATTCATGATGACAAAGTTGTGATTCTGCTTATTTTTCCAGACAGATACAAATAAATTAAATTACAGTGCGAACAACTAAAGAACGCATAATTGTGTTCCTCATCGTATTCTGGAATTAATAAAACTTAGCACAGAGACGTTGTCGTTTAAAGAATTAAAATATAACTTTACTTATATATTTTATTATATTTTCTAAGTGTTTTGTCAATTATTCGCGTTTTACTTGTTTTGGAGTTATTTTTCCATATTACAGATTTATTCCAATTATAATTAATTTCTTTTAAATCTTACGCGCATTTTTAATTACAATATGATTTACGTGCAGTTATCGACAATATAATAATTTTCCGCATTTATATCTTGATCCTTCATTGAGTGTGGGTGCTGTGTGTGTTTTAGTTTTAGCAAAAATGCTGAATTAAACTAAGAAACAAAATAACCGTTCAAATTTGGAATTGTACTAAGGGAATCAGATATGTTATATCCTTGCAAGTATTTGGTATTGTATTTCATTTGAGGTTGTAACAAAAACAATCGCCTTTATTTATAATAGTCTAAAAACACTTAAATTATGCAATTTCTTGGTTTTATTTGAGTATATAAATACATAATTTTTGGAAAATGTCTAAATCCATTAGTTTTAGAGATAATAAATAAAATTAGTCCATTGTTTATAAAAAATTTAAAATATACAAAGAGTGTTTAATTTTTTTGATATAATTAATATTTTTCAAAGTTTATTTTTAGTTTTCAAAAGTTCACAAAAATAGTCTTTGGAAACATCATTCATAAGGAGACGGTCGAAAAACCTGAGATGATAAGGAGATTATCGCGTTATGATCAAGGGACGTTTTTATTGAATTCATATCCCGAAATATTAATATGATCTAAAAAACTTCATGCTTTTCACTTGTTTCTGTCACCTACCCTGGCCTGAGCTAAATGATTTCATCGGAATAATAATCATAAATATGGTACTATATTTATGTTTTAATTAAGGATTTAGTGCATTTAGTTGAAACAGTTGTTAAAAATGTGTTTTTTTTTCTTTCTATGAATTTAATATTGTAAAAGAAATTAAATATATCGAAGGCAATTGATGATAATGTGAATGAAAAAACAATAGTAAAAGAAAAGTTTGACATGACACTTGGTTAGATAGAGATCTAAGATACTTGATGAAAGAAAAAAATAAGAAATGACGGTGGTAATCACCGAAAATTTCTCTATGGGATCAAATAAATCCTCACGCATCTGCCACTATCAAAGAGAACGTAAGTTTTAGTATAAAAAGTTCAAATGGTTTTGTTTAAATGATGTATAAATAAGTCTGACAAAAAATCTCAAATAAACAAGAAAAGAATGAAAATTTCAGTAGAATCTGGAGATTATCGAGTTAATATACATGTATTTTTAAAATTCGTTTAAAAATATTTCGGTTTTTGGGAGGACACAGAAGTATTATGTAAAAATGATTGATATTATTAAAAAGAACTTTCATCAAAAGATGTTTATTAGCAAGAATAGAAGTTGTAGGATAAAGACAAAATTTCGCAAAGATTTGACGTAATATGTGTAAAGCGTCTCACTGTTAGTCAAAAATCTGACATTAGGAGTTAACATGTAATTCAATTATGACTATTAGCAGATAAATAATATATAAAAAATATGAATTCGGGTTGCCATATTATATTTAAATGGTCAGTAAAACCAAAATTTCACCACCATTTATTTATTATGTATTAAATGAACAATATAAAAAGGTACAAACTACAAAGAATTAAAAACAGCAGGGAATAGAGGGGAATTTTTATCAAGGAAATCAGTGCAAAATGAAGATGGAGCAAGAGAAAAGGGCATTTTTGAAGAAAAGTGTGAACATTTTTTATAAAAAAAATCGTTATTAATATTAACAGGTTTCTGTTTAGATAGTTAACTAATCTATAGAAAAGGACCGACCAAATCAGTCAATAATGTGATGTCTGCGTGCCGTATGTACGGACACGCATGTCATTTTTCAAAAGCTAGTTTAAATGAAATTAAACATTTTAAAAAATGGTACCATTTATCAGATTTATTATTCTCTTTGTAACGAGTCATGCTGAAAGATGATTATTTGTAAAATTACCAGAATTATCATAACTTTTATCATTAAAACTTGAGGCGGGTGCGCTAGTCATACACTTGTTAAAGCGCACACTCACAGTGTATGCAATAAAGGAAAAGAGTTGTAAAAGAAGGTTTAGAACTATAATGGTATTAGCTTGCTAAAAAAAATAAAGCAAGAAATTAAATATGAAAGAAATCTAATTCAATGCGCGAATGGAAAGACTAGTTGTACGTTGCAAGACTCGAGTTAGCGACAAAGGAGATGCCAGACTTAGGACTTTCTTCTCCTTACTTCTTATTTTACTAAAATTTAACTTAAATAAGACAATTTAATTAATTATCAATGGACAAAACGTTTTATTTGCTCTCAAAGAAAGCAACATCACAAATTTGTCAGTTACTGGGAAAGCTGCCAAGAACAATTAAATTATATTAAAATTCAATTTAGTCGTTGGGAATCGCAAATTTAAACGGACGTTAAAATAATTTTTTTTTAATTTATTTGAAACATTATGTATTATTTCCTCCAAGTAATGCCAAATATACTTCTTGCTATTTTATTAAAATTTATTAAAAAAAACGAAAGAAAATTTAATTAATGGTTCCACGGTTTTCAAGAGAGAAATATTTTATTTAATGTCAAAGAAAATAAAATAATAAATTTATACACCGTAAAATAAATGTATTTATAAAATTTGCGAAATATTATATTTAGTCTCAAAGAAAATGAAATAATAATTTATATACCGAAAATAAACGTATTTATAAAATATTTTAAGTCCACCTCATAACAATTTTACTATTCAGCTACTAGGGAAGCTGCTCTGAACAATTCATTTATTTTGAAAATTGATTTAGTCGTTACCAACTGTAAAATGAACCGGACATTTAAATTATTATTTGCTATATATTTGTCTATATATAATATATTATTTGCTTCAATTTATTTGAAGTATTGTATACTATTTACTTCATGTTATGCAAACAACTGCCACAATTACACTACGTTACTACTATTTCTATATATTTAGAAAAAGAAAATAAAAAGACGAAACTAAAAATCCACTGATTTAACTAACTTGAAAAATATCAATATTTAATACAGAAATGAGTATTTCTCGAACAGAAACTATTATTTGAATAATCCGCCAATTTTTAGCATCCTTTAATAATAAATGTATACGTAAAATCAACACAGTATTAGAAACTATTATATTTCAATTAATGTATTCAAAAATATGTGTTAAATTATTTA
The DNA here is from genome assembly GCA_039881145.1 of Druceiella hillmani. NCBI lineage: Eukaryota > Metazoa > Arthropoda > Insecta > Lepidoptera > Hepialidae > Druceiella > Druceiella hillmani. Next base: position 23,756,889 of record JAYKKI010000014.1, read on the forward strand.
TGTATTTCTACTAAAAGTATATCGAAAAGAAAAATTACGAATATGATTTAAAATATTTAACAGCTGCTTTTTCCATCGATTCTGAATGTGCAGATGTATGACAAACTAAGAAGTAAAACGAGGAACGTCCTCTATTCAAAATAACTGGCTGTTCGACGTATTACAATATCCGGTGGTGCCCGTTATACCTGAAATAGAATTATTTACATTAATGCAATTAAATCATTAATCTACTGATTATTGATTTGTAATGGTAACAGCGTGAAATTCAGTGGCCCTAATATTTATATATTGATTTGTAATAGTAATAGCATGAAATTCAGTGGCCCTGATATTTATTTATTGATTTGTAATGGTAACAGCGTGAAATTCAGTGGCCCTAATATTCATATATTGGTTTGAAATGGTAACAGCGTGAAATTCAGTGGCCCTAATATTTATATATTGATTTGAAATGGTAACAGCGTGAAATTCAGTGGCCCTAATATTCATATATTGGTTTGAAATGGTAACAGCGTGAAATTCAGTGGCCCTAATATTTACATATTGATTTGAAATGGTAACATCGTGAAATTCAGTGGCCCTAATATTTATATATTGATTTGTAATGGTAACAGTAATGTAATGGTAATTTCAGTTCTCCTTAATTCTTTCTAATTTATTTGTTCTAGATCTATATAATTTTTACAGGATGTACAAAGAATAAAACCAAGGATTACATTTTGATATAAGTAACGAATGCAAGAATTGATAACGATTTTCTTTATTCATTAACGTTAAGAACCATAGAATATATATAATGAAACCTGATGTATCTAGAAAAATGAGGAAGAAAAAAAATAATTTAATAATGTGAAAAAAAACTCGCACGACTAGTACAAGTTTTCTTGAAAAATTGAAACTTATCCCATGTTATCCATATTCCATGTTTAGCTTCAAGGTAAGGTAACATAAGAAAACACGAGTTGAAAATTGATACCAACATGTAAACTCAGCTTATATATAAAATAACATTTTCATTTTAGATTCATGATAATGTAACAAATTGTAGGAGTTTGGTAAAGATTCAATATTACAAGATACGCCCAGACACGACAAATCTGATCATTTCTGCAGCAAAACACGTGTTAACAATAATTGTACAAAATAGACTATTTTTGTACTTACTTAAATTGCAAATACATTTTGTTACACTTAAGTACTTCACTTAGGTTACCTTAACTTTAGTTAAATAATCTGGAAGGAAATTTTCGAACCTTCTTTTTACCTTTTACCTTTAACATAAAGAAGATATACTGTCGAAGTATTAAGACCATGAGTACTTGCAAACTGGAGCGTGCAGTAATAGCTTTAATACACGAAAATTTATTTATGTGTGTATATATATATATATATATATATATTAAATAAGTGACTTTTTATTCCATTTCTCTTTCATATTGTAGATTAATTACATATTACTATTTTAAAATAACCCACCTGTTCAAGATTCCAAAAAATAATGGAAATCGCAATAATTAAAATCACTATACCCTTTTTAACACTTTTGTGACCTTATTTTTAACTTTTTTCATCGTTAATCTCAAATCGTTTAGGAATAATAGTGAAAGGTATTAAAGTGCAACTTCTTAGGCGACGATTCGATTATAATCGATAAGTGGGCGACAATTGAGAATAAAATTTTAAGGTCGCGTCACGTTTAGGCACATTTCGTAACATGAGAGAGAGAAGAAAGATATGACGTAAAGAGAAAAGAAAGAAAGCTGTATATTCGGACGCTATGGAAGTGGAACAAAAGAGAGCAACGTATACACGATACGAAGCGACTAAATAAGATAGTGTCACGCATATGCGCGTTGTAAATGTACGCTTCAGACGCTACATATAAACAGCTGAGGTACCACGCATACGTTGTGTTAGTAGTATTTGCCATTGTGTTTTGTGATTATTCACATTTTTGTCCTGTGGTTGTTTTATTATCTCCGTGAATAATTATTTTAATGGCTTATTTAACGTAGTAAACAGGGAGTTATAGTTCATCCCATAGTCTAATTTAATTGAAAATTCTCTATGTAAATTCATATGAAGATTTAATTTTTATATTTATATTAATTGAAAGTCTAAGAATATCTCTATCACATATCAAATTTAATTATTTTGTATATCTCTGGTTTCAATAATATTTCTTCAAGTCTTTTAGATTATTTTTCTCTCTCCCTCTCTCTCTCTCTCTCTCTTTCTCTCTACCGTTTTACCCTTTACCCTAGATTTAGATCCCCAAAGAAGTTTCACTTCTGTCGCCTGTGCTGAGTTATATGCAATTTTTCAAGCATTTTTTTATAATTTTTCTTAAATCTGATAAAAATAAATACATGTATCTGATTTTTTAACAGGTTTTTTTTATTTCTCTTGTTCTATTCATTCAATGTTAACATTTTATTTTTACATTTAAATACTTTTATTTAATTTTGTATCGATATTATATTAAATATATGTTTTAAACTTCTTTCCGGCTCCATATGTTAAAACCTAAAAAATAGTTTAAACCTAGTAAAGTTAAGAAAATTGGATAAAGGGGAAAAATTAATTCTCCCCTTTTAATATATCATTTTCTTGTCTAAATCTTTAAAGTTTGCCAAATGAAAAGAAGCCTATAATGTATGCGATGCAACTATGTAAAGAGATCATTGGTAATATGATTTAACTAATATTAGGATATTAGATAAATGTAAAAACACACAAATAAATGTCTCTATTTATTACATGAAACCTACTAAAAAAATCGGTTATTATTTTAGATGATCATGAAGAAACCAAATTTCGAAGGAAAATGACGGTTAATAAGTAATAGATTTATAACCTTGACAGCAGATAATATAACCTTGACATAACGGTAAAAGAATCTTCAAACTTTAATTAAAATTGATGATGTATCTGATCGAAACTAAATAAAATTTGAAAATGACTTTATTATATTATAAATAACTAAACTAATTTTTATATATTTTCATATAATAAATTAGTTGATATTTGATTTTCTCTCTAACTTTGAGGCTGCCTCCAATCTTTGCTTACTCTCCATTATTTTCTAAGACTCTTACATCAGGGTGTGATCTCATCCACAATCACATACAGATTTAAAAGGCTTCATAAACGTTCGGTTAAGCGGTTATTACTTTTGGGTTGCATGCAGTGAAGTGTTTAACATGTGAATATGACATTCTCTGGCAAACTGAAAGTCTTTATAACTGACGTGTGCATCAAGAATCAACAGAACTAGTTTTTTCCTGTGGTATTCTAACTTTTCTTGAAGTGACCCGTGCATTTATAATTTTATTATGTTTAATATCATTACTTCTGTCATTTATTGGTAACGATATGTGGCCTGACGTGCACTCACTTCTTTATTCTACACCTTATTCAAAGGTTGGGTATTTTGGCAGTATTCCAGTTTCCCTTCGTTTTCTTTGTCTCATCGTCACTTTTATTACCTGGCGTCTTTATGTTCTGTTAAGCAAATAAAATCACTTAAAATTAAGTTACAGTGTGGTCGATACTGGAGGACAACTTTCTGGCCGGTCCTGTGGGAACAGCATAGAATATTATGTTCGATCACAGACACGAACGTATGCATGAAAGATGAAATAAATCATATATTATAATAGCTATATAAATACTGAATACATGCCAGGTTTGACTTTTTTCAAACTCGTACTCTAAATTCAATGACATGGAACTTTAGTTTCGCATCATACATTCACCATGCTCAACTTACATCTTTGTACTGACAATAAAAATAGCGCGGCAGATCACCACCGCGCAAGGCATATACCTGTGAGAGCGTGTTACTTAAAAAGAGACGATCGGAGACGGAGAAGAACGATCTCAGCGTCATCTATTACACAATGTTCGACTTAACAACTAGCCGTTACTGGATATAGGCTAGTACCGCAGGACTTTTATATTTATTTCAATAATATTGTTAAGTATTAGCTCTACAAGGGTTCCATAAACATAGGTAGATATAAACATTTACGAGTACGTTTTATTTATTTTAAACTACTCACAAATATCAATGTTTTTTTTTAATATTTGCATCGCTCGATGAATCTTTTATATGCATAAAACTACTAGAGATATGTAATGATTGGCACAGTTTAATTACGAGTAAAAAATAATACTACGTCAATCTGATGAGAAGTGTAGGGGAGTGAAAGGGGAGAGGTGTAGCTAAGTACCGATTGGGCAGGCATTGTTTCAGTACGTTTTATGAGTTACAAGTAAAAGTTTGTGGTCGATTGTGTTATTATTCGTCATGGAAATTTCAAATAATATCCTTAAAGCCGCAAAGTGTCCTATTATTGGTGCTTCTGAAGAATTTAATTGAGAACAAATAAATAATAAAAATTATAATTTAATTAAGTATCGTCTTAAATTTGAATATAATTAAAAAAGAGGCCACTATCAAGGAGATTTCTAAAACCGTATCAAGAAAAATTTGGTATTTTTTGGCAAAAAGCTTTTTTTCTTATTGCATCGCATAATCGATTATTACAATTACTAAAAGCATATCATGGAGAGTGCAAGAATGAATCAAAATCTTTAAAGCGTCTATCAGGAGAAAAGATACATAAATTTCAGAAAAGCTCTGAGAAAGTGATTTGATTTGAATTCATGTAAGTGTAAAAATTTTGAATGTTGTTGTTGTTCTAGAGGACAGAAGGCTCCTAAAAAAGAATAAGTTTTCTTAACCGATCAGCGAACCGAAAATTATTATGAGAAATATTGATTTATTGACAACTAAGAGAAAGAGACAACTGATTGGGAGAAAAATTAAAGTAATCCTATTATGATTCTCAAAAAATTAGTGAACCAGGTACATTTCATAAAAATCGTGAAATTTGGGAATTATCTGATATTAGCGTAGAAGAAACTTTGTCTCAATGTTCATCAGCACCAATGGAACCAAAAAATGGAAAAATAAAGTCTCCTAATAATTTATCAAATTACGAACGAAATAAAACAATTGGCCATGTTTGTAGTTAAGGTTTACGATCTCATTTGGTTTGAAATTAAAGGACATTCCTCATTCAAAGATGAAAAATTGGTATTTTATTCTAGATATATTCCACGAGAATTAAGGAATGTAGTTTATCCTATTATTATGCGCAATACCTTTTTTTACACACCCGGAAAACTTGCTTTTGATATTTTTCATGCTATCAGACGAACAGAATCACATAAAGAACCTCGCAGCTAGGTGTATTTTAAAGACAAGAACTGCATCCGATTTTAAACAGCTTCAGATATTCAAAGTGCCAAAGATTAATTTATACGCTTCGTCTTGTATTGATTTAACTGACTGGCAGCAAATTTATTAAGCAGCCACATATATTAAGCAATGTTTCGGATTGAACTCTTCATATTTTAGTAGAATCAGTAGGTAATTATGCATTTCTTTTTAGGATATTGCCATGTCATACATAAGCTATCGAGCGAGCAGTAAAGACAGACCTTACAACTTCGTCATAAAAACTCAAGAGAAGCAAAATAAATGAAACTGATAAAAATTAAAACTCGTTCTCGAAAACTAATACCAAAGTTTGAAAGCAAGAAATATTTTAAAGTTATTTGAATGTTTTTTTTTGTTATCCTCGATCGAATATTTTAAATTATCATATTGAATTACTATATGTTCTAAAATTATGTATTTTTTACTAAATATTAATTTTCCGTCACAAAAAATGAGATTCCAAACAAATAGTAAAAAAATTGAAAATTTCCGTTTTTCATAGCTGATACGCGGATAGAAGGAGACTGCTTAAAAAGATTCTTCTGGCTTATTTTTTTATTATTGGAGGTGGACCTCTTTTTTATCGTATTAAAAGAAAATATCTGATAAAAAATCTCATACAAGAGCGATCCACCCTAGCGCGTATGTAGTTGAAACTCTTTTGTTGTTTGTATGTTACGCGTCAGTTTTCTTTTTATCATGACTTACTTGATTTTTATGTTGTTTTATATATTGAGAAAGAAAGTTACGTTCTATTATCGGCAATAATTTTTTAAATATAAAACTATCGTAAAGTCGCTCCTGCTTGTGTAATCTTAATAATCCAGGATAAGGTTCTTTTTTCTGGGGATGTCAAGAGTTGCAGTGGCTATTCTTCCGTATTTTTTATTTAATTATATCTCAAGGATCACCCTTGTCTTTCGACATATCCGATATTAATTCAGCAGCTTATAGGCTCACTAGCTTTATATCAAAAGTAGTTCAATAACTGAAAACTGGGCAAAGAGTCAAATAAATATAAGTTAAAAACAAGCATTTGTCATAGAACCGACACAAGTAAAAGGATTGCTATCAAACAATTTTTTAACGTTAATTGATAAGTTAAACAAATGGAAAAATTCTTCCACGTGAAGAGTTTTGGTCAAAACTCATCTCCAACCTGAAGAACAATGAAATTATATAGAAAACAACGAAACAACAGATTTGAAGGACGATTTAAAGGCATATGCCAAAATCGTTTTATTCACGGATCTAATAACCTGTATTCATATTTAGGAAATACAAACCATAAAGGAGATCTAGAGTAATTTGACACATGCGTTCGGCGACTCAAGGTTAATTGGCCGAGACGGTTTACTTAGAAATGAGAAGGTTTAATTGACTCGGTTTTAAGTAAATTCAACTTTGCCGCAAATAACACTGATCTTCATGTAAAACATGAGTGAAATGACAGTCCACCTGAGAAAACAAAGAAGCGTTAAGATGCCCAAGTTACGGCTGCAACTGTGAATAGAACTGATATCGTGTTATCTGTAAGTAACGTGAACAAATACATAAAACGTTACAGTGAATTTCAGAAAAATACAGTAAAGAAAATAACTAAAAGAACCCAAGGGTTTCTGATTGCGCTACTTATATACTGCAGACTATACGACATTGAAACAAAAGGCCGAATAATTAGATGTATGTTCCTTAAGAATTAAATCACCTTCACCTGACCCAGTCAGCTTCAACAAAATATGGCCCTGTTTGCCATAGAAGCAGAATTCATAAAAGGCTATGAGGTTAAAACGAGTCGACATGGCTGGAAGAGTTACTGTGTGATCTAAATCAATTTAAGGCAAAGGTTTTTTATAAACTATGATAACCAAATTCTATAAGTTTAATTCAAAAGATGATTTTCACAAAAAACGTAAACATGTAGATATTAGGTACAAATTTATAACAGAAAATATAAATTTGAACCATATTTTTAAAACTAGTACTTAAAAAGTTAAAAAAAATTAAAAAAGTGCTAACATCCAATATGCTGATGTATTCAAACGCCTTGCAAGGAACTAAATTTGGGCTCATGAAAGAAATCCTATTTGTCTCAACAACCAGTTAATACAATACAAGCTGCTAATCAGTTAATTATTAACGATCTGTTATCGTTAAATTTTACGCAACATTGAAGTTATTTTGTACAACATATTATCAATTCTTAACCATTAATGCTATATCAATATTAGTTACCTGTGACTACCATCGTTCATTCTGTATGTATTGTTTAATGTTACAGAAAACTGGAAAATTGTGCAATGTATTTTCATTTCCTGACCTGTCAGTACTGTGTTAATGCATGTTAAATTTAATATTCAATGTTAAATCGGCGCTATTACATAGGTATTAATAATAAATAAGCTTACTTATCTCAATATTTAAATATAAATGTTCAGAAAAAATAATTTATTATTTTAATTTAACACTCATAATCGAATTTCGAGGACCTTTGAAACGCTACACTTTTGCTATTTAAGAATCATGTTCTATTTGATAATACATTATTTCTATGAAAGCGACATTTTTTTATACCGTTATATTATATTCCAGATTAAAATTATGTCTTTCTAAAATAGAGCCATGGCAGGTGTTTAATGTAATAAATTGATATTCTGTGTAATAATCGTTCTCTGAAGTCTGAATTCTTATTTTTGGGTGATGAAGGTGTAATAAAGTTGTAACAGTTTTCTATTCGAATTTCTTTGGTATCTTGAAACAATGAATGGGCAAAACGCTGAAAATTATATTTTGTCATAAATTTGTCTTTTAACTTTTAAACCTTGCATACAAAAAAGGATAGAAAAAACTTTAAAAAACGATACCCCAAAGAAAATAAGTGTGAAAGTGTTATAAATAACTTTATGGGAAGTGTTATAAATGAACTTTGTATAACGTTTTTAATCATCGCTTTTGGTATTAATAACGTGAGAATATTAACAGAGTTATAAATTTCAATTGGATCAGTTGCATTGTTATAGAATACACATGTAAATTGCACCTTTTTTGAAGATTAAATTATAAAACTCGAAATCGTAATTGCATTTAATTTTAAATTGCGAAGTTAAATAAGACGCCTCAATTAGGTTACGTTTGTTGAAATTTCAGTAGTTGCACGGCGAGTTACTCCCGGTGGAATAATTTAACTTAACGCAAATTCAGGCAGATAACTAGGTTGAGTTTAGCAAAATTAAATACATTCAAATGGAGTCAATAAACATTAAAAATATTTCCAAACTCCAATTATTCATTCATTTCAAATCTTTAAGACAGTATTTTAAATCATTATAAAAATCCTAATTTTTTTTATTTCAAATTTATTAGTGGAAACAGCATTATAATATAAAAAAGGCATAGTTTTATATTGTTGAACATTCTGTCTTTAGCACTTAATCATTTGTTGTATAAATTAGTGCCACAATAATCCTTATGTCCCCAAATAAAAATATTTTTAACAATAGGATAGGAGAACACTTAGAGCAATTAAGAGAATAAGTTTGAGAGCAAACGCTATCAACATAATCTAGAAATCATGGGAAAAACATGTAAAGAAGAAATATGAGGGAGCATAGCAAGGATAATGCCTACCTACTTTCCTTGTATAATGATGAAGGTTGATATTTTAAAGTGAAAAGTAATTTTTTTTAAATTGTTTGCCACGTTGTGTACAAATCTAAGAATCTCAAATTCTCATTGCATCTCGAAGTGTGCCGATTAAATCGATATGCAAAACTAGGTCCCTGAAAAAATCAGGCTAGAATTTTTACAAACAAAATTGTTTTGCTGACGCTCATATTTATCTTTCCATTTACGTCGACTTTTATACACCTTTTCCTAATTTGAAAAATAACTGAATAAAAATGGTCAGATTTTTCTTAAAAATAACATTTGGTAAGATATTTATACTTTTTAAACAATTATATGCAGTTATTGAATATATTTGGCGTTAATTTTGTAGAAATTCATTATTCATAATTAAATGAAACTACGTAATGTAGTATTATTTCTACTTTCTTTAAGTTCTTTACCACGACCTATGTTTCGTTGAATTACTACATCTTCAGGTGGGCTATTAGCAAAGCAATTTTTGCTGTGGTAAAGAATTTAGAGAAAGTAGAAATAATACTACATCACGTAGTTTCATTGAAGTGTTAATTATATGCAGATTTTAATTTGAAATTTGGCACAGCAAGATTACAATCGAATATTTGCAAAAAAAAAAAGAATATCAATTTGACAGTGCTATGACTGCAGAAGTAATTCTCTAATATATAATTTTGAACAAAATGTAAATGAGAGGATATTTTAATCATATAAAAAAAATGTTTTAGTGGACAATTGTGATTACTGTGTTTTAGCGGACAATTTGTGAATACTCAGTAATCACTGGAAAATTGTGTCACCCAGTCCAATAAGATGTTAGGTTGGGTAGGTTTTCAGTCAGTGTGTACCAGTTAGAGTAATATAAAAATTAAAACATCCCCAAATACATTTTAATATAACTAATTAGAAATTTTGACAACGGTAAGTTAGGAGAATACAAAAATAGTAAAGAAATTTTTTTAAAATGTATTGCCAGTCATTTAAACCCTGTAGAAAGCCTCACTATTTATCGTGACAAAAAATATGTTCCGGCTGCTTACATTCCATATTAATATTAACACAATTAAAAACACTACTGTTTTTGGTCTTACTCTAAAGCATTTAGGGAGAATATTTATTTATTAGGATAAAAAAAACACAGTTGACAAAATTAGGAGATCCAAATATAACCCTTATTATTCGTCTAATATAAATTTTATTGATTTTAGTGTAATGTGAGCATGTAGCTTATATATATTTGCTTACGTAAAGGTATATATCATATTGAAATTTTAATTACATACCAATACACTCACAAACTCAAAAGGAAAGGAAACTTTATATTTTCATTGGTTAAAAATTGGCGTCTAAATACAAAACATAATAAGAGTGAATGGAAAGAAATATTGTTAGGATTCAAAATTTAATTTAATAATATTCGGCATAAGAAAATGCTATAATCTCGCCCCTTTATAATAAAATCGGAAATACGAATAGAATCTAATATAAATAATAATTTATAAAATTGGTAATAAATCTATACAGTGCAATAGGAATGGAAAAAATCTGTAGCATTACGATAAAATAATGAATGCGAATCTTTTCAAAGGTTAAACATATTAAACTGATTAAACAATAAATGGAAAATGTAGAAACTTTTTATTTTCTGTTGTACAAAATTGACGTTTAAATACAAATTATAATAATAGCGGGTAGAAAGAAATTCGGCTAGAATTCAGAAAGCTGTAATTTAATTTAATAAGTTAAAGTCAATATTCGGAATTCTAAAGTACTACAAACTTGACTCATCATCACAACATCTACAATATTAATAGAATTTAATATAAATAGTAATCTATAAAACATGTAATAAATTTATACATTGAAATGGGAATCGAATAAATCTGTAACATTACGACAAAATAATGGATACTAATCTTTTCAAAGGTTAAATATACAAAACTGTTTATACAATAAATTGAAAATGTCCCATCCCGGACTTCGATACAGGTTTCTTCGCGGCCATCGAAAGTCGTATATCACACGGCAAGAATATGTATTGAATGTATTGCAGTGCCCATAAATATAAAAGCCCTTCACAATTAAATGAAACTACGTGATGTAGTATTATTTCTACTTTCTTTAATTTCTTTACCACGACCTAGGTTTCGTTGTATTGCAACATCTTCAGGTGGGATATTAGCAAAGATTGAATCTTTGCTAATATCCCAGTTTCATTTAATTGTGAATAATGAATTTCTACAAAATTAACGCCAAATATATTCAATAAAAGCCCTTCTAAATTAAACCTTATAACTTGGTAATAAAACCTTGTAACATCCCGCATTATTTTGGTTGTGTAAAAATAGTAGTTTTAGATTATACTTTTTTAATCCTACATATTTATAATTTGATATTAAGTATTTTTAAAATTTTTAATATTTATAGGATTGAGATAGTCTTACAAAATATATTTGTATTTAATTTCAGACTTACTGAAAGAGAACCAGTTATAAGTTTTATTAAAAAAAACAAATATATAGACACAATTTCACACTCATAGCATTTGATTAATGAATCCAAAGGTTTTATAAGCATTATATTACGAACAGGATCTGGTGGTTTAGTCGTGTACCATTTTTGTCATTCTTCAAAATTCAGCTGCTGAAGGTATGAAATGGGGTTTAAAGTTAGGGTGGGTGGAAATATTCAAATCTTGCATGACACATGACCCTTCATGGTGCTTCAGTTATAAAAAGCCATGCATGAAGGATAACACTTGCAGTATAAGTTATTTGAGGTTTCTACTCAATGAAATCCAGACCGATGACAATAGCTACACTCAGCAACAGAAATTTTCAGTGGACAAAGGTAGTTTTATTGTAAATATAATTTGAGTAGATTGTGACAACCATTGGATCTTTTTTTATAACCCTCTACCTTTAAAAGCATTAAACGTTTACATCAACTTTCAATACTGCACCTCTCGGAATAAGAGTGAAAATAGTTCGTAAACGGTATGGAAGATTCTCAGTCCTACTTAAGAGTGGTTTTCCACTGTGTTTCATATTCCGGTTCATAAAAATATATTGAGTTCATCTAGAGAAGCGGCCAACGTGATTCTTTAAACAAAAACACCTTGCTAATCAATTTACCTTACATTAAAAACTGTGCTTCTATTTTTTATCAAGCTATACCGATATATAAGTAGATAATTTAGCAAAAAAACACAGTTATATTCCAAGATAACGCATACTACGCATGGAACAATTTTATACTCCAAAGAAGTAAGAGAGAAAATAAGGGTCAACAGATAGTCAGGTGTCAAGAAGGAACATTTTCTGGGCAGAGCAAATCCAGAGAACCCAAAAAATATGAAGTGCTGTTACCTTATTATTTTACTTTAGATGACGTTTATACATCTGTATGAACAAATATTTCAGATGAACTGTTTAAACTATACAAGAATGACATTTTCTCCCGATAAGGGAAACACATGGCATTCGTCGCTTTGTGATCTCAGTTAGAAGTTAATTTTGCTTTGTTGATTAATTAAAAAAGGAGCTAATTTGTTGAAACAAGCAAATAATGTTTTACCTTCCGCAATATGACTTACAAATCTTGATATAACGTTATTAAGAATATAGACATAATAGGATACAAACATTACAAAAGGATATTTATTCGAAAGGATTTTATTTCGTACTTTGTCCTGAACATCATTTTACGTCGATGATGCTTTCATAATATTGTGTTTCTAATTTACTCTCAGCTTGACGAAATTTTTTTTTTCATTAAATACCTGAGCTCGCTTGAAACTAATATTTGAAACCCCAATAAATACCTTAATGTACATTCAATACTTACCTTAATATACTGCTGAATTAGTCCTTTCTACTAACATCTGGGGTTTAGTCCATCGTTAAGGAAATCAATTTATTCTGAGCTATTTGTAAACTAAATTGATCAAGTATGGGCCAGTATAGAATCGGGCCTTGATAATTGATTCACAACACCCAAATTCGATAAACTCTCTACCTAAATGCTCTGGTTTATAGAACTATGAGTTTTAACATGACCATGAAAAGGCAACTCTTACTCTCTTAAAAATACAGTAATACATTTTAACCTACGTTTATACTCTATTTCCGTATAACAATGACTTCTACTAGAAACTAGACTTCTACTACTAGAAACTAGACTTACTAGAAACTAGACTTCTACTACTTCTAGAAAGAATTTATCGTTCAAAATGAAACAACAATTATTTTGCACGAAAAATTCTTTCCAGAATTTACATATTTTTAGTAGAAGTTTCCAAATTATTTAGGTAATTAAAGCCGGAAAAACGTTTTATTTAAAATACAATTCCTGGCTAATAGCAAATATTTATCGTATAAATTTCTATAGAAAACGAGTAACCCAATAACTAAGTCATTAACAAAGTATAATAGCTATATTAATCAAGTGGAAAACTAAATATGTTTTTAAAAAGTTAATTTCATTTAAGTTTACCTTGTTTAGCCTGACTCAGAGCACAAATCGTTATAAAAATATTATATATGATATGCTACAGTGCAGACAAGGGCATTAAGCTATACCACTAGAGCGTGTTTTTTCCTAGGATTAAGCGTTATTTAATAGCATAATCAATTTTAATTTTTTTAGAAAATACAGTGCGTGCGTGTGTGCGTATATGCGTGAGTGCGTGGTTGCGTACGTGCATGCGTGGGTGCGTGTGTGTGTGTAAAGAGAAAGAGAGAGAGAGAGCGTCATCCTCTAAATTGATAAATATATTGTTTACAAAGAAGTATTGCAAATTTTATAATTAACATTTTGTATTGATATATCCAAAGCAAAAAAAGGAAACAGCGAGTATGTTATACCCTGTCCGCGACTTTATTCGCATGGAATTTGGAAGAAAAGTTAGGTATAATGAACATTGTCATTACTCTGTTTTTTTAATTTTTTTGTTTTTTATTTGTTTTTTTTTGTAAATTTGGTATGTGGATTAATGTTTAGAATAACCGTCATATTAATATTGACACTGAATGAAGCATGTATCGATAAATATCGACATAACATGAATTTGTTTAAAAAATCTACACATAGACTTTATTTTCTTTAAATGTCAAACTTGCCAATACCACTAATAGGTGGCTCTAACTGTACATTTATTTCGATGATATTATAAGCAAAGAGTCAATCGGCCAGTGCCTTAGGCGTACCGTTCCAACGTGCATTACACCACGGCTGATCCAACTAATCTGTCGGAAATATCATTACTAATATTATTATTGTCATCAATATTAGTATTTTTTTATTTGTTTTTGCAATATCTATGAGCATAAAGTTTACAAAAAACGCCAAAAAATGGCATCGGTAGTACCGTATTGTAATATATCTGTGAGTATAAAGTTACAGTACCAATATCGTATTATTCACCAAGTCAAGTTTTTTTTATAACCTGTAATATCCATATAAAAGTATCTAATATGTTGCTTGAAGATCCACTTCCAAACCAAATTTCATCAAAACCTATCCAAAATCAAAATCGATACTACTGCCACACCAGATTTCATCAAAATTCATCCAGTAGATTTCACGTGAATGGAGAACAAAGCACCAAAGAGACAGACCAACTAAAATTCTAAAAGTAGGTTTTCTAGCTTCATTATCGTTTTATACGCTAAATCAATTACACTTTTTAAAATATTTTCAATGTGCAGTATTCACTCTGTTACAGTTTTAATATATTTACAAATTTTAATATATTTACAAATTTTAATATATTTACAAATTTTAATATATTTACAAATTTTAATATATTTACAAATTTAAATATATTTGCAAAGGGAGAAGGCAATAAATAACAGAAACAAGCAATTTGCTGACACACGTCTGTAACAAATTTCATTGAAACATTTTTGGTCCCTTCTCAAAGGAGGCTTTATTCCATAGTGAACGTAAGGTAGTAATATTTAAGCCAAATATTCTATCAATTACTCGTAATTATGTAATGTCAGCATTGATATTGATATACTTTTTTGACTTTTGCATTCATTAGAATATTTTTTGCCAAATAATTAAGAGACGAGAAAATTTTAATAAATGAGTTTTGTTAATGCTTACGTGAATTGCAATACAAAAGTTATATAAATCGCAACTAAGAACTATAGAAAGCTTGAAAGCTTCGAAAATTCCATTCAGATGAAAAATATATTATTCCGTAACATTTCCTTTAGATAACACTCTCGCCGGAATATAGGAGGGATACGATGGACTGGCTTTTTAAATTTTGTAAACGCGAATTCTCTTACGTCTGAGTGAGCTAAGCTGCATCTTCTAGTTTAAGTACATCAATTGTTGTCTAACTTTTGAAACAAAAATATTTAGAAGCCATTTTGCACAGAGAAAGGTTTAAGTCTCTTAATATTTACTTAATAGGTTAAAATTTCTAGAAAAAAAATAGAAATTTAACAATTTAAAAAGTTACTGGACTTTTTTGACATCAATTCGTTTATGAGAATTTTATTAAAATATTTTTTTATCAAAACATGCTTATACCTATATTTTCTCGTAAATAGTTATCCTAAAAAAAATATTGATGGTACTAAATACTTTTTATCGTTTATATAAATCGTTTAGTTTGCAGCCAAGTAAACAAAACGCCATATAAATAAAAAACATCAACATAGAAGAAGTAAAAATAAACAATTTAAATGGGAATATTAAAACTGATCGAATAGTCTGAAAACCGTGCACGTAAGACCGAAAAACCCAAATTCGGTGTAAGTCTGGTGCGTTAACATGACACTGATAAACATATTTTTGGTCGAACCAGAATTGATATAATGTTACATAAAACTTATGTCAAAAACTATATCTATTTAAATCTATTATATTATCATTGAGGGAAATGGGAAAAACATACATGAACTTCAATAAGTGCATCATGACAATTTGTCATTACTACATCTCAATCTTAAGGTAAACAAATTACAAAATTATAGAAAAAGTAAATAGGAAACATACTATATTTATATATGATATAATACTAAAGATAAAAATTCAATTATTTACTTAAAGAAATAGAATTTATTAATTAAATACGATTGTATTAAAATAATGCAGTTTATAATGTTAATTTAAAGCTCAGAGCTTTGGACGAATCATTCTCTTACTAAGGGTGTCCACACCTACACAAATTTGGCAATAACATAGTCTAGGTATATGGTCACGTGCCGGTCATCCGACCTATTCAAATTGTCTCACCATAAATTGATATCATTTTAATTATACCTCCATAGTAGTCGGGGGCCCGCGATAGAACGTCATGAATTTAAATCCAATATAATGATCCCAGACTGCTATGAAAATTAAGTAAAATAAAGCCAGTTAAAAATCATATGTTTAGAATACTATATCTTATTCTTGAGAATTTGAACCAGTCTGCTATCACAAAAGCCTCAAAATTAAGAGGCAATTTTTAATTAATGAACATAAATTTCCCTATGATGAATACCATATGTTCAAGTTGAAAATTGGAGTAGTCTACTATTTAGTTTATTAGTCACAAGTCCACTATTAATTTCGGTTTTCTTACTTTTCAGTTGATTTTTTTTTCCAGGAGTAGTATTTTTTTTGGTTATAGTCATATCTATCTTTTATCATAGATACGTACATAATCAATCATCCATTTTCATGGAAGCTAAACAAGAATCCTGCAAACATAAACCCAAAACCAAATTATTCCTTATTTTAAAACAATAATAATTTTAGATAATTAATTATTCGAAATCACAAAAGAAAATAGAATCATGTCAATGTGAAGCTGATGTAACGTATTATTCCCACGAGCGAAACAATGATAATTTTATTCAATTAACAGTCTAAAATTAAGAAAACAAAACAAGAATTCCGGTAATGTAAAGCCATAGTGATTATAATATTTTCTAGAATCAAGATTTGCATCCACAATTCTGAAATGAAAAGAACGTTTAGAGACGCCCACTCGCTACAACATGTGTCCCCGTTCGAGTTGCTCACTCGCTGACGTACTCGTACGCCGACAGTTCACCGCACACTCGACATGTCTCCGACCCACTGCCCTGTGAACTTTTACGCGACCAGCCGACTGAGGTGTAGGTGTTTTCTGGCTTATGCTATAATTTATTGTTATTTTCATAATATTTTTAAAGCTTACTTTTGTTTAAATCATTATGAATATTTTAAGGAAAAAATATTTCATTTATACAATACTTCAAATTTTTCCCTTTCTGTGTTTATATAATTGTAATTACCTACTTTATTAAGTATTTTTGGAATATTTTAAATACCATGCTCAAAACATTTGACTATTCACATACACATTATTTGTGTTATCAATTTAAACATTTTGTTGTAATAAAGTATATAATGCATATTACAAGGGATGATATACCAAATTTAACGATCGTTAATTAATACGGATTAAGGTGTTTCATCGCTAGATATAAGATAAAATCACTGATATTAATATTGAACAAATAGAACTTATTTTTGGACTGTGTTTTAAAATTGACACGAATTATTGTTATTTCTGTGTATTTTTTCATACAGTCCTTATTTCTTTTTAATATTATTACAAAACAATAAGGTAAAAGCATACGTTGTCTAAATAAAAACACTGGGCATTGCTTAAAAAACCATATATAGCCTACATATCACACACCTTGTAATAATAGAAGAAAGCGAACCATTTATTTAGAAACGCGCTTCTATCGGTCACAAGCATGGATACAGGTTTCCCCCTGGTTTGTAAAATGTATAAGTTTTTTGTATCTAGTGAAAGTTAGATCCAAAATTCTAATTTCAACTTTATATTACAATTAAAATACAGTTAATATTTCTCTGGTGCGAGTGTGCGAGGGAATCCATGAGGAAATCGATGAATTTTTGTGTTGTTTGAAATTATCCGATGATTACTTTTGAGTGCTTACACTACTATATATATAAAGTGATAAAGCTTTTCAGAATTTGTACACGCTAAAATTACACTTTTAATAATTAATTTTATACATTTCCTAAAATATGATGCTGGTTTGAAAAGTTATGTAATCGTACGACATTAAAGAAAATTTACTTATTTTTCAGTATTTTATGTCAAATCAAGTAATGGGAATTAATTGACATTTACTCGTTAATTCCTATTTAACTATTACTGTGTTTGTTATAAGATAACTGCAATTGTTACCAAAATGAATTACATTTTCTCACGCCACATTTGATGTTAAGTTCTATTTGTGAGTATTTGCATACAAGTTAAAATACGTTTTTTGTAAATGTCATTGTCATGGGTGTTGAATAGGTATTAATTGCACGGTGTTACATGACTATTAATTCCAAACTCATCATTTGTAATGTTAAAGAGTAACTAATCATATGCGAAGAAATATAGCCATCGAACTTTAAATCTGCTTCTTTCATAAAGTTTTCGTTTATTTTATACTGCTAGCAAACTTTAACTTAGCGGCTTTAACTTCATAATATATCAAGAACCATGATCATCTAAAACGTCCATATTCATATTGTTTCTGGGGCTTAAGGATACATATTTTGTATACTTACTGTTACATATACTTACTGTGACTGAAGTATGTGTTTTATCACTTTTGAGATTAGATTTTTCTTAAATAGTTTCAAGATGATCTATATTTTTTTCTTGACGTATTCTAGAAGGTTTTAAGGGAAAATTGTTTCTAGTGTCGTTTAAAATTTTTTTGAATTGATCAATTCTGTCAAACTGCATGGCATATATTTGATCTTAATTAATTTAGTAGTAGATGATGATTAGCATTTTAGTTAACTTGCGTCATTATTTACGGCCGTATCCGTTCCCGCATACGCTCACCGATTGGGCGAACTGTCACGGAGATTGAGCTTTACAATAAACAATTAAATATACAAAACCACAGTGTTAACTAATAACGTTATATTATTTTGAAATTAATCAATAAATTAAAACTAATAAGCGCCAAGAGTAATCAGCCGCTAATCCGCTTTCTGCTTATTTTCAAATTCTTTTCTTAATTTGCTTCTACAATCTAGGACCTATCAAACATGCATTTAATTCAGAATTTATCTAATTTATTATTATGATTTCCGAAAAATTGTAAGAAGTTTATGTTCTTCGACTTTTTTCGACTATATCAATTAGATATAACTCGCCTGAAAAGTGGCCGCCGGTAATAGGTACAGAAAATGTAAATAGTCCGTAGAGAGAAAAAATCAGTCCGCGTCGATTTTTTCTATAGTTTGTAAAAAAACGTTTTTCTAATGGCAACGCACTACCGAAGAATCATTAAATGTGGCAATACATTATTCGCAGTTTTAACCAAAAATTTGATATACGTCATAATTTTACATATGTCATTATATCAAGTCATTTTTTATTTTTTTAATTCATTCTTTCAGAAATTCTTTCAATTTATGGTCCGAATTTGTAATACTTAATCTTTCCTCACACTTGTATAATGGAAAAAGTGAATCGAGCAGAGATTTCAATTAGAAAATATTAAATAATGAGTCTATGTTGTATCGGTATTTTCAATGTAATTACTTTTACTCTACTTTTAATGTTGTAAATTTTGTATAACAAACAAAAAGAAGATTTCATACTATAATTAGCCCAAACAATAAACAACACAACAACAAATAATAATATTCACCATTACCGTTTCCATTTTGTTCTTCCGTATCCGGTAGCTATGGTCGGGGCGGAAATGCTTTTCGATTTTCTCTGAGTGTCTTTTGTCGGATTTTCGGTTTGCTAAATAATATAACAAATGTGATTCTATTACACGGGCTTCTGTTGGATTAGTGTCGCTTGGAAATTTAGGGGTTTGTATATGAAAATGAATTTAATGGTTGTGTATTATATTAAAATCTGTGTTCTGTAATGTAGGTAATTTGTTGAAAGCAATTTAATTTTGTTCAAAACACTACCATCAGATTTCAAGGAAAACTGGTATGACTTCACATAGGTTATGCAGAATAAAATATAATCCATTTCCTAAGTATTAGTCGCAATATAATAGCATCTATGATACCTTCATGAATGTTTAAATAAAATCGATGCTTAAAGTTCGGATATTATTGTGCCTTTTTTAAAAAGTGTTTATGCTTTTAGATTTAAATTTATAAAAGTTAATTAATAAAATAAAAATTGTGTTAATGAATCGCTTATGTAAATACGATATATATATATATATATATATATATATATATATATAACAAATTTTATACACACACAAATTTTATAATATTTTCGAGTTCTGATAAGGAAAGAATTTAATCTTATAAAATCAGTGGCGCGCTCTCATTCATCTGTCACCGTATTTTTTTTCAAAAGCATTTGACACTTCAAAATGTCGAAAAAAATTTTGTTTCTGAATCTCCCACCACAATCTCCGAAGCGACTATATTTAAAACTAGAAAAATAAACTTATTATAAATTATTTAAGCTTCACCGGAAACTATAATGTACAAAAATAATATTAATATTAGTAAATAGCTTTACAAAAATATTATATATCTTTAAAATCCTATAAGTGCCTAACTGTATACGAAGCTCTTTTGTGATTACTGCGGGTACTTAATAATTTCTATTTTCCTCCTTCCTAATAAAATTGTAACTAACATAAAAAAAAGGAATTTCATTTAAATTGACAGTTGCATTTATGAAAAATGAGTATAGACAAACAAAAAATAGACATTACTTAACAACTTTTTACATCATGTAAAGATGATGATTACCTTATCTTTTCTTTTCTTTATGCAATTGTCGCGTGGGTGCGTTATGATATGCGTTACTGATATGCAATTGTCGCGTGTGTTATATACACATATGATGATTGATATTTTTATAGAATAATATGTCATGAGAAATATTAGTGCAGAAAAATGGCATTCAATTTTCATGTGTTAAGTACGCAAATGCACACGTGCAATATTAAAGTAACGATATGTGTTTTTATAAGCCCGAATTAAATATTTATCAAGTGATACAATGAAATAAAGATCGTTCATAAGACTATTATTTTGTGAGGACCTATTCGTATATTCCTCTAACACAACAATTACATATTTTCTAAATGTTAACTTTCCAATAATTGATAGTTATCTTTCTCAATTTACCCAAAAAAAAATATTTACAAGGTTCTTTTAACAAAATATTTTAAAACATCGTAGCTAACTTTTTAAGCCTAATAATTAGAAATATATTATAGAAAGAGACTAAATAAATTGAACTAAAAAAAATATACAAATACTCGCTTCAGCAAATGTAGCCACAGTGCAAGAAGAATTTTTCCCATGTGAAAAGCTTCATTACATTTTATTACGTTTATTTAAGGCAAATAACATAAAGTAATAAGACTCGTCCCTATTCATTTTTTTTCCGATTTGAAAAACTAGAATTTCGATACGTCTGAAAGAGTAAACTCGACTTTTTCTTCTAACTCGCTACATCATTTCTGAATTATATTATTCATTATTTTGTACTTTTCAGTTAGTATTGAATTTTGCTGAAGCATTGTTATAAATTTATAATATGAAGCAAGGAAAGTATCAGAAAGAATTCATGTAACTTATGAAAAAAGTAACTCGATATATTAACTACTAGTATATAATTTGTAATAAGTAATAAAAGAATTTTCATAAATTCTTTATTCGTGCACGTGCTGCTGGAACTCATAAATAAAAAATTAGTCAGATCGAACCACGTAAATTTGAGTCTAAAAATCAAAGGCCTGTTCTTGCACAGCGATGTACCATATGCTATAATTTTAAAGAAAAATGGTGTAACTTAGTTCGCACGTTGCTATACATTTGTTGATGTAAGAAACTTTTTTATTTGAACAATATTTACAGTTTCATCCAACCAATAGTTGTACTAAAACAAGCGAAAATATCCAAAAATTTTAAACTTACTCAAGATAGTATACTTGCAAATACAACATTTTACCATTCGGCAGAGGAAGTTCACAATGGATTTTTAATTTTCCTATTCGTGCAATTGAAAATAATTACATCTTTTCCCCATTCATAATTCCTTTTACACGGGTAATGAGTTTTCCCATTTCAACTTTGGTCTATTAAAATATTAATTCAATAATATATAAAAATTCTTCTGCCAAGAGTCTTACCATAGCATTTAGTTCCACATACTTTCATTATTTCGAAATTATGATATTTTCAAATTTTTCAAATAACAATGCAATATAATTAATACTAGATCCAGATGTAAGCCTTTTTTTTCTAATTATTTCCATTAACCCTCATCTAGAGTTGAAACGAAATGAAACTTGATTATATATGAGTTTCTTTATACATTTTTTTCAAAATATTGCAGAAAGCATTTTATTATAATTAAACACACTAATTAACAAATAACTGTAATTCACTTAAATGATTAAATTTATTAAAGCTACTTTACTGGGAGAATTTCAATTCAACTTAACTTTGATTTGCGAGAATAAGCAGAAAAACAAGTTAATAACAATAAGTTAAAAATCATAAGAAATGACAAAACAAGTAGGACGAAATGTATATATGATTATCACAAAGATTAATTTATGTATCTGATATGAGTTAAACATTTTATGGGTAATCGTTTACTTGTCCACATATTACCACTCATATTGTATTGTATTTTTTGTGTATAATAATGTATTTACATAATAATTACTTGTTAAATATTTATACCAATAAATTTAAAATACTTCCTGTATTAAAACCATAATTTTCGAATTGGAAGTACTTTCGCTACTTTTTAAGATACAATTGTTACCACTTATCAAATATAAAAAAAATAAAAGTTCAAAACACAATTTTTTAATTAATACAAAAATAAATGGAATTTCTATGTATTGCATATAAAGACGAAATAAATTTTTAAAAATTTGTAGGAAATTTTTGACGGGGCTAACATTATTCAAAGGTTAATCGGATTAGGTAATGGTGGTAAAACTCTAAAACGATAAAATTCAATTTGGTCTTATAACATAAATAATAAAATTCAATTTGGATACAGTATATCAACAAGTACGATAATTTTTGACTAGAACAACTAAAAAATACTATTTACCTCATCACATTTACCTTATAATTTTGTCTTTTAGATCATTTGAAATGAATCCCAAATAAATATCACAAAGTTAATTAAACAGATATAATTTGCTTATTAAGTACATTATTCCTGGTCATTTCCTTTGTGTAATTAAAATGTTTTGTCAAATCGCACGAGCGCATTCTGATGGATATTTTTTGTAAATTGAGCTGTAACAATAGACTACCATACACTGTGATATATATATATATATATATATATATATATATATATATATATATATATATATATATATATATATATATATATATATATATATTACTAAATGCAGCTAAGTAAATTTGAAATGGATTATTACCATATTAAATTTTGTTTCTGCATATATGTATATTTTTGTATACGTACAAATAATTATATTTATATGTGTGTATGTTTTTTTTTATTTATTTGTATTGAATATATTTGGCGTTAATTTTGTAGAAATTCATAATTCACAATTAAATGAAACTACGTGATGTAGTATTACTTCTACTTTCTTTAATTTCTTTACCACGACCTAGGTTTCGTTGTATTACAAAATATTCAGGTGGGATATTAAAAAAGATCTTTGCTAATATCCCACCTGAACATGTTGTAATACAACGAAACCTAAGTTGTGGTAAAGAAATTAAAGAAAGTAGAAATAATACTACATCAAGTAGTTTCATTTATTTGTAGTATAATCTTTTATTCATAAAACCGATTGGTGTTTCCACCTGACTATTCATTTTAGTTAATAGTCGATATAATTAAGATTTCTCTTCAGTCAATAAGATCATCATATATATTTACACACATTAAAATTGTGTAATAAGTAAATAAACAAAATAACACTTAACTTCCAGTGGCGCCATGCACACCCCGCTCATAACTTTGTATTTATTCATATTATTATATAGCTTAAACAAAGCGGCGATTATGTAGGTAAAACAAAAGAAAATTGAATTAAACATAAAGGCCGCAGAAAATGCTCGCTAAACAATACCATATATTAATGCTGAGAATAAATGCGATAATAAATAAGGACAAGCAGTAAACATTTCGCCTTACCCTAAACGAGAAATTTTCCTTGCTGGAATGGAATGTAAAAGAAAAGACCCGTGAAATTTATTTCAATGTCCATTTCTACACTTAACAGGGAGTGGAAGATACGTTGAATCGGTTTATCGATGTTATGCGACGATACTTTTTATATAGTAGAATGTGGACAATGTTCATTTGATACAAATTGATTTATCATATTGAAACTGGTCATTTGAAAAAGGTAATTCTGATTACTTGAAAAATTTAAATATTCATACAGCCTTTCAGTTCCTAATAAATCTCAATGTAGTAAATTCTCATGAATGTCATTGAAGTGAAATGTTCACTAACGGGAATTATTTTATTAATATACTATATTTTAGCCACGAATTTGTTCGTATGAAATGCCTACAGATAAAATTTAATCTTGCATATAAATATGGTCTCGGTGCAAATTAGATAGTTTTATTAGATGAGAGGTTGAATATTTTGTGTTTTCTTTGATCCACTCAATTTTTGGAAGTATAATAATGGATATAGGGTTAATCAATACTACTATCTGAAAAGTCATCGCTGCAGCCGGGATATACTATAGAAGTAACATTATGTACAGAAGCATAGTTGGATTTACGTACAATGAAAATTATCGTATATGTATCTTTGAAAAAATCTCATAGCATTGAAAATTATTATTTATTATTTGATTACCTATTATATATGAGACACATTAATTATCTAAACAATGTCAAAGTAATTTTAATTTTTTTTAAATTCAAATTACAGTATGATGCATACATCATCTTAAGAGGGGGCGTTTTTAAGTTCGCGGAATGGAGGATAAAGAGTGAGAATAAAAATACAAAATTATTTTTCTTTTTCACCCTAATACATTTTTCAAATCTTTCAATTAGCTTATATATACCTTCATAAAAAAAGGGTGCATGTACTTATGTACGCGCGTAAGAAGTTATACTTCTGTGGCATCATTAAAAAATAGTTTTTAATTGTATGCAAATAATAAATTACAATAAAATAATAAAAGGACTGGAAAAGGATAGTCAACACAGTCAATAAAGTTCAGTTTAGATTTGAAAAAAAATTTAATAAATTTAAATAATAAATATTTATAAAAATAAATGAACAAATTTAATGAAAACTTTTTGATAAAAATGAAAAGTGAATATTAAAGTAAGAAAATGATAACAATATTTAAAAAATGAATAAACTTAAATTCAATGAATTCAAATTGAATTTATTATTAAATTTATTTATTTACTTTTAAAATATTGAATAACCAATAATAAATATTTAACATTAATAATTTAATAATATTTAGTATTAATTATGTTAAATAATAATATTTTAATTTATATCAATAAATAATACATACGGATAGATAACCTCAATTGTATTGGAAAACTTGAAAAAGTCTATAAACACAATTTTTTCACTAATATTTACGAATAGTAAACATATTAATCAAAATATTGAATTTAAATCACTACTGAATATAATTTATCAGCACATATATAAATCGCACTTATATGAAACTAAAACACGTTTGTGAATGTAGACTCTAGAAACATGTGGAAAATAAATACTATGAATATGAAAACAGTGAACAGAGGCGACGATGGTGCCAACTTGCGCGACTAATAGATGTTCTATTTCTATTTTGTTGGTAGCTTTTGTTTCGAGACTGCAACCGCTGCAACTTCATACTGTAACTTTTGTGTGACGAATCTTAAAATTTCACTCTCATCATTTTTTCATAACACGCCTAAAGAAGTATAACTTCAAAAATGTTTCGTCTTTGCCCGAAAAATAAGCTGAAACTGCGTCTTTCACTTCTTCGTCGCTTGAAAACTTCTTTCCACGAAGTTCTTTTTTAAGGTTTGGGAACAAATAATAATCACTCGGAGCCAGGTCAGGACTGTATGGTGGGTGTTCCAAAATATCGAAGCCCACCTTGTGTTCCGTTAATTACCTTTACTAATGGCCTATCTTTCCATTCCGCGAACTTAAAAATGCCCCCTCGTACAATAGGGTAGCAATTGCCGTGCTTTTAGGATATATCTACCCGATTAGCTCTAAGCGTCTTCTTAGATATGTCATGCAGGATCGATGTGTCTACACCGGTTGGTCAACATACCAAAATTAATGTGTGTCGAAAATTCTTATAACAATAAATAAAATATTAATAGGCACAGTTGTTAAAAGATGACATAACGCTTAAAAAATATGATGAAAATAAACAGACGCGGAGTTATGTGTTATGTCTTAGGACACGAACGTAATGCTATTCGACGCTCGATTTTATTCGATGCAAAATAGGATGAGACATGAGATTTTGCATCCTCTAGTTGTTTGTGCCACTGTATCACTCGCTTGGATCCTCCGGAATCGCAACTCTGATACTTTGTCCTCTCGAGTTCAACTGTTATTTGTTCTAAACGTGGACCGAACTTCTACGAACATGTGGCGTAAATTAAAAGCTCCTCATGAGTACCCTTGAATATCTGTTTTCGCGATTAGATCTTCAAGCGGTCCTTCAGAAAAAGTAATTTAACGACGATGTGCCTCGCTTATGACCGCGAGTAGTGGCAATTACTTTGAAAGCTATAACTATGACTGCAGGCGACTCTATGGTGCCTTTTTTGATTTCTTTCTTTTTTGTGTTCGTATGTGAGATACTTTTTATCAAAATCTCCTTATCTTTTTTCCTAATTTCAATAGTTGTGCATTATGCTACATAACTGTAACTTTATTGAATTTAGTAAAGACCCACAATATATTGAACTAAATATCAAATATTTAAAAAATAGGTTATTGTAAATATTAAAATTACTATTTAAATTCCATTTTTAATCAGTTGACTTAGGCGTATTGCTTGAATTATTCTTTTAAAATTTAAGTTATATTTAAGATTCTAATCTGTGTTCTGTTTAAGGTCGACAACTATTTATTGATGGAATGCGCAAGATCCAATTATTTTACGGTCCTTAAGTTAAATTTAAGTCAATTACTATTTCTTTGTCGGATAAATGGTTATTAAAAGTTAAATTTCATATTTTTAGAGGATTTAATTTTAGAATAAAAGGAACTAGGTGAATTCTGCAAAGTACCGACAACATTTTATTATATGTATAAACATTCTGAAAGTTAAGCTATGTATAAAGACAGGGTCAGTTGAACATCTGAGTTTTATCCTTAATTAAAATATTAAACAGTTATTAAAATATTAAAATTATTTTCAATTTCTTGAATGTATAAGCTTAAATTTAATATCCATATGATTTCTCTCTATTTTAAATCGAATAAAGAAAGAAACCAAATTTTTTATTTTGATGAAGTGTGTAGTTTTTTCGGTCGACTACATCATAATTATATTGTTGCCATGGCTCTGATAGTGTTCGGACATATAAAGATGACGATCTGTGTAACAATTATCTACCTCTCTGGCTATATTTTCAATTGTCGTGTATGTAAACAAATTATTTTTAATTTAGTAGCGATACTTCCCATGAGATTAATATAACCTTAAATAAACCTAAGTGTAAATTTATTAACCGTTTTTCCACGACTTCAAACATTCGGAAATTGACTTCTATAAAATAAATATCTGCAAATAAGGTTCAGTTGATTTTGTTAGTTTTGGAGCGGTATAAGAAAACAAATTTTTAACACTGTCTTTTGAAGAAATAAAAAAGAAATTGTATATGTTAAAAATATTTGCTGTATATATATATATATATATATATATATAAAGTTATTTCCCCTCACTTCGATCTCTTTCGAATTCAAGACTCACTCTCGTAACATTGGTGAGTCTTGAATTGAACAAATTGGACGTTGAGTCATTTTATGTAATTTTTCGATTACAAGTGGTATGTTACATCAAAATTATAACAGTGAAAATCAATTTGTCTATTATCTGATATGCAATTTGTCTATTATTTGCTATGCAATTTGGATACGATTTATCAACAGAGCGGAAGTAATTTTCAATTCAAACAAAATACAATCATGTTTCCTAGTAAGTTAAAGTGATATAAATCTATACATATATTTATAGTATATATATATATATATATATATATATATATATATATATGCGTTTATATTTTAAATTAAGAAAGAAAAATGTATGGGTATCAGGTTTTATGGATATTATACCATTTTCCTATTTTCTGGAGATACTAGGCATGGTTTATGGGTGAAACACTGTCGTGATATCCAGTTATTTAACGGAATGTTTAAAAGCTAATCTTAAATATATTTTCTTATTATATTCCTTAAACATACTTTCTACAAATTAATACAAAAAATTAACATTTTGAAGGAAGATCATTCAATGAATATGAAATAAATATTTATACAAGAATTAAAATTATTCCCTATGGCATCCTTATAAAATGAATTATGTGTTCGTCCGTGCTCCCATCTGTTATAGTCGTTTTTTTCGAGGAACCTTGGACGTAAAGATGTAAAACTTGATTCAATGATAAAGTATATTGAACCGTTCATATTTTAATTGTTAACAATCAAAAATAGAATAGTGGAATTGTAGAGCGAGAAAATTAAATAATCAATATTTTTTTGGAATTTTGTCTATTGTACAAGGATACCAACATTTTTTTTAAATATTTTATTATACTTGTGGACATTTTGTCAAAAATGCCCATAACAATATTTTGATCCCTTTCCACACAACATAAATTAAAATCATGGAAAAACATATGACTTAGTTTGTAATTAAAAAAACCGAGGCGAAGTTGAAGAAAGCCATCAAGTTGGTTTGTCAAGAATGAAAATACCGCGTCCATAAGCACCACGCGCGTCATCGAAGGCAAGTGATAGTTACGATTAAGGTAATGCAAATGATTCAACGTCAAAAGGGAGGCATTGAAAAAAAAAACTTGATTCTCATATAATTTAAGAGTAGCATTTTTTAAAAACCATTTTTTTACAAACCATTATTTCAAAAGGGGCAGAAGGGGGATATTATATATATATTTTTTGTATACTCAGGGTATTTTCTTGAAGTCTGCTTTCATTTAATTTTTTTCAAAATTCTTAAATTTACGAATCTTTTTCTAATATACCAAGTTATATGTTTTCAAGCTTTATGATTCTACTTTAAAAGAAAAAAAAATTGACTTAGTAACAGATAAAAAGAGATTTCATTTTATTACTTTAAGGTATGAAACCATAAGAAAACAACACTAAGTTTTCGCGATACAAAAAAAAACTCTTAACCGTGCAGGTCAGTTATACAAAACAAGGACGCAAAATTGTATGAATTCGTTTCAAAACAATAGTCAGCAAGAAATATTTAATAACGGGGTGCAATAAAACGTTAAAATTTTCCGGCTTACTTTTTTCCTTTTGATTTGAAAAACAATTCAATAATTTAGAAATAACCTTAGAATTAATATCGTAACATATGATCAAAAATCATATTATTCCGTTGAATTAAACAAAGATTAAATTAGTTTTAGAGATTTTGAAAATTATAATGTTAAAATTTCTTATCTCATTTTTATTATGCTAAATAAACCAGCTCAATATGGTGATTAATTAATTTACTTTTTTTAAAGAAAATTGGTATCAATTATGCTTATTATTAATTTATTTTCACTGAAGATATAATCTTTTTCAAAGACACATTAAAAATGAACTTCAGATTATAATAAAATGCTATATGATAAAACACTGATACGCATAATTCGGAAACAAATGTAATAATATTCTTGAGACTCGCATAATTATCAAATCCCAACAAAATAACCGTGCTCAAAGAATTGCACTCTTGCGTTAATATTTCAAATTAGGAAAAAATTCAGACATCCAACTAAGCCTTCTTTAGAAGCAGCTTATAGTTGATGAAGTCGTTTCATATATTATTTCAGGTAAGGAAATTTGTAATAAAATACCGTCCAAACTTTGCTGAACTCAAAAGTCTGATTTATTTTGCATCAAAATCTTGTCAAAATTGGGTTAATGGCTGCTTGTCTGGCCAATAAATTCGTTAATGAATTTTCTAACGACAGGCATCAGATCTAAGTGAATTCGTTATAACAGGTTGGCTCAAATTTAACCAACTTCACCCGCTCTCTATTTGCCCATGACGAGTTAATTTCACGGCGTACGGTTCATAGCTAAATGTTTGCAGAGTTGATTTAGAGCTTAGGTTGGAGGTTAACAACTAATATAAGCCATACCGCTTAATGTATTGAATTAAGTTGATTGAAATATGATTATATTTTTAGAGCCCCTTCGACATATGTAATCAATTGTCTTCTTTCACAATTTCAATGAAGCTGCAGCTACCTTGACTCTCAGTAAAGGATGTACAGAACGAGATTGAGAAATAGGAGAATATCAAGAAGATCAGTGTAAAACGAAAATCTTAGTATAGTCTTAAAATTTTTTGTAAAAATTCAACTGACAATTCATTATAAAAATCAATAGATTTCTATTTTAGTCGATCAAAAAAAATAACCAAAATAGTTCAAGAATTTCGATCTCTAGCATGTACCCATACATATATACCTACTTACAAAAATAAAGACCTGGCACAGTGACTGGTGTCATCTTTCAAATGTAAATATAAATCATATTAAATATGTTTATAAAATAATACTCGTCCAAATTTTTTTAGGGAAAGCCAGCCTTTCCCATCATTGTAATAAGAAAGCTATATTAAAACTTGATTACCTGTAAAATTATAAATTATCCTCACTTCTATCGTCAAAACTTAACGTTGATCCGTTAGCTGTAACAGAAAACACAATCCGGGGAATATAAGAAGTGAAAAGAGTAGTAAAAAATGACATTAAATTAGATCTTGTTCATATTCCACTTTTTGCTTACTGAGTAAAGCAAGAAGTGGATTATTAGTAAGCAAGTACAAGAAATATTATTAAGCAAGTACGGAAATGCTGAAATTAAGACCTTTTTTCTCCTTTTTACTTGACTCCAATCACAAAACCACCATTGTCATTCTAAAAACATTATTTTTTTGTATTTTTACACTTTTAATTTCTCTGTATTTTTCAGTAAAACAGATGTTTTTACAAAAAATTTTTTTTCATGAATAAATACATAATAAGTTGTATTTATTACTATCTTATAAAGTTACAATACAAATGATCTAAGAAAGTTAATTTCTCTCATTCCTAGACTGAGCCCGTTGCGAACATTTCTCAAAATAAAAACGCGAAAATAATAATGCGCCTTTCAAGCGAGTTTGTAGCTACATCGCATTTTTCCCTAGCCATGCACGAAATAGTCTTCCAATCACTGTTAAACCAGACGTAAAAGAGCTGCAAGAACGAAGACGTGAAGACTGCGTGTCCATTCATGTATTTATTTACCGTATACGTATTTAAATTTTTATTAATTTTTAAAGTTTTATCAATACGACCTTTACTTTATAATTTGTTAACATATGACTTTATCATTTATTCGTACAGCCATCTGTGTATATATTGCAGCACTTTTTCTCAAAGTGTGTTGCAGAAATGTAACTTTATGTTTAGTGATAAAGTATATTAACTGAAATATATGAGGGTACAGCTACCAGGTACAGGTACCTATGAGAACTTTGTAACCTAAATTTTTGAACCTAAATTTCTTGATGAATTTTTTATTCATCAAGAAATATTAGTGAGCATAATTATCGGATTAGCGAATTTAGTATAGTGGATGTGATTTTAGAAAATTTTACAAATTTCTAGAAACGGAAAATAAGGTCATAAAATATGGCGTAATAATATATGCTCTTATATATAAAACGGTTCGTATGAGTAATTTACAAGTATACATATACTTCTAAATCTAATCGACAAACAACTACAAAAGTCATACAATATCGACAACTCTCCTCACTCTGTGGCCAAATGTTTAGCCTAACATTTGGGATGCTGGTCCATACTTAACCACCAACAACTAATTAACTTCTATCCATTTGTTGAGAGTTATGTAAAAACAGAAAATAAATCGTATCATGCATTATAACTACGAAGCACATAAGCCAAGTAATATGTAGGAATTTGGTAAAAATTAGATATATTTAATGTGCATAATAAAATGAAAACTAAAAACATCCTTTCCACAAACTGATTAGTTGATCCCACAAACTGATTGATTCTACACTCTGACAAACAATGAAAAAATTTATGAAAGTTCTGATACTATGGCGAAACTTAAAACTTTTATTTTTTAGTAATAAGACTCTATAGTCTTTCCATGAACAAAATCATTTTTTATCATAGTTTGTCCATTTTTCATAAAACCATTGACGGCGGAGTACTAATTTTGACAAACAAAATCAGTACTCCGCCGTCAATACATAAAGGAGTTCCCCTAGCATTTACCAAGTCAAATAATGTTAAAAAACTTGTACTAAAATATTCAATATACTATTTCTGGATCAAATTGTTATATTTGTAAGTCCTTACTTCGGAAAATATGCCCTTCTAAAAATGGAAGGATAAAAGGGGTGGGACATGCCTATAAAGTTACTGTGCGACGCACACTATGTTTACACGTGTCAAAGCTGTTTCATAGACATTTAGATTCCTAATATTACTTGTTGCTTTATTAATCATTTTACCGGTAGTATTTTCGGTTTTCATTTTACCGGTAGTAATTTATATTTTTCAAATGTTTTTCTTATACCGAAACGCTTTAAATTTTACCAGCAAATTTAAAAAAAAAATGATTTTAACGTGAGCTGCAAAATATTCTCAACAAGCTAAGTCCAGTTTTACACAAAGGCACGCCAACAGTAAATTTGGGATAGTCACAAATCCATTAAATTTTGCAAACTTTCCACCTAATATTAGAAACTAGACGAAAATCACCCACTAGGATAGAGAAAATACATGGTCAAATTGCAAAACTAAAAGGCGAAACAGAAAATATGCTAAATTAACTAAAATCGAAAAAAATCCATATTTAAGAAATGAATTTATTTCTCTGGATCACAATTATTTTATTATTATTTTTCAGAAGGGCTAAAATTTTAGCATTATTTACATACAAATGTATATGTAAAATCGACACGGGGTTAGAAGCCTTTCTTTTATTTATCTATGCATTTTTTTATAAAAATATGTGTGACAATCTATACGTAAAAAAATGCGAATATGATATGCGTAAATGGAATGTCAGGTATTACAGCGCTTTTTACGTAAATTCCAGATGGGCGTATGGGTGATGACTTTAGAAATAACGTATATACTGAAACACATTCCCTATTCGAAATAACTGGCTGTTCTATGTATTACATTAAGCGGTGCCCTTTTTATCTGAATAAATTATTTTCATTAATTCAATAAAATTAATTAACCTACTAAAAATTAATCCGCTATAGGAAAATATTATTGGAATATTTCAACATAATTAAATAAATATCGCTACCTTATATCTGTTGCAAAACTTATTGAAAAAAAGGGTGCAAACACTGAAATATAAAACTCGTGTTTTAAGTAACATGATTAAGAGGGTAATAACAAGTAACCCTGTTTTAAGTAGCCTGAAAAAATAAAGATTTTATACCAGAACGCAATCAATAAATATACAGAAAATATTAACTCAAGAGAATGAGAAAAGAATCATAAAATATCAAGTGGTTGACGTGACTTTTATAAAGAAAAAATGTCTAGTAAAATATAATTTTATTAAATATCCTAAATAATTAAAAATTTGTAAATAATTTTTCTTTTAATTATATTTTTAAATTAGCATCTAAAAATGGAATTTTTAAAACATAATTCACAAACATTTTATTTTAGGCTATTTGAAAAGAATGTATTATGATATATAAAATGTTATACTGATCGTATATATATATATACATATATATATATATATATATATATATATATATATATATATATATATATATATATATATATGTAATATAAAAAAAACTAAACCTAAACTATCTTATCTATACTCTGTTGTTTAATTCAGCACAGTACTCATTTCTTTGTTACCTCATCCATGGTTGGGATGAAAAGTATTCAAGCAATTACAACTAAACAAAACACAAGGAACAAAGTATGAACGATAATATTATTTTACTAAAACTTAACTAAGTTTTAAGTATAATCACGTATACATACAACGTTTTAGTGAGAACTTAATTTTCTCATTATATTTTGCTTTACTCCAGTAGCGAAAAATTGCAGATTTTCCAATTTTTTTTCGTAAGATCCTTCGTCATTCTTCAGTTTGATTGGCTTTATATTAACTGAAATTAAAAATAATTTATTTAAGTATAATGTTAAACAATAAGTACGAATTATTCTATGTAATTAAAACTTCGTATACTTGAATGTAGTTTCACCTAATTTCTTTTATATTTAATAATATCCTGCGTAATGTAAAGTGACCGAACTGAAGATTCCAATAAAGATAAACACATATAGTATATATTGTTACATATTTCTACGGATAGGTGGTTATGGCTTTTCTAATAATTAGTATAGGTCAAACTGAGGCAATCATTTAAATACCGTTGTGCTATGACCTGATCTTACCAAAAATTATTGCTATGCGAGTGCAACAACTGCGAAGAATGAGATTGAAATATAAAACATTTGAAAAGCTAAAATTGTTTTCGGTTAACTATATTTGCTGGATACGGTAGGTGGGAACAAATGTTTATTTATTTATATATCAGTAGTCCAGGATTAGTGTAAATCTTGAAATTAAAACTTTTGAGAATACTTTATAGATATTTCACGGGTTATTGGTCCGTAATTATCAACATTATTAATATATATTTTTGGATTTATATATTGTACATATTCGATGTCAAACATTCTTTTTGTGTTTTTGAGAACTTCTTTTTGTGAAGTTTATGATTTTTTTTAGTTACGTCAATAGACAATGTGATTGGAATTATTCAATAGGACGTGCGACTCATCTTTTGACCTTCCGTAAGCTAGCTGTTGCAAATATTAGTATGGACTTTATCGACTATTTCGTTCCTTGCCAGAATTTTTTTTCATTATCTACGTTTCAAATATTTTGTAGGTAATGAATCCATTTCTTGTAATTGACGTGCTTCTCTAATTTTACTATATCGCATGGAAGTAGTAAATATATCTATTGCTCCATATTCATATCTTTTAAGCTTCCTACATATTCATTTACATATTAATATACATTCATTTATAATTTTTAATTTTGTCTTCAATCCTTTGGTGCCATTACGCATTTGATTTAAATGAGTTCTTTACGCAATATTACATTTTATTTTCCTTGAGAAAATCATTGATTGCCAATATTAGCAATTACCTATAATATATTTATATGGTCATTAATTATTTTGTTTTGTTTATAAACTCTATTTCCTACGTTTGACGAAATCAGAGTTAAAACTTTGCTGTAATGATGAGACTTTGTTTTTTTAAACATCATTTTTTGGATATTTGATATAGATCGGTATATATTTGGGTTCACGGGTAAAATATCACTTAACTTCTAATGCTTTTAAACAGGTAAAAATGAGTGAGGTAAGAAACCAAAGACACAAATATAAAATATAAGGTAGATAGCAAATTAAAAAAACAGACATAAAATACCTAGTATTGAGGATATAATAACAGAACCTATGTTGTTCGCAACATTTTTAAATATATAAAAAGGCAATTCAACCCCAATTTAAATTGAAACAATGTTAATTCTATTATTACCAGGTCAGGGATATAACAAATGGAATGACAATACAACAAATGGGATATCCCTGACTTAACCAAATCAGAGATATCCCATTTGTTGTATTGTCATATTTCATGGGAAAACGTTATGGAGCATTTAATTTTGTTAAATTGTAAACAATTTTATTTAATTGTAAACAAAACTCCACTGGGTAATTTTTCTGATATCATGCAGAAGAAAACTTGAAATCGTTTACATGTATATTTAAGTCCTTCGTGTATAGCAAACAATGCATGTTTTATAGCTTAACGCCAATGTCGTCTACCAGAATAGCGAATTATTTTGTTACAATATATTTCTTGTTTGCCCTGTGGCTCAGCAATAACATTGTACTCCAACTTTTCATGCTCATTATTATTAATAGAAACTTAAATTAATAGGAACGGATTAAGTACTAGCCTCGTTGAATTTTTCAGTATAGAATCGTTATCTACTATATATATAAAACTGCGTATCTAGTAGATAAACTTCAAATCACTTACAACAAAAATCTGATATATGATGTTCTTAAAGTATACTTTTTAGAAGGAAACTGTTTAATCAAAATCATCATTAGTATACCACTTCTCAAATTTATTGGTGAATTGATAAACTTTCTAGGTGATAACATATTCATGCAAAATATTATCGGTAATGTAGCTATGACAGAACTTTTCGAAATATAAATTCTTACAATTATTTGTTGAAGTAACCAAAAAAAAATAATTAAAAATATGATATTTAAAATTTAATTATATATTATTTGAGTGGTTTTCTACATTTGCAAAATATGGCAGAAAATATTGATCAAAATGGTATAAGAATAATCCTACTAGTCTCAAAAATAAATGAGGGAGGCTTGTGGAGAATTATACTTCAGTAATGTACGCAAAATAATTTTGAAGAAACCCGTTAACCCGTTAACATTGTTGCTTCTAGCTGACTGACGAGCAACTGCTTATACGATTTTGGTGCTAGAAATATTTCTCGATCACGGCAAGTACATTGTAAATATTACTTTGTGACTATTTACAACATATAACATATTTATAATTTAATCAGTATAAAACATACACTAGTTTTGGATAATTAATACAACAGTTAAATTTAAGTGAAAATCAAAAGAACTCACATAGATACCATCAACTTTATCCCCATCACATACTTTTTGTGAAGCTATGTCCTTCTCTAGCATCAATTTGCTCCATTCAAGATGCAAATAAACATCAGACCAATGCACTAGAAATATTTTGCACCGACTCTCATTCCAGTTCAGAACTTGGTGAGCGCTCAGTACAACTTCATATATCAACATCATGGATTAGAGTCAAATATATGTTACAAATATATCAATATATTTTGGCAAAAGTGATAGTTTACTTAAAATAGTCGGTCACTATTCTTTTACACTTTACTTAAAATATCATTATACCCAGATTTTTATATAGTTGGCATTAATAAGTCGGTGTATCATTTAGCCTTAGACGGATAAATCAAGTACTTTAATTTGAGAAAGGATTCCTTGATTGCTAATATCGAATGCTGGGGACTTAATTATATTATCTGGCAAAGTCATTTTAAGAGCCCTTTAATAATTGAAGCAAAATGATTACTGAGAATGTTAATGGTAACCGATGGATAAACATCAATATGGGCATATGTTCAGAAGTCCTGAGTATAATGATGATGATTGTTATGTACATGTTTAATAACTCCGTTAATTAAAAAATTAGAGAAGTCAAGAAAGAACACCTCTTTTAGCACAGTAGCTGGTAAGTCAGTGCGGATAAAATACATAGCAGAAAACTTCATATATTGCCTACCTTAAATATAGGAGCTAAAATTTAATAATCTGCTACTGAACGAAGTACAAATATAATAAGTTAAATGTAATTCATGACCAACTATATATGTCATATGCGATTTCTCTAAAACAATTGAGGTATTATATTCAGTTTATTAATAAAACTAAAGTAAATCTATGGCTTTCTAAGTTTTAGAACACCACACATCCTTGTGAAGAATAAAATGTTGAAATGTTGAAAGAAGATTTCGTAGGAATGAGTCAAAAATATTTAGAATGTTCAGGCGATAATTTATTTGGTAAGGGGGTGATATCGTTAGCTTCATTCAAAAAGAAAAGTAAAAGTTAACAAAGATGTGCAAATATGTCAATGATGATCAAAATTAAAACACTTCTAGGTTTAAGAATGCTAATAGTTTTTGAGAACTCTTAAAGGGATCATGACATATAACCATGAACTCTCTCTTCAGATATACGCCAGTCTTCACAGAAGAAACTCTGCTAACCAGAGGCCACATACACGGCGACTTGATAAGAAATCTGGTTGTTACCGGTTATTCCTCCATTCATAGTACACATTATATAGAAAATAGACTCTAAATTTTGTTATCACTGTGAGAAAAATAATCGGGAAATCAAAAGAATGAAATCATTACACCATTACGAGTTACTGTAAAAAATGTTTTTTTCATTTTTTCTACCCGAGAATATTCTTTATTGTTTTTTCCTGAAAAATCGAAAGTCTTCTTGCAAAAAAATGTTATCAGTCTGCCAATTAGTTCATGCATAACATAAACTCAGAAATACTTAACAAATTGTACGTAGATACATGTTTTACCATACAAAGTAGTATAGATTTTGGGAAAGAATATTTTATTTTTTTAA
Organism: Druceiella hillmani; assembly: GCA_039881145.1. Taxonomy (NCBI): domain Eukaryota; kingdom Metazoa; phylum Arthropoda; class Insecta; order Lepidoptera; family Hepialidae; genus Druceiella; species Druceiella hillmani. The sequence continues at coordinate 23,795,382 of JAYKKI010000014.1, forward strand.
AAATTATAGAATTATTAAACGTTTCAATTAAGTGGTTTAAATATTTGAATTGAGGTCATAAGATAGCAAGTTCAAATCAAACCGTAATCACACATAATAATTTCTGACATCTTTGAAATCAATTTTTAAGACATTTTTAAAAAGTTTACCCACCATTAAACTAATATTCTCACGACCTTTCTGAACTGGCGTAAAATTTCATACTTATACCGTAATCGAAATATATAGGAAGGGTTCTTCAAAGCCTACAAGTGAGTTCTATCAATAAAAGTATACGACAGAGAAATATGATACACACATTTCTATACAGTTGTTGTGGGCGGCTAAGCTACAATTTGCTATGTGTGTGTCACAAAAGTTTAATCATAGGCTCTTCGATACTTACGATAAAGATCGGTTGAGTCTAAGTATCATTTGTTAACTTTAATTATAGATGTAAAACCTTTAGAATAATAATGTTTGTAGATTGTACCTAAATTTATTTTAAAAAAGTTTCCTGTAATTGATGTATTTCTTTGTAACCTGTCTAATAAGATAAATAAAATATGGTCCTTTATTCCAATCGAATAATGCATTTTAATAAATTTTGCTTCATCTTAATTATAACGACATATTAAATGTTTAAACTTATTGAGTAATTGTGCTTTCTCATATTCCGTATTTAAAAAATACAATGAAGCTTTTCCGTATACATGCAAATTAATAGTAAAATTTAAATTTCTAACGCAAATTAGAGTACTCTAGGATTCTTAACACTTAATGAATTTGAATAGTACTGCATTTGTCTTGAAACGGATAACGGAAAAATATTTTGTAAATAAATAAAAGGAAACTGTGTTTTACTGCTTATACATGTTAGCGTACCTGGTTTTATTGGTGCTATAGAAACACATCCATAAAGTATGACCAATGATGTACATCCCAACTAAAGAATAAAATTTTTATGAAAAGAAATAACGACTACTCCCAAAAAAGGATTAAAATTAAATTAAAAATAAAATTAAAATTATTTCAATAAGCAATGTTAGATAAGAAATTCAGAGAAAGAAATTTGGTATGTCCTTTTTTGTTCCCGTAAATTAACAGCTGATGACACAACACAAAATAATTTGTTCATCATTTAATAGCTCGCAACAAGATAATATATATTTCTCGTGATAATATTTTTTTAATCACAAATACAGTCACTAATTTTCCAAACAACTTTTAAGATAGAAGTCGAAATTCATTTGCTATTATTTCCACCCAGAAGAAATATAATGAAGTCCGATAATAAGGGAAATACCCCTTTTCTTAATATGACTCACGTAAAATTGATTGAATACCAAGTGTTTTTAATTAGTTTAGTTAACAATAGGTAAAGTAATTTTTTTTTTTGTTTAAAAGCAAGAAGCTAAATTAAAATAAAAAAATTATGAACGCAAGAATAATGTAACCGCATGATTTTTAGTTTTTTATTTAGATCATTATTTAAAAAAAATATTGCAAATATTTTTTTTAAATAATGATCTGAAATAATTATACTTTTGTGATATTTATTTTAAATAACTTGCATACTTAATTAAAATACTATATGTGTAATTAGAAGTTGTAAAATACACTTAATTATAAGACTATATTATATTATATTTATTTATGAGAATTAATATAAAATTTAATAAGACGAAAGCAAAACACCGACACATTAGGAATAGAGAAGAGCTAAAGAGGGAGTGTAGAAAGGATTTTGATCTGCAAATTATGAAATGTAATGTGTTTTCAGATAACGTTTAAATGCAGATGTTGAGAGCACATTTGGTATCTTTGTATTCAGTTGATTCCATAATCCATTAGTATATACGGTAAAGAATTTTCAATAGATTTCTGTGCTATGCTAAGAGGTTAGAAAAATGTCTTTATTTTTTAAATTAAATTTAAGTTTGTGGGCTAAAAATTATCGCAAATATTCAATGTTGTAATGGGATTATTGAATATACTGCATAAAAAAGGTGGAAGATAGAGGTTGCGTACATTATAAATCGTTTATTATTTAACTCGTGTCAAATTTTCGTTTTTTTAAGGCGAAAATATATCGTTTACATAGAATTTGAAGTTGTTCCAATTGATTGTATAAATATTCATTTAGATATGAATAACACACATCTCTATCATCAAAGGTAAGTAGAAGTAAAGTTTGACTTTGGTTTGAAACGAAAAAAGGTTTTCAAAAACCTTTAAGAGAACGTGTGCATGGCATATTGAACTAAATATAATTTACTTCAATATGCCATGTGAGATATTTATCAAGCAGTAGAAGAGCTTTTAACGTTGAAAAGCAAGATATAATTGCTGTTAAAAACAACTGTGATAATACAGCTCTACATTCTTTGACAGAAGTCTTGGTTTATAAATAATAAAAACTGTTATTTAATTAAAAATTATATGACCCTGTTACTAATCCACTGACTCATCATATACACATATGCATTAAATATACCAGTCCAAAAAGGAATTTCATCGACCATCCACTCAGAGTACAATTGAAGATCATCAGCATATGGTAGTTAGAAGACAGTTGTTTAAACTACAGTTACAATTGTTAAACTATATGCAAATTTTACAGTGAAAATATTTGTAAATTCAGGAGTTATAAATAAATCGCTTCTTATAAAGAAATTTCACTTAAACATATGATTTTTGATGATGGGCATATTTTCAAACTTTCTTATTTTTTTATTTCCTGTAAGAAATATTTTAAAATATTCTCATACTTCCCATTTCTCACAGTTCAGGCAGCCATGATTAATTTAAACTATGACTAAATTGCACTAGTGGGAGATTCATCGAAGCTTCTTGCATACTTTTGTATTCAACACGGAAACTATAGGATGCATGGAAAACATTACCGCTGATACAATCGTGTAAATACAGCTTGAAAGTTTGCTGGGATTATAATTTTTTTTAATATATTCACTAAGTGTCTAAAGCACTATGTAATACTTTATAGCCATTATTGTCTAGTTAGTAATATACATAAAATTTATAAGTGCAAAAAAACAGAAACTAATCATTACATTTTATACCTTTTGTATTCACATTTTTCTTTTTTATTCTGATACAAATTCTGTGCGATAAAACGAACCAATCTATATTAGAACATCCCGCTTATTATGGTACAAATTCTTGTGTCAAACAGTCTACATTTCAGAATAATTCATTAAATGTATCAAGTATTTACCTTTCTGATACCTTTATTGGTAGTATAGAATATTTATAACAAAAAGTTATATATTCCAGTACTGTTATTAAATACTAGTAGAACTCTCAGAGTTTTGCATACACTTAGGCATGTATAGGAAGGGTACATAATATTCATAATATTTCTGCCAAATTATATAAAAATATTTAAATACTAATAAATATTTTAGATGAGAAGAAATATTGTAAATTTGTTATAAACTATTGAATTCGCAATCAATGCTATGGTTTTCCGGTAAACTTTATATAAACTACTAGCAAAACGATTTTTTTATAATTTTAACACAATAATTTCCATGATTCAGGAGGGAAGCAGAACCGGAAACGAACATGTTCTTGTGTTAATTTTCAATAATATCTCAAGGACTATGTACATGAAATCTTGAAAACGTAGTTTTGGGAATCCCATAATTGATTCCTCTTTTAATTGCTATTCCACGCAATAAAACAATTTTTTAAGAAATAATGGTACATTTACATAAATCTTTAAACGTTGTTGTTACTATTATAAAAACATGTATTGTGTATAATTTTGGTTAAAAAATTAAATGATTTTTCAGAAAAACGGTTATAATAAACGGACACGCAGACGGGTTTGTAAGGATACTGTTTTGTTTAATTAATACACCCTGAAAATAATACCCTATTAATTCAATATTCGTCTGACGAATGGAAACAATAAAAAAGACAATGAAATAACGGATGTATTAATGTCTAATAAAGTTTAAATTTATATTATTAAAGTGTTTAGTTATGAAAATATTAAATTGTTGTATAGTCATAATAATGTAGTTGCCACCCATTAATGCATCATATTGATCTTGAAACATCAAAAGTAATACTGAGAGATAACGGTGAATATGTTTTAAATAGAAAATCTGAAAGCTACAAATATAATTAGAAACTTTTTTGCCTAGCAGTATTTGTAATACAAAATGTATCATTATTCGATAAACTTAATATGAATGTACTACCGATTGCATAAAGCGAAAATGCAGCTGTGACCTTTTATTACCTTCTGTAGCCTCAATGACTTGATGGTTTTTAATGTGTGAGGTGTTGTTTGGAATTATTTTGACCTATAGGGGCAGACAATTCATTGCCGCCAGTATAATCGATCGCAGTGCGAGCGTGCAGTTGCGGTAAGACACGCATAGAAATAGCCATATGTATAGTCTATGCAATATGAACAGCCATATATATAGCCTAATTATGGAGAGTGCACATTCCTGAAACAAGCTATTTTATGAATTTAAAAAAGTTGTTAAGTTTCAAAAGTTTCAAATTTAACAAAAACTCGGCTGTGTAAAATAAAACTGTAATGGTAAGAATGAGATTGATTGAAAACGTCATTATTTTTTTAAGCGGTAGTTGACCGGCGGTATGCAATTACTAAAAATCAGTCGAAATAAATGGTCGATTTATTATCATATCGTCAAATCATTCCTAAAAGATTTTCTTTTAAAAAAAGTAAAATATGAAGGAATTAAATTCAAGACATCCATTTAAACTTCACTTTAACGAATTGTAGGTATGTGTTTGAACTCTTAGTGTCATTTTCCGCTAATATTTCTTCAATAAAATATACGTTAAGTTAAAAGGTAAGGATACAATGTTAAGATTTAAAATATCATGAACTATAGTAATAATTATTAATTATAGTAAGATTTATTAATTCCTTGTATGCATTATATTGTATTATCTGGGGACTCTCTAGTCATCCCTTAGATTGACATATGTTACACACGCCGTCAAGATAATATTATTGAGTGCTAACTATTTTAACTACGATTTAACTACTTCGATTCATTGCAAACAATGACTTATTCTGTTCATTACAAATAAAGAGACGCCAAAAGTAAGGATTGTAATTATATTCGAACCGAAAATTACCGACCACTTTGTTTCAAGGTCTGAATTTTGATGAAGGCTGGCCAAAGTGTGATTTAGCTAGAATTAAACATCGAACAGTACTATATATAAATAATTCATATATCTATATTCAATTTACGAAAAGATAAAGTTTTTGTGTCGTATTATTAGTTTGGATAGAAGTACGTGTCTAAAATGGGTTCGTGTAAATAAAGCAAGCTCATCATTCATCAAGCTCGTCATAAATTATTTTCCCATGTTGATATTAGTAATTATTAAATTAATTGTGCCTTTTATACAATTTAATTTTTAATATTACTGATTGCTAAAAGATCAACATTTGTGTTAAGATTGCATTATTATTTTTTAGGGCAGTAACGTTATGGGATTTGCTTCTCTGATGTGTATCTAGGTATTACATCTAAAACATCAATATACAGTAAAACACCATTATTTTAATTTTTCTCTATTTATTTCACTATTATGTTATTACGACATTTATTTATTTATTATTGGACTTCTATGTTTCCATATTACAATAACGCATTGTCTCTTGTGTGCTAATTATTGAATTGTTGTTCGCTTTCACCCTTGACCGCTATTCTCAATAACAACCGCTTTATCTAATTACATAAATACGTTATTCTATGGAGAATTTATTGCCGTATACACCACAAAAATTAAAATCAAATTAATATGCACTCAGAAAGTGCGCTTTTAGCATATTTATCCAAAAATAGGAAGAAGGAAAAACCAGAATGCTCAAAGAAAATTTTCAGTAACGTTTTACATCAACATCGTACAATCACTCTAGATACATATTCTTCAGATGGATATTCTTCGTAGCTAAAAATCATATTCGATACTTAAAAGTACTTACAAATCAATTTGGTGAGTGCTTAAACTTTTTAACGTGTTTAAGCATTAATAAAAAATGTTATAAATCACTAACATTATTTTAATATCCATAATCAACAGTCAGTCATATAATTTTAACAGTAATTTAGAAAAACATTAACAAACCCTTAGTCGCAACATTCATGTTTCAGAGCTAATGATGACAAAAGAAGTTTATCATGGGCTTAATTCGCTATAGTTCAATGAAAGAAATTAAAAGCCAGACTAAAGAATACATGTGTCTACTAATTTCTCTATAGTTCACAAAATCCGCAACTACAAGAGACATTTTAACGTACTTCCCACGATATTAAAACTAATAAAGTACAGGATTGTTGTTTAAATCTATGGTATATTTTATACAACCATGGTATATTTTAGACATAATTTTGTAGAATATGTTATTTGCTGCATAATAACATATTCTCCAACATTCTGCTCAAAAGGCAGAAATTAAGTTAGTAAATTGCCTAAAGTAATTGAAGGTAAATTGAATCTAGTATATCTAGTAGATATAATTTTGATACCTACATATTAATAAAATTGGACAATTTACGTCTGTATGTTTTTTAATATTATTTACGACAAAATGATTTAAGAGGAACTAATAAAAGTAAAAGAACACAAAAATATAGTTTTTGACATTTTTGTCTGTTCCGTATGTTTATTCGAACACGTATTACATAAAAACTACGAAACCAATAAAGGCAGAATATATTCGGGTAAAGTAACATTTAGTTTTTATGTCATCAGAACTTTGAGATGTGTAAATTTAAAATTTTCATTTAATTCATAAACATTTTCATAAAATTCAAAAATGTATTAAAAATGTATTCGCATTATTTTAATAAAATCACAAAGCAATATCTAGCTACTTGACTCATAGTAATTACACAAATTGCTAATATATATAATTAATAGAAGACGCTAGGTGCAATTTAATTCGCGCCATGAAATTTTCCACTCGGGCATGCATTGACGAAATGGGTGTAGCGAGATATAAAGTATGGAGTGGTGCAGGAGCAGTAGTGCTTAAAAAAGCAACTCAAATGTGGGCAGATACATGAGGACAAACATCGTTATTTTTCATCTCTCGTACATATTATATTGAAAATGTAACATTTTTGATGATGTTTGTATTCGACATCAGCCTAATTTTTCTCCTTATTTTGTTAAAAAATAAGAGTACCGTCAATATCTTTAACTGAATTACTTTTGTACGTTTCGTATCAGGCTGTATAAATTTCAATGTTTCACTATTAATTATTTATAAATATAATAAAACAGTAGAATGGGTCAGTCTGCATATTAAAATAACATGATAAACATTATTTAAGAGAACATAATAATAAATGTAATGGAACACAAAAATATTGTTTTTTTATATTTTGGTCTCTTTTTGTTTTTGATATACATACATCACTTAAAAAACACTGACGTGATTTATATCACGTTTTTAAATAATATATGGATCAGCCAGAAGTAGTATTTAGATTTCAATTTACGACAATTTGTTCTTTCCATCAAAAACATGCAAATTCATATTTACAAACATTAACTTACTTTCCATAGTACGGCAACAAGGACGACAAAATCCCTAGCAATCCGACATGTTTAGTTCAAAATGTATATCAATAGATAGCACTACATATATTTTAAATCGTGCAATGACGTATTCTAAAAGGACGTGATTTGGAGAATTGAGCACACCCGAGGTGAAGTGTATGATGGTGTGAAAGGAATAGGTGCTTGAGTAAGCAATGAAAATGCGAGCAGATGCATGAGGACAGACATAATTTTAGTCGTCTTCCGCACATAAAATGTTACTCTCTTGTTTTTTTTGTAATTTTACATTCTTGTTAAATCTCACTGTATTCCCTCAGTTTGTTTAAATATAAACCTATTGTCAATGCCATATGTATCAATTAAATACATTAAAATTTGTAAACAAGTAAATATTTATTTATACTTTGGTAAGTTTATTATTCGAGTACAAATTGCATTATTACTGACTTTATGTCTGCATATAATGAAACTGTAAAACTGGAGCATCTGCACATTGAAGTTATATAGGAAAAATATATTTAGAAGAACGTAATAGGAGTAATAGAACATTTTATGGAATTTATACCTCTAGAATCGATTTTCGTATATACCGCCCAGTATGAAGTTTTATGAGGAGTAAAATCAGAATTTTAGGACGTACGAAGTTCATAGCGTTAAAAAAATATAAACGTTAGGTGGCTTCACCGCGCAACGTTCCTACGCATATTTAGAGTGAGATATCAATATGTTTATTTAACATTTTCTTATAGCGTAATCGCAATGACGAAGTTTTACCCATATGAATTCGTATTAATAGTTTTATGAGGAGTAATATGAATTGTCCTATTATGTCTCCGATGGTTCAACAGACGCATATTAAACTAATATTAATTAATCGAGTTTGTAACCTAAAAGATTAGAGATTTATGTTTATGTTAAAGGAGATTTATGTTTTGATTCAATATTGGCCTTTATAAAGATGTAATTGAAAATAAATGCACCGACGAAGCAAGCGGAATATGAAAAAAAAACGCTTGGTACGTTCTTGCCGAGAAATATAATGCTAATTATATTATTAATGAAAGGGTGAGTGTAGTCAAATAGACTTTTGTAATGAAAATATAATACAGAATTTATTTTTTTGTACGAATGTAATTTTTTTTTATCTATTTAAATACAGTGTTACCTATTTTATACATTCCAAAACAATCGTACTCAAGGAGTAAACTCCAGTAGCGCGTCAGAGTTGACGCGCAAATTTTTTTTCTTTTTAAATATTTATTCCTTGTGAGCCTCTTAATTTGTTCGCCCGTCTTGCAAAATAAGCTGAAAGAATTTTGATGAAACTTTTACTGGTGGTTCATTTGGTGTGTATGTATAATATAAGTTATGTTTTTAATGGTCTTACGTGTATTAATTAGTCTTTAAGTACTTAGTTTTGGTACTTTAGTAGTTAACTTGATAATATTTTGTAAATACGCAAAGTTGCGGTTACTACTATTACTTTTTTAATAATCCTTGAGTTATATAAATGCATGGTTTGAGTTGCGGTTACTACTATTACATTTATTATATAAATGCATGGTTTGAGTTGCGGTTACTAATAATGCATGCAATGCATGGTTTGAAGTTGCGGTTACTACTATTACATTTGTTATATAAATGCATGGTTTGAGTTGCGGTTACTATTAATGCATGCAATGCATGGTTTGAAGTTGCGGTTACTACTATTACATTTATTATATAAATGCATGGTTTGAGTTGCGGTTGCTACTAATGCATGCAATGCATGGTTTGAAGTTGCGGTTACTACTATTACAACTTAAATCGTTTTATATGAGGTCGAATGTCTCACCATCACTTATAGCATTCTGTGTACGACTAAAGAATAGGTCAATGCGCAGAGAACATGCGATACAAATATCATACAAGTAGCGTACGTTCTACACCTACTTACCATTTCTAGTTATAATATATACTCTATGATCACAACGAGGGCAAGGTACACATTTACAAGTACCTATCGACTTTTACGAGAGACAGGCAACTGGAATATCTGAGAACATAAAATAAATGTAAGACAGTATGACATTAATGTAAATGAACAAATACTTAAGACATGAGTTTGTATTATATATACCATTTTTTTGAAGATAGCTAATACTAGAAAAAATGTAAATTTTATACTAGAGAAAATTTCAAAATTATTTAAACAATTTAATAACATTTACATTTTTTTAAATGCATTGAAAAGTTGAGTCTACGAGTACCCCGTAAACGAGACAACGTAAGAGATAGCCAAACCTTTTTGTTGTGTTGAAAATTAGCATTCTTTGTCAAAATATAAACAACAAAATGGCACAATATATGTAAGGAAATATATGTGCGTAATGAATTTGATCAATGTGACCCAATTTATTCTGATAAATTAAAAACAATATTCTACAATGAAAATCACTATCAACCGAACGCATTATCATATTTTAAATAATATAATTTAACATAAATAATAACCTACAAAACTCTTAATAAATCTAATATATTCTAATACAAATCGAATAAATCTATCACGTTACGACAAAATAACGAATCCGAATCTCTACAAAGGTTAAGGATGCAAAACTGATCATACCATAAATTGAAAATATCCCATCCCGGACTTCAATATACGTTTTTTCGCCTCCGTTGAAAGACATATATCACACGCCAAGAATATGTATTAAACGTATTGAAGGGCCCGTGAATATTTATTTCTGCCAAAGCTCTTACAAACGAAACCTTATAATAGATTTCTCCGCATGAATATTCTGCCTCTTATATAAAAATTGTACATTCAAATCATTTTTCTTCTTTCGTTTATGAATATTTTTTTCAAAACTATTACTCGTTATAAGACAGAGATCGACAATCTTACAAAACAAATTTCCATTAATGTTCGGACTTGTTATTATAGTATACTAGCGTGACCCGTGCGAAGTCTTCGCATTATTATTTATTCCATTATGAAGCTCAGATGACAGATCAAATAAATATTTTACTAAAATTGACATACAGAGGCGCAAGTATCAAAAGCATTGAGCTAAAGCGCCACTTTATTTATACGTGAGTGGATTTGAAATTAAACAAAAATTTTACCGACCGTCAATCATATTGACGTTGAGCCGTTAGATGGCAGCATTGCTGTTTTGTGTATATAATTTTAATAATTAATTAATTTGCAAAAACAATAGCAATAATAAATTGTTTAGTTGTGGATGCCGGTAGAGCAAGCAATTATCTATAAAATGATATATAATTTATGTGGATTAGTTGTGAGATTTTTTCTAAAAAGGGAGAGTAATATCTTAAAACCTTAGCGTATTAATATATATGATGATGATGATGTTACATATTTTAGTTAAAACAAAAGAGCAGAAAATATTTTTCTTTTATGGGTAAGTTAAATTCAGAGTGTTACGATATTTAAATGATGACTGCAACTAAAATATTTGTTAGCTTTTTATAAGTGTAACTGAATAAGTGAACATAATTTGATGGTTTGGGTATGCATGACGGATCACCACCAAAAGTACGTCGCACGAAATACGGTGGCAGTAGTGACACAACTATTAGAAATTCCAAAGCATCAGAGATATCCAACTCAAGGTAATCAATGAAAATCCGTTAACTAAGATCATCAAAAATGGAAACATCGTGAAGGACGTCCAAAATCCATCGATACCTAGATCTACTCGTACATACCGATTACGAAGACGTTCAAACGCAAATGCCAGCTATGATGTAAAAATATGACCAAGACAGAAGGAGTATTAAAATAGTAGCAATAATACTTAATATTATAAACAGAGAATTATAAACGGAGATTAAAACCGCTACTAAACATGTACGAATTGAAATTCAGTCTAAAGAAAATTTTTCTTCATACTAAATTTCAATTGTTTGAAGTTGACTTGTTAGTTTATATGCTACACATTTGTAAGTATTTACTGATGGAGTGAAATAGATCTATACTAATATATAACACCATAATTTGTCATAAAGTATATAAGCCAAATAAATATAGACTGGATGATACTTTGATATTAAATTATTATAGGAATAATAAACGAATATAAACGTTTAATTATTAATTAACTAGCTACTTACTATTGAAAGTAGAAAGATGTGAAATGTAATTTTAAATAGTAAACATTCGAAGTTTAAAAGAGAAAAAAACAAATATTCAATTAGAAGAAATTGCAAATGTTAATATTAAAAATGGATATAAATTTTATATGTTTTAGCAATAGTATGAGAGGTACACTTAAAATCGTATCTAACAAAACAATGTTTATGCGAAGAAGTGCAATATGCGAGTATGTAAGATAAAGCATACAATGAACGTTAGCTTAATATTTCAATGGATATAGAGTGCTGAAAAAAACGAAGTCAATTATGGCTTCTAACCGAATCTCTTATTAAATCCGCTATAAGAGCTACATCTCTAAGAGACTAAGGGCACGATTATCAGGACACAATCACTAATAGCAAACATACCCAACTTCAATTTGAGAAAGAATTTTAAATTAATATTCGAAAATTAAATTGCGTACAAAGATCGATCGTTTTAAAACCCTTTACACCTTTAAGTTTTATTCTGGATTTCAATGCCTAATCCTTCCAAAAACTAATGTAAACCGTTTAATGGCATTCGAAAGAAAATGCTGAAAAAAATAGTTAAAGCAGTCAAGGATGTGAATAATTTATTATAATAAAGAATTATATAATCAATACAAATAACCAGTCATAATAAACATATATAAATGACTATTTATATATTATTATAAGTGGTCAACTGGATCAACGATTCTTAATAAGGTATATAATTGAAGATTTAAATGATTAACCATAGATAAATGATACACACAGATGATATTTATGATTTTAATGAGTAAGGTTAAACACAAGTTTGGCAGAAATAAAAGAAAATATATTATTCACATAACAGAAAAAAATGACATATATTGACACCTATTCATGCTACGAGAGCAATCTCTTATAATCAAACAGAACCTTAGTTCAGTCCGCTCGCCGAGCGGCCAGGAATCGAAGATCCGGGACTCCGCGGTGCGTCGCGCCGCCAAACACCGTATATCTTGTAATCAACCCTACACACCACGGTGACGACATATTTTATATATGGGTAAATTTTGTTTACAATTTAATCACGTAAATGTATTCCATTAAATTTTGTTTAAGAGGAACGTTGGGAAAATGTCGCGCAAAGAATAAAAAACTCAATTCTTTATAAAGTTATTTATTCTCATATAAGAAGACGAACAGACAAATCAAGATAACAGGTGACCATTGCTTAATTAACTGAATTGCTTTCTTTCCTCAGAAATACTCTTATCTCAGAAATACTTCTTGAAAGCTTACAACCAACAGAAAATTATCATAATTAAAAACTAAAAAACGGTAAGGCAGTGTATGAAAACGTTGATTAAGCATAGTAAATCCATACCATGAAGCCAAGAATAAAGAAATGAAGTGTACAAAGTAATTATTATGAAGAAAATGGGTGGACGGTATTTCAATTGGTAAAATTACATATTATCGTAAAATAAATAATGCATAAAAATTATGTCGGAAATTAATTTTGATAAATTGTGCGAAAAAGTCATTCTTGAAAATTTAAGACATGAAAATAATACAGTGATTAGATTTATCTCGAAATTTAATTCTCCTTGAGTTAAATAAACACAATGTTCTCTTGCCCAAATGTCTCCCTAAATGTTAGCTCGAAATATTTTAACTTTTTTGAGTTTTTAGAAACTTTACTAAAATTTATAGTATAAAAAAAAATTATGTAGGTAAACAGTATAATAAAAATATTATATAGAATTATATTAAAGTTTCTTTGTAAAAACCCAAATATGTCCATAAAACTCAAGGACTTATTTTTCTCGTACTTAAAAGGCATTTTAAAACAAATGATCAAGTATTTCAACGATATTCTAAACACGTTTACCTTATATAATATTGCCAGTGGCCCGAATACTTTAAAAGCAGATAGCGATGCACTCAAGCAAATTTGAAATGCATCCAAAAACGTAAATGTCGTCGTGGTGGATAGTGCATTGTATTCCATTACTGAGAACGAACTATTGATAGAATCCTGCTTTTGTCGATGTAACTGAGTACACAACCTTATCTGAATGCCAGAAAAAAGTAGAATCTCGTATATTTTCTTCGCGCTAATATAACAAGTCTAAAAATATATGTATTAAAAGGTAATCTCTAGTGAAATATGGAATATCGAGTAGAATGTATCTTTTTGTCTCACTTTAACTTCTCTCATTTGAAAATAACAATAATAGGTTTTTCTAGTGCCAAATATAAACCCCGAATATATATTTCTTTTTCTAGTGATGTTAGGGCATATAGTCACAATTTGTATTATTTGTTATGGTTGGTTGGAGTCCTAACACGTTAACAGTAATAACATGAATTGATAACATATTTACAAAATACATATTTGACTCCATGATTAGAACAACACAGATTTTTCTAAACATAATTGTCGTTTCATTTCAAGATAAACAGTAATATGCGGTACAGGAAAAGAGTACGTTCACTTATCATTAATCACTGTTAATAAACAATGCTATCATTGTAGTATTTGAAATCAATAACCGTACTTACGACTTATATTGCATCAACTTATGAAAATTACCAAAGTTTTTGTCAAACTTCTTTTTTACCCAATTTATACTTTAAGTTTTTGTACACTTTTCACATTTTACAAAATCTCTGTGTGTCAATGTAATTTAAAGTTAAAATTATAATCTGCCACTCTACGTCATAACGTTCTACCGTATAGTTATATGGATTTTGTTAAACTCTCTACCAGTGACTATGCCCTAAAATGATATATATAGTGAGCCAAATACTTGTCATTCCATTATTCCTTTTGTATTTAAATGCTGTTTTTTTTCTTTATCGTTACGGATTGGGAAACGGTAAGGCATTAGTAAATGTGTAGTCAATAAATAAAATAAACAAAAATAAATTACCATCAACCTCAATGCTACTCGATATTGCAGAATTTAATGCCCTCTTCTTTAAAATAAACATGTTAGAAAAATATTTATGGATAAATGATTCTGTCTAAAATGTAAAACTTACCATCGATGATAAAAACAACAAGTGCAGTGGTCATTGGCCAGCATATTTCTTACCAATTTCATTAATTTCTTCATGAACCTTCACGGATCTCTTCTATTAAACTTATCTATTTCTTCATTTTTTAATTAAATGTCTCTAAACTTTGAGAATAAATTGAATTATTTCAGTGGCTACAAAACTAACTAAATTAAATTTGTTCAACAATCGTGCACAAGTTAATGCAAAATGCACGAGTTAAAATAACTAGTGCATTTTTTAAACATGTTACGTCAAACCTCTAATAAATTTTAAATTAGTAGCTATAACCGATGTCTCTCCCTCTATATCCTCTATGCTAAAATACATTGTGAAACACTACTCCAAGTAGATAACTAACAGTGTGGATGCAGTTATATAAGTCGTAGATGTCAGATGAAATCGATTGAATTCTTACACGGGTCATGCATTATGCAATTTAAATAATATGAAGTTCATATTTCTGATGATAACTTGCATTAGTGGATGATTGAATATTCGTCCAATCTTTCAAATAATGTTTAATATATTATTTAACTAAAATAAAACGGGGAATATATAAATAGAATACATTACAAAAGAATAATGAAGTATTAAAAAGACTATCATGACCTGCGTAACCCGTCATACGGTATTTATCTAGAATGTTGTTAAATTAGTATAGCAAGTCTTTTTTCGTGAATTCTTGAGTACTAAATAAGAAGATTATAATCAATAATTTTTACCACACGTTATCCCGTCATCGAATAACGAGTATACTATTTCAATATTACTGTAAATGTGAAGCAGCCTGTAGCACACCAGGTGCCGGATGGCATCATCTGAATCGTATTACAAAGTAATATGCTATGTGATGCTACTAAAACCTTACATATCCTTTAATTACGAGCGATTTTTGCATGGAAAATCGATTATACTGGCAATTTGATATTTTTTTTAGTTTATGTCTAACATTAATGATAAATGAACGTTTAAAATGTAATCATCGTGAAAAAAAACTGTAAATTGTCTGATTTGACATATAATAATTTAAAATCTTTCACTTCGCTTTACTCAGTTCACGAAGTTATCTTCGTGAATTTAAATTATGTTCGTCTGTTTGTATTGAATATATTAACTGCCATATATGTCAAGAGAGGTTATATCTTTATTGAAAACGTGACGCCTTTTATTATATCGGTGTCTTAATAACAGCATTTGTTCTCGACTTATTGATATGAAATAATACAATATTTAACAATCATAAATTTGAAAAGATTTATTTGAAAGAAATTTCATTTAAAATTACATATAAACTGCAGAAAAATTGATGCCATAGCATACAAGCCACCACCATTCGTTGTTGCTTTACAAAATATTAATCAATTCTTTCTTCTGAAAAAATGAGCAAAAGGGCATAACGCATTACCCTCTTAGAAACTTTTATATAACCTACAAGTTGTCAAAAAATCAACAACATCTCTAAGTCAAACACGGCTGGATATATTCATTGCTATACAAAAACGGAACGCCCTCAGTTTCTATTGAAAATAAATAAATGAAAATGTGAGAGTACAAAAGAAACGAACATAAATAAATCTCTACTGAGGTTTCCCGATCGTTCCGCTTCACAGTCTGTATCTTTCTTATTGCTGCGTGAAAATTTATTGCGGTAAATGAAAATGTTAAACAAAGATTTATAAAAAAACCTTCGTTATGGTCCTTTCATTGAATCGTTAAAAGATAAAGTTTTCGTAACTTATTGTAAGTTTGTGTTATTTATTAAATTGAATGTGTAGGCATAGTGAGCTTTTAGGTCATTATTTCATTCAAAACAAATATCATTGTGCCAGATATTACCACACTGCTTTCATTATATTAACAACTTTTCTCCTGCATAAAATGATGGAAATGTCTATAAATTACACACTATACTTTTTGAATTATAATAAAGTAATCAGATTACATATTTCAATGAAATTAATCTTAAGTAATAATTTATTTATTATATAATTAGAATAGTATAAAGATAAATCAACGTGAAACGACAAAATAAGTAAGTAACAAGTGCATGAAGAAAAAACTTACGTCGAAATGGACAAAATGCAGTAATAGATTTATTAAAAATATACTACGGTGTTGAAATATTAATAAAAAGCTCTGTGTCATAAAAATAAGTAACACGTTATTAAGCACTTTGGGATATAGCTAGTAGTATTAACTACGAGCTCCTCATAAATTAACATGAAATAAAAAAAAATATCTAAGACATTATTACGGATATTATATTTTTCTTTTTGAAAGCTGAATTTATAAATATGTACAACAGGAGTCAAAGAAATTAGAACAACGAAGAATTGGAAGTATTATTCTATAGAAACTAACAAATGACGTTTTACGGGGATCTAGCAGAACTATTTAGATGCCGGCAATGAAAATGTGACTAAATTTATCATGAATGGTTCATTGTTAAAGTTTTATATTCTTTATCTCCACGAAGTTTAATAATGATCAAACTATAGCGAACAATTACGGAAAAAATTAGTTAGGTGGAGTTTCGATTAAAAATTAAACAATAATTTAATCTAGAAAGCGAAAAGTGAACATAAATTAGTCAGGTTTTGTTTTATTCCATGGCACCATCACGCTGGTAAAAGCATAAGGATATTTCGTTATTTTTTTTCTGTCAGTGGTATCATTAACTGTTGATTAAAACTCTTAAACTAGATTCAGGTAGTTCTAAATTTTTACGGATGTTGCATGGTAGAATTAGTATGTAATAAATAAAAAAATTTAAAAAAAAAAAAGAATGTATATATATATGTATATAAATATATATATATATATGTATATAAATATATATATATATATATATATATATATATATATATATATATGTATATATATAGAATCCACGCTGTGATAATTCTAAAATGTTCGTTATAATAAAAAGATTTAAAATTAAAAACATATTCGTAATCAGTATATTTTTAAAAAATGACCATTAATCTATAGAAAGGCAAATGAATATTATAGGATCTATTTTCTGGAGTTTTGAGTATACACTCACTTTTTTTAGTCCAAATGAAATATATGTTTTTTTAAGTATGGTTCTTTAATTATAAACTCATTTAATATAGTTTTTCAATTTATTAATAATATTAACAGATGGTGCTATGTACAAATTCATTGTATTCTTATGTATAAATTCTCAGTGTTCACACTGAATATAATCGTTATTTTTTTAACATTCACATAATTATTTCTAATATTATATATGTATATAGATAACATGCAAACAAGTTTGATTGCCGATATAGATACATACAAAATTTTTATCCTAATTAAATATGCCACAAAGCAATTTAAATCCATATTGCTATACTAGAGCATTTGTATCACTCATCGTAGTCGAGGTTTCTCGTAATAAATAAACCGTTTCATATTTAATCCCTAATAAACCAATGTTAAGTACAAAACAGTAAATCACAGCCTAGCTTAGGGGTTGTTAAAGCAGTATGATTATTTAAACCCAAGTATTATGAGCTAATTTTCAGAAAGGAGAATTAATAAACAGACAGCGACTGACTTATCCGTAGTAAATATACGTGTAAGACAGAGTTTAAATAGTTAAGAGTTTAAATAGTAAGTTTTAATAGTATTTATGCCATAACAAAATGTTATCACTTAATAGGGAAAATTATTTTTGTGGTGTTTAATTTCGGAAACATTAACACATAGTGTTATGGAAAGTTATGTACTATGCTTTTGTAAATGATCCTTTGGTTTACCTCATGATAAGATCATTTTAATGAAGAACTTTAACGGAAACCCATCTGAAAGCAATGACATAAGCATATTGAAGTAAATAAAATGTATAATTTTGCATACAATGATAATGAAATTCTTCCAATATGTCACTATTCAGGCGTCTGTTGACTTGGAAAAACCAATTCAATGATACAATTTGTTAACATTGCAACGTGCCGTATATATTAACATAGGCAAAGACTTCTTAGCAGAACAAATTCTAACAATATTTATTCATTTTTAGGGTCCCGTGCCTCAGAATTAAAGAAAAGGAACTCTTTAAATATTACTCATCTCAATATCCCTCTACCATAATGCTAACGTTGTGTGTTCTCATGTTTCTATTCAAGTTGTATAAATTAGTATCTGTGTTATTGTATTAATGATGAAACTTATAATTTTATTTTATTAAAAACAAAATACAAAAGTTAATAAAATACTGTTGTGTTTTCTCAACATTAATAGGTATTTGTTTTATGTTTGTGAAATATGTTAATGTGTTCAATAGAGAAAGAAGTATTATAAATAACTTTATAATAGCATTTCAAATTATAGATATGCTAACATAAAATGATATACTTAATTTATGAACGGTGTTAATAATTTATATTTTATGAAATATAGTTTATCACTGGTAGACACATATGCTTACGGATGTCTCCGTAGCAGGTAATGTTCGCGTTAAAATATGTTCACATTCTGTGAAAAAAAAGTAAAATTTGTTATTTACTTCTTGTTAAACACATTATATAACATTACTTATAATTAAAATAAACACACATGTGGAAGAACATTAGAACAAAAGTTATAAAATATACAAACAATAATAAGTAAGACACAGTAATTCAATTAGAATCACTCCATTTAGCGGTCAATCGTGATCCACCATGCAACCCCATAATTCCGTTCCTGAAGTGGTCAACAGAAAGGTGCGTAACGAAATCAAAGTCTTCAATCACGAGAGTACGTCTGTGGTCTGTTGAGGAGTTCCATTGTCTACTTTCGAAGTTCATTTTCAGATCTTAACGGTATTTATATATAACTCTTGAGTTATATCCTTTCAAACAAAAAGAATTTAACAGTTCTCCTTTTTTTCAAATTGTGACGGACAATAGTCTTTTGTTCAACTTCATTTCCATTAGTCAAATTATTATTGATTACATTAGTAGATCCATGACACGGAAATCGAAATTGTAGCCATATTCAAGCTGGTTAAAGCTTTGTATTGAGAAGATTTCAATTAAATTGAATAGAATAATTTTTAATTGCAGAGCAACCTACGAAAGAAATTTTTGGTCTATGATATGCGACATATAGTTGCATGTAACTTCACAACCACAAATATTATTTGAAATTTGTTTAAAAAACATGGCATTTTATTATAATAAATTCATTACTATTTACTCAGCAAGTCTCCGTAAATTAATCAGCATATATTTAGTTATAACTACCACAGGCAGTCTAATCGTGACCAGAGTCGATTTGTCCATTTTAAATTGGATTTTTTTTATAACTGTGTTTCTTAAAAAATCTTGCCAGCCATATATAAAGAGAATAAAGGCAAGAAGTATATTAAACAACGAATTTAACATTATAATAATCGAATGTAGGATAATTATTAATTATGTCGGAGGTTAATATATTTCCATCGATGTTAAAAAGTAAAGTGGTTTTACATTAACATAAAATAAAACCTGCATTTTTGGTAATAAATTGTACCCCTGAATCAAGAAAATCCTTTTTCATAAAAGGATGATTAATAACTGCTAATGAAAAATCGCAAAAGGAATGAAGTGTAATAAAATTTGCTAATGACTGTATGCAGGAGTCCTCAGGGTATACGGTTCATGAAGAGCATATGCGCTATTATTTCTGCGTTCAGTTTTTCATCGTTTTACGCTTAAAAAAGTAATATGTATTTAATGAGAATAATTGAATGCACTTCACTTTTAATTGAATTGTACTGAAAGCACTTTCATTGACGTTCTCAACATATAAATTATTTGAATTGAGCTGAAGCACCTAATGGCTCGTATTGCGTTATATGGAACATTTGTAAATATGTTAAAATTTTAACAATCATAGTAAATTTGAAAAAAACGTTATTTCTATAGTAATTTAAGGTTTTCATGAAAAAACTTGTTAAATACGAGTGAAACTTTGACTACGAGATATTTAGTGTATATAAAAGTATAAACATTTAAAGAATACCCGAACTGAAAAAGTAAGTAAGTAAACCAAGTAAGATACATAAAATGGTAGTGCAATTTTCTTCTTTTTTTATATAAATATGAGGCAGGTACTTTGATTTAATAGTGAATTTAAAAATATCAAAAGTCTATTATATAGTTTCCGAGAAGATTAATTAAGTAATGGACATTAAAGCAATGTATAAGTGACATTATTTCCAAAAGCTCTTTTTGAAAAACCAATTCAAATAGAAATACTGAACACGCGTTCATTTTGGAGGAATATGAAGTTTTCAATGAAAACCAGTTTTAATATAAAGTCTGCACTGGCTGCAGTTCTTCCTTTTCTATTTTAGTTTCTTTCAAAATTCTGGTTTGTACTTGAAACAATTATTTGGCTGTAATATATTTCTTCATCAAATCTGAATTTGTGAAAAATTTAAGCAAATTTTAATCGGTTTAACATTTCTAAATTATGCAAAAATGTTTATAAATTTTAAGCAGGGCAATAAATAACCTTCCTTAAAGGTAATACAATTTCATAGTTTTCTCTTTTTAAAAAAACATATTTGTTTTAATGTACTAAAAAATAATGGAATAAAAACAAACACCACAAAATAAAGCATATTACTATTATATTATAATAATATCAAATATACCTTTCTTGGCGTAAATAAAATAATAAACTAATAAAATTTCTATAATGTAAATTTTTGAAGCATTGCATTGTCAAAGTATAATTAAATTGATATTCGTAATTTCGAACTTGAGAAATTAGTGATAATTAAAAGTGATTATTTTGTGATTGCTTTTAAATATATAACACATATACACGTTTTATATATGAATCGAGAGTTTTACACATCTGTTACCGACATGTTAAGTAAATTTATAAATTTATAGTAGAGTTAGACTGTATGAGTGCTATCTGTGTCAGCATAAGAGAAGTATGCTCCTATTTCATCATTCATCATTCATTATATAAAGAATTAATGAAAGACGATTTACATTAAACATCATAAAATAAATAACATGAACACAATAAAATTTCAAACTGTATTGAACTTCAAAAAAACCAGTATTCGAGCATTTATTGACTTTCAAAAAGTAAGAACTCATAAAAAATTGCAGGCGTATAATCAAATTCTTATTATTATTAAAACGAGAATATTATTATAAGAAGATATATGGGAACTCAAATACTAATAATAATTATTTAAATCACATAGTTACACCTAAACAGTCGTTAAATAAATAACTTGATATGGAAATATTTTTCTTGTACTTAATATGTAATGTTTACTTTAATATCACCTCACTAAAGGTACGAATGAGGCAAAGAATCTTAGTAGCTTTGACAGTCAAAAAGAATGATCGTTTTCAATTGTTGCAAATTTAGTTTCAGATATTTTATTTGCGCGTTGGTAAAATTTTATACTACTAAGTAGGCCGAATAACAATTTTTGATACTCATCACCAAAGGTTATTTTATATTTAATCATGTTGTTAGAATAGAACTATACCCGCAAAGTAGAGAGAGTTACTGTACCCGCAAAGTGAGAATATTACTCTAGCAGTTAGATCGATGGCAGATTTCAAGGTTGAAAACCCATAGCTCAATATTACTCAACAATATAAGGTTGCTAAAGTCGAGCTTATTTGGACACCGCCCTATATCACTCTGCTAAGTGTGTCCTTTCTCGCAAAAATATTCAATAATGTTGCTTTTTAACAAGTGATTGTTAACTGACAATATGTGTTTGCAAGCTAAATATTTTTTCAATAAAATGCAGTAGTCAGAAAATAAAATATCGACATCTTTTTGCTGGAGCATTTTTAAATATTTTTATGAGACCCAAAATTAATACTTAGGCAGTCAAGCCAGTATTTGTCCTGTGTTTTGTTATATTGCTGACCTTTTAAGGATAGCAAGTGACGCCACGATTTTTTTTGGGCTTACGATAAGTTTGAGCATTGTAAATATATAATATATATATATATATATATATATATATATATATATATATATATATATATATATATATATATATATACTATACAGTATCCACCGCGTGAGCAAGATTGTCTCAGTTTCTTTTCACTCCATGGTGTATAGTCTGTGTAGACAATTTTAGTAATCTAAAATGGGCCCTACATAATGTATTAAGGTAGTCACTCCGGAGTAATGTAAGGATATTTTAGGTTATAAAGAAGTGTTTTAATAATGGCGTGCCTTCTTTCTTGACACAATGTTCTTCATTATCATCAATAGCGGACGTTCTTTTCTCTAAGGACATGCTATTGCTCTGAAGAAATTACATAACTTCTTAAAGTTGACACGTTCAACACCAAGATATATAAAAATATGTTCGACCCCACCTGATTATGTGCTCTTATGTGGTCAGAAAGCGTTCCTTATTTTCACTTCTATAAGAGTTCTTTTTTTTTTTAAACGTTATTGTTTCATGACCATATGATATTCATAATTGGTTAGGCTATGATATGTTTATATATGTAACATATATATTGATTGAGTTAGGATGTACTAACTTCTTCTTTTGGGTTAAAAAATATCATTCACTTTCTCTATATAAGGGCATCAAAACACCTAGCGGCGAAAATGACTTACGCACTATTAGAACTTTAGTGGCGATATGGAATTTTAATATAAAATTCATAGTGAGCTTACATTTGATCTAAGAGAGTATTCATTTATATTTTTGTTTATATAACTTGTTCGATACAGATGATTATCTGATATTATTTATTTACAAAAATATTTACTTAGCCACCATTAGTGAAGATGACACTTGTATTTTTGAACTTACCTGTTCACTTGTAGAAATGGCAACGAATATAATATAGTGGTTATATGAGTAGTTGGAATGAAACTATTTTTTCGGAATAAATTTAAAATGTTCTTTGGCAGTCTGTTACTTTCACAACTCGACATCAATCAACGTCAATAGGAATATCTAAAATATAATGCTTTTTATTGCATTATATGTCTGATTTTCTCAATTTCTTTTTATTTAGATTATAAATCCACTATCTTCTACTTTCTTTTCCGTTTTGGTATTTTATTTTCACACTAATAAAATGTTTACGTTGTAAATCTTCAGTGTATACGATAAGATTATTGTAGCAGCAATAATAGTCTATCTTGATTTATATCGAGTCGAATTTGAAATATGGTGAATATAACAAATTGAAGTACGAAACCAAAATTAAAAAGACAACATTTTCCCAATAAAGTGTGGAATTATATATTTTAAAACAACAAATTTTAAGCTATTTTTAAGAATAAATGAAAAACTTTTAGTGATACGTAAAATTCTGCTTCGATATCAGTTTTGTGTAAGAGTCCCGGTTATCTTCCGGCACGTAGTTTTGAAGTTAAAAAAATAAATATGAAGTACATATAGTAAATGTATTGGTCTAATAATTTATTGTATAATTTAATGAAAACAACGTTTCCAACATAAACCTTTTGATTTTTCTTTAAAAAAAAATTAATGTATATGGACTATTTGGCTGCAGTAAAGATAGCCGGAGAACCGCAAAATGCGCCAGTGAAATTGTTCGGTAGTGAAGTGTGCGGTAATGCTTAGTGCAAATATGCACACTTCTACAAATGCCATTGTTTCTAATACAATAACCGCACACTTTACTTTCGAACAATTAGAATGGCGTACTGTTTTATTCTATGTTTATCTTTTATTTTAGAAGAATAGTCGGTATACATATTTGAGTTTAAAATTGGAAAATAAAAATCAAAAACTGCGTTTTTGTTCATAAAAAGTAACAAGTTGAGAGACTATATAAAATAATACAGGAGTAGCAAAGTTGGACTTGATATCTTGCATTTCCAGTTATAAAACAATGGTTTATGGATGATTTATTTTGTATGATATGCATTTGACCCCGATAAATTTTCTATTACTTGAATTACAATTTGTTTAGTCTTTATTTTAGTATGTTTTACTATTTGGTTGATTGGTTGGTGTCGTATTCATTCATGGAAAAATGGGTGCCAGAGCCTCAAAAAGGTTGGACTTCTGCTTGTTGGTCCGCGGAAGGTATTTCATCTCCCTTCTACCACCCATGGGAAGTGTTCTCCGATCCGCCACTTGGGGATGCGCCCTCTAGGGATTACAGGCTCCCCCGAGGGATGTTTTACTGCTATATTAATTAAACTATTATCTTTTAATATATATGCTAATATAAATTTAATACATATTAATATATACGTATATGTATATATATATATATATATATATATATATATATATATATATATATATATATATATATATGTATAATCGCTGCTTATTGGCCGATTTTATTTCCACTATGTTTTTAACAAACGAATAGTATTTCTTTTATTTCTTGTAGTTAATTTCATTTTTATAGTTAAATTTCGTTCTTAAACTATACGACAATCACATGAAATATTATTTAAATTTGAACTAGCATCGATTTACTTTGATAAGTTGATGTTACTTTCCAACAATACACTTCATTAAATAATTCATTATTTCATGATGTCTTCACCCTATGGACGTCGTAGGAAACGGAGTGTGATTTTTGCACCCTTGTTATTTAAACTTCTTTTTGTTTAATAAAAATCTCTTTAATAGTACTAGGCTAAAGAAATTAAACATAGGTTTATGAAATGAAAAAAATCACATACTTATTCCAGCTTGATGTGTATATACAAATATATGTATATATGAGAGGTATAATAAAAAATTGTGGGCACTCTGGAAGACATAATTTTTATTTGATCGAGATAAAAATTAGTACAAAAATTGTTTAGTTAAAAATCTAAATTATATTCGTAGACGGACAAAATTGGTCAAATAATGTTATATTAGCGACGTGTCAAATCCTAAAAATTTGCTAAAATTCTGTTTCATGAAAACCCCTCTATTAACATTAGGCTGAACAAATTGAATACAAGTTGATACTCTGAAGAAAATCACATACTAAAATAATACCTCGATATTTTTGAAAAACCTATACAGTACCCCACAAAATGGAGTATGAAAAATATCTCCTTTACGTGAAAGGAAGATATCCTAAAATAACTTTTTTTGGATTTTATACCATTACATTGTAGCCGTTGCAAATATGGTAATAAATCAATGGCAAATATAACATGTGAATATGTATAACATGTAAATGTGTAAATATGTTAATATATTAATATCAAATATAAATGTATACATAGTCAAAGTAACTATTCAGCATATAGCGCTAATATTTTACAAGTAAAGCAACTGCCACATACAGACAAACGACCGTAGCGAAAATATAAGGGTATTTTTATAGCTGCGGAACATTGAACTTATTTTCAATCATGATACTTCAAGTATTTCCATAAAACGTAATTTTATTTTGAAATATATTTCTTTGAGAAATTGTACATTTATTTCTATATTTTAGTGTACTCTCTAAGGTCCAAAGGATATCTTCCAAGCACTTGTAAATTTGAACCGGAAAATATCCTCTAGACCTTAGATTTGCGCGCCATTTATACGTGCATTTTAAGGTCTAGAGGCCATTATACGTATACGCCATTTATATGTCCTCTCAAGACATTATAATTGTGGGATTTAGAAAATTGGTACGAATTTTAACAAACTAAAGACCTATTTAACTCACAGATCGTACGAAGACAAATGGCTCAGCTGGGTAGAAACAATTTCGATAAAGAAGCTGACAAAAGAATTAGACTGGAATGGGCAGTATTTGAAAAATCCCGTCAGGTCTTTACGTGGCTAATTAAGATAAAAAGACGGAAGTCTACAATAATGCGTTCCGCCCATAACGGCCTATGTTATTGAATCGTTGACAGTATCAGTGGTCAGTATTCACAAAACTCACTGTCAACTCGGTCTATAAATTTAAAGTATCTCAGCAAGCAATGTGTAGAGAATGTATTTTTTGCGAAGAGAGTGAGCACACATATATAGAAACAGAGATAAAGGCAACTCATTTATGTATATTTTATATTCCCATTAACTCAAACCATAACTGAACAAATTAAAAATGTTTTATATTTAACAAGTGTTTTTCTTTAAAATAAGAAGAACTCATTAATATAAAACTGATATCAGATAAAACAGTATTTTTTCTTCTTTTCCAGCACATAACAAAGACTTTGGAGAAAAGATCTCTTTGAAACAGGTTATTTCTTTGAAACAGACATAAAAGAAAGTCACGACTATGTTGCCAATAATTCCAGCTACTGAAGCAGAATAGGAAGAAGCCAATCAGTTGTTTTCTCTCTATGTATATTTTATTACTCTACTTGCTTACAATGGAAGCTTCCCGTACATTTAGAGGCCCATTTTGTATTGCAGTAGAAATATTCCGTTGTAATTATTTTCAATTGACAGAAAATTATTGACATTTTCGCACGTATATGGAAGATGTGTTGTTTCAATTACAGATTATAAACGTATGGTAACTTTTTGATTACAGTTTATAAATATTATTATTACTATGTTGGAAAAACCCACTCATTAAATATATTAAATTTTATGTTGCTGGCAACAATCGCATTACTTTTCTTAAATATCGTCACTTCTATTACAATTATGTGATGTAATTCCATCTGATATTGGATTTATTTTCAAACTTCATCGCCAGATTTTCCACATCGCTTACCACTTAATAATTTGCTAGTCGAATATCTGGGT
This sequence comes from Druceiella hillmani, assembly GCA_039881145.1. Lineage (NCBI taxonomy): Eukaryota > Metazoa > Arthropoda > Insecta > Lepidoptera > Hepialidae > Druceiella > Druceiella hillmani. Next base: position 23,822,800 of record JAYKKI010000014.1, read on the forward strand.
AAAGTTTAAAATAAATATGACTATGATGTCCATATAAAATAGCCAATGCGCAATTAATTAGAAGCGTGTTGTCCGTAGAAATAAGTGCACTATTATTTTATTTTCTGTTTCTGAATCATGACCATTAGTACATTTTACGATAAAATCGTCCATAATTTATTGACATCAGTTAGTTTGATCACAATTAGTTATTTAATAAATTCCTGAGCAATTTTTATGCAACAATCTTCTTAACATTTTAAATAGTATGTAAACATTTGATTGAAATAAACATGGTATTAAACCTATAAAAGTTATAAGCGAGCTTATCAAACAATCTTTCAAAATGCAGTCTGCCAGAATGGATCAAAGGGATTGAAAAGTTTACTCTGAAACCAAATTGTGATGGAAAAGTGCTTTTAGTCCATCTGTGACTTCATTTTCTTTTGTTTATCTTTCAAGTATTTATAAAATTAAGCTGCTATGATTACCGACTTTTGTAGTAATGTAAAAATAGCATGGAATGAATTTTCTTCATTTCTCATTATATTTTAATTTATATTTCTAACATATTTCCAACATTTATTACAGTGTGCTATCAATTTTTATTGATTCACATTAGAATGTAACTTTTTCTCTAGATTAAGTAGATTATAGGACCAAAATTGTTTTAATCCAGCCTGCTAATAAATTGCTTTGCTAAATTCGATAAGAATTTTAAAACACCGACAAATAAAATTCATATACGCAGTGCCGACACCATACCGACACCACAATAAATTTCTTATTATAATCAGAAATTAATGAGGCCCTAAATTACTGACTGAAGCGACGCAAGGCCGGAGTTTCAAAATTGTAAACAGGAAACATCGATTTCAGGTTCAAAAGGAACTGAATAAAAAAAGAAACTATATTACCAGCAAACACGATTTCAATTTAGTTTTCAATAAACGTATAGTATTTACACACGCACGTCTACAAAATAACAAATATCTTTAAGAGTCAACGTTCAAATTATCAATACCAAAAACATTATATGATAGGAAAATATTACTTTCATTTGTGTTCAGGTCTGATTTAAGCATATCAGCCAAAGATGTTTTCATTTTGTGGCACTTTCACGCTAAATATAACTAAAGTATATTCTAAACATGCATCTGTTTTCCATTGCAAAACATGATTTTTCTAAACATGGTTAAAATTGGTTTTGTTCTACATCCTGAATGAAAAATAGGCCTATTTTAAATTATACAAATTAAAAATTATAATTGACGTAAAAAACCTTCAAAATGTGTACGTTGAAGACAATATTATATTGGTTAATTTACCAACCATATATTTTAAACTTTTTAACTACCTTCAACAAAGGGGTTGTACGGAGACATAAATTTTAATTGTAATTTAATATTTGTGATAAAAGAAGAATATATTCAATTGAGAAGTAAACATTTCAACGGTAGTGAGTTAGTATACATTTCAAAGGTGTCAACATACTAACAGAAATTAAAAATTATTGAAATTCTTGCTCAACGTTTATTAATAGTTGAAGTTGGGCTTTGAGGAGCTATAAGCTTTTAATGAAAAAGCTTTAATTGACGGTTTGAGATTCAAGTAATAACACCATTAATTCCCTTCTGATTTCTCTTTCTGTTTGATATGGTAAAAATCCATGTTCTGAAACTTGAAAAGAAAAGTTTAATATCTGTAATAATATCTAAGATATCTTTTTGCCACGCATTAATTTATGAAGGACTGGGAGTCACAATTTATTCTGTGTGTTTTGTATAACTATTATCCGAAATGATTTATAACGGACTATTTATTGGCCCATGGACCTTATAATTGATCTTTCTATGAAAATATTTAAACCTAGTATATTTATTAATAAATTTACAATCCTATATTATACATTTAGAAGTACGTATTACTTATGTAATACTTATATATTTTGTCGTACTATATGAGTAAATAAATTATAATTTAGGCGTAATTTCAATGATTTTTTTTAATAACGATCCGTTTTATTAAAATTTCACAATTACAGTCTGTAACTTTGACATATTTCAAAGTTTTTACATATGAAATATACTTCGCATTTCGCTAATAACATGAAAGCAGTGATGTAAAATCGGTCGTAACAATGCTTGTTTTGAATGAAATAATCACCTCGAAGTTCATACGGCATATACATACAATTCAAGAAATAAGACAAACTAACAACAAGTTAAAAAACTTTACCCCTTAAGGATTCAATGAAAGGACTATAACGAAGGTTTTTTTTGTAAATCTTTGTTTAACATTTTCATTTACCGCAATAAATTTTCACGCAGCAATAAGAAAGATACAGACTGTGAAGCGGAACGATCGGGAAACCTCAGTAGACATTTATTTATGTTCTTTTCTTTTGTACTCTCACGTTTTCATTTATTTATTTTCAATAGAAACTGGGGGCGTTCCTTTTTGAATAGAAATTAATATGTCCAGTCGCGTTTGCCTTAAGGGTTGTTTATTTCTTGACAATTTGAAATGTTCCTAATGTAGTATGTTCTGACAATTGACAATTTACTCTTTAGAAATTATTTTTAACTACTTTGGGAGTAACCACAACTAATATCACAGCCAGTAAATCTTCTGGTGTTTATATACAATTTATCAATAAAATGACAACTATACTTTTAACTTTATAAATAGTTAATCCAGGATATTATTTCATATTTATTTTGTAAGCTAAATAAAACAGAGCAAGCGATTGCACGTTATTTTTAAATCATTTTTCATTCATAGTTATAACATTTTCTTTAACCGGGCGGACCTAATTATATTTGTGTATATTTAATTGAAACAAAACAATAAAAATTATTCGGAATACGCAAGTTAAAATACAAACACCATTAAAAATCATTTGCAATTAATATACATTTGCTACAAACAATACTAATATGTGTGTGTTTTGTAAATAATGGCCCAAAAAGCCTGACTGGGTTTAGGTGGATCCAAAAATTAAGATTTCTACGAAGTGGGTTGCTTTTATCATACCTATGGAATTAAATGCTTATGATTTTTTTGAAATTTTGTTATGCTAATAAATGCAAAAAAAAACCTTAAGTTACTTTATACATTAAGAGCAAAGCAATGAATGAAGTTGTATTTTCCGATTAATAATATACCTATGGAGGCGAACCTCCGCTTTATATCATGCTATATACTAAAAACGAGTGAATTTTAATGAAATAATGTTGGAGATACTTGTATTGTATGACAAAATATCATACATTCATATATAAAATCATACATGTAGTTAAATTTCCAGATATAAAAGAAAATTTAACAGTTTTGAAAACTTAACTTGTTTTATTTATCAAAAAGTGTTTATTTTAGCAAAAGTTCTTTGTAAGCATTTGCTTAATTTTTTTCTTTTATTTTCAGATATTTCCGTCAAGCTTGACAAGCGAGCGTAGTCATAGTGTTAATTTAAAAACTCTGTTAAATTTGACATCATTTGATTCAAATGTTTGTATTGCAGTATGGATTTAGTTAACGCATATTTTTTATTTTTATCATAACATTTTTATTGCTTGTATATTCGACGACAGGTTTCATGCTTTGTTTACAAAATCGTTTATCTCCGAAGTTTTGTTACCATATTCGCAAAACGGAGTTTACAGTCTACGTGCAGACCAATATTGAGATTAAGTATAATATGCAGTAAGTTTTAAAGTATAACTCAATTTCCTCACATCGGTTAATTTACAAATCGTGGGTGTATGAAAAACTTTCATATTACTTTTTTATATCTCACATGTTAAGTCCTTTTACACACACTTGTCTAATGCAAAGCAAATTATATTACGACACTACGATTTGGAGTTCACACAAAATCAAGAAAAACTAGATGAATGAGCACGTTCCTGCAGTGTCTTACCACAAGGTATTTTATTTTTTTTTAAATTCTATTTCGAATTGATTTTTATATCTTTTAATATATATAAGAAAGAAATTTTGGTATGTTTTATCAAAAGTTCTGCATACTTTGTTCCAAGTAATTCTTTGCATATGGGTAAAATTTATATTTTATTAACTTAATTCTAGTTTTAAGTACAAACATTGTTAACTAACTACAGAAATGACAAATACTGAATTAAATAATGGAATGATTGGTTGATTAATTGTAAGTAAACAAACGTGAACCTATCATTCCCCTCTAACGTCTACTTCTATTGGTCATGCAAGGAAGCGAAGAATTTTTTTACGGACAAATATTATTCTGATTATAATTAGAAATATTTTTTTCTGTGAACTCTATCAATTCGTATCATTATGATCGTATCATTAAGTATCATTATAATCAACGTTTTACTGTCTCAACGGACAGAAGTAAATACGACACGAGACTTGAATATATTTGGCGTTAATTTTGTAGAAATTCATTATTCGCAATTAAATGAAACTACGTGATGTAGTATTATTTCTACTATCTTTAATTTTTTTACCACGATCTAGGTTTCGTTGTATTACAACATCTTCAGGTGGGATATTAGCAAAGATATCTTTGCTAATATCCCACCTGAAGATGTTGTAATACAACGAAACCTAGGTCGTGGTAAAGAAATTAAAGATAGTAGAAATAATACTACATCACGTAGTTTCATTTAATTGCGGACGACACGAGACGTTAATATGTTACCAATACACCTACATCATACAATAGATACATCTACTACCAACCCACTCTGAAGTTTTCTGTATATGTAAAGATTATCAGAACTCTGAAAGAAAATGGGACGTGTTGAAACGATATACTCGTAACATAACTTTTTATATGAGAAAAATCTATTGTTATTATTTTTATCCGAAAGAACTGAATGAAAGCGAGATAAAATTTTATGTGCGACTTGTACCTGTTACTTAAAATTATCTCAATACTCCTATTTTTACACTCGTCATACAAGCGCGATTATTTTACCAGTGCCTGTATTCATATATGGTTGTATATTCAGTTACCCCGACAGAAGTTGTATCAACGGTCAGTTCTTATTAATAGAATACACATTGTATTCCATTAATAAGAACTGACGATTCACCATGACGACATTCACTTAACTGTATTTATTGAATGCACTTTAATTTTGTTGAATGGAATATGTCAGTCTCTTTTTAGTGTATTCGCCCCTCTGGCAATAGTGTACAAGACTTTATTTAGAATACGGTTGAAATGCCTGTTTATTCATTTTAAAAACCAAGGAAGTCGGAATAGAACACGTACTACACTTTTTGTTCTTGTATGTACCTAAAATATATAATAGTTAAACATTTGAAGCTACGCACTATTATATATCATTATATAGTTAATTAATATTATTTTTTACCGTGCGAAAAAAACTCCAAGAAATTCTGTTATTACCAAATTTTCGCTTTATAGTTTCAGAAGGCGTTTATATTTTTACTGATATACTTTAGTGTATCTCTGGAGAAAAGATATTATTAATATTCTGCAAACAACCTTTCAAATGCTACCCCACACGATTCATGAAATACATGAAGTATTAAATTTTCCTCCCATAAAAATAACATTGTGAATATTTGTAATTATTTTACTGTGGTTTATTAAGTTTTTGCATTGAAAAATTACTGGGAATAGCTGCTTTGATAAAGAAACGGACGAACAGAGTGGTGATGTTACAGAGCTCCATTTTTTTTCGTTTTGAGTTGTATTATACGTTGTATTTATATAACCCAAAAAAGTATTAACCATTTATAAAATTACGTTTATTTATTGTTTTATTTTTATGACTTGAACTTTTCTAGAAATATTTTTGGCACAATTTATAAAATTGCGTTAGCACTTTAGTGTTTTTGTGATGCTGATTGCACAAAATGTGCAATCAGAATACAATCTGCTTTTTCAACATAATAATTTCTTTGCACATCTTATTCATCTCTTTATTCCTGGTTTCTTATGCGTGATCAGTGTTTGCGTATACTACTGTTTAATTTACACTTATTTACCTTTATTTAACCTTGAACTCTATTTAACCTAGAAATGCAAATTACACCCTGAAAATCTAATTTTCCTGTTCATCTTTATATTTGTAATGAATTATCCACATTCTTTATTGCTCTTAGTATCCTTCTCAGTATTTTCCTTTCAAAGTTATTAAATCGTTCAGATCAGTTTTGGTAAGGATTCTAAAATGAAATCCAAAATAAAATGGAAGGTCTGAAGATATTTTAAAAAGGTTGGTCTTAGTACGTACTCAAATGTATTTTAATGTTTTTCCAATTTAAAGTAGTATCCACTCTCAGTTTCTATTCAATTTCATAATAATCTTGCCTGAACTTTTTAATTTCAACTTTCTCAAAACAGTAGCCAGTTTCTTATCGTGGATTTTAATCACTGCTTCGCCTATGTCAAACGCCACCACTAACTTCCCTTTTTCTTTAAGTTATCTCCATTTAAGATAGCAAACTGGATTCATAGTATTCTTTACCTTACACATTGGTACGATGCACTTCTTTACCACATATTAGTATATTACTTTCTTCACCTGCTATTACATTAATTTTATTCGATTTTTAAACGATTCTAGGGTTCTACTGCTAGAAAACAAACAAGGTGTATTAATTTTTGTATGTCTATTTGCAGTTTCTTTCGCTTGAATATTTCTTTTTTTTTCTTTTTTAACTTCCAAAGTTAACATTATTCTATTGCGGAACTACCACGTGCTGAAGCTTGCAGTTTCTTAGCTAAAAACTATATGCTTAAACTTGTTTTTAATTTTTAAAGTTATTTTAATATCACAATGTCTTTCAATTTTACTCTTGAACAATTTTATTTAACTGATATACTTTGTAAATAACTTCACTGAGTCACTCGGTAACCGTGAGGCAAATAGATATTGAAAATTTCTTGTGATGTCTTTTTTCCATTTTTTATAGTGTTGGGTAACAATTTTTTATTCATAACGTACCATTTTTCCACTTCATTTTTACAAGTATTTTTCGGATCTTATGGTTAGAATTTGTAATATGTGAATAGCTGGTGCTTTTGTGGGTTGTGCTATGTACCATTAGTGTCCAAATCTATCGAATCCTATTCGCAATCCAACGTTTGTAAAAATATTAACGAACCTACTATATAATATGGATTCATTACTTAAGTTCTATAATATTGGCCAATCATGTTATCTCAATAATATAAGTGAAATTGAATCTGTTTATTTGCTTTTTATCAGAACATTCCCATAAATCTGAAATTTAAGAGGAATATGTTTTGCAAGTTTTATCTCTATCCTATAAAGAACACCGATTTAGGAAAAATATAAATATAGCAATTAAAAAGGAATATTTGGAATTACGATTTTAATAAAAGAGTCATTTAGTATCAAAAAGAGGCGGAATATTTGGGCGGAAAAACCTGTTACAATGTTTCGTTTACAATGTGTTTCTCCGAAATAAATATTCAGAAGCTTCCCCAACACATTCAATAGGTATTCTCACCGTGTAATACACGTCTTTCATCGGCGGCGAAAGGAACCTATATCGAAGTCCGGGATGAGATATTTTCAATTTATTGTATGATCAGTTTTGCATCCTTAACCTTTGAAGATATCCGTATTCGTTATATTGTCGTAACGTGACAGATTTATTCGATTCCCAGTACAATGTACTAGATTTATTACCAGTTTTATGGGTCACTACTTATGTTCAATTCCATTCTTATTTACGATATTGTGATAACGTGTTCAGGTGATAGTGGTTCCGAATGCCAAACATTGATTTTATTTTATACAATAAAATTTGAACCCATGGAACTTTTAAAATATTGCGGATCCATATTTCTACAAATAGGTGTGTCATTCAGTGAGGTATATTTTTCATTTAAGCGTTTTTGTCAATAAAAAGAAATGTTTTACCATACCTAACATTGGCTAATATCCGATATATTCAAATGTAAATATGTAATTAAATTATGTATGGACCCATATTTTTTGCAAATGCTTGTGCCATTTAGAGAAATATATTTTTCATGTAAGCGTTTCTTTTCAATAAAAAGACATTTTTCGCCTATTTTTATGCCATTTTTATACATAGCATTGATTAATATCCTAAACATTCAAATAAAAGTATGTGATAAAAACTATACTCTCACAGACAAATATTGTGCAAATGCATGCACGCTACATGCATACAATACTATAACATCAATCATGAATTATGTATAATCGGTATTAAGTTAAAATATGCGTCACGTTTCGTTATCTTGATTTTATTATCTATATTTTTTTCCTGACGTTGAAATAAAACGTCTTCCCTATCAATATATTAAAGTCAATACTAAAAATTATATTTTTTTTTAAATAACGTTCATGTATACATTTAAACTAAATATAAAAACTTCAAATATACATTGTGGTTAATGTTTATGCCTTTAATTAGTAATGTCTTTCATATGGTTCAAATAATTCGCATAGTTTTATCTTTTAAATAGTAAAGTTCTTAAGAGTGATATGAAAAACAATATTTGGCTATTTAATTAAGAAACTATTAGCCACTCCAAAATGTGTATCACCTTTTAAAGTGGTCACAAAATATGGACAAATAGAAAGCGCTCTAGCTCAATTCGCTACTAAAACTTTTTTTTTAAATATCGCTTCAATTAAATTTTATACAGAATAATTTATCTATAAATCACTATCAAACTGATATTCAGTCTATTACTGCAAATATTTTACAGTATGGTAATTATTTATATGTATACTGTAAAATATTTGCAATATTTTTAATTGTTTACCTTTATAAAAATATTCAGTATTTGTTTCTTAACACATCTTAACTTACAAATGAGAAATTCGGCCATTTTTATTCCGGTGTTTCGAAAATTTCGTAATTTTATGTGTTAAAATGGAAAGAATAATCTGAGTGTAGAAAAAACCGCACTGATTTTACGTAAAGTTTCAAAATATATAAAATTTTAAATTCAGAGACTATATTTTGCATCTTGATTTTAAGGTGCAGCGAGAATGAGTTTAAATTTAAACTGAGTGACTATAATGTAGCAATAACTTTGAAAATAAATTCTTACATTAATTTTATAAAATCAGTTTCGAATATATTTTAAGAACTAAGACAAGGTAAAGTAGGTAGGCATGCTTTTTCGCTGGTTTCTCTGAAAACCCGTCGCCCATGGTGGGAGACGGATGCGGACCCAGGACTGAAGACGATTTATATATTTGAAAATATTCCAGCGTGGTTTCTCTGAATGACCGTACACGGCAGCCAGAAGTGGAGGGGAGGCGGGGAGAGGAGTGAAAATTATATAACGCACGTGTCGATCCGTATCATTTTGTACTTGCTGTGCCTACGACTTTGATCGGGTGTAGTTCGAAAAAAAAATTGTTTCTCTTTCTCTCCTATATTATTTCTGAATATATACTATTACCATATCAAATTTCATCAAAATCTGCCTAGTAGATTTTGCGTGATATCCGTACAAATTAATTTACCGACAGACAAAAATTTTACGAAAAATTTTAGCTTCTATTATCATTCCATATGCCACATCAATCACTTTTTTAAAATATTTTTGATACACATAATTCACTCTATTACAATTTTATTATATGTAAAGACAATATGTATATATATATATATATATATATATATATATATATATATGTATATATATACATATATACATATATATATATATATATATATATATATATATATATATATGTGCGCGTTTGTATTATGCAACAGATAAAAATCATAAGAACGTTATATGAAATCGTAGAGTGATGGGTATATATGTGAACATTAAGCAATTCCAGGTTTCTTTAATAATTTTATGAACTAAATAAAATGATATTTTTATATATTTCTAAAAAATTAAATAATTTAATGAGTTCCATATTTATCACAAATATGACAAATGCTGAATACAAATGCTAACAATCCTAAATTATTTCAGTTGCCAGAATGTAAAATTTATAGTTTAAGTCAAATTAATTTTTATCTTCATGCAATAAATGCAGGAAATATTTTAGAGATTAAGACGTGAAAAAAAATAAAACCGTCACAGGCGAAGGATGCTACTGACTGATACTCTCAAATTTATAGTTCATAAATTATATTAACTATTGTTACCTGTCGAAAATTAATATTAAAATAAATTTAACATTACTTTTATTTATAGTATATAATTATTTATTCTCTAATAATTTAATATTTATAAGTTTACTATCGTGACTCAACATTTTGAGCGGGCGAATATTAATTCACTTCGCCTTAATTACAAACACTACTGGCCAAGAAAAATTATCGATCTCGAGTTCAAAGAAATAAAGCGCCCGCGACACACGATGGGCGGCACGCTCGCAGGGCGCGCCGGGACGTCTCCGCACGTCGCGACGTGCAGGCGTCGTCGGTCGCGTGTGGTGTTAAGTCAGAGAAATGACCGCTTTACTGCAGTGTTTGCACATGCTTTGTCTCCTCATATTTTTTTTCTTTTGTGGCCAGTCTCCACATTGATATCCTAATTACCCCAAGTGTTCTTAAAGCTTACTACGTCAGAATAATTATTACATCGTTATACTAGTCCGTTAATTATTCCAAAATAAACAAAATTCCGCATAAAAACTCTTAAAACTTCATTATATAAAGATTAACAAATTGTTAACTTCAAATAATATTAGGATAGATTTTCATTTTAATTATATAAAGTATCCATCGTGGCTCTAATATAGATACATAAATATATTTGAAATTTAGAAAATTCTCAGAACAATTTGGGTTTATAAAAATAATATATTATCAAATAGATCCTAATTCTTGATAACATACTATCAAAAGTACGGCTTGTGTGTAGTACTCGAAACTTGATTCTAATGAGTATTGAACGGAAATGAAAAAAATATTTTTAGCACAATTTTAGTTTAATTACAAGTGAAAACATAAATTTTAACTTTGATATCATAGGCGCCCTTTGTAAGCATAACATCGTTTTTATTGATAATTAATTTTTCCGAATTTCTAGAAATGGTAGTACTCTATAAATAAAACGTGTGTATAATAAAGTTAATTATTTTTTTTATAATTGAAATATGAATAAGCTAATATTAAAAATAAATTAAAAATCTTTACTGAATATTTTATACAATTTTAACCGTTTGAGTGCCGACGAGCGCCATCGCGCTCGTGGCGTACTAACTAAATTTACCACGAGCGCGATAGCGCTCACGAAATCAGTTGCTGTTTAGCGCGCGGTAGGGGACGTCGCTCGCATACATCGCTAATTTTTTATCTTTCTACGTGTTACATAAAGAATCAAATTTTAATATTATTAGTAATTACAATATAAAAAGGATCCAGGAAAAGAAAATGTTTAACCCACAATGTCGGAATACGAAAATAATTCGAGTGAAAATGATCGTTTTTCAAGTTATGAAAAAAGTGGTAGTGGGAGTGACATTGTGGTGCGCTCACAATTTAGCGTAATGCAAATTTTGAGTGATAGTGATAATAGTGACGATAACAATTATTTTGCTGATACGAAGGATGTACCGGACTGCGAAAACACTATGTGACCTTGATTTTAGTTTTTGTTAAAATTTTTGTTCACAATATATATTTCCATAATTTTCTTTGTATTTTATTATCCTTGTAAAAGTTTTATTAAGAAAACGCCGAAAAAATTATTAAAATTGGATAATTTTTGGAAGAGATACAGTTTTTTTCGAGACAAGGTTAAATAACATGAAAAACAAAAGATTTCTTTGGCATTTTTAAGTATATTTGAGTAAAAAACCATGGCACTAAAACGGTTAAATATAAATTTTTATTTCTCTTATTGTCAGATTTACTCACATCCTAATTATATTATCAAACCTATTTTCAAAATTCAAAACAACGTTCGAGTAAAATTATTCATAAACAGTTTCTGTGACAAAATTAAAAATAATATAAAAAATTTAATAAATAGTACATTCAATACTTACACGCAAACATTGACGTAAATATTCTCCGCTTACTATAAATACTAACATACAAAAGGAATATGTCCTAAAGCAGATACTCTCTCATAGTTTTTATTATGAAATCCCTTCAATACATTTATAACATCAAATCCTACGGCTATCAGAAAAATAATACTGCATAATCTATAATAAAAATAGCCTTCCCAATTAGAAATTACTATTAAGATTCATTAAAATTAAGAACAGGAATCCATTAAAAGAAACCATTTTTTTAAATATTTAAATTCTTCTTTCTTAATATAATCCAGAATAAGTAATCAATTACATCCAACTGATTGCCATAATTTTACATACTTATATTTGGTAATGTGGAAACTGAAAAACGTTTTCTTAGGTATATTCTAACATTTCTAATGTACAAAATAAGAAACAACATTTCAAATATTTTCTCCCATTTGTATTCTATTTAACTCTATGCCCACGTTTCTTTTCATTTCTAATGAAGAAAAATAAAAATTTTCTCGAATATTTGTTGATAATTCGCTTTAGTATAAATTTTTCATATTAAAATGTGAATTTAATTTTATTTTCATTAAACTTATTTAAATGAGTGAGTAATAGGCGGTTTACACAAGTAATGATTTTCTTTAGGAAGCAAAAAGTTTAAACTCAATGTTAGATAATTTCATTTTTATGGAACATACCTTTTTTCTTATTTTAAGAAACTAAGTCATAAAAAGTAAAGCCGAGTTGCATTTTTATTGGATACTTGACTTGCTAAAAGGAGTGAGTAAGAGTCGAGTCACTCAAGTAATGATTTTCTTTAGGAAGCAAAAAGTTTAAACGTCAACTCAATATTAGATAAATTCATTTTTATGGAACAGAACTTTTTTCTTATTTTAAGAAACTATGTCATAAAAAGTTAAAGCCGAGTTGCATTTTTATTGAATACTTGACTTGCAAAAAAGAGTGAGTAAGAGTCGAGTCACTCAAGTAATGATTTTATTTAGGAAGCAAAAAGTTTAAACGTCAACTCAATGTTAGATAATTTGTTTTTTATGGAACAGACTTTTTCCTTATTTTAAGAAACGAAGTCATAAAAAGTTAAAGCCGAGTTACATTTTTATTGAATACTTGACTTACAAATACGTTTATATACATTCTATTTTTGTATTTTGTAAATAAATCTCATCGCATATTTCAAACAGAAATAAAATAAAATTTAGGAAGATATGTTATTTGCTTTGTTCAACTACTTCTTAGTTTAACATGGTAGTGCATAGTATACATTAGCTATTAATATCAGTCCATAAGTTTATAATTATTTTCATATGGAAATTATGTGAAAATATTACTTTCTTTCGTTATTATTTCTCTATTTAACTGGCTTTTAATTTCATTCATTGAACTACAGTGAATAAAGTCCCTAATAAATTTGTCAGGTTTAAAACACTTCTTTACAGTTATAATAATCAGTTCGGAAAGAGTTAAAATAAAGATCGGAAAAGACTAACATAAAGCCATCCTCCATAGGAACGCGGTGCGTTTGTTGTGACTCCACGAGGCCACCAATAACTGTGGCCGTCGAAGCGGAACGGCGCGAAGCCAATCGATTTGTGTTACTTTATGCGCACTTTATTATTTTCCGGGTCGCTTTTTCATTTGTATATTAGAAGGAAATGAATAAACTTTTGAATTCAAATTGGTTCTTTTTAGCGCTGTATTTATGATTTTAAATGTGATGATTAAATCTGCTTAATGACATTTCATTTGTTTAATGATATTTCCAAGTTATATATATATATATATATATATATATATATATATATATATATATATATATGTATATGTATATATATATATATGTATATATATATATATATTATATATATATATATATATGTATATATATATATATATATATTTAAATGTTATTCAATAAATGCAATTTTAGTGCGTTCTCCAGTTAAAATGTAAGACTTTAACAATGGTACCGTATGAAAAATAATTTATTTTCGTTTTCAAACTTAGTTATTTTTCTTTATTTAATGTTGATATGCTAATTTTTTAAATTTATTTTGTGGCCGCAAAAAATTAAAGTTAACTAATTTTAATAAAACTTAAAGATATTAACTCTAAGAAGTATTCCGGTTTAGATTTCAGCCAAAACGATAAATTAGAGCTAACTAAGAACAGAAATAATAGGGTTTAGCAAAAATTTAAACTGTTATAAATAGTGCTTTGCTTTGAGACCTGAATTATGCCTCAGGAAATAAATAGTATCAATTTATTTATTACCCAAAAATCTTCCACTCACGTGGAGCATGTAACCATGCAGACCTATAAACTGTTGGTATACTGTTGTATTGAAAACTGCCAAACCCTTTATTTCGATGGGGACATGTATGTCTTTTGCATAGCTCTTTTTGATCTCAGCTTGATTTTGTGGTTACTATCTGAAATTCTTACTATACTACATATTTCCATATGACTGAGCGAGTGCACGAGCGATATATAAACACATTATAATATCGCTTTAAAAAACAAAATATAACTACTATAAAGCAATTTTGCCATTAAAATATAGCACGTGATACAGTACTCGTATTAAACTACCTATAGTGTTTCCTATGCACGGGAGATCGACTGGCAGCTCTGGACTCTTGTACCTTTTCCACCGCTCAAACCGGTCCCGATATCACATATCTTGTAGTTATTACGAGAGACTATTTCTCATACATGCTCTCTGAATATCGACTAATACTTTAGGACCAATCAGTTAAAAGCAATTAAGCTAATTGTTATTTGTATATTTTCTTTTATAAACTTAAAAATATGTTATATTAAGTCGATTAAATACTTAAATCGTTTCTTTATAAATTTGAACTTTTAGTATCACAAAGCTAGTCTCATTTAAAAAAGTTCATCTCAAGTAAAAGCAGTTAAAGCAAATGTTATTTAACTCTTTCAATTACTGAACGAAAATATATCTATCCCTCTGGCATTAGCAATCAGATAGTCAGATTTAGTGTCTTTCATCGTTTTTTTTTTAAATCGTGTTCTCTGGATGATTTTGCTAATCTACAGATAATAATAATGGATTCACAGCAGAAATTTTGATTTTTTTAATATTAAATCACGTTAAAATTGAAACTGTGAATAAATATATATATATATATATATATATATATATATATATATATATATTAACCTGATCATTATTAGTATCGTGTTTGAAAAAGAAATTATAGTGGGCTGCTTTTTTACATGAAACCATTTAAGACACAAACTAGTAATGAGATTCAGAAACTCTGTTATTAAATTTAATGAAGAAGCACGAGTTATTAATGTGTATCTTTGTTAATTCTCTTCATTTTATTTTATTTTACCAGAAACCAGCTTTTTCAATCCAGAGCCTGAATTTTTATGAAGGCCAGCTAAAGTTTGATTTTGCTAAATGAAGTTATTTCTCTTCACTTAGAAAAATCAAACTTTATAAAAATTAAGCCGTCATAAAAATTCAGGCTCTGGATCGAAAAGATCGGAAAATTTCGTAAACAATTTAATTAAAATTTTCACTTTTGCCATGTCATGCCTCTATTTGTTATGAAAAGATTGAGCAAACCACGGAATGAAGTTTAATTAAAGGTGGATATTATTAAATTGAAATAAGAATAGTGCTAAATGTTAAGATAAGTCAAAAAGTAATATACGAAAATTTTCTAGTAAATAAAAAATTATTTTTTTACAATAATCACCTTAAAAATGTATTCGAGGTGATAGAATAGTTAATAATAATAATTATAGTTAATAATAATAATCAAAATTAATTTTTTTAAATTATTATGTTAAGATATTGATTAAAAAAAATTGACGTTAGTAAAGCTCACCCTTTGCTTTACAATTTCGTTTTTAGCCGTTCGACTTTTTGTTTCGATGTCACAATTTGTATTAAGTAGCATTTTTAAATTCCAATACTTTTATTTTTTTTTCCTAACTTTGCCTTATCTAACCTAACCTAACTTTATTGTTAACTCCTTAACCTTATTTTTGTGAAATGTCTATTTCAAGAATACACACTCTGTGTTACTAGATTATACACGTGGCTATATTTGTATGTACAAGCCATACGGCAACTACGCGTTCAAACTGTGGCCGGTTGTGCTAGCCACCTCGCATTTTCCGAAATATTAAATAAGAAGTAATTTAAAATTTTCACTTTTATTTTGAGATCAAAATAATTTCAATGACACTTTGCATGAAAAAAAACAAGCAAGACGTTCAGGCTCTAGAAGGAAATAAAATATCTTGCTTATATATGTGCAGCTCAAAGAAAATAGATTCTATTTCGCTTTTTCAGATGGTAATAGTACACATTAAATATTTTTCTATTAATTAAACGAACTTTCTAGGCAAAGAGTTATGTTTATATTCAGACCATTCTAGATTTTCTGTTTGAAAGGTATTCATACTTTACTTTTATTATTTAAAGATCAGTGAAATGCACTGATTGTTCATTATTACATTATTTTAATAACAGACAAGTTTAATATTTTAGTGACCTTTACCTTTTAAAATACATGAGACTAGTATTTTATTTTAGGGTTCCTTACATCAAAAGCGTAAAAGGAACCCTTATATCTGTCTGTCTATCTGTCAAGTCCGTCTGTCTATCTGTCAAGTCACTTTTTCTCAGAATAACGTGGAGGTATCAAAATGAAATTAATATCAACTATTTAGTTCTATGCTGTAAAAAAATCAAGCTTCTAAGTTAACATTTAAGTTAATAAAAAAATGAAAACTAAAATACGGTCATTTATGCCGCATATTTTGGCACTCACAAGTAAATCAAAACCTATACTTCTCGTTGACCTAGAATCATAAAACTGGACAAGAAGCAAGGCCTCACAGCACAAGTATAGGAAAAAATCTGAAAATTGTTCATTTTTAGGTATTTCATATAAAAAATATATTTTTTAAAGTAGGCTATATATTTTCATTCTAAAAAATCAAAAATAAATAGTTTATGAGGAATATTATTTACCATGTTTATAAATACCTAAATGTGTACGAAATCCTCGTGGTGCGAGTTCTACTCATGCTTGACAGGTTTTTTTTTTAATTGGCTCGTCCGTATAGAACATTATTATTTTTACATTCGTGCTCCTCAAAAAAAGGGACCCTTATAATCCCATCCACTTCATCCAGTCACACAAATGCGTTTGTCGGTCTTTTTTTCAGAAAGTTTCTAGGTAAAAACTTGAAATTGAGCATAGAAATAATGTATATCGTTCCTTTAATATTTCAATAGGCACATTTATACGAAAATTTCAAAGGAGATGAATAAAATCAATTCATCAATTAAGGGAGGGTTCTAAAGTTCCCAAAATAATTTTCTTAGAATATTATATAATTCTGAAGATATAATCGATGATGCCCACAAAACATATTCATCTTTTCCCTCTCTTTGCCAAAGTATTAGTAACAGCTTTAGATAAAATATGAGAACAGCGTTACTAGAAGTGTAAATAAAGATAATGCAATGACAGTTTTAGGTAAAATTATGGAGAACAACGTTACTAGAAGTGTAGGTAAACATAATGCAATGAGAGCTTTAGGTAAAATTAGGGAGAACAGCGTTACTAGAAGTGTAGATAAAAGTTTACCGGAAAACCAATGCAATACTTTTAAATCTCATATGTTTTGAGAAATTCCCAATATGTTCTGCTCATGGGGAAGATTTAATACGCAATTAATTTACGTACTCAAAAATAATAATAACAAATATTATAATAATATATTTGAAATATGATATATACTTTGTACTTATAAATGTTTATATGTGCCTAAGTTTATATGGTGACCTTGAAGTGCTGCAAGTATGACCACAAGTTTTAATGATAAAATTAAAAATAAATGCTGCAGTAATCATATAATTATAATAATATTGAATAGCTTTGCCAAAAGGAAAGGAGTTTGAAATCATTATCCGTACCTTTTTTAATCGTTTATTATATATTCTTCATTTGTACATCAAACATTAGGTTTAGTTTAAACAACTATTAAATCCTCCAACTCTGTGCAATCGTAGCTTCGAAGTCGGTGCACTATATTAAATTTGCATAATGTACCCTCATAAGATAAGCTTTACCTGGCGTCTGCGGTTTCGATCACCGCAACTAGCAAGTACCGCCTCGAGTAGAACTCAATCAAGTCTCTGAATGTGGAGAACTTAATCAGACTTGGAGATATCTTAGTCATTCAATTTAGACTTAATGGAGAGCTGAATTATTTTTAATTTTTTAAAGTTGAGTTTATAAAATATGCTTGTTGTAATAAATAATCCTTAATATTATCGATCAGTTTATTAATTAAAAATACTCAATAAAATTAAGATGTTTAAAGAGTAAAAATTTAATTCATTTAATGCATTATTATAATATACATAGTGTTCGAAGTTTGTACTGAAAAGTAGGGGCATGTTATTGTAGAAATCAGTTTTTGCACAGAATTAATTTATTTTTAGAAAAAAAAATTAAATGTTTGCCTAACTGCAGAGTCAATACATTATAGGTGAAATATTTTTGTAGTGAGCGATTCAATAACGTTAATTTAATTAGCATATTTTAACATTTTTATTGTAAACAAATATACCAATAGTTAAATAACTATCTTCTGACTAGCATCCAAATGCTGATTATAATCTTCAATTATACGCCACTGTACTACAGATTATATCTCTTCCTGCATCGTATATTCAACGCAGAACTACAATTAATTAATCAGTGAACTAGTCAATAGGTTCTTCTGATTAATTAATTTAAATAATAGACTATCGTCATAGTAGTCGAAAACAACTGTTGATCTGATTTACCACAATGTTTATTAATGACTATGCTGTTCCTTTCTCATTAACTTGAAGAGACTTTTTGTTTGATGAACATCTAGAATGACATCTTTAAGAATTATGTGACTCCCACAATTTTCTTCAAAATATACTCTAACGGTTGAAAGATTTCTTCCGATGGAAACTTGCATTATTCTGATTTAAATGAACATTTACTGAATAACTTGGAGAGACTTCTAAACTTGTGTATCCGATACATTATACAAAAATGAAACTATATATCTAATCATTGATTACCAGTTAGGTTGAGATTTGTGGTCGACTCAACCTCCATCTCATACGTTTTTAACTGATATTCTGAATCCCTTTACACTGCCGTATCTTCAATGTTTTCCTTAATCCTTTCTTTCGATATCCTTAATTCTTTTAGACTGCCGTATCTTCAATGATTCCAATACCTGTCAACCTTTGATGAATCCCGTTTGATAATAATATAATTGATCTTGAATTACATCGTAGAACGCCCAAGCAAAGAATTGCGTATATGCTATCAAAATTAAGTAATTACCAACATTCAAAGGGCACCCTCATTGCCTATAATTAAAAGAAGGTGAATCATAATCTGCAGATCGAAATCCCTTCTATATCCAAGTATATATATATATATATATATATATATATATATATATATATATATACAACGTTGTTTTATGTTGTCATTATTTAGCGTATATTAATCATTTATTGTTTATCTATTAAGTTTCGTAAGTATTGAAATAAAATATAAAATAAAGGATATTTTTATTGTTGTGTAATGTGAATACGCAATCATGTGTTTAAATATGAAAGTTATTTACATAACAAATATCAGCAAAAATTACATTATTTTAGAATATTAGTTAAAAAATGTTTTCTCATATAAAAATAATGTACAGTGCAATATTTAAATAGAAAAACTTTTGCTAAATAAATTTAAATATGTTAAAATTGGTTATATAATATATTATTAATTCGCCTATCGAAGGGGTTAGGATTACATAATGTCCTGGAGAATTTAAAACAACAAAAAACCCCCATATAACACAATCTCTAGCAAATATAATCAATCAGACAAGTACCCGGTGTTGCTCGATTTTTTTGAACTTCCGCCCCCATAAGGTTTAAGGAAGTGTTTCGGAAGTAAATGTGGAAAATTTCGGGGAAATCGGATGAAAATTTTACTGATCTATATATAATATATACTAGTATGTATGCCGATGTTTATGCAAAGTGATTATGTAAATATATGTATATATATATATATATATATATATATATATATATATATATATATGTATATATATATATATATATATATATATATATATATATTATATATATATATATATATATATATATTCAAACAATCGATAGAGTGCTAGCGCGCAATGAAATCAGGAGAACGATCACATCGATTGTAGTATTGTGGATCATGATTCAAAAACATATTTAGTTGAATGACAACACATAATTACGTCTATGTGACATATTTTAAACTTAATATAAATATATAATTCTATTAAGGATATTGGATTTACACAGGTGATATTTGACATAATAAGCCAAGAAAAATATAAACGTTAAAGGGAAAAAATCATTTCACAACTAGTTCAGTTGCTTTTGTATATTCCAATTACATACACTGAACTTAAACAATAAAACTGTGTACTCAGTAAAGTGGTAAGATCGATAAAAGTGGGGTCGCTACCAAAATTCCCTCTCAGCGCTGCAACACAACGCAACACTCGCCACCTCAATATTCAGCCATATTGAACACATCTCAAACATGGCTAAGTGCCATTAACACACAACATGTTGGTTGCTGTGTCAGTATTAGGCGCGACAACTTTACTTAGAGTATGGTTAGTGTTTCTACCTTACTATCGTTCGAATTAAGTTTCTTCAGAGTTAAATAAAATCTAAAGATTTCATATAAATAAATAGTTACTAAACTTTTGATTACATTGTTAATCTACAAAATAGTAAAAAATACTACATGTAATGCAAATAGTTCTTATTTTTTTTTAGTTACTTCTTTTTTCACAATTAAATGAAACTACGTGATGTAGTATTATTTCTACTTTCTTTAATTTCTTTACCACGATCTAGGTTTCGTTGTATTACAAAAATTTAAAAAAAATATATCTTTGCTAATAGCCCACCTGAAGATGTTATAATACAAGGAAACCTAGGTCATGGTAAAGAAATTAAAGAAAGTAGAAATAATACTATATCACGTAGTTTCATTTAATTGTGAATAATGAATTTCTACAAAATTAACACCAAATATATTCAATACTTCTTTTTTGTTATATTCTTGTCGCTATATTTATTCAGTTTGGTACGAAAAAAGATGAACTGCAATTTAAAATTCGCGAAAACTAGAAAAAATTAAAGCTTTTTTTTACAATATTTTGCCAAATAAGAAAACACAAAAATAAAATTATAAGTCAGAGCATCAGCAGAATACGATTACTTTTAATTTACCACATGCGATCATGACTGGATCATATACCACGTTTATTTTAGTGTCATGAGAGGAATCACTGATGGCATTTAGTCTTATGTTCCAACGGTATGGCCTGTCTCTACGAAAGCGGGTCCTGGTTAGATAACGAATGCTGCATTAGCGCATTCGTTATTTATATATCGTATATCGTTGTGACATATTTCCGTTGTATATATATATATATATATATATATATATATATATATATATATCGTATATTGTTGTCATATACTTCTTTTGTAAGATGTTTATAGTTTTTAATAGTTTAATAAAAAATACTGCATAACCTTAAATACCTAGAGTTGCCTAAATATGTATGAAACCATCATGGTGCAAGTTATCCCCGTGCTTGACAGGTTTTATAACGTGTAATCCGTTTATTATTACCTGTGAGACGATACGTTGAATTTCGTTTATATCTCCATCATCCAATATTAGATTACTAGCGTAGATCATACTGCAGACGTATTCAGTTTAATATATTTGGTCCTATAATGTTTACCACTACTTACAGTATTGCAAAATTTACAAATAATATTTTCATTTATTTACTACGGGTAAATACCGTCTTTCAAAGAATATACGCTTTTCCTTCATTGGAAAATATATTGCTTATTTTTTTACTTTGATAACATTTAATGTAATTGGGACTACTTAGGTTTGTCAACATATCTATAAGGCCAGCAATTTAGCCATGCTATTTCTTTCCTATAAGTACCTGTGGAATGATAATTACAAAGTTATTGTAGAAACAGAACAGGATACGAATGAGCTGCTAATTTAAAAAAACTGATTATAATTAGTAGCTTTATAGTTGATAAAAAAGTGTCCCAGATTTTAACAGTAATGATACCATGTATGGTTTTGGTTAATGTGGTTAATATACGAATATCTTTAATTAATTTAAATACCAATGTTCACAGTTCCCATTTTATCTTTTAAAACCTAAAATCGTTCCAAAAAATTTAGCGAAGTGTACAGTTTTTCAATGGCTATGTATTTTATTTTAATATTATTAATTTTAGAGGGAGTGCTTAAATAATTTAAGTATAAAATCGTATAAGTTTGAATGAGAGTATTGTTAATAATCTACCAATATCTTTATTTCTACACTATAATATAGATTATTGTTATTAATTTAAATTAAAATTATTATTAAAACACTATTTTTCTTTATATTCTTTTGATTTTTTATTATTGAACCCCTTTTTTTCTTAAATTTAGTAAAGTTGAAATAATTGCAAATTTTAGATTAATACAAATTCTAAAGTACTTTTTTAAATATAATAACTTTTCGGTCTAATGTTTTTAAAGACGTCACATGTAATAGACATAAAATTATTTTTAACGTATTCAAATTAGAAATATGTAAATTGACATGATGGTAAACTTACTTTATAACGGTAATCCGTTTTGCTATTTAATATTTATTGTATAATTTGGCTTGAATAATAACGTTCGGTATGACTTTACGTCTCGTATGAAAGTTATCTTGTGTTTCAGAGCGGTATTGTATATTTCTACTGTAAGTTTTTGATGCCATATCCATTGATAAAATGTATTATTGAACCGCCTTTGTGATTCATTCTGCCACTTCTGTATTTCTTATCTTTGTACCTTACTGACGGAAAACAAACAATATTTAGTGGGAAAATTCATATTTTAATCGTATTGTCCATATTTACGATGAACTCACATTTAATATATACGATTATGATAAAGAGTGTCTGTAGTATAGTGAAAGCAGTGTTCTGTCTGTGACTGTCGAAAAACCAGGTTGTGAATTATTGCAGAATGAAATCAATACCATCCTCGAACGAAGCGTAACAAACGGCTTTAAACTCAAACAAATATCCGGTAGTGGTTTACATTACAGTAACCGTGTGTTCCTATTGAGTATGGATATCGAAACGTGCCCATGCTGACTCAATATAG
This sequence comes from Druceiella hillmani, assembly GCA_039881145.1. Taxonomy (NCBI): domain Eukaryota; kingdom Metazoa; phylum Arthropoda; class Insecta; order Lepidoptera; family Hepialidae; genus Druceiella; species Druceiella hillmani. Next base: position 23,846,084 of record JAYKKI010000014.1, read on the forward strand.
CTATTGAGTTGAGAGTCAGATTTGATTTACACCTAACTTTTCGTGTATGTTTTACAGTTATAATAAATAAATGATTTAGAATGTTTCATTTCAAGTTACTTTTTGTTGGAAACTTTCAATATATTTCTATATTTATTTTCGGTACGTACTTTCAATATGAATTAAATTGGAAACTAATTTAATTACCTAGAACTTACGCAAAATCAAATAACGTCAGATGATTGAAAATATTTAATATACATTTCTCTGATAGCTGGACATGAGGCAGAGAGTTTCTCTTTTTTAATATCACCCTTTTATTGGTCGACGAATTTCATCTCTTCGATCTGAGGTGATGATATATTTCACTTATGAAATTTATTTAACTGAAAATTTTACCATCAAATGACAACATCCTTTTTCGCTCGATTAATCTAGAAAGTATTTTCCATAAAAATTTCAAGTTTTCAGTGGTATCAATTTGCTCAGTTTACAGATGTTTCATTATAATTTTATACTTCTTTCCACCTGATTAGTAACAGGTGGAAAAAATTATTTTGCAAGTAAGATTTTCAAATTTTCAGGAGAAGAAAAACAAGGAATTATTGTTACTTTTAATTATATAATGGTTTACTTGTCACTTATTACTAGATCCTTTCTCTTACAATGACGAAAACATTTACGTTATTCTCTTTACAGCGAATGTCACAAACGAAAGAACCGCCGGTGATAGGAACCTTATTCTCCCAATGTATTTAGGTTCTGGTCGACATACTTTCTTCTGTTGAGGCTCGCTTATATCTGGGGAGTGGCATTGCATTGAAGGTTTTGTTACCTTTAAAAATATATTTATTTAAAAACTGTCAAAGCCTTGCTTCTATCCTGTGCATATATATATATATATATATATATATATATATAGAGCATATATAAGTAACAAAATCAAGTATATAGCACAGTTTTTATCAGGTGGACTTTTTGTAAATTAAAATTATAAGCTGATGATATGTTTAATGTGTGTTTAAATGCTTTTGGAGTAAATAAATATCACTCTGGTGTGATTTTAATATTTTGAACACTTTTTTTTCTAAAACCTCCCTTTTCTTTGTGTTGGTGCTCCATTAGCCACAACCACCTTAAGCAGTTAAACAGAAAACGTTGAATAATACCTTTCTCCCTTTTCTAAGTATGTATTTTAATTAAATAACACCTCTGACCTTTACGTTAAAACTAATCTTATTGTAATCAAATACCGGTCATAGGTATGGTATTGTAACCCGGATTATTATTGAAAAATTCAAAACATCTCTTACAATTGCCACTCTTCGTTTCAGAAAAAAAGGAACCTGTATGCCATCCTCTTTCCTATCAAATTATCGCCAATACCTTCTAAAGATTTTCGACCCATTGTTATATCCAGGTAATATAGCACCTTTATCGTTATAAACATTTATATTAACTTTAATCTGATTTCAAAATTAGGCACAGTATCTTAAATGTTTTAGCGAAAGTCATATATGATGTACTCTTAGTCGCGAATTACACCCAACTCATTGTATTTATATTTCATTCAGAAGCAATTTATTTTTCCGCAGCTAAAATTATTTCCATAACTCCGTTAAATTTCAAATTCTCTTAACTTATGTGAAGTGTTTAAATAAATCTCAATATTAATTATATTCAATTAACTCAAATTTTTACGTAAGTATATATGTGAAATTTTCAATTACCTATTTTTCTTGGAATGGTCTATCAGCCAGTATAACTAATCAGGGGGGCTCTTTTTAAACTCTCTTTTCTTTGATGAAATTGTTAAGCACATATATATTATTGTTAATTGTTTTCAATTAAGTATATATGTGAAATTTTCAATTACCTATTTTTCTTGGAATGGTCTATCAGCCAGTATAACTAATCAGGGGGGCTCTTTTTAAACTCTCTTTTCTTTGATGAAATTGTTAAGCACATATATATTATTGTTAATTGTTTTCAATTAAGTATATATGTGAAATTTTCAATTACCTATTTTTCTTGGAATGGTCTATCAGCCAGTATAACTAATCAGGGGGGCTCTTTTTAAACTCTCTTTTCTTTGATGAAATTGTTAAGCACATATATAATAATTGCTGTTTTCATACTGATGATAAATAAAGTTAAGAAGCACATGTTTAAAATTGATACAGTCAATTCCAGCAATGACTTCCAGTAATGTTTTCCAGTGCATTCAACTCATACTTATTTGCACCCTAAATGGATCTGATCGATGTTACTGAACGATATAATTTTACTAAAATTTTCTATTGAGGCTAAAACTGATGGCATACATGTACACATCCTTAATTTTTACCGAGACGCAGTTATTATAGTTATTACCGGAAACTGTTCTATATAGAAAATTGCTAGGAAATGTTGGCTGCGATTGGAAAATGCTAACGGGATGGTTTAAATAAATGTCTGTCATTTAGCTGTAAGCAAAAAAATGGTCTGATATTTCAACGGGTTCGAAATTCCTTTCGCTAACACCATTAAAGTATGATCCTCTATTTAGGCTCGTTTTTTCTGAGGCTTCTAGTATTACCGTAACAATAATTGATAATTTATTTGTACTACGTTTTACATGGTCTTTAGTATGTTCTCCTGGTTGCTATATTTTACAAATACATTAAATCAAAATACAGAAAATGGCTCAAATAATAGATGTTGGTATTTAGAAATATCATATTTGCTACATATGTTTTTTATTTATAACTTTATTATTGTTTTAAAAATCCATTCAGAAAATTATTTACTTAAAATTTAATATCCCTCAGTTTAAATGCTAGAGCCTTAAAAGATTCCTTCAGTAAGATACAACTTTAATAATACCATATATTCTATTATTTCATAAGTAACCATACTTCACTTAGTATCAGGACAAGGTTCGATGCTTTCATCCACTTCTACTTCTTTAACCTTATTGTTTAAAAAGCTGACCACAAAATATAGACATAAAGTATTGTAGCTGAATTATATTGCCAAAGAGAAGGCACTTTCCTGACTTAATTAATAGGTCGACTTAAAAATAAAAATTATTTTGAGTTTAAATTTAGTTGGTGCTAAACGTTCTTTCTACATGTTAGGAAATTTAAAAAAAATTAGTAAGCTTGATATCGTGTCACTCAAGTTTACGGAAACCTGATAATTGCATGAAAAAAAAATATTTCTTTATATCTATTCAATAAATAGTGATAAGTTTTCACTATTTCCTTTTTTCTAGTTTTCTCTAAGATATGTTGGATAATGATTTGAAAATCAGTTTCAGTTAATACCTTTTTTCATTAATTCCTCTGTATGTTCGAGTTATGCTTTGCACGGTTTTCTTTAAATTCTAGCAAATAAATATATATATATATATATATATATACATATATATATATATATATATATATATATATATATATTACACTCGCGTAGCAATAATTTCTTGCAAGATCAGCATTTAGCAGGTTGATACCCTTGATGGAGTCAGTTTAATGACGATCGAAAATAAATTTGTTAATATATGCCACAATCACATATCCGTTTAAATATTATATAATAATATACATTATATTCATTAACGTTCACTTCAACATATTTATCGTCATATTGCATAGGACATTAATAAGTAAATATAAAAAAACATTTACTCAAATCACTTTCAAGTGTACGAAGTTCCGATGACAGGATAATTCATACTCAGGCGGTAAATTATATATTGCACTTTGAAAAATTACCTTAAAAAATGTCCAAAAATCATTTCGCTACAATAATATTGTCATAAAAAATTATCTATTAAATTTTGTCTTACAATTTTTTATCGTTCCATGAATATTAAGTATTATTCGAAATTATATTAAAGTAATTTATATTCTCAGAGAATGTACAGGTAATCAAATTGACGAACGGTGAAATTGTGTTTAGAACAAAGTGGAAAATTAGCAATTTTCAATGGTTGAAAAAAAAGAAAAGAGAAAATGAAGTATTAACTATAATGTTATTTGTACTCGTATGCACGAATATACTTAACTCTTAATAATATTTTGATGAAATAATGTGGTCGCTCATTCCTTGTGCCTTGTTTTATTAAGTTTCGGTCAAGCAAATACTTTTATTTAATTATTTTTTTCATATTAAGGTTTTGAATATTTAATAATCCGTAGATAAGTCTATTTACCAAACATAAAAACCTAAAGTTTTATTTTTGTAAAATAGATATTATTGTAAGGAATATAATGGAACATATTAGGCATCATGGTATACTTAATAGTCTTTTTTGGGTGTCTGAAGCCTTAAATATTTTGACAAAAACTCCATATAATATAACATTAAAGCGAGACTTATATTTTTTTTCTTTATCTACTTTTTTGTGGAATGTTTGATATCAAAGAATTATTATTAATCTATTTTGCAATTGATTTACTTAACGAAGCTTTTATTAAAGTAGCGAAGACAGTAGATAAAATACATATTATATAAGTTCATAACTAGAAGAGAGTAATGTTTAAAACTAAATTAAACATGATACTATCTTCTTCACCAAGAGCAGAAGAGTAAATATCAAGCAAGTGTTTGAAATGTCACAATATCTTTTGCATAAGCTATTGTGACATATCGCGCTCCGTAAATATTACAACGACTACGATGATACATTATTCCTTAATTAACTGGTGGGTGGTACAAAGATATAAATAGAAAGAATAAATTCCTCAAATCATTACATACAATAACGTTTAAATAAGAAATTTGTAATTTCACAAATACAAGGAAAATACGTTATCGTAATAAAAAACTTGCTGAGATAAATTGAAGAAGCTCGAATTCGATGGGGTAACCATTAAGTATTGGAAACTTGCCTTGAATAACATCCTCCTGAGTGATCAGGTCCTCTCGGTTACAATATGCGACTAAAATATTTATTGAGCCAAGTGAAACTAGCCCAACCAATGGGGTTACTGTTGGGCGTTGAAAAAGTCCCATGACTAACTTTCAGCTTCATCATCAGATCGTTCCGGCTACAATATGTAATTAAAGAACTCGTTGAAGCAAGTCAAATAGGCTGAAATTCTATAGGTTTACTGTTAGCAATTGAGAAGTATCACTACATCCTTCTCCCATTTAGTATAGTGTCATCAGAATTCTATAAGTTGGTAAAGTTTCAAATCAATACGACGACTAGAAGTGTGTGAAAAGAAATCCTAAAATTGACATACAATGTAACAAAGTTACAGGTCAAACTCATAGAAACCTGTTAAAAACTACATATACTCAGAATTGACTATATAGCAACTTTTCAAAGTTAAGCCTATTCAATATATCAACCTGGAGAAGAAGCTGAAATGCATTCTATTGTAATATTGATATATTATTAAATAATAACATTTAAATTTCGGATAAGAATGTTACTATTGGATAGTTCGGCGGAAAAATATTATATAATAAGAAAAACGAGAAAAAGATGCTTGAAATGTTTTCTCTCTCTTGTTTTTAAATGATTTGAAAATAATGATAAGATATGCTTAAAAATATTGTTGAAAAACTATATAAAATAAAAATAGTCATAATATGTTTTTTATTATTGTGTGAAATTTTGAATATTCAAATCCTTTCAAAATATACGTGTAGATATTTTGTGTCTTCGTAAGATAAAATGCCAAGTATAATATTGTGGTAACAAAACCCTGTTAATAATGTCGTATAATTTATCTTTAAATCTTAGAAAAAGAAAATAATACGTCGGTCACATTTATTATTCAAGAAAAATACACTAGGTTATACATCATAGCCTTAATTTTCCGAAAGTCCATCTTTTTCAAAGGTAAGAAGCCAAACAAAGTTTTGAAACTTTTCTCTGGCCTATATAGCTGTACAAGTTTAAGTTAAAGTAAACTGAGTTAAGGACTTTAAATGTCCAATATAAAATAAGTTAAAAGTCTTATGGACGATAAGGAAATGTTGTGGCATTTGAAAAAATGGATTCAATTTTTAATTGTTTATTTTTTTAAATTTCTTTCCCTCGTTTGTTTAATAAAATGACAGTGATGGAATATCGTGTTACATTTATTATTTTAATAATGTATTTACTTTCGTATATTTGTTATTGATATGTCTACTAAAGAAACAGGCAGATTTTTGGTATTTATAAGTATGTTATAAATTTGAATTCTGGAGGAAAGTCGCAAATGTTGAAAATCTATACCAAATAAAATAGAATAGTGAATAATGAACAGAATATGTTCAGAACAAGAAGAAAACTTTGATAAACAATAGAGTCAGCGAGAAGAAGGTGCAGTTCGTATATCTAATTCTAGGGTTTTTTCAAGAACACACTTTGTCAGAAATAATTATTGTAGGTTCAAAATATTCTAATCACATTTATAGATTAGATCGACTATTAGCGTATTAATTATATAATAGGATTTATGCAGAAAATTTCTTCAGATAAATATATGCCGAAAATGTTGTTCACCATATTTCTTAGTTGTAAACCATCACATATTTTACACATCTGGAATATACGGAAATGTAACTTTCAGATATTTTATAACATCCATATTTTTTTTCGATGTTTGTATAATAGGAAATTATGTAAAATATAACATAGGTTTTTACAACAAAAAGTTACTGATAATTGAAATATTATTTTATATAGGCGACAATTTATTTTTAATACCAATTTCTGTTCGAGACATTTGAAATTCATTAGTGAATATTGGTCTTTTTCAGGTATATTAAGGGGCAGTAAAACTAATGGGTAGTAAGTAGCCCAGAAAATGTTTAACATTGCTCTGTTAATAGCGTAACATATTTTTTATCTAATATCTGACATCAAGCGAGGAGTTTTCCAATTGTAGTCCTTTGGTGATTATCTCAACCCTAGAACAACTAACATGTGTTTCATTAAAACACGATTGGTGAGTGAAGAATATTTCGTAGTTCGTTTCAATATTTTTTTGTATTACCTAAAAGTTTTTTTAAAGAAGGAAATTTGCAAGAGGAAATAAAATATTAATTTCATTACTTGTTGATTCCATTGGTAATTTAATTTCCAAGTATTTATGGCATTTTGATACATAAAAATCTTTGAAAATTGTATACTTGTAGGTGTATAGGTGTATACTACCATAAATTACTTATGAAAAGCATTGTCGAATGTTCGAAGCAAACATTTTCATGCTCCACCATACTTTGTAGGCTCACTTTCCATACACACACAAAACTTGCAATAGTCGATAATATACTGTAACAAGTCATCTATCGTACCGTATTTCTCAATTCTATAATTATTTTTACAGCTTACAATACAATCTTGAAAATATTTTTCATCACTAGCGCGTTCTCTATATGGTCATATATTTTAGTAAATGTACTTTATCAGTAAGCAGAATCACAAATTTTTACATCGAACTAGTTTTGCGAAAAACCGCTGTGACAAAACATTAAAATAAATAAAAGTATGTGTAGGCGTGTGGTCAATAAATATGTGTGACCATTTAGCCGCGCGTAGAAGCCATTCTTTGCTACGTCTGGTTAAACACCCACTGGATCGCAGTTCCATGTAGGGTTAAGGGAAGAATACAAAATTGCTACTTTGTAAAATAATAAAGCATGCTTTTCTAACACAAAAGCATGCTTTATTATTTTACAAAATATTTTTTGTTCTTGAAACGGGGTGGGAGACAATATGGTAATAACGTGCACACTTTAGGGTTAAATGAGATTAGTACTTAGAAATAATTTTAATTGTAACTGTAGGTACTAATAAATACTACTCAATACATCTATTGTAAATAAAAAAATACTAAAAATGATACTGTAAAAAAAAAGTTATAGTTACAATAAAACTTAAATATCCTGCACGTTTTATCACTATTTTCGGCTTAAATGACCCGTGGAAAAAAAGATTTTCCCGTATCTGCTTTCATAAATTTGAAATGCTTATTAAGTTAAAAAAAACGTGTTTTGTAGCAAAATTGATAAATACAAATTATGTTAAACATTAGAAAAATAATGTAACTCTTTCAAATGAATGAAATGCTTTGTTTTCTTGGGCAACTCCGGCCGTCCCTTGATTGCGGTCGACGATACTGTCATAGCCCGGCAAATAGGCATTATTTCATTTCGTACATCATTTGGGTGAGAATTAGGATGGCCTCCAGTCTTTACAAGGATATCAAAACATCTTGATTTCATTAAAAGAAAATACTAACGTAATGGCTTTCTATAATTTTGATGAGCTGTGACCTCTCTTTGTATAATATTCCAAATAAATTGAAACAAAATAATTCAAACAAGCCATTAACAGTAATTATATCTCAAATAAGTTTAATTAAGCAACTGATAAAATAAAATGAGGCCCAGAAAATAAAGTGTAAAATGTTTGTATGTTGTGATTTAATGAATTTGATAAATACATGTATTTCACAAAATACAATTTTTCTTCATTTTCTTTTTTGAGAATAAATAAAATATTTTGTTAGGAAAAACCGTTGAACCGTTCATTACATTTCCTATTGTTTTTTTATGTCTTTTAATAAAGTAAATTATCTACCAGAGAAATAAAGTTTTAATTCCTCGCTTAAAATTTTTCGTATTAATATAGTAGGCAATATATTGTTCAGTAGTCGTATACAGAAAATAAAAAACACATAAGAGGAAAAGTAATGCCTATAGTATTTTAAATACTGAATAAATCATAGGGAATTGTTAAGATACTATGCTATTCAATTTAAATTTAAAGGACAAAGTTGAATTTGTGTATGCGTGTACGGCTGGGTTTGTGATTACGTGTTAGTGTACGCATGCATGCAGTTGTATTCAACGTACAACTAGTTTTTTTATAGTTTATATGTCTTATTTAATAAGCTAATACCAATTTAATTCTTATACGTATTTACAATTCTTTTCCCTTATTGCACCCGACGTTTTATTATCCACTAGTGTTGTGAGTGTGATGGAATTAAATGTAACTGGAGAATTTTACAAGAAATCACCTTTTAATATCGCTTTTGTAACAAATTAGAACAAATTAAATCTTCTAAAAATGATATAATTTTAAACGTTTTTAAATAATTATTTCTAGCAGTGCCTACACTTACCTAACTTTGTTCGCGTTAAATGGAAAAAAAATCCCTTATATATTGCCCCTAGCTATATACTATTAACATACTAAATTTCATCAAAAACTGTCCAGTAGATTTTGCGTGATACTCGCATAAATTAACATACAGACAGATAGACAAAAACTCCAAATAAAGTTTTCTGGCTTCTATAATCATTCTATACGCTGAACCGATCGCTTTGTTTTAAATATACAATTAGTTTTGTTTTAAATATACGATTAGTTTTAATAATACAATTTTAATAATGGTGAAATAATCTAAATTTTTAACGGTTTAACTGAAACACAACTCCAAAGTTTTAGCAAGTATCAACCTACCAATATTCATTACAGAAGTGAAATACAGATCTATAGTAACCAAATATTTCACTCTATGCTAGCAATATTATCATAATTCAACCATTTTCCCGTTTATTCAACTTCATTACTAATCTTTGTTTAAGCTCACAAGTATCGACTGGTATTAAGATGCAATATTTAGATTATGGTACAGTTTTGCGAAATTTTTCTTCTTATCTTCATACCAGTCCGTTTCATAAAAGTCTCAGTAGTGTCTGTGGGAGAGCCCAAAAATTTTCAAACGCATTTGAGGAATATATTTACATAACCACGGAAAATCAGTTAATCCGGGAATCACTTAATTTTTGTTTAAACATTAACACAAAAGCGAATAAAATATTAATACGTCTAATATATTTATTAAAAAAGATATAAAAAATATATAAAAAAAAACAAATGTAATACGCACAGAAAATATGATAAAAGTAAACAAGGTTGCGTATTATTTCTTAAAATGCGAATATAGTTCTATATAATGCATACTTTCTCAGTATGTCTTAATCAGCTTTGCACGATATAGAATACGGCACATAACGGAATATAAGCACAATTATACATTCTTCAATTGTTCACGTTGTAATATCACTTGTTTTGATCGATCCGGGAATAAAACTAATTAAACGGTAACACTTTTCTATTGCAACTTTAGCTATTGCTTTGATTGAAACACGACACGAGTTTTCACCAATAAACTTATCTACTGTGAATTAGTGGTTTCTTTACAACATACGAATAACCAAGAATATCTTGATCTGCAATCAGACCCTGCAGCGGTTCTTTCAACAAAGAAACTTAATGACGGTGAACCACGATATCATATGCTTCACATAGGCATGCTCAGTTGAGGTTTAGTGTAACTGCTGTGAATATCTCAACATGATACAGTGTGACTCCTTGTATAAGAATGCTTCATATTAGTACGAAATGTTGTGACTTTTTTAATCAGAAACTCATTCTCCATATGCTCTGCTTTTTCAGTCAGAAACCCATTCTCCTCATTTCGTTTCTTAGATTCCGTAGTTAGCAGGTATGGAAACAGTAGCCTTATGGTTATTATAAAAGATCCTCCGAATTTTTAATAAATTGCATGCCGGAACTACCTACAGCCATAAATACAAGCAAGAATAATTATATAGGTTCAAACAAATATGTAAATTTCATAATATTTATAATCAATCAATATTAAACCGTGCCTCTTAATTTCTCTGTTCAAACTTAAATTAGATATGAACCTCTAACCTGGGTTCTAAATCAACTTTACAAACATTTTGCGTAACTTGTCAACAAATTGTGTAAACAATTAAATTTGCTCGCGTCAATAAACATGAGCAAATACAGAGCAGATTAATTTGATTGAATTTGAGTGAATCTGTCGTAACGAATACACTTAAAATGTTGTTCCTGTCCCTAGAAAATTCATTAGCCGATTAGTTGGCAGAAAAGTGGTCATTAAAAGTTGAGTTCAAAATTTACTAGATGTCATAATTATTATGCAAGAGGATTAAGATTTTTAAGTTATGTGAAGTAAGGACCATATTTTATTACAAATTTCATTAGAACCTGAAATAAGATACGAAATGATTTCATTAACTCTAAGCTGTGTTTAATGAAAGCTTAGTTGAAAGTGTAAATTATTCCTTAATTTCAAATATTATGTCAAAAATACATTAAACTTTTTAATATGCATTTATGGCATTTTATGGGGATTTTATAATTATTTCAATTTTACATTTATTTTTATTTTCCACAGTCAGGTAATGCAGGGATTTATATTTATTTAACACAGGCATTTTATAGGGATTTTGTAATTATTTCATTACGAGTTTTTCGTGTTTAATTCCACAAAATATAAAGATTTTTGGTCAAATGTTACTTCTAAATTTTAAATTATTTCTTAAATTGGAAAAATATAATAGTACGCTGTAAATATTTAAAACTATTTGGCTTCCCCGTCCATCAATTTTTCCTCTTGTTTAGTGTTCTATAAGAATTTTATACAACTCCCTCTTTTTTATTACTTACCTCATTTGCATAGATAAATAATTTTTTTTGTCCAGTATACTGGCTTTTTTTATTGGGATTTCATATCTTAAAGTCAGCTAACTAAACCTCTTTCTTCCTTTCTCACTGACACGTACACAAGCAATCATACACAAACACACACAAACACATACACACATGCACACAAACACACACAAATACACACACACACACACACAGACAGACACACACACACACACACACACACACACACACATGTACCCCTGTGGGTGGGTGTGTAGACATACGCATCCCCACATATACATACGTGCCCGCGCACACGTACATGCTCACACACACTTACATGCTCACACACATGCACACGCACACACACAAACATGTTTAATTTTGTCCTTTAATTTTAAATTGATGAGCAGAATATCTTAACTATTTCCTATGGGTTTTGAGCAGCCTAACAGTTTTGAGCTCACTATAAGCATTAGTTTTCCTCTTTGGTATTATTGATTACATATGTTACCCTTTTTGGTATTATTGATTACATATGTTACCCTTTTTGTTATTATTGATTACATATGTTACCCTCTTTGGTATTATTGATTACATATGTTACCCTTTTTGGTATTATTGATTACATATGTTACCCTTTTTGGTATTATTGATTACATATGTTACCCTTTTTGGTATTATTGATTACATATGTTTAAAAGTCAAGCAAATTTCTCAAATATTATGAGATTTAGAGTCGCACTTTATTTTTCCGTTAAATTTGTATAAATATCATTTTTTAATATTTTTACTTAAATAGTTTTGAAAATTGAGAGTGAAGATATTTTTGTGAATATTTTTAAATATAACTTCATGAAATAAAATAAAAAAATATTATATGACTAATATAATTTAAAATCCAAAACGACGGATGAAGTTAAAAAATATATTTTATTGTATTTAAATCTTAACTACTGAAATACAGAGGGTTTAACATGCTTTACCGTTGCAATACATTTCAAATTTTTACGCCAAACGGCTCCTAAAAATAAATGACTGTGACAGACGGATACACAGACAGGCAGAAGAGTGATATTTTAAGATTTTTTTTCCTTTTTGAGATACTAAATCCGGCAATTTAGGGACCTAATTGAATACTTGTATGATCGTACTACCTCAGTTATTGTATAATCGTCTTTCTTGATACTGTTAACTATTTTTCTTTTATTTGTTAAAGGAACAGGAGAATAAAATATATGGAAGAACCTAAAAAAATATTACACGAATTCCTCAAATATTCTATAATAACAATTGCATGCAACCAAAATATTTCGATAAAATCCATACCCTATGGCTTCCAGATATAACAATCTTGCTTGAGGTATAATACAATTGCAGTGTAATACTCAATAATTACCATATAAACCAATACGGGTTGCATAATAATTTGATTGAAATTATTTTAGCTTCGTTTCTAAATTGCATCCAAGTTGCATATAAATTGACACAAAAATTATTGTTCGCTCCTTTCATTTTGAAGTTCTACAGAATTTTTAATCGGAAAATTATCTAAAATTAATTAAGATTGATATCATTCTATTTCAAAACAACCACTGTCATATGCCAGACGATTAGTTTGAAGTAAAGTGAAGTAACTTTGTATATTCAAAAAAGAGTTTTAACACACTCACAAAATTACTTTCTGTTTTTTTAATAAAAAATATTTTTTTTCATCACTCTAAAACAGACAAATTCTATGGAAAGTTATTTATGTTGGCATGTACCCTTACCACCTTACTTGTGTTGACCTGTATAACAATTACCTGTATTCAAAAGCGATTACAGCGTGACAAAATTATAACTATACTAGTAAGGGCGACTCCCTTAGAAGATATAAGATCCCTTAAAGATAATAAATTAACCCATAACACATGAAAAAAACTTGTATTTTTCATTAGACATAAAATATAAAGACACCATATGGAAACCTGTTATTAATTTTAATATGTGATTTAAGTTTTATGTATTTAAGTTTGTAAAGCAATACTGTATTAAAATACAGTAGAATCACAAAGTTATGTTTCTCCTTAATAAAATATAATACAAAATGCAAGCTTTCTTTATACAAGTATCCGATAAATTTCTTCTGAATCGTAGAAACAAATCGTCAAAGATATTGTTAAAATTTTAATTTAATATGTCCAACGAGAAAATGTGACTATATTATATATAGAACATGTTTAAAGAAATTTTTGCAAAATTTAGCACGAGTTTATCTTTACAGCACAGACAACATATATCACTGATAAAGGAATGGAAGGGCAAGTGCTATATATAAACCCCAAAGACTTCAAATTATTAATTAATATGTCGGTCTACCTGTGGGGTTAATACAAACTTTAAGGTCGGTAATACAAACTTAAGTCATTTGACTAAGTGTGAGGAGCTTTGCCGCAATAATACTAGATTTTATCCGATATACCGAACATGACAAGAGGTGATATTCTGTCCAAAAAAAAATGTGACTATATTATATATAGAACATGTTTAAAGAAATTTTTGCAAAATTTAGCACGAGTTTATCTTTACAGCACAGACAACAACATGTATCACTGATAAAGGAATGGAAGGGCAAGTGCTATATATAAACACCAAAGACTTCAAATTATTAATTAATATGTCGGTCTACCTGTGGGGTTAATATAAACTTTAAGGTCGGTAATTCCACGAAATACCCTTCAAAATTTAATCCTATATACATAGGTCAGTATTTGCTTATATGTCTCCACGCATAAATAAAACAATGCGTAACTTATTTTTCGACAAAACTTTTGTGGAAAATTTTCAAGTTTTATAAATCTAACCTATACGTATAATAAAATTACAACAGAGGAAATTCTGTACATGGGAAATATTTTAAAGGGGCTGATTGATTTAGCTTACAGAATGATAGTAGAATCCAGAGTTTTTTTTTCTTTTTGCTTTAGTCTTTCTGTCTGTGTCTTAATTTCTTCTTCAATCAAGCAAAATCTACTGTACGAATTTTGGCGAAATTGGGTATGGTAATAATTTATATTCTAGAGCAACATAAATAATATTTTTTATCGGCATGTCATATATTTAAAAAAACTCCTAACTTGTTGAAAATATTACGATATTGTCACAGCCAACGCCATCTATTAGAGATTTTAGTAAATGTTATGCTCATGTATATATTACGATATGGTACAACCAAAGTCATTTATTAGTGTTTTATTGAACTTTATGCTCATAGAGTTTTGAGAAAAAAAAACACAAAAAATTTCTAATAACTTTTCTTATACCGAGAATTTTAATTATGAATGTTATTTTTATTTGAGTTACATTTTAAATATATCACTTCTTTATTGACTTGCTTTTAAAACAGTTGCGACATTATCGAATATCTACCATGAAAAATAACACATTTTACTAATAAATATTTAGGAACGTATATCATAACTCAAAATTATTGAATTGCATGTTGATAAAAAAAATTAAATATGATATGAAAAATTAAAATTTTTCCCACATAAGAATTTTTTCCCACAAAAGATGTCTTTTGCCATAAACCATATTTACTTCATTTTTTTTGTATACAGGTCCACGCAAACGCAGTCGTGTACAAAAAATAATGACTACGTTAGTGAACATATTTCACACATCTAATTTATCTTTTATTATAATGTACTTTTATTATAATGTATTCTTATTATAATCTACTCTTCTTATAATGTACACTTATTATAATGTACTTTTATTATAATGTACTCCTATTATAATGTACTCTTATTATAATGTACTCTTATTATAATGTACTCTTATTATAATGTACTCTTATTATAATGTATTCTTATTATAATCTACTCTTCTTATAATGTACACTTATTATAATGTACTTTTATTATAATGTACTCTTATTATAATGTACTCTTATTATAATGTACTCTTATTATAATGTACTCTTATTATAATGTACTCTTATTATAATGTACTCTTATTATAATGTACTCTAATTATAATGTACTCTTATTATAATGTACTAGCGTGACCCGTGCGAAGTCTTCGCATTATTTATTCCATTATGAAGCTCAGATGACAGATCAAACAAATATTTTACTAAAATTGACATATAGAGGCGCAAGTATCAAAAGCATTGAGCTAAAACGCCACTATATTTATACGTGAGTGGATTTGAAATTAAACAAAAATTTTACCGACCGTCAATCATATTGACGTTGAGCCGTTAGATGGCAGCATTGCTGTTTTGTGTATATAATTTTAATAATTAATTAATTTGCAAAAACAATAGCAATAATACATTTTTTAGTTGTGGATGCCGGTAGAGTAAGCAATTATCTATAAAATGATATATAATTTATGTGGATTAGTTGTGAGGTTTTTTCTAAAAAGGGAGTGTAACATCTTAAAACCTTAGCGTATTAATATATATGATGATTTTTATTATAATGTATTCTTATCATAATCTACTCTTCTTATAATGTACTTTTATTATAATGTACACTTATTATAATGTACTTTTATTATAATGTACTCTTATTATAATGTACTCTTATTATAATGTACTCTTATTATAATGTACTCTTATTATAATGTACTCTTATTATAATGTACTCTTATTATAATGTACTCTTATTATAATGTACTTTTATTATAATGTACTCTTATTATAATATACTCTTATTATAATGTACTCTTATTATAATGTATTCTTAATATAATGTACTCTTATTATAATGTCTTCTTATTATAATGTACTTTTATTAAAAAGTACTCGTATTATAATGTACTTGTATTATAATGTACTTTTATTATAATGTACTCTTATTATAATGTACTTTTATTATAATGTACTCTTATTATAATGTACTTTTATTATAATATACTCTTATTATAATGTACTCTTATTATAATGTACTCTTATTATAATTTACTCTTATTATAATGTACTCTGATTACAATGTACTCTTAACGTTGTCAAATATTCGATCAATCATTTGACTAAGTGTGAGGATCTTTGCCGCAATGATACTAAATTTTAGCCGATATACCGAACATGACAAGAGGTGATATTCTGAATGGAATTGTTCCCGCGGTGTTAATTGTTTGGATGGTTCTGGAAACAACTACCATACCAACATGATTTCAAAAATAATTTGCTTTAAACATGGCATGAGCCTACGTAAGCAAAATTTGTTTCGGATAAATCTGTGACTCCTTCACAAATGCATGAGGATACTTGAAAAACTTTTTCTGCGATTAAGCCATGTCGAGCAGTCCTTTCCAAAAATTAATGACGATTGACCGTGATATTCAGTGTTTTACATATACCTGCATCACTTTTTCATACCAGCATCGCGAGCTCATAAAGGCGAGGACCGCGCTTATTAAAGATTGAAAGCAGATGCTGTGGGTGTCATTGCTGTATTTTTATCTTAGTAAAAAGTGTCTATTTATAGGTGTGCGTAGTGCAGTTGATGTGAGCAAGATGTTTTTTAACAATTAGTGGAATGAAGTCTAATACAACATTCAATACAAGATTCATATTTTTAATTTATGTAATATATTAGATTACATTTCATTTATTGGGTATCTATTTTTTTATTTTATATAATGATGTAAATTTTGAAACTAGGGTAATATTTTATCGAAAGATTGAAATTAATATGACAAAAAAATAACTTCAATGTGCACAAATCTTGAAAAGTTCTGTCAATTTCTATTCATAGTTATCAAAATCGAAAAGTGATCTTCGGATCTTTTGCAACAATATAAAAGTTCGTCGGTTTCATCACAAATTTCATTCACTTACACCAGACAAATATTAGATATATTTTGGTTTTAATATTCGGACAAAATTGGAAATTTGGTTATATTATTTACTGGATATCAAAATGTATCATGGGTTTACAAGCCAAGGCGTTGTTGAATCCATTCTTAAAGCCAGCGGAAGCTCGTTCCTTAGTAAAAGGTTCGCTTGCTTGCTCTCACTGTTAGCAAATATGTAATGCGTAGACCATAAATCGTCAGCTAAATAAAAATTCATAACAAGTAGTTTTCTTTACACGACGCATAATATTTAGCCTTATGATTTAAAATTTTATTTTGGAAAAAAACCTCTACAACAAAAACTAAACAGTTTTTGTTACTTATACACATATGTGTATGTGTTATACACCTCTGTGTGTGTATGTGTGTGTGTGTGTGCGAACGAGCGTGCATAAGTGCGTGCGTGCGAGTGTGCGTGCATACACGACACGCGTATGTGTGTGTGAATTCCAAAATACTTACATTAATGTATTTTGGAATTCTTTAAACTAGTTTTTGATGATGAACCCATCTCAAAAAGTTTTCTGAAACTAAGATTTGCATCCACAATTTCCAAGTACACGGTGAATATTTATTATAATGGTAATTATTTATATAAGTATTTATTAATATAAGGTTGAAAGGGAGAAATGACGATAAACAAATGAATAATAAGTAATATCTTGAGGATATCTGTCCAAGTGGAGATTTTGCTTAGTTACGAGTTCAGACCAAAATTAGCCTTAATTTTTTTGTAATAATTGAAAAAATAATAAGCTTTCGCCAGTGAATAACTATAACTTAGTGGACCGATCGCGCAAAAGTCCACAGAATAGTGGGACCACAAAGTATCGCGTGCGGGGTGAGGCGAAAGCACGTTAGTTTGTACGTAACCCGAACGAAGACATATATGAGGACTCATGGTGTTGCTAGTGGACGTCTCAGGAAATATCATAATGATTTTGGTTTTAGTTAACAGGATTCCCTTTATGGCTTTTGTGGTCTCGAAAATTTCATTATTTAAAATTATTATTGTTTCAAAACCAGGAATGATATATCAGCTTTGGCTTTACTATAATACTTATATGAAGTTGTATGTCACATTGCTTGTATGATTTATATATACTAGATTGTATGTCACATTGCTTGTATGATTTATATATGATAGGACTCTTAACGAATTTAACTGTTTACGGAAATTATATAACTTTTCATCGCGACGTACCATTCGGTCAACTTCGCGTCTTATTGACTCTCTCCGACTTATTTCGGCCAGCTTCACGTATTATCGCCTCTTTTCGATTTAAATCGGCCAGCTTCCCGTCTTCTTTCTTAATAGTATTGTAAAATTAAAAATATATTTTCAATAGATGTTTACAATAGTCTCTTTTATAATAGCATTATAAAATTAAAAATATGTTTTCAATAGATTGTTAAGAAATAATCCTGAGATATATTATTTCGTAAAAATAAAATAACAAAAACAAAATAATTGTTTTTTTTATTAACAACTATCTGAATGTTAAATAATAATAAAAATATATCAATAAAAAATATGACTAAAATTAGATATTTCACGTTTGCCTGGCGTCCCATGACCTTCGATAAAGTACAAGATTTTTCATTATTTCTACGTGACCGTTATAAAAAAAATTGTAAAGAAATTTCAAAACCGTTAAGTACGCTAAAAAGATATAAATCAACATAAGTAATTTTATAAATCAAAAATACAACTACCGAAAAAAAATAACAGAAATAAAAAAGACCTGGGATTAAAAAATCTAAAAGTATACTCACCACAGCCTATTTAATAGCAGCCTGGTCCAAATTTTCAAGCCTAACATAGCGTACTCGAAATAATATTTAAACTGACATCATTTAATTAAATTCTCATAGCAGTTGGACATCTTTCTCTCATCGTTTGAATCTGTGGCGGTGAATCGTAGGGCCCACAATGGCTATAAAAATGTAATTCAAAATGTATCAATTATAGCAAAAAAATATTTATAATAATTATATATATATAAAAGGTTCATATGACAATTTAAATGCATGATACGATTGGCGCAGGTATTGCTACTTTGCTTAATTTTATCTACTAAGCCACCTTTACTTAGAAAATAGTTCATCCGTGGATTAAAATTTCGAAAAAAATTGGATAAAAAATCGATTTTATAGCTAAAAGCCTTAAGCGTCTGGTTTACATTTTATACTTGCATTTAATTAATAAATTCTAGTAATTGCACTAAGTTATTGATTTTTTGTTGTATGCATATATATATATATAGATAC
Source organism: Druceiella hillmani (assembly GCA_039881145.1). Lineage (NCBI taxonomy): Eukaryota > Metazoa > Arthropoda > Insecta > Lepidoptera > Hepialidae > Druceiella > Druceiella hillmani. The sequence goes on from JAYKKI010000014.1 coordinate 23,865,666, forward strand.
ATATATATATATATATATATATATATACATATATATGTATATATATACATATATATGTATATATATATATACATATATATATATATATATATATATATATATATATATATATTTATATACGAAAATAATCTACATTGCTGACCGTGTTGGCTGTCATTACTCATAGTACCATCTATGAAGTACGTAAGTACATGGTCGCTGTTTACCGACAGGAGAGCGCTATATCAATTAAAGAAATATAGTACATTTTCTGCCACGTGATAAACATATAGTATTAACAAAATGTCAAAATACATTTGGATATTCATACAGAACCCTCTCGTTCTTAGTTACGGCAACCCTCAGATGATTTACTTACATATATTTTTTATATGACATATAAATTATGTAACATTGAATAAAACTTCTGGTTCGAACAAGCACATGTTTTCGTGCGCCATGTCAAAGTATCAGACTATCGATATACACCTAACATGTGCTCTTTAGGTTCTTACGTGCAGAGCTTTCAGACTATTTGTCCGTTTATAATACACAACTATTTTTTTAATTTTATTTTTCTATGTTTATTTGTTCCATATTAATTCTAAAAGTCTATTTGTACGTTAGTTTATTTATATGTCTTCAAAATAAACGATTTATACAAACGATAAGGAAAAGATTTGTTACTTATAATAATTGTAATTCAAAATTAATTTTTGCGAGGGAAATTTTGAATGTTTGCGCAAGAACATCCTTTAAAAAATATCGCTATTTATGTTATAATAAATAACTATTTGTAGAACCGTTTATAACAAAATGTTAAAATGTCCCGAAATATATATATGGATCTCATCCAAAGAACCTAGAACCTAGTTAAGAAAATTTTTTTACTGAAGCTAGTGATTTTTTAAATTTATCGATTACTACCTCCTTTCCAAGAATATTAATATATTATGTAAACATAAAAGATCGTAAACCTTTCTCTACATAAAACTGCTAACCAAATTCTGAAGTATTTATTTGTCTGAAAAGTTAGACAATAATTTATATACATTCCCTCGAACTCGAAGACGCCGCTGAGTTCACTCAGTTAGACGTAAGAGAGTTCGCGTTCTTGAAATTTAACAAAAGCCAGTCCGTCTTATCTCTCCTATATTTCGACCAGAGCATTGTCTAAAGGAAGTGTTACGGAATAATCCATTTTACATACGAATGGTATATTGAATCTTTTCAAGCGTAATCGTATGCGGTAGTCCTCACGACGTGACATTCGTATGATTATGTGCTTACGATAATAAATTTAATTGAACATATTTCTCGTCACTTTCATTATTTCAAAAAACTATTTGTATAGATGTAAAAGTCAAAATATATCAATATCGGTACTAATGTGACATGATTATTTGATTGAATATTTGGCATAGATATTACTTTACTGACACTATAAAATTGGGGCTCCCTTTGGAAAGGGACTAAAAGTGTTGCAATAAAATTGTCATTTGGTATGAAAGCAATTTTTTATATCAGTAATTATACTGTATTGTAATATACTAGCTGTTTCCCGCATATTTGTTTACTTAGAATTATTTTTTCCGGGATAATAATAGCTGAAATATATATGTCCAATCAACCTCACAAAAGTAAGTCATGTAAAACTGTACCGTGGGTGAAAGCGCTTTGAGATAAATCTGTAAATTTGGAAATCCCATTTCTATCTAAAGGTATTTAAAATATTGTTTCCCATTATAAACGGCGTTAGATAAAGCACCACAAGAGAATGGCGTGTAGTGTCTTATAAACTATATTACGTATCTTGCACTGAATACCCAGCATACGTACATCACATATTTATGAATATTTAAACATTTATAATTTACGGGAATTAAACAAAGTTCACATGCACAAACTAAAGGGTAAGGGTATGTGAAAATTTTAAATGAAATCTGCAAACTTCTTCAAGTAAGACCTCTTCGTAAAATTGTTCTATAAAAAATCTAATTAATTACGTCAATGACGTTCACAAAATCCTTAGGAAACTAATGCTGTGCTTACACGACTTATTGCCATATGTGGATTGAAACAATGCGTATGAGTATACCCAAAATCATAATGATATTATAAGAATCTGTGATGCTAATAACACAAAACAAGATTAACTTAAATGAAACTATATTTGTACATACACACACACACAAATATATATATATATATATATATATATATATATATATATATATATAGTCAGTGAATTAATTATTGGTTTACCAATTTTTCATAGATAATTTTATTATTAGTAGAGAATTTTATTTGGCATGAATTGTTTTTCTAACATGTTTGTTATGCGGAACCAAATGAAGCGAGTGGAAGTGGATATATGACTTCATGATCTAAGTTATTTGGCAGATTCTGTTACAATATGCTAATTCTGAAGAGCGTTTATCGTGCACAATAAAACAACAAAATTTTCATTTTTCGCACATAAAAATTAGTATCGACGAGCAACAGATTATTGCTAAAATTAAAACTATTATAAATGTAGATATGAATAGAAATATTCTAAAAAATTTGATAAATACTTCTGTGTTGGGTAAATTGGACTAATTACGTAAATAGTTTATTGTGTTTGAGGGTCCGTAATTTGAATGAATACAAAAGTCAATGCCGATGTCAGGACTAACGAGGCGAACTCAAAATGATTTAAGTTCTTCCGTGACTGATGTTATACTTAACCATATTAGTCTAAAAATATATCAGACTATATTTATTTCAATAATGGTAAAAAGCCAGACGTTAGTATAAGAAACAACTCACGACTAAAGTAAGGTATATGTCAAATAACGGCACTGAAGATTTTATTTTTGGATTTTTAAATATTAGATTTTTGCTAAGACTTGTAACTTCTTCTCTTTTAGTAAATCTGTAATGTAACCCAAACCTCTTTTGTAAATCTATCGATCTCTATCATCTCTAGGTGAAAAATTTTAAGATTTCTGAGTTCATGTAAAAATAGAAAGGAAAGATTTGGAAATACGATTTTCAAATAAAGGGTAGGTAAGCATAAAAAAGTTGCGAAATATTCGTACGGAAAAACTTGTTACAAGGCTCGTTTGGCAAGGACTTTCGTCGAAATAAATTTCGCAAAATTTATGTAACATATTCGATATATAATCTTGCTTTGTAATATACGCCTTTCATCGGCGGCGATGAAAACCTAAATCGAAGAACGGATGAGATATTTTCAATTTATTATATGATTAGTTGTGCATCCTTAACCTGTGAAACGATTCGTATTCATTATTTTATCATAAAGTGAAAGATTTATTTGATTCCTATTATAATGAATTAGATTTATTATCTACTTTGTAGCTTATTATTTATATCCATTTCTTTTCTTATTTACAATGTTGCGAAAACATCTAAACCGTAGCGTTTTCAAAGGTTGCACTACAGCGTACGTAAAATGAAAAAAAAAAATCAGCTCTATGTGGATATATATATATATATATGTGTGTGTGTGTGTGTGGTGTGTAGGTGTGTATATATGTTTGTATACACAAATATATGTACGCGACATGTGCTTACACACACGCCTTTCTAAAGTTATATTTTAATATCTTGATTCCATTATCTATATTTTTTCCTAATATCCAAATAAAAATCTTCCTTTGGCTCTATGTTGATTTCGAACAGTCAACTCAACAGAAAGTTCAGGCAAAAACCAAATCAGATCGCGAAGCTTATTGGACCGACGCGGCAGCTAATGTGGAGGAAGAGGAGAATAAGCAATTCAAAATTAATTGTTGCGAACTACTTCCTCCGAATCTTACCCGCGTTATCCAGGCGATTAATACGAAAGTAGAAGAAGTAGAGTTTGATTTCAAAACGAATTTTCATAGAGGAACTCAATTAAAACCGAAGTTTTCCAAGGTACCATTGAGTAGCCACTCCTCTTCAACATTGCTTTAGACACAATTATGCGGAATGTATCAGATGAAGAAGTTGGATTACAATACAATGCAGAAGATTTTTTGACCGAATTAATGATTACCGATGACAGCGCAGTTGTTTTCGATTCCAATGCTCAAGCAACGAATCGCCAGCTTCGTGCAGTCCTATAGCTTGAGGAAAATTGGAAAAAAAAAAACAGAATAACGTCAACAAACGAATAAAAAATTATCGTCCACCTCTAAGGACCTCAACTAGAGCAAGTCCAGAAATTCAAATATTCATTGGTGTAGGAGAAGATAATGGCGGCTTCACACGAGTTCCGCAATAGGGTTAGCTTGGCAGTAACAGCCTATGCTTCACGCAATTAGTCCACCTGGAAGTGAGGTAACATGTCCCTCAAGACTAAGCTTCGCCTATTACTTATATTACCAATGGTTCTTTACTCGACGTTGTTAAAAAAACTTAAGATTTTTTAACTTCGTTGACTTCGTAAATCCTTAGACTATCAACTAAAGATGAGAATCAGCTAACAATTGTCCGCCAATTTCAAAAACGGGGGCCATGATGTTTGGTCACGTTTGTCGAGTGAAACTGGATCGCTTAACACAAGTTTCTCTGGTAGGAAAAGTCGGCTTAAAAAATTCAACGCACAGCACATAAGAAAGCATGGATTAATCATTTTGGCGAAGATCACCAAAACCAAAGTGTGATCCCGTAAAAAGCCAAAACTGTCACCAAATATCGCCAAATTTGGAAAAAATAACCAACGAAGCTTCGAACCGTGCGGCAACTACAGCAATGTACTAGTGGAGAAATTGCCTTCCTCCGCCCGTCATCAGCTCTGTATGAAAGGAGAGAAGAATATATTATAATTAGAGCACTAAATGGTCTTCTTTACTTATATTTATATTTGAAAGAAACATAAAGAGCTGAATTATAATTTCAGGTTATATTTACTTGAAAGTAAAGAGCGAATCTTATGGAATACAACCCATAGATTCGAAATGATATGTATTACTTTCTTAATTTTTTAAACTTAAATATAGTTAAGGTATAAAGTGTAAAATGTTTTGAAATAAAATGTTTTGAGATTCTCTAATTCCAATATTACCGGCATTGATAAAAATACAGGTTTCAAAACTATTTATACCTGTAATGTATATAATATCTTATAGAATTTATTACGAAGGATGCACAAATAGATATTGCTCCAGCCCAATCGGCCATTAAACACTTTCGCTATTAAACATAATGCATATATAAAATAATTCACTTCTGGAAGATAGTAGCACTGCAAATCTGGCATTCAGTCTGCTAATGAAAATGTTTTCAATTATGATATCGCCATGCCATATTTTAAATTAATATTTACATACATTTGTTCAATACTGACATCTTAAAATGTCATACATGAAAGGAAAATTAAGCTAATTATTCTGATGGTTTGCAAATTTCTCAGTTTTATTTATAACTCGACGTAAATACAGAGACCTATATTAAGGTTAGTGAAACTACCGCACTAAATTTTAGCCTAATTTATTAGAGTGCAAATTTTGCATGTCTATTTACTTGTCACATTTCAAGATGCAATAAGAACTAATAAATAAATCTACAAAATAATACAAGGAACTGGGGCGATAATAAAGTAGGCAGGCATACTTGCTTACTCACTTTCCACCGTCTATTTATTTTTTTCCGTTAATTTAAACATTGGTCTCATAATTGAATCGATTGTTTTGAAAAGAGCACAAGTCACAAATTTTTTTAAAATTTGTGAAACATGAAGAAGTGTTTGTCTACGGTTCCACCAAAAACGAACCAAACGGCACTAGTCCGCTATTCAGCTGCAGAGACATATTTCCTGTCACTCATAATTGATTTGAAAAAGTCATAAGTCTGGGACTTCTACATACCAAACGTCACGTTTACATTATAACCCCAAAAATTTCTTCGATAAGTGAATCGGAAAATGTGATAAATATTAAGCAAAAATTAAAGAAAGGTAGAAGAAATAACGAAAACTATGTAGATAATGTATGAAAAAAGATTTCTATTTCAGCCAGGACTGTTTGTGAAAATTGTGAGTAATCATTTAATACGTTTTAATGTCATTCACGCTATAACTAGTGCTCATGTGATTGTTAATAAATTTATTTGTTATTTTTTTATGTGTTAAAAGCAGTGTTTCAATAAAACATCAGAATTTTATCGCCTAAGTTATTTAACTAAGCTATAAAATATTGGTTCAAAAAACTAACAAGATATATTTTTACAACCTTTCATAACTTGCGTTGAAATGGAGAGAAGAAGACCTCGAGTCAGTATTGAAAATGCTAAAAATAGATTTGGAAACTAATGTATTGAAGTAAATAACTGCATTCATCCGGTATTCAAAAAAACTTTTATGGTAAATAGTTGCAGTGGCAGAAACAAGGATTAGTCGATTATCTTTTCTAAAATAAACTTTTTACTTTTTCCACGTCATTCTCGTGGAGAACTGCCACGAGAATGACGTGGAAAAGAAAGGCACTCTTGAGAAGTTTTTGAAGGTGCCTCTTTTATGGAGATAGAGGAACACATTAAATCTTTTGAAGTAAAACTGGGCATCATGATAATTATGAAAAAAATATGTCAATGCTCCACTTGACATATAAAAATTGATATATGTAAAAAAATTCCTGTAACAAGTAAAATTTCAAGAAATCATTGACGGTATATATTATATCGAAATTTACATTTAAATATTTAGTAATTATTTCTTAAAGTATACCAAAAACTTGCACAAATTTTTGCATAATATATCGACTCATTTTGCTCACCCTAAGAAATTTTCAATTACATTGTGAATCAGAATACTGTAAAACTAATGATATATATGGATATCAGCATTATCAAATTACGATTTCAATATAAGAGTTAGTTATTAATATTTTTTCAAAGTTACGCATATCTAATGCTTGAAGTTGAAACAATTATATAATTAATTTTAAATGTTTAATACTGTGAGTCTACCGGAAACAAAAAACCCTAGGGAAAAATTAGTAAAAAAATCAAAATTTTACGAGTTACTCTATTGTTTTAATTTATAATTTAAGTATGCACATTTAAATGTGTACTTTTTATATTTTATATTTAAAATAATTTTGTCCTAATATTCATCTCGATTTCATTTAAATTTAATTGGCGAAAATACTATGAAAATCAGTTAAATGTAAAAGCTATATTCTTCTTCGATAAGGATGATTTCTCAAATATGTTGAGAATAATAAACTGTTCTTAGTAAACATGAAAAACGTCAAGCGTTTCTGAGATAATCATGTTCAAAATTTGAGACTACCATAAAAACATTTCAACCAATTTCCGAATAGTCATAATGAATATATCACAATAGGAACGATATTTCACACATTTTAAGGTTTTTGTGTAATGTTTATAATCGTTGAAAAAGAACTGGTGAAAAAAAAGAAGATCTTGGCTTGTAATTTTTCTACCTTTTGCTTCATTATAAATAAAACTTTCACCATAATTCTAAATTTCATTTTATTTTCGTTACACTTATTTAATAACCAGCCCGAAGCAGAATTTAAACATTAGTTTACTGAAGGAATGACGTTGGGAAGTAAGAAGTTTAAATGTCAACTCAAGATCTAATATTAGATAAATTTATTTTTTTGCAGAACAGATCTTCTTAATGTAGGTAATGGAGCTTTTAAAAATTTTAAGTCGAATTACATTTTAACCAAAGTATTTGACTGGCAAATTTGTTTTCAACCGTCCTATTTTCATATTTTATAAATACGTAAAATTTAATTACATTTTTAGAGAAAATAATTTGGCAATTAATATTTTTCTTGTTCTTTAAAAAATACCTCTAAAGCTATTAAAATTATTCAATAGTAAAAACCAAAGAGTATCAACTAAGTAAAAACAGAATAGTTATTCCGCATTATATTATATAAATAAAGTTAAGCAAGACATTTAACATCACAAAGATTATTCATGGAATTTTAAGATTAAAATAATTATCTCGGCAAAATAATTTACCATTTACAAAAACTCCCATTGAAATTAAAAAGGCCATACCTGAAACAAGTTATAATGTCAATTTGATACCTGTACCGGCTGTTAAAAATATCGTAGTATTTTTTTCTTCACATCTCATTGGGACCATACTTGCGTAAATTTAATTTGTGTGGAATAAGATGTTTTTGAAAAGGTTTTCAGAAGATATTCACTTTTAAAAAAGTTTGGTTAAACTTTGTCCATTCATTATATTTAAATAAATAATGAAATAAAACATTTTTGCAAAAAATAACTAACTGACTTCAAATAAAAACCAAATAAGAAGCGCACCGAAAAGTGTAAATTAACGAAAGCAAGAGTACTCAGTTAGACATTTTGTAGAAAAATATCATTTCCGAACGCATTAAATTTGCAAAATACTGCTACTGCTAGAATTTTGACTGCTAACATCAATGATAAGCTGACACTCCTCTCCTATTTGACATTCCCCTCTGCTTCTGACATTCACGACGCTTCTCTCGTCTCTAATATGCACAAATACAAGTATATTCAGTCCCACAAAAAACACGAGTGTTACATTTCACTTGACTCCAACTCCAAAAATCTGTAGCAGTATCAGCTGTTTCGAAATTTATTTATCTTTGAAAATAATATTTTACCGCAAAAGTTCCAAATGGATACCCGTATTTTCATTTTATGAACTTAAATATTCAGTCATACACACACACACACGCACACGCAGACGCACACGCACACGCACACGCGCACGCGCACGCGCAAGTACACGCACACACACACGCACACGCACACGCACACGCACACACACACACACACAAATGTTTAGTACTTACCTGCCAGACAATAATAGAAAAATTAGACTCGTATTTCAAAATACAGTTTCATCGATTACACCAACGTTTAGTAATAACCAAGATGTTCTTCTGCTATATGTTTTATTTTTGCACTTGACCAACCCTCATAAATATACTTAATTGATGTATGCATTTATGTGGAAAGCAGTTTTATCTTTAATTAATTTTAAATTTGATTTAAATAGAGAAGATGACAACTGTAAAATTTACATAATTCTTTGCAATTTATGTGATACTAGATTGAATAGTTTTTCAAAAAAGAATTTGTTACCAGCATTTAACGTCGTATGACCATAATTATATTGGTGAATTTTTTGGTAGCCAAATGAAATTGAACATAATTATTTCTCTATTGGAGTATACGTTTTTGATAATGTCTTATATTTTCTTATACATAAGTAATTAGTTTTCATGATTGTAATAAAACTGTACCAAATACTGATGTTAACGATACAAAAGTGGTACGTAAGCTTCACAATTTTATATTAATATAGTGAGAAAAAACAGGAACCCACGAAAGTATTTCTATGAGGGTTTTGAGAGAATTATCAAGATTTTCATCACGTAATCAACGGAATTGTTTTAATATATCTTAAATTTAGTCTCCGAGGACAAGTTTTTTAATGCAAATACCCAAATAATTAAATAATCCTAAAATTTGTGTCATTTTTTTGTTTCATAATCGGAGGCCCATATCGCCTTAATTTTATCCTTTTTCCATCAATCCATTACAAGGATTGTAAACTAAAAGATAAATTACTTGAAACGTGCATTCTTAAGAACTGTCTTAGGAGGACAAAGCTTACAAATATTTCCGATATTAATGTTTAGTAATATTAAGAGATAAACTAGCGTGACCCGTGCGAAGTCTTCGCATTATTTATTCTATTTTACTAAAATTGACATATAGAGGCGCAAGTATCAAAAGCATTGAGCTAAAGCGCCACTTTATTTATACGTGAGTGGATTTGAAATTGAACAAAAATTTTATCGACCGTCAATCATATTGACGTTGAGCCGTTAGATGGCAGCATTGCTGTTTTGTGTATATAATTTTAATAATTAATTAATTTGCAAAAACAATATCAATAATAAATTTTTTAGTTGTGGATGCCGGTAGAGCAAGCAATTTTCTATAAAATGATATATAATTTATGTGGATTAGTTGTGAGGTTTTTTCTAAAAAGGGAGTGTAACATCTTAACCTTAGCGTATTAATTTAATATAATTTATGTGGATTAGATGTGAGGTTTTTTCTAAAAAGGGAGTGTAACATCTTAACCTTAGCGTATTAATATATATGATGATGATGATGATGAATATATGCTTAAAGTATACATTAACTTTCGATCGGAATATCATCGGGACCAAGTAAATACTTTAAGCGGCAGACACTTTAAATAACTATGTTGTTCATAGTGGCTTCACAGGGACACATAGGAACCCATAAATATAATACACCGGTCCATTAAATATGAAATGTCCACCATTATTTAGGAAAACAGTAAATGAAATATATTCAGAAAACAGTAAATGCAACGTTATTCTCCTTCTCAGCATACCCATAAACGAGAGTCTCATCTACATAAATTATATATATTCGGTGAATCTAAAGACGATTTTATGCGTATTTCTTTCAAAATTTCAATTGAAAAATCATGACCATACCGTATTCTTAAATATGTTTACCTCTTGTGAGGTATATTAAAAGTATGCTTAATCTAAACTAATAAAATTCAGTTGCACCATACAAAATAAAATATTTTTGCCTTTCCATTATCATCAAATAAAAATGTCAGATTTCGGAATCTTAATAAATTCTTAACTTTTCATTAATCTTCTCCTCAACTATGACAATCGATGTTGATTTTGAGACTTATTACCTTATACTAATGCTGTGACCCGATCTAGTCATGTTATCTTCTTCTAAACTTAAGAAACGATTTTACGTTGATTGTATATCATTTTTGGTTGTACATCTATTTCTGGTTGTACATCAGAGAGACCCGTCAGATGACACTAATTTGGCAACATCCAAAATCCAGCAGAATAGGTTTATGACAGTTTTCATTCTTTTGGCTTATTTGTAAAAAGATTTTATGTTAGTTATGTGGTATAACTAAGTATAACTAAATTTTTGGTTATACATTTATTTCTGATTGTGCATCAGAGATAACCGTCAGATGAAACTTTTTCGGCAACATCAAACACCTAGAAGAATATTTTTTTGACAGTTTTCATTTCTTTTGACTAATTTCATTGCCATTTATTGAAGAACTATAGATTTTTTTAACAATACGGGGTATTGTATTAGCACATATTTTGGTTTCAAACTAATTTACGGAAAATATTCGATAAGATAAGCAAATTAGGAAATAATAGTCGAAGTCTAAATACAGCCATAGTTCATTATATTTCAAACTTTATTCTTACTCTCTCGCGTAATATATTTATGATGATTTATTAAGTGGAAATATATCACTAAGTCACAACACACATATCCATATATATATATATATATATATATATATATATATATATATATATATATGTATATATATATACATACGATTTACCACTTTATTGAATACACAGTTTGATATGGGTAAATAAAATAAGTAATCCTAATTTTTCTACTTTTTAAAGGAGGATGTTATATATTTTTAAAACAATTTCTCCGAATTTTCTATAAGATGATTCTAGAAATATTGTTGAAAATGTCATACAAAAATATGTTTACTTCCTCTTACCGTTAAAATATCGGAAACAACTTTGGTCAAAATTATAAAAAGCAGCATTACCGGAAATGTTTTCCGATGAATATAAATGTCATAGTATTATAGAAATTCGCGACATTTTTACGCATGTGGAATATTTTTAGCAATGTATTTACATCTCCAAAAGTGATATTAATGTACATTTTATTGGAAATTTGATGAATATTATATACAGTTAAATATTCATGTACCAGTGAGTACGGATCTCTTGTAGTGCGACTTCGACTCATACTTAATAAGTTTTAATATTGTTACCGAAATAATATAAAATTATAATAGTATTAAAAATACTATATTGTGTTTTCATAATGCACACTTCCTATGACAAGGTTTACGTGGAGGTTGCGGTTTCTACTACCACAACTAACAAGTACTGCCTCGAAAGCTCAACCATGTCTTAAATATTGAAAATTTAGTCAGAAATGGAGATACCTTAATTAATCAATTCGGTTTTAATAGAAAGCTGATATGTTTTTAACTATTTAATGTATAATTTTATAAAAGGATTGTTTTATTTAATAATCTGTAATATTATTTATCGGCTATTAGTCTAACACGTTAAAGTATTAAGTAGTATGTATCATTTTAATACTTTAAGTGATACATACTTAATACCTTTCATACATTGTTATGATGTTTAGATAGCTTAGAATATTTGTACCGTTGCGTAGTGGGATGTTCTGGTATATATAGTTTAGCTTCATATATATATATATATATATATATGTATATATATATATATATATATATATATATATACAAACATACATATATATATATATATATATATATATATGTGTGTAATGAAAAAAATTACTTTCCACAAAAATTTTAAGCAACATTTACACCAATATAATACCGTTTCTAAATGTCTTTTATTTCTAACGCAGAGTATCATAGTATATACTCGTAAGAAGTTTCCATGAATCTTTGAGAGCAATGAGGCTCTGATTTAAATGAGTTACAACTACCTAAACTACTGAAGATGAAATCCATGAGAAACATTGTAACGGTTCCTTTTGTAGCGTTTACAAATATATAAGAAAAATTATATATGCATAACTGTAACACCCATATATTTCAAACGAAATTTGTTATAATATTTTCATTAATTTAATTACACACATTTTTATTGTAAACGTTACACGAAGTTAAACAACTGTAACAATAGTTTAACAACTGTCTTCTAAGTACCATTTAAATATTGATTATCTTAAATTATACTCCATTGCAGTATCGATTATATCTGTTCTATTTTGGTATATTGAATGCAGAGGAATTGACCAGTTAATAAGCTAGTAATCAGGGTCTTCAAATTAATTAAATCACACGCTTTCATTATTGTGGCCTAAAATTTCTGTCGACAATATACCACAGCTGTTGATGACTATGTTACGTAATATTTTTCGTCAACTTTGAAAGACTTTCACATACTAATTAATAAACATGTTACATGACGACCTCAAACAAGTTACATTACTCGTATGATTTTCTTCAATATATATCCTCTCAAGAGGCTTGAAAATGTTCTTTCATTTCAAATCAAAGTGTTCATTTAACAATCTCTCCTTTTGCTTATTCTTGATTATAGATAAGTGTGTTTTTCTTCTTTAAAAAAACATTTACGTAATTAATAAGAACAACACCTGACCCTGTGTATTAGATATGTTATCGGCTTTTGTAGTTCTAGATTTGTGGCTGACGCTACCTTTGTCTTATGTATTTTAAACAATATCATTAATAATCCCTTTACACCTTCATACCTCCAATTTGGATTCCAATACCTGTCAACCCACGATCTTTAATTACGTTCTAACAAGGATACCCGACTTATTCATCAACACAGAACTGTGTAGGTTATGGGATCAAATAAATACAAACAAATAAAAATGCACCCTCATTTCATACGTTTTAAAGTGGTCTGAAATTATATTGGAATCCCTCTCATGTCCTTATCCTTATTCCATTCCTGTTGCAATCATGTCACTCTTTTGCTTTTGTTTTTTTTAAATTTTGTATTAAGGCAGTTGTCGCATGAAAGTAATTTCCAAAATTTATTATAAAATGTTTTATTAAAAATTATGTCTTTTTTCAAAATATTAATATTACATCATTTTTCGTTGACTTCATTTTTTAAAAAAATCTCTCGACATTTTTTTAAATGATTTTAAAATTGCGGTGAAATTACTACTTTTCCTGTAATGGTAATTAAATAATTTGTGTAAACGATGTTTACCAAAACTAAACGGTAAATAATTTTAACATTTTAAAATAAGTAAATATTTATATTGTGAATAATACATCAAAAATTCAGCGAATTTCGTCTACAACTCATTAAGCACGACAAACTACCTTAACCTTGTATTCTTCTATTTATATATGTGTATACCTATTTATTTTTTGTTGTAAGTCTCATTAATTCGCGTTTACTAACCATTTATATTCCACCACAGTACTTTTATATCTCACCTGATTCATTGTGATTAACGGTAGCAATGAAAGTTGTTTATAATATATACCCCGATAGTTATATTATTAATATAACAATCGGGGGGTAATAAGATGTAATACTATATATATTATATATAATATTAGAGATAGTTATATTATTTCAGGATATTAGTTCAAAAACTATATTCTTATGGAAATAATATCTAAAGGAAAATTTGTTCACTACTTAAATATAATTTTATTGAAATTGATCATATAATATATTAATAATTTGCCAATCAATGAGTTTAGGACTTCATTATTTCCGTGACAGGTTATGTAATTTCCTTGCATATCGGCAAAATGTAATATTCATGAAGGATATATTTAATATTCATGTAATACTCATAAAATCTAATTAATTTAAATAACCACCTAAGAACCCGCTGGGGTTCTTCATTTTTTCAACTGCCACCCTGTTGGGAACAAGTTGACGGGTCAGGAGTAAGTGTAAAAAATTTGAAGGAAAACGACTGAAAATATACTATTTTTAATGTACACACCGAAATACATAGAGTCTTATATGTAAAGCTTATATAAAAATATATATTTTCATATAGCCAACAGAGCACTAGCACTCAAAGGCGGCAAAAGAATGATCGCTTTGATAACATTTTTGCAGTATCAATAAATGATTTATTCGAATGACATCAAACAATTACCTCTGCATGACATTTTTAAACTTAATATACGTGCATAATTCAATTAAGTTTATTGGATATATATAAGGTTATATTTTATATAATAAGTATACAAAAAAAACACTAAAGAGAAATTATAATTTAACATTTAGTTCAGTTGCTGGTATTCCAACTGTAGACACTACACTTTAGCAACAAAACTATGTATTCAATAAAGTGATAAGATCGATAGAAATTCCTTCTCAGCGCTGCAACATAATGCCACACTTGCCACCTCAATATTCAGCCATATTGAATACATCTCAAACATGGCTAAGAGCAAGTGCCACTAACATTTAACATATTGGTTACTTTGTCATATTACGCGCGACAAGTTTACTTAAAGCTTGGTTTATGTTTGTATCTTACCATCATGCGAATTTATTTATTTTATAGCCAAATAAAATCGAAAGACTTCATATAAATTAACTGTTACTAAACATTTTCATCAGACTGTTCATATTAATATAAAAAATGCTATAAATATAATGCGAATAGTTCATTGTTCATTTTGCATATAAAAGTAACAGATTTTTATCTTGATAATTTGAAATTATCAAAAAAGTAACTGTAATTTAAAATATATAAATATGTAAAATTAGTTTAACTGCTTAGAAAAATTCAAGAAAACTATAAAAAACGATAGATTTATTGGCAATATTTAAGAAATACAAAACACAAATCGAAATGACGATTCACCAGATACAGTTTCTGTTAATTTATGACGTGCGATCATGACTGGATAGCATACCACGTTTATTTTAGTGTCATGGGAAGTAGCGCTGTTGGCATTTAATCTTATATTTCAACGGTTTGACCTGCCTCTTCGAAAGCGGGGTCCTAGTTAGATATTAAACGCTGCATTAGCGCTAATTTGAAATAATGAGCTGAAGTTAGAAAAATGTTTATAGAAAAATTTCTTCATTTTTCAAAAAATAAAAGCCATAGTTCTAAGTCATCAAAAAATATGTAAAGAATAAATGGAATTCATACAATGAGGGTTCCGTACATATTAACACATTCAAAATTTGGAAAATTCTGTACAAATAATATTGAGCTCACTGTCATTAGGGTTTATCGCTACGCTACACTTATAGTTTTAAGTTCAAGACATTTTATTAAAAATAGCAGCGACCAAAAGGTAGATACGTGAGAAATCTTATAATTTTTTTAGGTTCATAAACCCAAAAATTAAAATAAAATTGAGTTATGGATGACGGGAAAAATATTTCACGAAAAACGTTTTCATTCAAAGAACTGAGGTAGAAGTACTTTTCGGAAAAACTGTGTTCTATGTAAACGTTTTCAGAATTTGCACTCAATGGACTATTTTTTCTACATGTAATAAATATTTTTTTAAATTTTTTTTTTAAATGAACAACTTTGAAAAATAGATAAAATAGACATTTTAATTCACCGCAATTATTTTTGAGAACTTAACTAGATAAGTATATCACCTTCAAAATTCAAGATAACAGTATTTTATCTTCGAAGAAAAAGTCGGGGTAAAAACCTAGATTTTCCTGTTATAACTTGAATATGTTGAAACACCAGATGGAAAACAATTGAAAATAATGACAGTTCGATAAAAGTGCAATTATCGCTTCGATAAAGTATTATTGACCATTATTAATTTAAACACTTAATGCAATGTCATTGGAACTGATAAGAATTACAATGCAATATCTATTGCTTACATCTTATTACTCATTGTGTGATATATATATATTTTCAAAAATTCGATACAAAATTAATCAAAATAATTAATTATTTAACTTCAAATTCCGTTAAAATTAAACGAACACAAAAATTAAATTTTCCACCAGACCTTTTATTTGTTGAAAGATAAAGAAAATGTTTTCTATATTCTAGCTTCTGCCCGTTTCTTTTAATAATTATAAAATATTCTAAGAAAAAAAATTATTTTGATTATTAATATATTCATCACTAAAAATTCTAACATAAGATATGTTTAAAAAAAACAACTTCAAAAAAGAAAGGTACTAAAAAGTAAAAAATAATTAACTCAAAATAGGTACTTGCCCATTAACAATAAATAACTAAGTTAGTAAGTAAAGTATATATATAATAGGTAAGTAAGTAATTTTTATATTATACATATACCTATTATAAATCTATTTAGCATCATAAGTCCATTAGAAGTTAAAGTTTTAAATTTACATTATAAATTAAATTAAATCATAAATTTGTATAAGTTGGTCAACGGTGCTGGCACCGACTTCAAATATAGGTAACTTAGTTATTTATTGCAAATAAGTAGGTACCTACTTTGAGTTAATTATTTTTTACTTTTCAGTACCTTTCTTTTTGAAGTAATTTTTTTGAAAGATATTTTATTTTTAACTATGTTGTTTAGCCGTGCATAAATTTTAAATACAATATTTCAATAATGGAAAATTCAGGTACTTAACTCTTAGAGGTCACCAACGTGTTTCCCTTTTCTTAATCTTCTTTCTCTGAAATAAAATAACAGGAAATTACTAATTACATTTTTTAAACTTATATTTGCGGCATAAAATGAATGAATTCGTTAGTCATATTTTATTTGTGCCTACTTTTGCCAACATCTTGTTCCGTTAAGAAGATAATATTTTATACTAGTCACGTTCGGGATTAGTTTTATTCCATTATATTAGTTAATTTAAGTTTAAAGTAAAATATGCTAACATTTTATTTTTGCATTTACTTCTTTTCCCTATTCCTTTTCTTTGTAGCAAGTTCCGCGCAAGTACCAGCGAGATCCTGTTTCTTTTTCTTTTCTATTAGTTATGTCCGTCACAATTTCCGGTACGTTTTCCAGCATGATAAAATGAAGTTTAAAGTGTTACTAAAAAATAAAAATGGGAATTTTTTTGAAAAATCATGAGTCCAACCTCAGAAAACGTAATAAAAACAATAAATTACTTCCACAGATTAGCATATTACGCTCATATTGTATGAATACGCTTGTATTGAATATGCTTGTATTATATGAATACGCTCATATTATATGAATATGCTTATAACTTGATTTAATTTAAAGCAAGTATCATTTGATAGATACTTGCTGATTTTTCAGATTTTGAAAAGCCTGTTTCCGCATTTTCCGATACCTGTGCATTCTTAATCCATTACTAATCCCACATGCAAATTACAGATAACCCATGAATAGATTATGTATTCCATGATCATAATATTGAGATAGTGTACCTGAAAACTGAAAAACGGAATCATTTAAGTATAACTCACGTGTCTGCCTGAATGGCAGTTCCTCTATCACAAGTTATTTTTGAAAATACTAAACGAAAAATCGTGAAAAAGGAGTTAGTAAAATGTGATTGGACGTATATGGAAAACTGTAGCGATTATTCTAAATGTTTCATCATGTTTTTTACCTGTATAAAGTATAGTGGTCAATACATATACATGGAGAAAAATTAATATTTTAAATAGTTTAATAGAACGTAATTTAAATGTGCCTGAATATCTGCAAGTTTTCCTCGTGCTTGACAGGTTTCATAATATGTGATAAAATTACTATCACCTGTGAAGCTATACATTGAATTTCGTTTAGATCCCCGTGATTGAACTTTAGACCACTGACGCAAGTCATACTATATGCCTATTTCGTTTAATGTATTTGCTCCCATCATATTTACCGCTATCACAGCATTACAAAATTTACAAATAATATTTTCATTTATTTACTTCGGGTAAATACCGTATTTAAAATAATATACACTTTTCCTCTATTGGGTGAGATATGATTTATTTTCTACTTTGTTAACATTTAATGTAATCGAAACAACTTGAGTTTATCATTGTATCTATGAGTCAAGCAATTTAGCAACACTATTTCTTTCCTATAAGTACCAGTGGATTTACAGCTCTAAAGTTATTATAAAAACAAAACTAAACAATACAGGAGCTGATGATTGTAATTAAAAAATAAACAAGGATTATAATTACTAATTTCATAACAAGTAAAAATGTGTGCTAGGATTTTATTTATAATGATGTCGTGTGTGGTTTTTGTGGACATGGTTAGTATACGAATATTTTAAATTATTATATGTTTTTAATTATACAAATGTAAATGTTTATCGTTCCTTTTTTTTCTTTTAAACCTGAAGGTTTTTGAAAAGTTTTAGTGAACTGTATACTTTTTCAATGGTTATGTGATTCATTTCATTCTTATTAATTTTAGGGGGAGTGCTTCCGGTTAGGTGTGAAATCACGTGAGTTATAAGTCAATATTTTTAATAATTTACCAATATGTTTACATCTGCCGTATGATTTAGGTTTACATAAATCTAAATTCAAAATATCATCAAATATAGTTTGTCATTGTATTTATTTCATATTATGTTACAAAACTTCTTTTATATATTTTTTTGAATTTAGTGAAACTAAGACAAATCCAAATTTTAGACAACATATTAATATCAACTCTAACGTATTTGTATATATATAATAATTTTTCGTTCAAATTTTTTTAAAGAAGTCATATTTAAAATGTTTAAAAATTATTCTGTGATGTGTCACTTACGTCAAAGGAATACATCACTATTTTAAATTTATAAAACATTACCGCTTTATATCAAAATTTTTTCAAGTAATTATTCAGAAATATAGCCATTTTTTTCTGTGAATATGTTCCGATTATTGAAATAATTTTGGAAATTTTACCAGAAAATATTTAAAATTTTGATTTTTTAATTCTTACCCTCGTTTGCAGAGCTATTCATTAATATTGCTCAATGTACACGTGGAAAAATATTCTTTTATTTACAAATAAATTAATATGTATTTTTAATAAAAAAAACTTTCAAGATTGATAAAAGAGTCATTGAGATTGCATCCATTTGTACTATACGAATGGATGCAATCTCAATGACTTACGTGTATTTCTATTTATAAGAACTTGTATTTCTATTTATAATGACCTAAATCACTCGATTACCATCCTTTTCGCCCCTGTTATTTCAAATTTAATGTAATATTTGCCTTGAGTAACTTGAATTTCAAATTAATCATTCGATGGCCATGAAATAGCATATCTCTATCATGTATGTCTCGTGCGAAGATGATATTGTGTTTCAGAATAATATTGTATATATTTGCTATAAGTTTTTGACCCCATACCAGTAGTAAAGTATATATTATTGAACAGCCTTGGCGATACCTTCTGCCACTTCTGCGTTTCTCCCCTTTGAATTTTGCTAGCAGGACGCGATACTCGCACAGATTTCAATTCGTGTCACTTAATGTCAGAAACTCTCAGTATATTTCCACATTTTACTTGCTATACATCTTTAATATGAAGTAAATTGGAAGCCAATTCAATTACTCAGAATTCATGCAAAACTAAATAGCGTCTGATGATTGAAAATATTTAATATATATTTTTCCGATATCTGAACCTGAGGCAGTACTTTTATTTTTTATTTTTATCCTTTTATTGACATGATGAACTCCATTCCTTTAAGCTCACATGATATATTATTTTGTGAAAGTGATTAAACTTTAAATTTGGAAAATGACAGGAATATGTGTTACGCGTTCCGTAATTGACTAGCTTTCTACTGCACATACATTTTGTGCTCGTGGTATTTTCATTTTTATAATGATAAGAAACTATTTTCCAAAAAAAAATCACTTTTCGACCATAGTCACTTGCTCAAGCCCTTTAGCTTGTTTACACGCGTATTCAATTTGTTTATAATAAATAGAAATTAATTTCGTTATACCTGACTTGGTTACGTACTCGTATCATAGCTTGGAAAATTTATACAAATTTTACGTATCGCATAATTATTCATTCCATTGTTTTGGGAACATAGGGTTTTGTAAAGAAATAAATAAAACTAAACACGAATAACGACTTTTTGACAATGTACGAATGCTTCTATCTTAAAAAAGAAACTTTATGCTGAATGTTAATTTTAGCGTTTATTACAAATCAAACTGTAAGATCATTCCCATGAAGTCCCAGGTCCAGTCCAATCCCAGTCCAAGGGTGGAAATTACAGCAAACAAATTAAACGATTTCCAATAACCTTAAAGACAGGGTAATAATACTCCAGGAAACATTTCCTTTCACACCCACATATAGGCACGCGCCCGGTCCCGTCGATGCCGTTGATTTTTATCGCTTACACGGCACAATGCGGGCCCATTGAGACACTTCAAATTATGTAGAGTTATTATAGTGGAATAGAAAATATAATTTTGTCATAATTTGAAAACACGGATTTAACCTTCGATATGGATTCTTATAATGGAATCACGAAACTTGGACTGTTTTTGGTGAAAAACGCTAAACATAACTAATTTTAGGGAATCCTATAGAAAAATAATATGCATATTTTTGTAACTTATTCAAATATAACTTGTGTTAAATTTTTTTCATAGAAAACATAGAATAAAATAAAAATAAAATTCCCAAAAAAAACAATTTTATAATTATGATCTCCCAGTTATAAAATAACATTAAAAATAAACAGAACATTTTTTTTGTAAAACGAAATGAACAAAAACATTTTAAATTAATATCTCTTCTTCAAGAAAACTTTATGGTAATTGCTAGTTATCCAAGTATAAAGAGCCACAAAACGTTACTTCTTCATCCTCGTTTTAAGATATCCAGTTACCCGTAAAAAGAAACTCATGTAAATTATTTTGCTCACCACATTTCCAGTGATTTGTACTGAATTGCCTAATCATTTTACGTACTATTTTATTAGAATATATTACTGAAACAAGACTCAATTGACTTAAAATGATGTAAACTAGAAATAAAACTCCAACTAGTTGCCATCGGGTTAAGTTCCGAAGAAATTCAATTTCTTATCCATGAGCAAACTACACTTCGTAATAATAATACTTTCCTGTTTTTTCAATTGTTTTATTGCAGATTCTTCGTTGCCTATACTATAACATAAAGGAATCATGGAGATATTACTACCATACACGATATTTTTAAAAGAGAAGCAATTGGCTATAATTCTTTTCTTGTAAACTTCACCGAAAACAAAATATTTTAGTAATTTTCTCGTTCTAGTCATCCATTCCGCGTTGTTTCCTTGTAAAATTGAAAATCTCTGAAGCTCCTCTCGTTCAGCACAAGATAATGTCGATTTATTCAAAAAATATTTGGCTACCTCAAACACTTCTGAATTTATGTCAGGCTAATGACGGTTTGGTTATTTTGAGACATTATTGCGATGGAATATTTTGGGTTGAAAATTTAGAATTTACAACTTTGTTAATAGAATGCGCTCCACTTTCGCAATTTCATTCCAAAAATTGTCTCATGTGTTAAAGTATAAAACATTTTCATATTAAAAGACACAACACCAGCAGCACAACGAGCCGCATGAGAACGACATTGCGAGAAATTTATACGCTTACCTCCTATGTAGTTGGCTACCAATGTATCACAATTTTCGACCAAATTACTACTACAATTATAGGCTTCTTTTTTTATGCAATTATAGGATAGGCAATTATAGGATTAGACTGCTTTAATGATGATGATGGCAAATATTTTCCATAACACCCGTAAACTCAGACGAAATCAAATCTGGCATGATTATCCCCCGATTGAGAACACTGATTTTCTAGTAATCTACAAAAGTAATCACTACAATTTTGGTGATTGGCAAATATGGTAATTGCCAAATATTTGGTGACTGCCAATATGAAGAAAAACCAGTGTTGTAAGAGCATTCTAGTTCAAACTACAAAGCAGAAAAAAGTGATATTTTGAATAAAAAAGTTTCATTTAATATTCTTTCTGGAAAATTGGCTTAGATCATTAGATCACTATTTCAAGATAAAATTTAAAAATCATGTGTATGAAAAATTCCTTTTCTAATTAAAATTATTACTTATTGATTGAAATATCTAAGTATTTCAATTGAAATATCCAAGTATTTCAATATAAGTAGATGATGTAGACAGATTGGCAAGCTCAAAAGCGATAAAAATAAAGTGCAAAATTTAAATAACGAAATACAAGAATTTTAAATTTCATTAAATGCGTTGTTTTGTCAAAAATGTTTTATTAACAGCTAAAAACAGAAAAAGAAGAAAGAAAGCAGCTCGCATTATTTTGAAGTCATACATTGTTGTATGATTAAATTTGCAAATTTTCAAAAAAAATTAATCAAATTTGCACGAAGTTATGTCAATAGTAGGAAAAATTGATGCAACATATAAATTACTTAATTCCTTAATAATTATCTTTAGCTTAAACACTTACAGAATGAATAGTAAATTTTAAAACAGTATACCTATTCCTTGTATTGCACCTTATATATTTTTATAACTACGTAATGGAATTTACGCCTTAAGAATCGATTTTCATATATAGCGCCCAATATAAAATTTTATGACGAGTAAAATCAGAAATTCAAAGCGTTAAAAAAAGTGTAACTGTTAGGTTCTGATTGTACCAAGTTCAAAGCATTAAAAATGTGTAAGCATTGGGTGGCCTGTCCGCGTGATTTTTCTGCGCATTTTTGATGTGAGATATCTACCTCTCTCTCTATCCCTCTCTTCCTCTCTCTGTCTCTCTCTCTCTCTCTCTCTCTCGCGCGCTCTCTTTTTCTCTCTCTCGCTCTCTCTCTCTTTATTATTTTTGCAAAGGAAAAATGTAAAGTGAAGATTTAAATAAATATATTTCATTTCATGTTAGGAAAAGTAGTCATTTATTAAAAAAATTAAATATAAAATAGTGAATTATACATTAAAAATAAAAAAATTGTAAATATGAAAAAAAGTCAAAATACCTAAAATTAATAAAAAATAACAAAATACTTTAAATTAACAATTAATACTAAAAAATAACAAAATAATTAATAAATTACAATCAATTTCAAGCATATTCATTTATTTTCATTGTTAATTAAACTTTATTTAAGTTGTTTGATGAAAAAAAAAAACAATTTTTAGGATAATAAAATTTCATGTTAAAATAATTGTAAATTTAATTTAATTAACAATTAAAATTTAAGCATTTTAAAATTAAAATATTTTTATTTTAAATATTTCAAAATTTAATTAAATTTAAAATTAATATTAACATTAAATTTTATTATTCTAAAAATTTAATGTTTTCTCATTTTAATATTTTAAATTTATTTATTAAATAAATCAAAAAGAGAAAAGAAGAAAAAGTTTGGAAGAAAAGAAGTTAAGGAAAACATTGTCCTATAACTTGTAATGGTATAATATTTTATTCTTTGATAGTTACATGTTTTTGCTCTCACATTGGCGAAAAAATATTCAGAATTTTTTCTCTTTACAGCGTATGTCACAAACGGAGAAACCGCCGGTAGGAACCAGATTCCTTACCAAGCCGCAATTTTTGCAGATTCTGGTCAAAAGACTTTCTTCTGTGGAGGCTCGCTTATATCCGAAGAATGGGTGCTCACAGCTGCTCATTGTGCTGAAGGGTTTGTTTTCTTTCAGATTTTATTTAAATATTCTCAAATCATTGCGTCGAACATATATATATATATATATATATATATATATATGTGTATATATATATATATATATATATATATATATATATATATATATATTACATGAACTTCCTGATTAACTACTAAGTTTAAAAAATTTCGAAAGTATTATTTCTACTATTCTAACCTAGAAATTATATTAAATAACACCTATGATTCTTAGAATAAAAATTAACCCTATCACAATCGAATCTAATTCCGCGAGATGCTTTTATCTATCGAGACCCATTAAAGCTATCATAGATAGTGCTCCTATGCTAACTTCGATTATAATTACTGATGAATTTAATCGATTTCTTACAATTGCCACTTTTTCCTTCGAAAAAAACATATGACATCCTCTTCTTGTTCTAATTATCGCAGTACATTCTAAAACTTTTCAGCCCGTTTCTATATCCAGGTTATTTAGTACCTAAACGCTTGGAGAGCAATAGATTGACTTTAATCTGACTTAGAAACTAAATAAAGAGCCTCAACTGCTTTAGTGAAAATCACATATGATACACACTTGTAACGAATTACACCCAACTCATTATATTTGTAATTCTTGCGGCTCCAATTCATTCCTCTGCAATAGCAGCAGATCATTTCTATAACTCCGTCATTGTACAGTTTGTTAACATATTTCAAATCTTTACGTAAATCTTAAGATTCACAATAGAAATTTCATACACATATTTAGTACCGTCGACTATATCTGCAATTGTAAGATACGCATTTTGCGTGAACTGCCCTATGAGCCGGTGCGCTCAAAGGAGGGGTTTTTTCTCCACCCTTTTTTAAATTTTTCATTCACGGTATTGTTAAATACATAATAACATAATAACTGCCCTCTTTTTGCTTATGGCTGCCAAATGTATGTCTACCAAAAAATACTGTAAATTGAAACCCAATATTGACTTTGCTTAGTTTACTAAGTGGGCTCATAAAATTTGTCTGTTAAATAATAAAATTAAGTATGAGTAATTTCGTTATTAGTAATCAAAGCCTTTTTTCCAGTAGTTTTTTGTTGGGTATCAGTTTTATCGACCTAATGCTAAATAGCACTAAAAATTATTGATGTAAACTATTAAAGACTTGAATCTGCTGATCGATCAAGATCTTACCTGATAGCCACAATAAAATAATATTTTCATCAAATACACTAATCTATTCCTATTATAATCATATATATATATATATATATATATATATATATATATATATATATATATATGATATAGTTTTCTCCAATTCTAGGGTGGTGGAATTTACAGTCATCCTAGGAGCTCACCATCTCCCGAACCGGAACGAAAGTGGGCGTCAAACATTTCTAGTGCATTCGTCTAGTGCTTATTTGCATCCTGAATGGAGCAGATCTAAGTTACTGAATGACATAGCTTTGCTGAAATTACCTACCAAGGCTAAGTTTGATGGTATTTATATGCATAGCTTTAATTTTTTTTGAAATGCTATTATTGGAATTACTATCAAATTCTGTTACTTTTTGTCAATTGTTAAAAAGTATTGGATGCGATTAAGAAATGGTAACAAATTGGTTTAAGTAGATTCTCGTCAGTAATTATATACTAATAAAATCTTTTTACTCGAAAGTTATTTACCGCTTACAAATTTATTTATGTCAATTAATTTCAAATTCAAGGTTCTCATGATTTTAACCATGGCAAAATCTTTAAAAGTTTTCTTCATAAAAACTCGATTTTAAGAATATCATACATTCAGATGATAATCATAAGAATATCATACATATTTTTTTTACTTAATACACGTTAATTTTTCAGTACAAAATCTTATCAGGCATTTCACCACCATACAACTCGCAGAAGCAAACGAAAATATTCCTTTTATAGCTAAATATACTTTACTCAATACACCGACAGGTTAGGTTCTCCCATCCGTTCCTACTTCTTTATCCATTTTATTTAAAAAACTGAATAAAAAAACATCAGTAACAGAATGGTTGACGTAACCGAAGACAAGCCATGGTCTAATCTAAAAATTCACTATCCTGGTAGACGATATTATCATTAAGGCACTATTTGTTATTCGGGGTCATCTTTATATATTTTCAGCATACGTGGAGATGTTTACAAGTTTTTTGTGTGATTTTAGGGCTGTTGTCTAGTAAATGCATGCTTATTAAAAGCAGTCTTCTGATAAATTACCGTCCAGGTGGCTTTCTTGAAAAAAATTAAGATATATAAGCGGAATTTTTTTGACTTCTTTAGGCTGTCGACTTTTTCAATAATATTGCAGGAAAATTTTCTTTTTATGTAACGAAAAATTTTAAAACAATTTAGGAGGCATGTTATTGTATAATGCTATGTTTATTTTCAACGAGTTTTGAATTAGCTATCTATCTCATTACTTTTAAGCCTATGAAAACCAAGCTCTATAAACTGAAGTGCACGGAAGCCTGATGAGGATATAAATCCAGAAAATTATTTTGTGATATTTCTTCTTCAGAAAGTGTACAGTTTTGCTTTCTTTCTTCTACCAGATTTCTCTAGAATATATCAGATAACCAATTCTTGCAAATAAATTACAATTTTTAATATTTTTAACAATTCCTTTGTATGTTTATAAAATTGTCCCATCTAGTCTTACCACATCTGGTAAATGTATTTCAACAAATAATAATTTTTTCTATTGATATATTATATATTTCACCTGTTGTGGAAAACATTTTCATTACTCATAATATCTGAAATCACTTAGCTATCATTTTTGCGAGGCCAGTGGCATATAATTGCTGAAAACCTTTTCATTACTTCGGTATGACCTTTAAATTATAAGGGAAAACAAATTTGTTAATAGATGACATAATATTCTATGTGTAAAAATATAATAGTATTATGTACATTGTATCAATTTATTTTCAATACCATGTATTATTTTCCGTCACAAGACATTATTCAGGAAATAAAAAAATTAATTTACTTAAACAATTTTCCAGTTCTTGAAGTTTCGTTGATAGAACAGTTCGTATCTACTCAGATGAAGTTGTTAAATATTTACTCAAGTCGTAAAAAGTTCGATGAAAAAACTCATTTTGTTATAGTAATATCGTTATAAAAATAATACCTTTTGATGATGATCTTACGACCTTTTCATCGCTACGGGATATTTCTTATCATTTGACATTATATTACAGTGAAATATTTACTATTTCAGAGAATGTACAGGTAATCAAATTGACCAATGGTGAAGCAGCTTTAGAAAAAAGTGGAAATCCTGCAATTTTCAGCGGTTGGGGTAGATTCAAAGACGGTGAGAAAATCAAATATTAACTAAAATGTTACATCTGTGCACGAATACTCAAAGCTTAGTTATATTGTTGTAAAATAATTTTCCGTTTATACTTGGTTTCTTGCGTTTTCTTTAGTTAAGATGATTTAAATATATCTCAGTCATCCATGAAATGAAGTGACTGATCTAAGTACCAAGTTAAATCAAATATCATTGTGTTAATAAGATAGTTTGTTCATGACGTGAACTATATTTTATATATTATGAATTAAACGATGATTATTCAAGTATCTTAAAACTATATATATATATATATATATATATATATGTATATATATATATATATATATATATATATATGTATATATATATATATATACATATATATATATATATGTATATATATATATATATACATATATATATATATATATATATATATATATATATATATATAAAAAAGACAAATACTCTATCTAAATCATATCATCAAAGTTAGTTAATATTTTAAGATTATCTTAATAATTATAATTACTATATATTGTCTGTATATTTGTTAACCGCCTTTTAGCTTCAAAACTAACTAAAATTTTAACTGAATCTAGTTTGTTTCTAGTTTTCAGTAGATTTAAGGCCAAAGATTGATATTTATGTAATTATGTTTTACATATGAAAATTATTCGCAAAAAACATAAACGATGCAAAAAAGAAAGAGTTTATTTTTGAATTTGTTTGACAGATATTAAAACCTGAGATTTAAATATATGTTAAATAGATTTAAAAGATTATAAGAAATAGATTAATTTGAGGTTCTTTCGTTGGTATAATAGAGCTCTTGGATTCGCAATACTTAAAATATTTCGATATAAAAGATGGTATTTACATTGCGTGACTTAGTCTTTTTTCTTTACCTGCTTTTCTCAACTTTTCGGGTTTAAAACTACCACAAAATCAGAGAAAAAACTAAAATATGTACTAAGATAACATCGATGTATTGTTTAGAAAACCTTGAAATGAGAAAAAAGACCACTAAATTTGGATAATTGGGTGGATTAATAAATAAATCTGTTAAAAAATAATATTACATTTTTTTGTGAGACTTTAAAAAACGATGACAAAATGTCTCGGAAGTATTTTCAAAAATTCTGTACAAAAAGTATAGTGATATTTTATTTTGATTATATTGTGAGATATTGTTCATTATATTCCTTTAAAAAAATTATTATAACTCATCTCTAAAAATAATATATATATATACATGTATATATATATATATATATATATATATATATATATATATATATATATATATATACACATATATATATACATCTTTCGTGCATTTCAGCTATTATTACACATTTTAATTTGCATTTAACCATATTTTTAATACTCCGATAGTCCATATTTCTAATGTTAAAAGCGAAAGGACAAATGGAAATTTCCTTCCGACCTATTTAGCTCTACAAATTAAAGTTAACTTAACCTAAGTCACGTATTTTACGTGTAACAATATGTAGGTGCATTGTAACGTAAAATAAAGCCTTGCCGAAGACAAGAAAATATTTCGGTCTTTTTAAAAATGGATTTAATTTTTAATTTACAAAGGAGACATTTCTACATTTTTTACAAATGTAGATCTAGAATAAATAACTTAGAAAAGTAGATAATTTTTTTATATACTAGAAACTAAAAGAAAACTTCCATAAAGATTGGACCCAGAAAGAAGAAAGTAAAGCTTGCAGACCAAATTTAAAAACGGTGCAATAGCATGCTTTTGCTGTTACAACTAAACTTGTGTGTACAAAAAATCAAACATACATCAACATTAGTAGATTATACATAATTATTAGTAGATTATTTCATTTAATTTGATTAATAGAAATAATTTTTCAGGTAAAAAAGGCACCGCTGAATATTTGCAATACGCCGAACAACCAGTTATTTCAAATAGGAAATGCGCTTCATTTTATTTCTTAGTTATAAAGTCATCACATATCTGCACATCTGGATTCGACGGAAAAAGCACATGTCAGGTATCTTATATCAATTCATATTTTTCAATGCTCTGTGTAATAGGAAAATGTATAGAATATAACTAATGTCTTTGTTGAAAAATATATCGATAATTGAAACAGAAAAGCTTTTAGCACTGTACTGATTTTCAATTACTTTTTCGTATCTGCGAGTAGTTTGATTTATGAAGTAGTAGAAGTGTTTATTCGATTTTCTATTTAATTTCTTTGTTTTGAAAACCTCATCTTGTCTGTTTTTATCACGTTATATTTATACTACTCTAATAAATGGTAAGTCACTAAGGGCTTGACCGTATTCTTGTACAATGTGTAAGACATTGTTTCCTAGTCTCTAACATCAGATGAATAGTATACCAAATGTAATAATTTGGTTACTATCTCAAACCTAGCGTTGGGATAGTTACCAAATGTTGGTATACTAATCATGGTATATTTGGTATACCATGAATAGTATACCAATGTAATAATTAGGTAACTATCTCAATCCTAGTGTTGGGATAGTTACCAAATTTTGGTATTCTATTCATGGTATATTTGGTATACGATGAATAGTATACTAAATATAATAATTCGGTAACTATCACAACCCTAGCGTTGGGATAGTTATCAATTTGTGGTACAATATTCATGGCATATTTGGTATACCATGAATAGTATACCAAATGTAATAATTTGGTAACTATCTCAACCCTAGAGTTAATGTACCTTTCTCTAAAAATACGACTTTATCAATGCATAACAGTTTAAAAAAAAGTAATTTATAAAGAGGTAAATTGGAGAAAGAAAAAATCAATTCTATAGTAACTGTGGAAATAATTAAAATTTTATATATGTAAGATACTTTGGCGTGTAAAAATCTTCGAAAGCTTTAAAAGTTTTTTTAGGAACAACTCATCTTAAACCTTTTTTGGGTTTTTAAAAAAGCCCAAAGTTTTAATAGACATCTAAATGGCTTATACGTCTATGAAATAACCTTAACACATGTAAACACAGTGTTCATTACATTGTAACTTGGTACACAGATGTTGACTTTTTGTTGTTTAATTTTTGGAAAGACATATTTCACGAATCATTTGATATCACAGATGTATATTTAATGTTTTGCAAAGGAGAACTCTTTCACCTATAGATGACGGAACACTAATCTTTCTGTAATGGTTTTATGAACAATCTCACCAGTGTTTCTGCGATATTAAAAATAAAAAAACCACACCTCCGAATAGAATATTTGCACTATATTTTGTCTACAACACCTAAATCATCTTTAATCCTATTGTGAAAAGTAATGATACTTACTTTCATAAATTTTCTCACTATTGTGCTAAGTAGACAAAAGCAGGATCAATTTTTTTAGTTTTTTTTTTAAGCAATTTGCAACCCTTACTAATAAAAATAAAAATGGTCGTGTGGTCCATACATACGTGAATTGGCACGCAGTGAGAAATTTACCATGAGCAAACACCATTCCTTTCTATGTCTAGTTGAACAATTGGAACTCGATTCAATACGTGTATTGTAAAAGAAAGATATTCACTGTAACATTTTCTGCCCATTTTCCGACATAATGCATAGTTTCAAATTATTCATTTACAGATTATATGTTTAACATTCTTTGAAAACATGTATTTCATTAACAAATGGATAAATAAAAAATAATTTCAGATATGCAGAAAAATAATATTTTTCTTTTGAATAAATGAAATTCTCAACATTTCAGGGCGACAGCGGTGGTCCTTTGATTACGGTCGACGATGCTGGCATAGCCCGACAAATAGGCATCGTTTCCTTTGGTACGTCGTTAGGATGCGAATTAGGATGGCCTCCAGTCTTTACAAGGATATCAAAACATCTCGATTTCATTAAAGAAGTGACAAGAATAGTACCAGCATAGTGTAACAAGCTTTTCATGAGATTTGTTAAACTATAAACTTTTTTAGATAATGTAAATTTAAGAATATATAATGGATGTACGAAATCTAATTTATTATATGTACAAATATATATTGGATATACATATAATAAAATTGTAACAAAGTAAATTCTGTTGATGGAAAATATTTTAAAAATAGTAATTGATTTAGCCTATAGAATGATAATAGAAGCTGGACAACCATTTTTCAGAATTTTTTCTCTTACTGGACAGATTTCGAGGAAATTAGGTACGATAATAGTTTATAACCAAGGGTAAAACAGGAGAGAAAAAAAAAATTTCTTATTCCGAATTTCACGCGAGTGACACCGTGTGGTACACCTAGTAATATATAATATTATAAATAAATTCTAACAAAATAATTATTACGATCCATTAAATTTACTATTGTCAATAGTTACATTGAATTTGGAAATATTTAGACAAACTATAAGCAACAAACTAAATATAAAAGAATTATTAACTTTACCACAAAATACTTGGTGATAAATAATTGTATAAATATTATTACATAAAAAAAGAAAATCTCAATACACCTAACTGACAAACACTTTCAGAATGAATATAAGAAAGGTTATGTTTTGTTTCTTAAAACGCCAATGCAATTTTACTAAATTCTTAGTTTTACTGTTCCCGAGTATGAGGAGATTGATAAGAAATGCAATTATGAATTTTATACATGTTCACACGCCGAAATTTCTTGCTTGGATTGATCCAGAAGCTTAAGGAGTTCAACATCAACACTTTACCACAACGATCCCAACAATTGGTTTACTTCGAAAACAGTACGAGCTTCCTCAAACAAAACTTGTCTGCTATAAATTAGAGGCTCTTACAATATACGAATAATCTAGAATATCTTCCTCTCCAATCAGACCATGCAGTGGTTCTCTTGAGAAAGGAAATTAATTACGATGGGCCGTGATGTCAAGTGCATAGACTGTCCCATTTTATAACATGCATCTATATTTGCCTTGCATATATTCGCCCACAGATCTTAATGACAATATTTACAGCAGCTACCATGGATGTCTCTGTAACATCCTCTTTGACCCCTTGTATAACCAATTAGTTTCGTATATGTACGAGAAGTAGTGCTGTTGTGAAAAAAAACTCATTCTCCTCATTTTGTTTCTTATTTTCTGCATTTGGAAGCCATAGTAAATACATATTTAGTTAAATTATCATATTCTTAAAAAGTTTTAATAAGTTATACGCTGGAACTACCTACACACATAAAAATAGCTGATTACGTAATAAAAAGAGCTGATTACGTATATTTAAATGATTTTGTAAATTTAATAATAATTATAATAAACAAAAGCAATCAATTAAGTCGCACCCCTTACTTTCTCATTGAAATTTAAATTAAATATCAACCTTATTTCTAAATCAACGCTACAAACATTTAATAATGAAACGGGCTCCGTGCAATTAACTCGTCGTGAGCAGAGAGCGAATGAAGGTGGTTGTTGTTACGAATTCACTTAGAATTCGATACATATCATTAAAAAATCTGTTAGCCGATTTAGTTGCCAGTCATGTGATCATTAAAGTTTGGTTCAAATTTTGATGGACACCATGATTTTAGTGCAAAAGGACTCATATTTTTTATTACTTCTAAGCATGGATGGTATTTTATTCAAATTTAATTTCAACCTTAATTACAATACGAAACTATTTTATTAACTCTACATTTCGTACGTAAAATAATAACTAAACAGTTTGTAAGAGCTCAGACACGTGCTAGGGATTTAATAACTATTTTATTATGAGCATTTTATAACAGGAAACAAAGAACTTTCTTACGAGTATATCCTACTGTACATGTGTTTTAAAATACAGTTGTTATTATTATATGACAAATTTTATAGATATTTAGGGCAATTTAAGCAACAGTAAGCACAATCCATTCCTCATTGAGCTGGTTTATAAATTTCTTATTGATTCTACTCAACGATAGACAAGAAATTCAAAAACTGCAACCTGGGTAGTACTCAAAAACTGCAACCTTGGTAGTACTCAAAAACTGCAACCTTGGTAGTACTCAAAAACTGCAACCTTGGTAGTAAGCAAAAACTGCAACCTTGGTAGTACTCAAAAACTACAACCTTGGTAGTACTCAAAAACTGCAACCCTTATTTAAAATACATTGAGTAAAAAACTGACCATTTTTCACTTTCGAAGCTCCAAACAATAATTTAATTTGTGTTTAATTCAACTTGAATCATTATTTTTGATCAAAAGTTATTTCTAAGTCATTTGATTGTTCCTCAAATTGGTTGAAAAAACAGTAAGCTACAAATTTTTAGCGCTTTTTTTGTTCCCGTGATTCAGTTTTCCTTGTTGACTCATTAGTCAAGCGAAACATTTTTCGACATAAATTCACTGTTAGGTACTCTTAAATACGAATAATCCGACTGTTAAAATAGCTTTTTTTGGGGAGAAAACTTTTGTAAAGATTTCGTATCTAAAAGTCAGATAACAAAACTTCTTTCTGCTTGGCAACTGAGTAATTTTTTAAATTTTCTAACGTATAATCGTAAAGTTTAGAGCAGACAGAAGTAAGTATTAAGTTGAAGTATAAAAAAGATAGTAAGTTGTAAAAAGATCAATAAAATGAAAGCTGCAGCCTTGAATAGACAATATGTAAATATATATACATACATACATACATATATATATATATATATATATATATATATATATATGTGTGTGTGTGTGTGTGTATATGTGTGTTTGTGGGCGTGCGTGTGCGTGTGCGTGCGTGCGTACGTTCGTAAGTGCACATTTTGCAATTTTGGAGATGGTGAGAAGGTGGAGCACATTTTCATAAATACTTTAAACTGTCTTCGGAAATATCCTACAAAAAATTGAAAAAATATTTTTTCGGTAACTTTGGTGATAGATGAAATTGAAAAACCAATACGACAAAGGATATTAAAAATATATATATTTAAGATGCTTTGTCACTAACAAATTTTATGTTTCAACATCGAATAGCTTCAGAAAAGTGACGCTTGTGACAGATGTTTTTTTTAAGTATGGAACATTAAAAATAGGGACTTAAATAAATTTTTGTGTAACCATTGTTCCCTCCAGGTTTGTATTTTTTTATTCATATTAAAAGAAAAGGAGAAAATAATCCATTAAAATATTTTAATCAAACCCACATTTTATACTTTTCAAATATAGGAATATTACTTAAGTTACCGTACGTATAGAGCCTGATGCTCAATTTTAATATATAAAGCAAATATTTCCTATCCGTAATTTAAAACAAAAGTACGTATGTGTATAAATCACAAGAAAGTGTATAGGACCAACACAAACACAAACACACACACACACACACACATACACAAACACGCGCACACACACACACACACACACACTCAAACACACCCACAAACACACACACACATACACACACATCCACACACACACACAAACACACACACAAACACACATCCACACATCCACACACCCATGCATACACAAACATCCACACACCCACACACACACGCGCGCGCGCACGAACGCACGCACACATACATTCTTTTTTTAATACACTTTTATTTTACACTCGAACACTTCAATTAAATTTTCACTGGCTTCCAGAAGTCAGAATTATTTAAAATTAGCTCTTGACAAAAACCTTATTTTCAAGATTATTTTTCATTTCTTAGTTCACATCGCTACAAAATCGTGTTTTTATTTTTTTTAAAGTATATTTCTTTTTTGTATCTTGAGAAGGCTTTTGAATCGTAGGAAGTATTGCGAGACAATTTAAATTAATATGTGGTATACACAAGATGATATATTATTTAAAACTATAACATATGATTATATTTTATACAGAATATCTTTTAAAAACCTTTTGTAATATTTAGCAGGTATTCATCTGCACAACAGTAACAATAACAAAAAGTATCACTGATAAATAAAGGAAAGGGTGATATTACGGACGAGGGATATGAATAGACCTTAAAGACTTAAAATTATTAATTTATGTGTTGGCCTACCTGCGAGGTTAGCAACAAACTTTAGGGTCAGTAGTTTCATGAAGTACGCTTCAATATTGAATGTTATTTACATAGCCGAACCCTTGCTTATGTTTCGTTGGGCTTAACTTAAATAATCTATAACTTATTTTTTTACAAAACTTTTTTGGGAAAATTTCAAGTTATGTATACTTATTGTTGAACATAATGGACAAATATTTATGAATAACATAAAACGAAATAAGACATTCCGTTACTCATAGCCGCATTTTTCGGTGGTTCGTAGAATTGGGTAAAGGAAAATAAAAATTTTGCAAACCTTTTTAATTTAATTTCTGGACTACATTGAATATTTTTTAAAATTTATTTTGTATATTATTTTTATTTACTTTACATTTAAACTAGAGTACATACTTATTTGACATTAAAATTAATCTGATGTTACTAAAACTGGTTTTAAAATAATAACGCATTTTGTTAATAAACATTTAGGAAGAAGAAAATTACCATGTTTTAACAATTTTTAAATTGCTTTTTATTCAAACAGCTAAAATACTGTATGAATAATTAAATATCGTTCTCACAAGAAAGCACCACTCGAAAAATATTTATTTAATGAACAAAAATTTTGCCATGATGACATTTTGTTTGTATAAATAATCAATTTTTATTGTTCAAATAAAAACAATGAAACCCATTATTTTTGGCATTTAATTTAGTTGTTAAAATCAATTAGCTAACTAAATGTATACTAGTTCTCATTCAAAAGACCAAACGGATTAATATTAAAATATTTACCATACACTAGTAATTCTGCCTACCCTTCATATCGAAAAATATTTGGTCTCACAAATTTCTAGATTTTTAAATTTTCACACGGTGAGGTGCGTCCAATTAGAAGCCGTAAAGTTTAATTGATACTAATAACATTCAATATACCAATAGGTAATTATACATAATAAAAGTATTTATCAAATATAAAGAACATACTACCAACAAACACGAAATTATAGGATATACAACTATTGATTAGTTTCTATGATTGTTCGTGTGATTATTTTTGTAACTTTTTCATTTTCTACATCTATTAGATATAATGTGATGATTTCTATGGCATACATTAACCAAACCTCTAAGGTAGCCTAAAAAAGCTAACTCTGTTATTTTTATTATATTTGAATATTAATTACTACCTAAGTTTTGACAAAACAAAGTAATCT
Organism: Druceiella hillmani; assembly: GCA_039881145.1. Lineage (NCBI taxonomy): Eukaryota > Metazoa > Arthropoda > Insecta > Lepidoptera > Hepialidae > Druceiella > Druceiella hillmani. The sequence continues at coordinate 23,902,407 of JAYKKI010000014.1, forward strand.
TATGAAAACATAAAAAAATATAACTTGGTTAGTTAAGTTTTCTGTCTTTTACTTAAAAACTAATAAGTTTATATCTCTCCATGTCTATTATGCTCAATAAATTAGTTCAAGAAAGTAGAGATTATGTTAATTGATATATTGAAACTAAAACAATTAAAATTGTCTTCAAGACATTGTTTTTTTTCAAGACCAAAATGAAAACGACTTCAACAAATCTTAACAAATTATATACTAAAATACAGGTGCACTTTGAATTATAAATTTAATAAACAACTAGAAGTAAATGTGTATACAATAAATTTCTCCTATCGGATAGTTTATAAAATAGATATCGAATGGTAACAAAATGTGTTTGCTGTGGAAATTGAAAATATACTGTGTTTGAGACTTATAGAAGTTTATTATTTCAAATAAGGATAAAACTCAGTTGTCCATTGAAGCCTGCCTTTATACAAAGATTACATTTTAGAATGTTCATGAATATTACAAAATACCGTCTGTAGTTCGCAGAACTGACAAATTAGTTTATAAAACTTTTACACTTCAATTACGCTGTCTATGAAATTTCAATCCAATTTCTAATGACCATTTGTCTGACAAGGAAATACATTAATTAATTTTCTAATGACAAGTATCAGATTCTAAGTGAATTCGTTAGAACAAGAAGTTGGCTTAAATTCAACTAACTTCATTCGTTCTCTATTTGCTCACGACGAATTAATTGCGCGGAGCTCGCGCGTTTCATCTCTGAATATTTGTTGAGCTGATTTGGAATCCAGGTTAAAGGTTGACATCTAATTTAAGTTTTGAAAGAGAAATTTTGCGATACGGCTAAGTAAATTGATCAAAATCAATTATAATTAAATTTATAGAGTGGTTTGGATATACATAATAAGTTATTTTTACATACTATATATTTAATTCACAATTTGGTGCACTTTGGATCACGAACCTCGTACACATGGAAACACATCCCTTATACACGGAGTAAAATAAATCCGGCAATGATGCCCACAGCTGCTGCTGTCAAAGTCAACAAGCGTGGCCCTCCCCTTTATAGCTTCGCGAAAAGAATATGGACAGGTGTAACCAATTAATGCAGGCATTGGCTAAGCGCTTGACATCACGACCAAGAGTCGTTCTTTGTTAGAAATGACGTATTAATTACAAGGTTTAATCGCAGAATAAGAGAGAAATGTACTCGTGGATTTGTAAAAGAATAACTAATTTATCCCAGACAAATTTTTTCGGAGGAAGTTCATGCTTTCTTCAAAGCAAACTATTGTTGGAATCTTAAAGTCGAATTTATTTCAAGACTGATTTAGCACCTTACTCTTACTCTCAATCTTAGTTCCACTCTTCTCGGTCATGGATATCTTTTACTTTTAAAATAATTTTCTACACTCTTCATTATATCTATTTACCACCAACCATTTTATCACATAATTAATATATTCTTCATTTTATTTACATATTTTGTATCTAACACGTATTTACGTTATATATTAAGGTTTACATAAAATTATTGACTGTATAATATATACATTCACTTTTAGAAATATGGCCGATTCAAGTTTTAAGTAGTTCTAAGTGAATAGAAGGTGTAATATTATTTCGTAGAAATAATGGTGTTGTGTGTGTGTATAATTTATTTAATAATTAAGTAGCAGTTCAAGAACGCATTATTTTTCAATGGGGTTCCGCATATGACATATTTAGATACAAGAGGCGACACTGACTTTTAGAATATCACAAATGGAACTAAATAGGAAGTTTGTAATTTGTTTAACGGACTCCCTCTTCTTTGGTGCTCGGAAATAGTATTCCTCGCAGTTTATCTTTAAGTCTTAAGAACAAGAAGATCGTGCGATCTACTCAGCGAGGTTAGCGCTATTTGGTAGATGATCCATAATTTATCCACCAATGTAGTTAAATATTCGATTATTGGTTTGGCTGAGTGTGCAAAGGGATTCTTGTGATGAAGGAGGTTTCTGCAACGAGGGTCTTTCTCTGGAATATTTTGATTTCCAAAACAAGAGACAAATAATTATTGGTATGACTTTAACGTTATCGTTCCTTTATTCTACAGACCAATCGTTGCATAATAACCTTTCTGTTCTGAGAATAAGGAGTCCACTTTTAACCCTTCTGCACCATTTTAAGCAATTCTTTAGAAGGAAACTTTCACGGCGTAGGCTGTCTTTTAGTTTTAAATTCATAATCGCATATCCAGTCTGCGCTAATTGCGAGAATATAGAATACGATATTTAAATGACCTTTGTTGATTTTTTCTTATATTTTGCGATATAAGTCAATACGATGGGGTTTTTGAACTTCAATGAAGTCATGTAAAAACAATAAACAACGATTAAAATAAACGAAAAATAAACAACGATTTCAAAAGTACGAATGATTTTAATTAATTTTTTTATTATTATTATTACAAACGGTCTATTCTAAGAAATTTCCGTGCTGCAGTCTTGCACAAATTAGCTAAAATATTTTATTTTATACTAAGATATTTTCAAGATTTTTTTAAAGTTTATCTAAGTCAAAAAAACATATTGAAGTGATTGTGTATTCAGATTCAAAAAATCATTTTTTATGATTTATTTAACCGGAAAACTAATCTTTCTGAACATTATCGACCACGCTCTTAAAATCACATAAGTACTCATTAGAAACGAAAATTAAATATGAAGACAATTTTTAAACGTGAGTAAAATTCTTAAGCTTAGCATTAAGTGGATTAGTAATTAAATATTAATGAGAATTTGTTAAATTAGTAATCAAACGTTTAGCCATCTTTATTTAAAAAGTACGCTCCAGAAATATAGATTGTATTTATATAATTTACTAGCTGTCGTATTAGATTACACTATAGTATAAAATAAACCAAAATATAAAATAAAATTAGGTAAAGTTTATAGCAGGTAGTATACATGTGAATTTGATCCTTTTTAAGTATACCCAGCGTCTAGGAAAAGTTTTTAAAATATTGTTACTCAACGGGGTAAAAATGGGAGATTTGAGTTACACAGTGCAACTGATACAAATTAAATCCAATGATATTTCCAGTTAGATCAGTAGTAAAATATTTTTCTAATATGATATTCTATCATGCTACTATAAATAAACACGTGTTATAAATTACTTTCAAAATCATAATATAATTTATTGAACGATTGAGTTCAACCAATAAATGTCATTAATAAATAATTATTTTCTGTGTTATAATTTTTTTTCGAATATGCATAAATAGATAACCTATAATTGTATATAAAGACAAAATATGATTCAGTAATATTATACAAATTTAGATAAGTAATGCAAAAGGCAGTCTAATCGTGTGTTACAACAACATAATATTCATTAAACGTACAAATTAAAATAAAAACTTGAAATTATTTTAGTAAAACTGTGCTAACTTCCCCGCATGACCAATAGTGTCTCGCACATCCCGCCTCCGCCATATTCAGTCGTGACGTTCCCGGCAATAGTATTAACTGCACTACAAAAACAAAAAAAAGAGGAAAAAAATTCAGCCAGCATCCTATTTCAAAATGGACAATCATTTTAATCGGTGATCTTATAAATTACAATAACAACCGATTGTTTGCAAATTTTATAATAAGCACCTATCTTTTGCCGTTAAATTCAAAATATTATCCATGCATATTTCCACGCGGCTGAAGCCGCGGACAAAAGCTGGTATATTAATAAAATACACGAAGTTAATGAATATTTTAATTCAAAGATATTAAAATTTATGAAAAACTAGCTGTGCCCGCGACTTCGTTCGCGTGGAATCCGAAGTAAGAAAAGTTAGTAGATATTTTTTTTCTCGTTCAGAATTGTATGAGGGTTGATAGTAATAAGTTTAGAGGGTGATAAGTTTACTAAAAACGCTAATAAATGGTGTTGGCAGCCAAATCGGTTCCGCTGGATCTGATATTAGCGTGCACAATGAACATAAAGTAAAAATTAATGAATCTTTTTCATTTGAGTCGATTGAATCGATTGAAATAAAATCAAGCATAAATATTACCACAAACTAATATAATTACATCACTGAAAACGATATCCAAATCAGTTCAGCCCTTGCTAACATTAGCGTGCACTACCAAAGTGCGCACGGACAAATAGAGAAACAGCCAATAATTCTAAAAACTGTTTATTTTAGGCTTAGTAGCATGTCTTTAGCTGGTAGCACTTAGTTTACTTAAAAATGTTTAGTGTACAGGCTCAGTTTTTTTTTATGATTTTATTAAATGAACGAATAAAAAATTAAACTACCCTTTTCAAATTATTTTGTAACCACTAGTTTTCAACTACCTGATTCAAAAATTAATTCATTTTAAATGGATATTTGTGACCTTCTACGATTTAAAAATGTAGACACAAAACATCGATAATATATCCCAACGTACCTTCCACTCTGTGCTTAGTGTAGAAATGAACATTGAAATGTATTTAATGGGTATTTTCTTCTACATTCCATTCCAGCAAAGAAAATTTCTCGTTTAGGGTAAGGCGAAATGTTTACCGCTTGTCTTTATTTATTATCGTACTTATTCTCCGTATTAATATAAGGTATTGTTTAGCGAGTATTTATCTTTATATATCGTGCCGTTTAATTCAAAGTTCCTTGTTCTTCCTACACGATGGTCAGTTTTCTTAATATTTTTAATTGTATGAACAAATAAAAATGTATGACCACAATGTAAATGTCGTAACTGAAATTTAAGTATGATTTTGTTTATTTCATAACTAATCTATCCAGATATACGAGATTATTGGTTCGATAAAAAAATTATTTAAAAAAAATACATAGTCATGTGATAAACGGCAACCGATTACATGAAAAAAACGATATATATATATATATATATATATATATATATATATATATATATATATATATATATATACACACTTAACACTAACCTAATTTGAATTTTACACTAACCTAATTTGAATTCTTTTTTTTTTATACACTTAACACATCCAACTTATTCCATAATTTTGTAATATGTACTACTCTGTTTACTAGTGGTCATAAAAGAATTTATTATACTTAGGAATAAGAAAGAAAAGAGGCTATCGTAATCCGAGGTCATGAGCACCTGAAGCTATAAACCTTGAACGAGAGTATGGTGGATCATTAGTATAATTTGGCTAGGTGTAGAGAAGACAGAGAATATGCAGATTGCACCGGTCAGGTACATATTTCCTTTACTTTAGTCACAAGCTCTACTCAGAAACATAATTCAATTTGAGGTCAAACATTTAGCTAACACACAAATTGTGGAGAAAATTTAATTTATCAAAATTATCTTCATTAATATCAAATGGATAGTAAAAATATTTGGAAATATAGATTTATCTTTTGATGAAGAGACAATTTTGAATTTGCTTTAAAGAATGTATAAAATATATTCATCAGAGAGACATCAACTATCTCAAAATATGAGCTAAGATTTTGATTAATCATTAGACGCATTAATGCAAGCCAATATTTTGATTAATCACTAGACACAGTTGAAGAATACAATATGACCTTTTAACGTAAGCTATATGGGATTTAATGACTACATCTTAGTGAGGAACTTATGATTATTGATTATCATAGCTCTGAACTTCCTAGGATTGATACTTATAGGTCATCTAACTAATCATTCAAATATCCGATCGATCGACAACAATTGAGATAGTGTTTAAATGTGGGTATAGGTAAATCTGTAAGTGATCAAGTATGGTTCAAAATCTCCTTATCTCAAGTTTAACGTAAAAATAATTTGTCTTTAATAACCTGATTTTAGTACGAATTGTAGAGAATGTGTGATTGTCTATTATAACTGCTTCATTTTACGAAAAATATCCATTAAACGGCTTTCATAAACCGTGAGGCAGCCGTTATAAATAAACTGATATTCCCGGACATTTTCTTCAGATAGCCTTGTAACGCTTTGTTAAAAGCATTTTAATTACACGGCTATCTCAAGAAAATGTCCTTGAATATCAGTTTATTTATAAATACATGCAAATAATATTTAATTGAATTTTTTACCGTATTTCGTTTTAGATTATTTGAAATTTTCCAGAAAACAAAGTTAGGTGAAAATAATACGATGGCAATATTTAGTTGATTTGTTAAATTTGCATTGCAAGTTTGGATAGACCAAAATTAATTCTGTCGTTTAAAATTATTTTACTATTATATATGCGAATGAGTTAATCAGATTGGCCTTAGAGTAATTCTATCCCCTTCACACATATATCGTATTCGTTTGCCCATAATATAAACATGGACACTTCAAAATTATGATTATTTCTTTTTTTTACATGCTATTATAGTATCGATATATCTTTCTTCTCTTTCTTTTATTCCCTATTTGACTATGTATGTAAAATTTCATATTACTTGTATACTCGTTAAGTTAAAAAATACATTTCTCGCTTTTATAGGAGTCATTAATTCATTTTTGCCATCCTTTTCGATCAAAAGCTTACTACAAATGTCTTGCAGTAATACTATTGCCATAATATTAATTTTGAATTCGTCTACATTTGCAATAGACAAAAATACTTTTAATATTGAGGAGATATCTAAGTTATTAGATTTTACTTTATATAGAGAATTAATTTTATTTGAAATAATTTTAGAGTCAGGAATTATTAAACTGACATTATTATGGGCAAAATATATAATAAAACATACGTGGAAATGTATTAATGGGTAAATGATTAAGCATACAATTTTCAACTCGCACACGAGATATGTAAACAACGTTGAGTTGACATATAATTTCATTATTAATATGATATGAAATTGAATACAAATACAATGTTTCACGTAGAGGAAGGAACATTTTAAAATGAAATGTTCAACAAAATAATGCACTAATTTTGGAGAGAAAGTAAATAAATTGAATGAAATATTTTAGAATTAATAAATAATAGAAACAATGACTACTGAAGATGTTATAATACAACGACACCTAGGTCGTGGTAAAGAACTTAAAGAAAGTAGAAATAAAACTACATCAGGTAGTTTCATTGAATTGTGAATAATGAATTTCTACAAAATTAACGCCAAATATATTCAATATTTGAAATAATTATAACTAAGATAATAGCACTAGAATTGAGGTAATTTGTTAAAATCACATTTATCTTTTGCACTATTGGTTTTGTCATTTCTTGCGACCTCCAAACTATTATTTCAAATTATTATGCTTCTTTTCTGCGTTTTTTACTAAAGATGAAATCCTCATAATAGACTTATTTTAATACCAAAGTAATGTTCTGAGTAAATCATAGTTATTTGTTTTAGCAAGATGTATTTAATTATGATCAAGTGCTCTCCACAGAATTCTGGATTAAAATTATGAAACAAAACTGATATATTTTCAAGTTTCATGAGGGTTAAATGAACAGACTGGCATCAATGATATATCCATCAGAATCTAGTTTTAATTCCATTGTCTTGAAGGAAACATGAAAATATCATAATTTTAACATAATGAATGTATAAATGAATATTATTGTAAGGCTGTCGACAGAGGAATATTGAAGAGTGGATAAATTAATACGTAAATTTCATTAAACTGAAGTAAAAGTGAGAAAACTCCTTTAATTCACAAAATGAGTGGGGGAGAGAGAAAAAATATAATTCTCCTCCATTGCCAGAACAGCATAATTATAAAGCTCATTATGCACCTTTGTCATGGAATTATAAAATAATGTATTTGCAGTTCCGTTATCCTAAGTTATTTAAAATTTCTAGGCATTTTCTTTTTTCTTAGTATATAGAAAATCGTTCATATCGAAAAATTTGTTATTCCAACGAGTAGATAGGATCATGCGAACTAAATTTCACCATTTTACATTAAAATACTGTAAGATACCATTTAGGTTATTATATTCAGGTATACCTTTTGCTGTCGATTAACACACCATTAACGTTATTATTATATTTAAATATACTTTTGCTGACCAAAAGCATGCCTTTGAGCTTTTATATTAAAATTTATATTGTTCATATAATAAATTATCATCACCTTAATGAGATAGAGTGAGTCGATACCATGAATTCTTAAAATTATGAAAAAAAAATTAATCCATTTTATGCCGAAAATTATAAATTCTATAGTTGATATCGTGTGCAATTCGGCACGTACCATTATGTAGTTAATTTCGCTGTACAAGTATTTCTAAATTACATGAATAACCCCAAATTATATTCTGGCTACTTTCTTATCCATAAATTCCAGCATTTTGCACTTTATGTGGGTAAATAATATAATTCATATAAATTCCTTGGTTTTAATTTAATATGATTGTATTTCCCGCAAGTTAACCTACCAAGTGATTCATTTTTTATATGGCACTTACTGGAATTCTTCCGATAATTACTTTCCATCCTTCATAGAGATGTATATTATGCACTCAAGAAAGTTTCATACATCGCTGCAGCCTCCAAAATGCAAAGTAAACATAATTTTGACACGGTATTGCGAGTTGTAAGAAAATGTGTAATTTATCTTTTCTGACGTATGAAAATTCTATTTCTCCAAAGAACACAAAAGTCAAATAATAACATGGCTTGTTAATCCATATTATTTGCTTAAAATAAATATGATTTACAAGCAAGAAAGCTTTCCTTATCGATATGGTACTTTGAGTGTTTGCTAGCTTCATTTCCTGAAGTATATATATATATATATATATATATATATATATATATATATATATATATATATATATATGTATATATATATATATATATATATATTTTTTTTTTAATAAAGTAAAAATAGGCTGTAATATGTAATGACTTTAAACTTTCAAAATTTTCTTAATATTTTTCATGAAACTTTGTTAAACCATGCCATGTATAAAATAAAGATTAATTTTGAGATACGAACTCGTTTTTTTACAATTATTGGGTTTGCTGGGTAATTTTGTTTTGCCGTTTCCCTTGAATATAATTAATCGGTCACTACTTTAACGATAGAATAAGATATTTCTGAAGCGTTTCTTATATGTTTTCTTCCTTTATTTCATATCCAATTAAATGGTGACGTTTTCCAAATTCATTTCCATATTATATATAGTATTTAAATAAATTCATCATAATTTTTTTATTTACAGCAAAAATAAGTACATATGTTTTTTTTCCATTTTTCTTTTGCACTTTTGTCCAACGGAACTCGGTGTCAAAATGAGACTTCGTAATAGTCAAGATCGTTTTAAAAAAAGAACAATTAAGAATAAGAGGATTTGCATTTTTTCGTCTAAAATGTCAAAAACTATAAATGATTTAATAAGCCTAATGGAAAAGTTTTTTTTTTCAACATACCACTTAATATATATATAATAATATAACCTAGATTCCGTCGATATAACTAACTTATACTGAGATATATCTGCAACTAGGATAGGCCGATTCACCTACTAATATAGGTAAAGATACGAGTATATACTGTGACTTACGCTATGTAAACATATTAAATCTTAAGAATATTTTAATGCCACTACCATACGAATGTAAAATAAATTTAACCACAAAATTAGAAAACAAAATTATATTTACGAACACTGCATTACTCAAATAACTTTCTTCTCCCAGTATTTATGCAGAAACCATAAAGTAATGAATTCAATATTATAATTGAGACTTAAGCAGTTCATTAATAAAATATTTATTTAATACATTCACATCAAACCCACAAACTTGTTTGTATGTAAAACGTAACGTTCAAAGTTTGAGAAACGATGTTAATGAAATTTTCAAATATCTGCATACGTTTAGAAAGATGTTATAAATATTATTATCATAAATGGATTACTTTGCATATTCGACATGTAAACATTTCAGTTTTACTTGAAGTCTATTCGGAGTATTTTAAATAAAAATAAACTAAATACATAAAACTATCGACATCTAAGAAAACAGATTTTAATAAAATACACAACGATTAAATGAAATCCCATAAATAAAGCACCAATAAATATCCAGGTGACACTAACCGCACAGGTGGCCCACGCAATACGAATCACATTTGTTATATTATTTCGGACACCGAAAACCCAACAAAAGACGCTCAGAGAAAATCGAAAAGCATTTCCGTCCCAACCGTAGCTACCGGAAACGGCAGAACATGAAATGGGAAGTAATAATAGCGAATATTATTATTTGCCCGAATAAAGTCCTTGTTATTGTATTGTTCCGTGTTTAAGTTAATTGTAGATAAAGAAGGGGAACTTTGCTTTTATTTTTATAATACATATTTTATTGTTGTCAGTAACTTAATAGTTTTATTAGTCCACTAAATTTATAACAACAAAGTATCATGTAAATAAGTACAACATACTATTGAAATGAGGAATCTTTATTATACTGTATATTCTGTCATGGGTGATCGGGTACAAAGGCCATGTATAAGCACCTAGTAATACCGTTTAAATATGTGTAAAGGTCATTATGTTAAAGCAATTAAGCTGCTTGAAGAAATCATACTGAACTGGGAACAATTGCAATTTTTGTCATGGTCGATACAATTGTTTAAACATTATGAGACAACTGCAATTTTGTATGCTGTAACATGAGCAGACTTTGTAATTATTGCAACATGTAGTCAATAGTTCGTCATCCAAAACAAGCTGTTTATTTATTGAATTTTCTTGATAGTTAATATATCATTAATAATTAATTAATCGATACTAATTTTTGTTCCTATATTTCCTCTATTAGCCACTATTTTGTAAATCCTTTTTTTCAATTAATATTTATTTTTACTGATAATTTAATTTACAGTTTGACAAAAAATACTTTTCTTCAACTTACGTGTATGGAACTAAATAATTATCCTTCTAATCTCTATCTGACATGCGTAAAACTTAAAAATTGTTAATTTGAATAATAATTTATATCTGTTTTTCCTCATGTTTTTCCTCAGGTGAAACGAAAGAAATAAAATTGTATCCAAATTGGATAAAAAATATCAACTCATTGTTAAAATAATTTTTTTCTCCCCTTATGAATTAAAATTAAAAGAAGTTATAATAAGCTTTTTAAAAAATATTAAGTTTATATATATATATATATATATATATATATATATATATAAATATGATTTATAAATTATTTTAATTAGATCTTTTGACAATTTCGCTTCAACAATATTAATAGGGAAAAATACATTAGTTTACTTCTTATTAGTGTCATGTTACATAAAATACTTATTATTTACACTTATATAAATCCAGCTTTATACTCACAAACCTGTTCAGAACTTTATCTGTTTTCGAACTTTTTGTAATAGCTAGATTTGATAAACCTTCATTCTTGGATTAAAATGACGACACGAGCGTCGAGCGCCTTTTTTAGTTAAAAGCTTGATATTGACAGCTCCAAAGGACCGTTGACCTAATTATTTGATAGTAATTTCAACTTAATACCTCGACGCGTTTCTACAAAAAGAGTCTTGATAGACATATGGACAACGAAGTGATGCTATAATGTTTCCTTTTTCTTTTTCCTTTTGCGGTACTGGACCCTAAAAATAAGCTTATTTCACTGACGAATATCCAAATTTAAAGTGTTAATAAATATTAATTTATGTCTTCAATCAACCAGTCCGACACATTTTCCGCTACAAATTTCACTTTTACATTAATTATGTTATCATAATGAATGTAAAAGTGTTATGTAAAAGTGTTATGGTGAATGTAAAAGTGTTATGTTATCATAATGAATGTAAAAGTGTTATGGTTATCCATAACTATATTCTTAATGAGACATTCTTTTACGTTCCACTCGAGCAATAAATTTATCCTTTGACTAAATATTTACTGCCTTCTTTACTTATTATCGCATTTTTTATTTACACTGTAATGATAATAAAATTTTTAAAGAGGATTTCGTGCGCGCTTTGCTAAATTCAATTTCTTCTGGTATGTTTTAGTTGTGTGGTGTTGTGCTAAAAAAAATTATAATATCAAAAACGAATCCCAAACGATATTGAGGACTATGAAATGTACATACTTATTAAGGATGATACTAGAGTATTAGAATAAATATTTATATGAAGTAAAAAAGTTATTATATATAAAAATATATGGGCAGGTTGTTGCACATATGGCTAACTACGCTTATTTCCAAACATCAACAGAGCGGTGCTTTTGACTTTTGACTAAGTTTTTCTTAGTATAAATTATCAATAATATAAGTTACTCTTATAGACTTACAACCAGAGCGGTGCAATTTTGACTAAGATTTCCCTAGTGTAAAATATCAATAATACAAGTTATTCTTATAGACTTACAACCAGAACGGTGCAACTTTTGACTAAGTTTTCCCTAGTATAAAATATCAATAATATAAGTTACTCTTATAGACTTACAACCAGAGCGATGCAACTTTTGACTAAATTTTTCCTAGTACAAAATATCAATAATATAAGTTTTTCGTATGGTAATTGTCATGAGCTTTTAATTTTTGGCGGTTTTTTTGGTAGCAGTGAAACTTAAAAAACGTTAACGTACCACAGAATAATTACGTCAGCTACGTGACTATTCAACTCATTTACTTCTTCGCCTAATTCATTAAAATAATTTGTATGAAATATTGGTAATTTTCATAACTTATTTGGAAACATGCCGCTTGCGCTTATTTGAATATTGAACACAAAAACTATATGTGATTTAAATATTTTTTCATTATAACATTATTGCGTTAGGATGCATTTAGAAAGCTTTGCGTTCCTACATCTTGGACGACTCTTTTTATTTCCACTTCAACACATTTCACTTGTCCTATAATGGGTTCCTTTTTTTCATGGGTTTCTTCAAACTTAATCTCTTTATTTTTATATTACTTCACAAATAAATTAAACTACGTGATATAGCATTATTTCTAATTCTATTGCCTGCGTAGTTTCATTTAATTGTGAATAATGAATTTCTCGAGAATTAACGCCAAACATATTCAATATTTATATTACTTCTTTTCTAGGCTGATCACTTTTTGAAGTCGTCGAAACCCATAATATTTTACTAGTTTTTGAAGTTCACAAGTAATGGCTTAAGATTGCATTTTTCTTCAAACGAGACTAAGTGTATGAACAATACACAATAAAATATCTATAAATGAGCTACTCGTAACATGATGTTTTAAGTAAGTGTAAATCAACAATCGAGTGCAATATTGCTACGATTTTGATACGAAAAATTCTTCGTTACCATTGGGACAAATATTTTCTGCAAACTGCAGAACGAATGATATAAATTCCTTCTGCGTATTATTTTCTGTAACTTTTTAAACGAATTTTATTACATGAAAACTTATGGCTACATTTTTGGTTGAATGAAGTGGAACAGCGCAACATTAAAGTATTTTTTTCACTAATAATATAATTAGCTTTCCTTATGCAATAAAAATATATGATGCTGACGGATAATTTCTACATTCAATATAAATATGACAGTTCTCGACATGCTAATGATCAATAAAATGGTATATGTTCATGGTATATCTTATTTATTTTTACATTAATCTGACAAAATTATTGAATCTCTGGCAATAATATTTGAACAAATTTATATACAAAAAAATTAAAATAAGAAGAGAAAAATCAACTATTAGCAACATTTGATGCTTATGAAGCTATTTATTGGATCATTTCATAATAATATAAAAATTTGCAGTTAGGACTATGGCTGCGTTCATACGTAATATATTTAAGTTCATACTGCACACCTTACTCTCTGCGGCAGTTGGTCCATCAGATCATCCTGCCTGGGAACGGGTGCGGAAAAACAAGGATGGGAATAAAAAAATAAATATTAATTATCAGTTACTAGTAGGTCAATTAAGTGTTATTTCAGAGGATCCCTATTACAATTAAACTAATCTTGATTAAATTCATACATTATTTTAAACAGACAAAATTTTCAAAAATGTTGCATATGACACTCGAAATAACTTCCTAAACTTATATTAAGATTAGAAATGTATTTCATATTGATTGACATACTTTTTAACGACAACTTTAGCTCAAAAGATAGATGTTGAAAAACGTGTTACATTTAAACAAATTACAAACCACAAGAACAAAATTATTAATATGTGTAAATAACCGAGTTATTGATATTTAATAATTTGAAAGAGTAAATAGTTGCCAGTACGAAAGAATCGGAAACGTTATGAGAGAGTCGGAAATTAAGTTTGAGGTTAAATAGTTCTTCACGTATTGTTAATGGCCTTCTGCTATACACAATATGGGTCTTATAATTAGTGGAATATTTTTTTCTGCTAATATCCCACCTGAAGATGTTGTGATACAACGAAACCTAGGTCGTGGTAAAGAAATTAAAGAAAGTAGAAATAATACTACATCACGTAGTTTCATTTAATTGTGAATAATGAATTTCTACAAAATTAACGACAAATATATTCAAAATTTTGTGTATTAATGAAACTTTTTAGACTAGCACAATATTCTAGGGAAAGAATAAAATTAAAATGTCAAAAGAATAGATTTGATGTGCATACGTCCTGAAAGACTATTACTCCGGCATACACTATTGTCAGCGTACGAAAGTAATCTCGAAACATTTCAAACAATACAAACAGGACGAAATATATGATGAAACCGGAGCGTTGTTCATTCACGCTAAGCAAATTGCATATATTTGCATTTTAATATAAAGTTAAAATTGGAAATTTGAATATACTGGATATCAAAATTTATCACAGTTTTCAAATCAAGGAGCTCCCAGAAACAATGCTTGTGGCTGATAGAGGCGCGACTCTAAATAAACGGTACGCTTATTTTTGCTGATAGTTGGTATGCAAGGTATAAACTACGCATGGGAAATTGAAGCAAAATTTACACCAAGTGTTTTACTTTAAACAACGTACAGTATTTTGTCATGTAGTTTTTAATGTTATTTTAGGGAAAATACGGACCCTATAATAAAAGTATTCAAACATAAAAATAATCTTTGTCATTTTAGAACACTGCTCAAAAAAGAGTGTGCTGTACTCAGAAGTCATGTATGCCAGGAAAAGTGCTGTACCCAGAAGTCATGAAGTCGTGTATGTAATACGTAAGTACCCCTATTATCTTATGGCGTTCAAATGGCTACATTGATTTTAATAAGTGTACCTTTAGGATTAACACGAAATTGTTTCACCGTCATAGTATATGTAAAATAAAGAATGACAGAGCATCTCTAACGATTACACAACTTATTACTGAGCGACTACCCTTATTTTCTTATAGCATCCAAATGGTTCAATCGATTTTAATAAGTGTACCTTTAAAATTAATACGTTTCACCGTCATAGTATATGTATAATAAAGGTTGAGAGAGTATCTCTAACGATTACACAACTTATTACTGAGTGACTACCTTTATTTTCTTATAGCGTCCAAATGACTCAATCGATTTTAATAAGTGTACTTTTAAAATTAATACATTTCACCGTCATAGTAAATTTAAAATAAAGGATGATATAGCTCTAACTATTACACAACCTATTACTAATTTTCATTAATCTTTGTTACTATATATGGATACTTAGTAATTTTACAATGCAACGATCGTAAAAGCTTGGAACTATCTAAATCATGATTTTTAAACTAATCAGCAGTTATAATGGCCCCACAGATAGAAATAAGACATATGTCATAAAACATCGCTAATACGGGCCCGAGTGTCACCTAAAGTATTTACAACTACTCGTGTGAAGAATATATATAAACTCCACACCCGTCACATTCCACACGCGCACATTAAATATTGTATAATCATTGGCGCTTTAAAGACAAACAATTGCTCTTACATATATCGCTTTCGCTCACTACTACATCAACATAATTACATAGATGCAATATTGGAGCCTGGAAAACTTTACCGATACATTATTGTCAACAATTCTGGATATATTATCGGTAAGTTTATTACGATTAGCTGCGACATAATTTGGAAATTCGCTTTAGTTTTAAGAGTGTAAATTTTATGCTACGCCTGATCATTCTATAAATATAATCATTGGCGCTTTAAAGACAAACAATTTCTCTTACTTATATCGGTTTCGCTCACTACTACATCAACATAATTACACAGATGCAATATTAGAGCCTCGAAAACTTTACCGATACATTATTGACAACAATTCAGGATATATTATCGGTAAATTGATTACGATGAGCTGCGACATAATTTGGAAATTCGCTTTAGTTTTAAGAGTGTAAATTTTATGCTACGCCTGATCATTCTATAAATATAATCATTAGTGCTATAAACACAAATAATTACTCTTACGTATAATGCTTTCACTCACTACTACATCAACATAATTGCATAGATGCAATATTGGAGCCTGGAAAACTTTACCGATACATTATTGTCAACAATTCAGAATATATTATCGGTAAGTTTATTACGATGAGCTGCGACATAATTTGGAAATTCGCCTTGGTTTTAAGGGTGTAAATTTTATGCTACGCCTGATCATTCTATAAATATAATCATTGGTGCTATAAACACAAATAACTGCTCTAACCAACATAATTACATAGATGCAATATTGGAGCCTGGAAAACTTTACCGATACATTATTATCAACAATTCAGAATGTATTATCGATAAGTTTAATAGTAATAAGAGTGAATTTCGACATAATTGGGAAATTCGTCTTGGTTTTAAGGGTGTAAATATTATGAAACGTCTTATCAATCTATATATTATTTACTCGTAGTAAGTTTACGAAGGATCTACTTGCAGGACTTTAAGGAACCTTTAATAAAAGAAATATATAAAGTAAGGAAGTAAGAATGTACAATTTACACCTGAATATACTAATTAATAATTTTGTGGTCACAAGTAAAACAAAATGAATGATTAAGTTTTATTCCTACGAGGGTTAGTGTAACTACAGTTGTTACAAATATATTTAACAAATAGCTTTTGACTTCTCGTTAGAAAATCGAGTTTTTGAAAAAATTGAGTCACGCATTTTATTTCTCTTATAATCAATAATTTCATCAAAATCAACACGAGTCTTAATTCGAGATAAACGTCATACGAGTTACTTCTCCCCACGAGTCATTTTTCTTAGTAGTGTGGGGATGTTTTGTCTGTAATTTGTAAATATTTGTCAAACCTATATTTCTGTCAATTATTTTCTTTAACTTTGTCGTTATGTGGTTTCAGTAATAAATGAGCATGTATTAGAACATAAAAGAAAAAATAAATACATGAGTATGTGTGTTAACCGCAAGAAATTTTGGTAAGACGAGTGGTATTATATGGTTATAGATGAAATAATTCTCAAGAATATTAAAGTCCATAAATAATCCATTACGTCAATGTACAAAACAGTGTCTAGTCTCTGATGCGCCACGCAATAATATAAAATTTAAAAAATCGATCACTTTAAATAAATATTATGTATAGTTATTCCAATATGTCAAGGGGTTTAATCATACTATTACAAAACATAGGAGAAACAATTAAACCAATATTAATCTTCTGATATACATTTGTGACAATAAAATTGAATAAAATGCGAAAGGCTCTGTCTACATATTATATTGCGTTACTTAGAATTGCTTTCAGAAAATAAGCCACTATATTCATCAAAATTCGTCCATTATAAAAAATAACACTTGCGTACTATTTGCTATTGATCACCAGTGCAACCCTAAGAGACAAATTAATTTTTGTCATATTTGGTTTGAATGGCAAACTTAGCACAAAACTAAATGGAGAATAATTATTAAGTACCTGTATTTATCGAAGTCAACAAAGTGAGAACTTCATAGAAGGTTACTTACGAAGCATACAATCAAGTTCATTCACGTTCTAGTAGTTACGACGGCGAATAACAGACCGTGAAATGTCATAGAATATATTCTAATGTCATTAGCACATTCGGAATGTCAACACACGACAGAATAATGGAAATATACGAGTACCTGTATTTTGATTGTAGACGCGTATTCGTGTAAGTGTAGTGTTTAATAAATATGACCTTCATATAAAGTAACCTTGTGTATTTTTTGAGTATATACACATTGCAAATTATCTTGTTTAAGTTAACTTAATTATCTGCGCATAATGCTTCGTTTTAGTTGCCGTTGGATTATTTTAGGTAGCATATGAAAGAAAGAATCATATTTTATGATTACTAGTTAATATTTATCTGAAATTTAAAATTATTCACGTTTAGATTTTAACCACATCATAAATATTTGCATTTAATTTGATATTATAACTCAAATGAATAATTTAATAAATATGACCTTCATATAAAGTAACATTGTGTATTTACTTGAGTATTTCGTACACATTTCAAATTACCTTGTATAAGTTAACTTAATTTTCTGCGTATATTGCTTCGTTTTAGTTGATGTTTGATTATTTTACATAACGTTCATACGTCGAAAGGATCATATATTAAAATTACTAGTTAACATATATCTAAAATATAAAATTTATTCATGTTTAGATTTTAACCACATCAAAAATATTTGCATTTAATTTGGTATTATAATCCTTTTTTTACAATTCTTATTCTTGGAGTCCCTTACCACAAAAGGAAGAAAGTAACCCATATAGAATCACTTCGTTGTCCGTTTGTCTGTCGGTTAGGACCCTTTTTTCTGGAACGCGTGGGGGTATAAAGTTGAAATTAATATCAGATAGTTAGGTTTACGGCTCCTTAGAGATGCAAAAAAAATCAAGCTTCTAAGTCAACGCACTCAAGAAGAAGCTTAAAAATACAGCCATTTACCCCGCATATTTTGACACTTGCAAATAAATCAAAACCTATAAGGGTAGTTTCCGTTGACCCCGAATCGCGACATTTTGGCATGAAACAAGGTCTCGTAGGACAAGTTAAGGAAAAAATCCGAAAATCGTTACTTTGTAGATTTATCATAAAAAAAAAATTTAGATATGCTCTGTGAAAGATAAGAGTGGGCAATATAATTTTGTAAATAGTTTAATAGGAATACTATTCACATACATACTTTCCCCATCTTTTAGAACGTAACAGAACTAAACCTGTATATGTAATATTTTTTTTAATAAATTTAATTAAATATCGACGACCTTTGATTAATCGTCATATATATTTAATAAATATATGCAAAAGTATTAACGTCGTAATACGTATTGGATTTTTTACATTATTTTTATAGTTTTGGCTATTATTTAATAGTTATTAAAAATAAACTTAGGTTCATAATATTAACTTTTCATTGCATCATAGTTTTATTTGAGAGATTCCTTTCTTAGCAATCGCCCTATTCAAAGAGGATACTATAACCCCATTTTAACTTCACACATAAATAAGTTTTTAATACCCGTACAAACATATTAAAGAACACAGCCAACACTAAATATTTAATCGGGCGAGTAACTAGGGTCAAAGAAGTCGTGTGGAAGTTTACATTTTAACAGCATAATGTCAATTTATATATTTTATTCATATGTTATCTTATTCGCTTTATTCTGCTTTTCCTTCTAAAGACTTTCAAAGGAAATAAATTTACATCTTTCCTTATTTATTTTGAGTTTTCTTCGAATTTATATTTTCTGTTTCACTTTTCACGATTAGGAAGGGAAAATTTCTGTTGTTTAACTCTAATAAAAGAAGAATTATTAAAATACGAGTAGTAAAGCAAAGCCTTAAGAATATTATATAAAATAGGTAGCATTCTTGATTTTCAATCAGTTGTTCTATTTTCCGAATTATGTATTCACAGAGCAAACAAATTTGTAATTATAATTAAGTCAAAGAAAATATTTTTTAACTTCGATATATTGCATTATGTAATCATATCCACTTCAATTTCTGTGTAAGTGTTTCACTTCATTAACTTATAAGTATGCAACCTATTGAAAAAATTTAACGTTTCCTAATTTGTTCGTATTTTAATTGATAAAGCATGGTTTTAATAAAATTATATAAAATGAGTAACATCCTTAATATTTTAATATTTTGCATTGCTTCATTAAATTATATGGTTTAGATATAATTACAATTGAATACACAATCAAATAAATGTTATTTCTTGTACATAAATGAAGTATTCTGTAATTTGACTTTAGGGAAATAATAATTTTCTCAATTAATTAAAGATGGTACGATATATTCAATAATACGATGCTATTATGATTGCCAAAGAGCGATACATTGAAAGTTAGCTTCTAATTAAACGTTTATACAAATGAAAATAGTAACAGAACGAAATATACGTTGTGATTTAGCAAGGTTAATTATAAATATATAAGGAAGGTATGACATTATTGCTAGCGATAATTAAGATTCATAGTTAATATCGTACAATGCCTAACATAAAAATGTCAAGAAAAAGCTTCATTTTTTATACAGTAATAATTCTCAAGGTTCCAAATTCCGTTACAGGGAAAACAGCCATTATTAGAGTCATTTTTTTTCACAAACAGTTTAAAGTATAAAATTTCAATTTAGCACAATAATGGAGCTCATTAACCACATAATTTGTATAACGAAAAACCGTTTTCCGAATAGTTCATTAAATAAATTATTCTAGCGCTTAGTTATGTCTGATATGAATTTAAAAATTGAGTGGTAAAATTTCCGAAACTATTTTCAAAATATTATATCCAAAACTGTTAAAAATTTTAATACGAAAAAGAGGATTACTAAAAGTTAGCTTAAAGTTTACCAGTTTACGATTATATTGGATCTCGTATTTTTTCAAAAATAATCAATATTATGCTTTTCAGATTTTATTTTCCACAGTGTATCTTTCAGCAAAACAGATTTAAAATCAATATTTAATTAAATTTTTAATTCGTGACCGAGAAATTAACTGAATTTTTTACAACTGAATGGTTAGGGGAAATATCCACATACATTTACTGCATTAATAATTATTATAAATCTAATTAGGAATAACAATCGTTTTTTCCCAGAAACCGTTTGACATAGAAACTTAAAGTTTGGCACAGAAATTCAATAAGTAACGTTAAACAATTTTAATATGGAAATTTTTGAGGGGAAGAAATTTTTTGATGGAAAAGAAAATTATTTCTTCTATCATGAAAGATAACAGTTGAAAAGGTGATTAATGGAAATATCGAAATCATATATTTTAGAGTCTAACGTAAAATAATTCTATAAATGTCGGTAAAAACATCAATGAAATTTATCTAAATAATTAATAACAAAAATATATAAAAAGTTTGTGAGGTGGCAAATACAGTATTCCAATTTTTATTTCGTATATGATGGGGGAGTTACAAAAAATCCAATTTTTTTTCAAACTTTTATTTGAGATAATTTTAAAGGTTTTATTGAAAATACCAAAAATATAGTCTTCCTCTACCCAAAAATATAGTCTATACCAAAAATATAGTCTATCTACGAAACACTAAAATAAAAATTGTGATTAAAATAGAGTTATTAGAAGTTCACTTAAAATTTATTAGAAAATTATGGCGATGTTTCTAGATTTCATAGCTTTTGGGATATTTGGAATATTTCTACACCTGTAAAAGATTCATGAGGCAATAGGCAAAAAATAATGTTAATGTATATAAATGTTTGAACTAGTGTTCGACGAAAGTGAGTTTGATTATTTGTGTCGTTCACACGCCAACCAATTTCCATGATGTTTTGCATACCGGAAACTTGTATCATGGAAATTTATCTAAGATTTCGAAAATATTTCTTTCATCCCTGAATAGGATAAATTACTTTGTTTTCGGTAATTAAAAGAATAAGAGCATGATTGTTAAGAATAAGAATATGAATATAATGTACATGAACCCATGTAAAAACACTTCACGGCCACATATCAGCCTTCTTTTAGCTATTGCGCTGTATAGGGTTCTTACTTTTTCGATTCTGTGTATCTATTCAAACCTTTTTGATGCTAAGACCCAATACATCACAAGAATATTATATTTAATTTACACCACCATTTTTTCCATTTTTCACGCGAGCAAATCCATGGATTAAAAGATAGCCTTTTAATTCATCGAATATAAAGTTCTTAAAAACAAAGTAGTTAAAATAAAGTAGTAGCATTCCGCGAAGGTAGCATAATAGGTCATTGCAAGGAACATTGCCTTACGGTAACCTAACGTAACACTTACCACGCATGATCTTTGTTCATACCGGTAATCGATTAATAAACTTCTGAATTTTCACTCAAATATTGTATATTTTAAGAAATTTAAATTAAATTATTACACCTAAATTAGTTGGTAAAATATATATACACAAATATTTTATTCAAACAAAAATATAAAACAAAAATAAAATGACATGATTAAAGCTCCTTAGCAACATTGAGAAAACCTGGTTACATCATCAAAAATGGCTGGCGAAACAGGCTAGCTGCCTACAATGTACGTGCCATTTTACACGCATTATTTGTTTCCTTCTCTTTTCCTTGACTCTTATGATTCTTACCAAAAGAATGAATAATAATATTTATCCATTCTGTTTGATTTTATTTAAAAGTGCTAAAAATCGATGCCTTTTTAGTTTCGTTAATTTTAACAACAGATCGTCCAAAAGTTGTAAAATTATTATAAAATTAATCAATTGGACTAGGAAGTTTGTATAGGTAGTATAAAAAGATTTTTAATAAATAATTCAATTCTTAAAATTGAATAAGTATTTTTTCTGTTTTTATACTAATTAAGTAAGTATTAATAATCTTTGAACATCAACAACAATAAACATTAAATAGGAAAAGTTTTTTCCGATTTGTAACGTACTAAGAGTGATCTATCTTAACATAAAGTTGAATTGAAAATAATAGCGCTTTTTTTTTTACGGTTATATATTTCCGTAACTTAAGTGAATCGAACATTAAAGTTAATTATATTACTTACACAAAGAAAATAAGAAGCCTATGTCTTGTATACACTGAACAGAAGTAATCCACTTGCAAGTGAAATATAGTTTAGGGCGTTTTTTTATTTTCCAATAAATGGTGGACAACATTTTTTTCGGCTAGGTTTTAATATTTTAAAATTTCGTTTTAAAAATATATTAATTGTGTACTATGAACAAAATATGATGTTTTGCTAATTTTTTGTAATTTGAACTATTAAATCAATTTTGTCCATCAATCAAATTGACCTAAACTTTTCTTTCAGATAGTTTTGTATCAAGTTACATCGCGATTGGATTAAAAATATGCCTTCTGGACCGTCCATAAATTTATTTATATCTCATATTTTCAAAATAACCTTGGATTTGGTATCTGGGTATCCTGCCCTCAAAGATGTAAATCACATTTTGACAAAAGTCAAAAGTCGAGATCTCCGTAACGGCTGCATTTCTGGGAAGTTTACTCAAAGAGATTACTTAAAATAATAATTGATAGTCATCCTGAAGTAAATTTGATCATTCAATTTGATTTTATAATGTTTAGTAGATAATTAAGTATTTAAAAACGTAAAATTTTATTGGATCATATTTAATTTCCGCTAAATATCAAACTTATGATGGTTCATTGTTATCTACACAGACTATTATAACAGTCGATAGCATATTCCCTTTGTGCGATCATATCAATCAATGTCAATAAGTATTTCAAAAGGACAAAGCCATTTAATCTCCCGATTTTAAACTAACGCTACCCCCAAGGTCTCCCGCTACGCCGGTCAACGCTACCCCCAAGGCTACCCCTAAGATGCCTGCTTATTAATTCTCTCATTTTGGAAGTCAGCTGCTAATGAAACGTTGGCGTTGCCGAAGACTTGCGCTTTAACAATAATGTGACTGCCTCGATGAACTCGGCCGTGATTTATCGTGCCATACTTAGAATTTGTTCCCAACGGATTATATAAATTGGTTTATTTAGGATACGAATTTCCTCCCCCGTGGCATCTTTGATATTATCATTTTGTATAACTTCCAATTTCATTTGTTGGAAAATTTTGCCTCAGAAAAACTTTGAATGATCTTCTTTCTACTTTAAATGAAATAATCGAGTTATACCTGTGTTTATATTTGTTATACGTTTGATTGATCAGAGATTAATCAAACTCTTTACTCATAATTATGAGTATTTCAATAGTCATCATTCTTATTTCTAAGGCCTGTATTAAAATGGAAAAGTAAATTTTATTGCAATACAAAACGTTATTTCTATGGATGAAATCTATACTGATTTCATCTTCATGCATTTTCTCACAGAGCTGTGCATGATATTATCCTACTTGCATATAATTCCGACAATCTACATTTGCATTTTTTAAATGTGCAAATAGGTAATTCTTGAGCATTTTAATTAGTTGAACTATTCATTGAAGTTTTTTACTAGACAGCAAAATTTAATTCTAAATCTTCTAACTATTAACACATTCACATTACAATGTTATGAAAATATTATATAGAAAATATTATAAGTTTTAACTCCTAAATTGTTTCGATTAAGCAAAATATTTTGTAGTAAAATGGTTGCGCAAAAAGATTACTTTAGATAAAAGGAAATTGTAATAATAATATATAAATTTATCTTAAATTGTTGATATTATTATTAAAATATTAACAATAGGATAATATTATAAATTGATATACAAAATTAGTAAGTCGTTCAAATAAATAAGGTAATAATTAGCTCTTGAATTTTTTCACTAATTTCATCCCGAAATTCTAAATAATGTACCTTATGATAGATTTATTATATGTGAATAATGAATAAAACCTTTCCCACTGGAATCTCTATACTAATCTCATCTTGAAACTCAGTCCAAAGCACTTAGGATTATTTAAAAATTTCGTAATGTTTAGCACCTAAATGTATAATATTTGTTACACTCGATTATATTTACGAACTTCCGGAACAGGAAATACGTTTGGGCAACTTTCTGTTTAAAATGACGAATATCTTAAAAGTCTAAAGTGTAAATGTTTTCTTCCGTGAAGATTAAGTAAACTCATTTGTACAAATTACTTTATCTGTTCTTTAGTATGAAGATGAAATAAAAGCTCTAGATAATTTACTTCCTTTGTTCTTCAGTATTTGGTGCAATAATTTCCTGTTTTGTGAATTATGTTTTCCTGAATTAATTTTATCGGATTATATACAATGTATTAAATATTATGTTATTTATATTATGGTAATGTTTGTAACATGATATTGTTGCACTTGTCACTTCATCAGATTCAATTATCGTTAATCAAATTTGGAAACCGTATTCTAGTGTAAATAATCGTATTGATCATTCAGCGGTGTCTGATAAAGGATTTGTTTGAAATCTTTTAATACCAAAAGCATAAACCTCGCAATATGACTTGCGATGCCGTCGAAGTAAATAACTATTATTTTTGTTATTCTTACAAAAACTGAAGAAACAAAAAAAGCAAATCTAAAACATATTTAAAATTTTCTATTCTTAAAAAAACCATCCAAAAAATAACAAGAATAAGTTTTCGATTTGTCACTAGACCTTGGATTTTATTTCTATATTCCGCAAAAAAGTTCTCGAAGTCCGCAAAGCTCAATCAGTCCT
This sequence comes from Druceiella hillmani, assembly GCA_039881145.1. Taxonomy (NCBI): domain Eukaryota; kingdom Metazoa; phylum Arthropoda; class Insecta; order Lepidoptera; family Hepialidae; genus Druceiella; species Druceiella hillmani. The sequence continues at coordinate 23,927,952 of JAYKKI010000014.1, forward strand.
AATTATAATTACTAGTTGGCTTATAACAGACTAGTAAATATCGTTTAATTACTAGTCGATCCTACACTGTTGGTTAAATATTTTAGTACCATGGATGTTCACTTAATTTCAAATCATTAGCTTCAACTAAATATGACTAGGTATACCCAATTGTCTTCCATACCATACAAACCTCAAGAGAATTTTTCCAACCCGACGATTGTAAACAACTCCTTGTGATGACAGAATTCATTGAAATCAGATTAAAATTCCCCATATTTAATAACTAGAAAACATTAAGTATAGGGGAATAAAAATATCTTCAAATATTCATTTCAATGAACTTGAAACAAATCTTTTAGGCGGATGAGATTTATTCCTTCATTCTCTGAGTCCAATAAAGTAAAGTTAAATTGGACGAGATATAAAGTTACTGACTATTGAATAAAATTTCATATTTATAGTAGTATAAGTAATTTTGGTTTGAGAAACATTTTCAAAAAGTTGTTGCTCGATAAATAATTGTTTTTAATAATTAAAAAATTCAAATAAACTGTTACCTATTACGAGCAAAAATATATGGTCGTGTGTGTTGGTTTATGAATATGAAGTTATACAGTTATACATAATTTTTAAATTCTTGTGACCTTCTCATAAAGATTTAAATAATCATCGGACCTGCTGTATTTTAAATTAAATATTGAAATTTTTTTTTTAATTCAAATCTTAAGTATAATAGTAAGCTCAGTCCTTCAGTTGTTTTCAGGGGGTGTGTTAATAAATTTATATTAATTCTGTCACATACATTTTATAAAAATCACATGTACAATATTAACTGAAAAATTGGTTGTAAAGAATTGTCTCTGCATAATCTCTGCTTTATAAGGACAAAATTATCAAAACTTTCTTACACTATGATATTTGTTTAGTACAAATATAATAATTAATTACAAATCTCTATATAATATATCTCATTTAAAAAAATCGGTTTGTATTATATTTCTAATCAATTTTTAATCGACTAAATAAATCACTTCTCTAAAAAGAAGTTTCATCCAAATTCATGTGTATTGCAAAACTATATTATTACATAATTATTCTAATATATTATATATTAAATACAAAATAATTAATTTAAAATTTAAAAATGGTAAATAGTATTATATTTCTGTTCATTAATCCCATCATTAAAAATTCAAATGCCATGTATTATTGACATTTTGTTCTTGAGTTGATCCCTCACTGTGGACGATCGCGCCTGCGTTTTACCAATTCTTTTTCTTTTATGATATTCAACCATGTTTCCTGTTCTGAACGCTATATAGAGCATTGGGTACCAGAGTGCTAAGAGTTCCTCGGATTTGGTCTGTCCAATGTCTAGAGTAGTACCTCTGCGGTTTGCGTCTAACAACCCCTATGGTAACAATAAGCTTCTCACAGTTGTCCGCTGATTTTTGTGGACAATCTCGTTTTGATTCCAAGCTTATTCAGAATTCAGACTATTAATCAGTGTTCGCTCCATAGTATGCTGATTTTACATTCGGTGCATGATTTCTTCAACGGGATATTTCAAAGGCATCGATTCTTCAACTATTTTCAGAGTCCTCTTGACCCAGCTATTTTTCAGCATCCAAAGCTCAGCGCCATTCATTATTAACATTTTTGTGTTTATTTACCTTTATTGATAAAACAACGAAACCAGTATTATTTTCTATCTTAGATAGGTTAGAATCTTCCGAAATCTTGTAATCCGCTGAATGATACTACTTTATTTTCAGCAATGTTCTATAAAGACTATCAAATTCCCCATTAACAATAATATTTTATAAATACACTAAATAAAAAATTGGTCATTTCCTTCAATTTCCCACAACACAAGAACAATTTATGTCCATAAGGAATTTTTTTAGGAAAATCTATATTTTGAAATCCAGGTTTGGATAATTGAAAGATCGCGTCATTAAAATCATGTAATAAAAAAACTACCTGACTCGAATAGTTTTTTTCTTCATTTCTTAACTTCATCTTATTCTTATTCATTTATCATTCATTCTCTTTCATAACGATCATTTTACTCGTAACATATAAATATGTAGGAAAATCTATGAAGTAGAAGGCATTTAACAAACTTGGCCAATATAATATTTGTGGGAGTTATCATAACACATCTGGAATATCAGTCCATCGTTGGTGAATCTAATACTCACCCAATTCAGTAATATCTAACTTCATTCGCAATCCAACATCCCAAAGGTACCCTTTCTGCTGTTTGTTAAACGGGTCAATATTTGTTTAGGTACAGCTCAAAGCGTCGGCATATTTGACTAGTATCAATAATTTAACAAAAGACAATGTTTCATACTGTTACTGTGCACAGTAACATGTGGTGATCCTTAACTACTTACTATGGACGACCGAATAACATCTCTTTCATCCAGGTCGGATTGTTAAACTGGAGACTGTTTTACTACCTATCGATAATATTTTAATTTTAACAAACAAATATTTTTTCTAGAAATGTTCATCTAATTTTGTGTCTTTGAATAATTCAGAATATTTTTCAAGATATGTCTTCATATCGTGGAAAATATTCAGAATGCTCAACTTAATAAATATAGTTTCTGAAGTAATGAATAATGAAACAGATTAGACAAAAAATATTCTCCGCTTCATTATCGTTAACTCTGCAAGAGGTTTAGGTCTTGATTCTTAATTTTTTAATTTAACTTAACGTGACTTCTTAGACACGCTATTTTTTAAATCATTCAAAAGAATAAACGATGATATTACGTACTTATCATCATTTTATATGAAATCTCGCAGAAAAAAGATCATTGTAATATTTTATAATTTTTAATTTATTTTTAACACCTTAATCGAAACATCAAACCCAAACTTGCAGAAGAAATGGTCAATGTAGTTTTATATAATTTTTAATTTATATTTAACACTTCAATTGAAACATCAAACCCAAACTTGCAGAAAAAATGGTCAATGTAGTTTTATATCATTTTTAATTTATTTTTAACACCTTAATCGAAACATCAAACCCAAACTTGCAGAAGAAATGGTCAATGTAGTTTTATATAATTTTTAATTTATATTTAACACCTTAATCGAAACATCAAACCCAAATTTGCAGAAGAAATGGTCAATGTAGTTTTATATAATATTTAATTTATTTTTCAACACCTTTATCCAAACATCAAACCCAATTTTTTTATATATTTTTAAATATCATTTGATGTTAATAAACGATATATTTGTTTGCTACTTAAAGTAAATAAAATATTTATCTGATATAAATCCTTACTTCGAGTAAAAAACTAAATCTGAGAAAAAATTATGAAAATGGTTTAAAATTAATTGAGTCAATAAACTGTCAGATAATGTTTGGCTCGAACTTTTCTATTTTTATTATTATTACAAATTATTCATTATACTTATTTTATTATTATTACAAATTATTCATAAATATTTTATTATTATTACAAATTATTCATTATAATTATTTTATTATTAATATAAATTATTCACAAATATTTTATTATTATTACAAATTATTCCTTCATAAAATGAAACTTATATTTTATCATCATATTCACCATCGTAATAGATTTTTAAGAAGTCCTAAAAAGTGTTGAAACCAATATCAAATTTATTTTATGTATTTTTCATATATTCCAGTTTACTAAATAAAATAATTATAGAATTTATTACACCGAACAAAAGCTTAATAAAATATTTCAATATATAATATGTTGTTCAACTTACGGTTCACATACTAAAATATTATACAAGTAGCAAACAAATATTAGTTACCTAATAAATAAAAATGATAAAATACAGAAATTAAACAAAAAAAAAAAAAATATATATATATATATATATATATATATACTACATGGTTATTTAATTACGTTGGTAGAGTATTCATATTTTATAATATCAATTATTAAAATAAAAAATGAGTCAATCGAAAGCAGGCAAAAATATAAGCATCGTCCAATAAAGGATTTAAAAAGGTTCAAAAGCAATAGATGTGTAATTTGGTACTACAAATAAATATTCACATTTTGAGAAAAAATAAAATGCGTTTAGGTATACAAAAGAAATTACAAACCACAATACGGATTTAACTTGTACTCTGAAATATCTTAAACTATGGGTCACATCCGATCATATTATGTAAGTATTATTTACGATTTTTATTTGTGGATTTAATCCTATTCTGTCTCAACCACTACTAATTTTTCCACTGAGATAATATAAATATGTAATGTATTTAACGTTGTATGCACTTATATAACAAGATCTTCATAATTTATTCCAGAGAACATATAAAACATGTTCCATACCTTAAAATAAACATTACCGTTTTTAACATGAGTTTTATGTAATGACTAAATTTAGGGATTTTATTAAATGCCATATAATTCAAGGTACAATCGCAGTTCGGTTATATTAATAGATAAGAATTATTTCAGAGTAATAAAACATATTCAGAAGGATGATGATAAAAAGCTTTGATCAAATATACCAGTATAAGAGTTAGGAACTAGGCGCTACTTGATGTCGACACAAGATAAATAGCATCGTAAAAGAATCAAATGTAAATCTATTATTAGCAATTATTTTCTTTCCTAATAAAGCTTGCAGTGAAGGGTATTATCAATGAAACATTCGCCAAATGACTCACGAACCCAACTAATCCAATGAGGTCTATCAATTACAAAAACTACTATCGAGATGTATTACAAAAAAAAATAATTACACCCTTAATTTAGACACAAACTTGCGACGGGAAAAACTCGTGCACAACTTGTTTTTACGTCACACAGTCATCGCGCCGAAAGCACTGATGTGTTCCACTCAACGCCCCCGAGAAATAATCAGGCGCAGACAAATGGACTGAAAGCAATGACCAGTTAAATTTAGCGTAACGATGGATCACACGCTTGGGAAATGTCCACTAGAACGCTCTGTCGCGTACGCATTGACTAAGAATGGAGGAAGCATGCGGTTATGGGAAAACTATTAAAATGTTACAAATATAAAAAATAAATCATGATTAGCTTTATGAGCCATATTTAAAATTTACATTAGTATGTATGTGGTTTATATTATCTTCATATGTTCGTCGAATATATTTTTTGTCTATTTTTGATATTTTTACATATTAGATGAAGCCTACCAAATATCGTATAAAACCTTCCCGTCTACAGTAAATTATAAAACTGAAACATTCAAATATTAACAAAGCGCAGCAAGAATTTATACGTATTCCATTTCCAGTCCATTCGAATACTTTGCTTATGTCAATACCAACAAGTTAAGACCAGCAAACATAATTCTAGACTTACTTAGTGAATTTAATTTCTTTTAAGTCATATAATATTATAATCGTGAAAATATTTATCCTGGTCTTGAAGAATTTGAAGTCACCTCCTTTTTACCGCAGTTTGAATTAAATGAGCAAGATATGACTGAACATATATTCCTAGACGTGCATGAAAAATAATTAATAAAAATATTAATGAAAAAAGTTACCCAATTATATACAAAGTTATCTCCCATTATATTTATTCGCTTATTATTTACAAAAAGCAATTATGCCTGAATGCCAATTCGTTTTTTAAAATAGCGTAGATGGTAAATGCCCTATTTACAATACATATGATTTATTTTAAATTTTACTTGATGTTATTGTGCGTTGCGAAAAAAATATTTAATGATTTGAATGTTATATTTTTGTGAATGAAATTATTCGCATTTTCAGTTTTTCGTGTTTTAATACTAAATGATCATTGAACCGTGAATTAAAATTTTATCCAAGTTAGAATTTCTAAATGCCATTTATTTCATTTTTACGCTACAAAGGCTTTACAAACTCAGTAGCCATTAATGTTTGATGAAAGTAATTGAAATGAAATTACGCGGGTCATTTATCGACTGATTCTGTATAACTTTTTATAAAATTGGTAAATCTAAATAAAAAATTGAAATACTACGTGAGACTTTAAAGTCCCATATTTTGATTTCAATAATGATCTCCACAAACTTCTTTAGGTAATATTTTATCAAATATAATTACGGATTTCTGTAAACATACTAACACGGCTATTTAAAAATTAATTTATACATGAATGAGAAAGGTAACGTTGAATGGATTGTTATTGTGAGGAATGATATGTGATATGTTACTACCAAATCAGGATATTCGTAACATAAAATTTTCGATTTCATGTCGCTCAAATATCACTTTGGAATTGAGGGACAGATAATAAAAACTTACAAAAGAAAACGGTTTTTTTTTCAAGATATGGAGAAAAACTTTTTACATTGTGATGAAGGTAAAACAGGTAATTTGTTTTGGCTAGTATAATTTAAAACTGGATGTGCTTTTATTTACATTATTATTAACATAGTGTTCATTTTATTCCAGATTGTTAAAATGAGTAATTTTCTCATAATTTAAAAAAAAATGGCAAATATTATTTTGTTATTAGTCACTAAATTACGAGCTATTTCATTCAACATATTCAGATGGCTACTCATTATTGTCGCATTTGGACACTAAATGGATGATGTGGAATTAATCTAAGTGCTCGTAGTTTAAATAAAATTTAAATAGGTCCTAATATTGAAATTTGATATTTCCATTCAAAAAAGTGACTCAAAACGCTTAAGTGTATATTTTAACTACTATTTTACTGTTTATCAAATTGTGTCGCCGACTATTACGATTATGAATATCACTCAAATTCTTGTAACTGCAGAAGTCTCGTGACAGAACATCCCTCAAAACGTATCAATAAAAAAACACAATATTGTGTCATATTCATTCTATTTTTATTTATCCATGCATTCGATATACTACTGAATAATACACGCGAATACTTTTTCCAAGATTGAGCTACTTAAAAAAATAAAACGAAATGTCACTTACTCGCCATTTGATTTCCTAAGTTTTTCCGTCTGTCGTTTTCGGTCATAGATCTGGACGCAAACAGCCTTTTCTGTTCTGTTAGCCTAAAGGTCTTATCATTTTGAGCTGTAGTTGTTGATAAGTACCGTCGGCGAGGAGCGAAACGTTTCAATTGTCGTAGCATATTTTCTTATGATTTTATACTTGTTTTAGTAAAAGTCAAAATATAAATTTTGACTCCTTGATTTTTAAAATTTGTAAAACATTACTGGATACGCTTCAGTGTCCGTCCGTCTATCTTCTGATGTAGGGATTTCTTTCTGAGTCTTAGAAATTTGAAGCTTGGCGTAGATTTAGGTAGTAGTAGATTAATTGAAGATATTAAGTAAAAATATTTCAATTCAGATTTTGGAGGTTGGTCCACAGGAGTAAAATGGAATGTTAAAAATTGGTTCCTTTTTTGGACTATCGCGTGTAATATCAAATGAAAGTTTGTTTAAATATAAATTAAATTTTATTTTCTTTTCGTTATCATAGCCGCGCCCCGGTCATTTTTATAAAAAATTTCAAAAATCCACAAGCTTATTAAGCGGGACTGGAAGAAACCCAACCTTTCGAGGATCTGGAAATTTTTTTCGTCTGGCAACGTTTTTCCTATGAGACAATAACAGCAAAGAATATATGATAAAATGACGACAAGACAGATATTATAAAATAAATCTGCCACCGTAAAAGCGATTTCATGACAGAGTTAACACTTTTCGACTACTTGAATAAACTAGTTTAGCAAACCTGTGATGATTCATTACAGTGATGTAATCCATAATTTGTATGGTTTCGCACCTCAAAAAAGAAAAGGGTTCCGCCCTTATAAGATCACTTACTTGTTTGTTTGTCTACTTATTGCTATTAATAGTTATTTGCAAAAACCGCTTTACATTTAACATAGTAATAAAATATATTAATCCGCACATATCTCGATAGCCAAAACTCAAAATATCACTGCTTCCGAAGAGTAGCTCACTTCCGTGGTCCTCAGGTAAATAAAAATAGTCTAAAATAGCCAATATGTTGGAAAAATACTTTAATTTGTTTTTCTAATATATAATTATTTAAACAAATATTTTACTAATTTTGCACGTTGAAAAGAAAAGCCATATTTCTTTAAACGATATCACTCGATCGAAGAAAAATATTATAAAGCAAGCACAGTTATATAGTTACATTTTTACTTTCTATTACAATTATGGTGTTCATGTTTGCCATATTTTAATATTGCGTACTTATTTAGATTTTCGTGGCTTATTTAAATTTTCTGTAGAGAAATTTGCGAAAGAAAATTTTTGTGAAACTCCCTTACAGAATTTTTTCTCAGACTCTTTGACTTACATAACATTTTTTTCAAAAACAACATATGTCATATTAAGTTAAAGCATCTTATAACTTTGTTTTTGTGCCACCCACAAAACTTTGTCGAAAAGTATCGCCCAAAAAATTTAAAAAATAATTACGAACATTGTATAGAAGGTGTAAATTGTACGAAATTTATAAGGCTTGCATCACCTTTGCCAGGTTTTTTTCCTTACTAAGAAAATTTCTAGTGTAAACTTAGTTTTGTGGTTTTATGACATTTTAAAAAATAGAAATAAACTGTGATCAATCTATTATCAAAAGAAACTCTTCTAACATTAAGAATATTAGAATTGATCCAATTCAAAAATGCTTCCCTTTTTGTTAGGTTACGAGAATCAGCCTCAAAAAATTTTAGGAATTGATGTCACAAAACACATTTTTACATTGGTAATGTCATGACATAGATGTTAAGAAACAACTGTATGTATATATATATATATATATATACATATATATATATATATATACATATATATATTTAAATATATATATATATATATATATATATAAATTTGCTGTCTGTCTCTGTACTATCTTCGTCTTTTTCTGATACCCGTAGTTAAAATTAAGATATTGTAGAGATGAAAGAAAAAATTATTAATGTCCACATTTTAGTTTCCTAAATAAACTTTCGGATTAACAGATACATTTTTCGTAATACATGATAAAATCTATGTTCAAAGACAATTGCTCGTACGGAATATTAATTGTGCAAGTACAGTTTGCATTGGCCGGATTTTCACCTATAAGTTCTATCTGAAAAATATTAAATTTCAATGTCCTCCACTAACCTAAATTTTCAACAGTTTTTAAAAAAAATTCTAGACAGATATTAGGTCAAAAAAAATTTCTTTGGTTAATTTGCATCATCACTATTACAAGAGACTTAGAACATTACGGAACTCTACTTATGCTTGTTCCATACTTTGTCGTTTTTCAAACACCTTTTTCTGGTTAGATACATATGAAATTTATTAATGTTCACTGTTCGTATTACTTGGCTTATATAATTTATTCTTTTTAAAAAGAATTTGACGGTATATATCCATTTGAGTGCCGACGAGCGCCATCGCGCTCGTGCGCTTACTAACTAAATTTGTCATGAGCGTGATGGCGCTCGCGAAATCAGTTGCTCCGATCGTTTTTCAAGTTGTGAAGAAAGTGGTAGTGGAAGTAACATTGTGGTGCGCTCACAATTTGGCGTAATGCAAGTTTTGAGTGATAGTGATAAAATAGGGACGATAACAATTATTTTGCTGACACGGAGGATGTACCGGACTGCGAAAATATGATGTGACCTTGATTTCAGTTTTTGTTCATAATATATATTTCCATAATTTTCTTTGTATAAGTGGTAGTGGAAGTGACATTGTGGTGCGCTCACAATTTGGCGTAATGCAAGTTTTGAGTGATAGTGATAAAATAGTGACGATAACAATTATTTTGCTGATACGGAGGATGTACCGGACTGCGAAAATATGATGTGACCTTGATTTCAGTTTTTGTTCATAATATATATTTCCATAATTTTCTTTGTATAAGTGGTAGTGGAAGTGACATTGTGGTGCACTCACAATTTGGCGTAATGCAAGTTTTGAGTGATAGTGATAAAATAGTGACGATAACAATTATTTTGCTGATACGGAGGATGTACCGGACTGCGAAAATATGATGTGACCTTGATTTCAGTTTTTGTTCATAATATATATTTCCATAATTTTCTTTATATTTTATTAACCTTGTACAAGTTTTTATTAAGACAACACCGAAAAAAATATTAAAATTGGATAATTTTTGAAGAGATACAGTTTTTTTTCGAGACAAGGGTAAATTACATCAAAAACAAAAGATTTCTTTGGCATTTTTAAGTATATATGAGTAAAAAACCATGGCACTAAAACGGATATTATACAAACACATATAGATAAAATGATCTTAACCTGCATAGTGAAGTATACAATATGAGAACGAATAATTGACGAACTAGAGTTAAGCTTTTGTAATAAGTCGGCTATTTTTGTTAGAATTTGGGCACATATCAGAAAAAAAACCTACTAGATATTTTCTAGTCTACTGACAAATATATAAACAGTATCGAAGTTTACATAAACAGTATCGAAGTTTATGAACTAGTCGATTGAAAAGAATATTTTGAGCGCCTTTACGTTGCGTCTGAAATTGCTCGTCTTATTTTTCATATTAAACAGGACATAGTAAAATACTAAAAAGTCTACTTATCATCAAGATTCAATCTTACACGATTTTGATTCAATTATGAATGATATATGATCGCAGGAAAATTTACTTTATAAGGTGAACAATAAATTATTAATTAATAATATTTATTATTATATATCATGCAAACGCTTTGACAAAAGGTTCGGCGTGCAACTATTGTTCATTTATATAGTTTTACTCCTGAATTTTCAACGGGAATTACTTGAAAAATTTAAAATATAGATAGTTTTTTCACCTAATCATAATTAAAGTAAACCGAAAGTAATTATAATAATGTCATTGTAAAATATTTACAGAAAGCGAGATATCTTCATCAAAATTAAGTAGATTAAGAAATCGTAATTGTACGATCAAGAAACAACCACGCAACTCTGGAAATAAAAACATGTTTTATTTTGTAGATTGTTAAAATAAAAAAAAAACAAAAATTGTACGTGTCGACTCCGACGCTCGAATGGAGTTCACTCCTTAAGTACGATTGCTTGGAATGTATGAAATATGTAACACCGTATATAAATATCAATATATTAAATGTAAACGAAAAATTATTTAATAAAAAAATTCTGACAACATAATTATTTTCAATTAAAAAACAAATGAACAAGATCAAATGTATGGCATACATGTATGACCAATATGTGTGTCAGACTCTGTCATTGCGATTAGGCCATAAGAAAATTCGAAATAAACTTATTGATATATCATTCTAAAGATGCGCAGAAATGTTGCACGTGGAGGTCAACTAACAGTTATACGTTTTTAACGCTCTGAACTTCACGAACTTAACGAACAGAATTAACGAATTAACGAACAGAAGTAACGGTTACACTTTATTTAACACTCTGAACTTCGTACGCTCTGAACATATAATTTTAGTCCTCATGAAACTTCATACCGGGTGCTATAAAATACATAAAAATCGATTCTTAAGGAGAAAACTCCAATTAAAAAAAAATTTTATGCAAGGTATAGGTACATATAAATAAAATGAGCAACGCTGATTACAAAGTAATCTGTGTAAGTAAGCCTATCTTGTTATATTTATTTAGAAAACGGATAAACTTTGAATACGTTACAATTTGTCCAAGCTTTATCGCAAGTATATAAGTAATATATAAATATTAACAGATTATGCATAAAGGTATAGTGACAAGCAAGAAAGACAATTGTACTAATTTAAAAAATTAGTAAAAAAAAAGTAAAAAAAATATTTTTGAAATTGGCACAAAGCTGATTGGCTGTATTATTATTGTTTAACTCTGCACTTTACTATATAATTTAAGAGCCGCGTAACTAGTCGTAAAAGATAAAAAAACAGAACCCTTATAGCGAAGCTTGAAAGTATATCTGCCCGTAGGTCACGACTATTTTTCTCAGCAACTATTAATGTTATCAAATTGAAATTTGGCACAGTTATATAATTTTAAAAAAAGTAAAATATTTTTATTGTTGTTCAAAATGAGGTCCAATTAGATAGGTGTAGTTGCGTGTTAACAGTTTTTCTTTACTAATTACGGTAATTAATGTTATTTATGATGTAAATTCTGCATATCATATGGTCCAAAACCAATTTCTCCATCTGAGTATCGAGACGACAGATCATTTTAACGATTTTTTATTAGTTTTGTTTTAATTCAAGAGAGCACAAAAATTATATTTTTTAATTGAATGAAATTAACACAAATAATGGAGTCATAGTCATGAGATGATTTAAATTCAGAAATTTCATGTTAATATTTTTTTTACTTAATGAGTTTCCTTAATTTCTTATAACATAAATAAGTATAAAAGAACTATTACATGTTCATGATCAATTTGCATGATACTTTCTTTTTATTTGATATTAATACAATAAAATATTCTAAATAAATACTTTAGACATTTTTTTTGATTTGCAATTAGGTATTTAAATTGATTTTTTTTCAAGTGCAAGAACTATATTTTTTGTATATAAATGTTTGTTATAATTAACAATTAACTATTACCTTATCGTCATTAAGTTACATCGAAAAAATTTACATTCAAAAGTACCAACGCTGTTTCAAAACGGATCTAGGTAATATGGTTAGTCTATTAAACTCTTGTGGTTCTTATAAAACAGGCCCCATATCGAACCAAAAAAATTAAACAAAATTGTTTTACGTAAAATGATAAAATTTTAAAATGAGAACTCTGAAAGAAAAAAAAGTGTCCGGTGAGCTTTACAAGCAGATATAACTTGGCCTAAATCGTATGAACTCTTGTATCTCATTATAAGGTAATGGACGATTTTTACTCTATAATAAATAGCTTTAAATAATAATATGCAACAATGTAATTAAGTAACCAACATGGTTACTGATTTAATCAATAAACTTTAAATGAGACCACGTCGTAAAAAATAACAAAACAAAAAAAATGGTAAGAATAATCTGCTTCACAAAATTATACAACAATAGTTTGCCTTTATCTAGGTGTAATATTGTTAGTGACTCATCCCAGTTTCAGATGGGTACATTTTAGGGTAAATAAGTCCAAAATATTACTTTTCCCATAAAAGTAAATGTATTCCTCACAGATATTAAAACAGCTCGTACCAGGAATTCCTATGAGTACAATTAAATTATTTGTTTAACATTTATTTCTATTTGCATTTTCATACGAACAAAGTCCTGTGCTTTATTATAACTAATAAAAATATAATAATGTATCGCGACGTGACGCTGTCCGAAGACTGTCCATTTGTTTATCTATAAATAACAGCCATTTTTCTCGAAGACTATAGGCACTATATAGATGAAGTTTTCTATGATAGGTGTCATTTATGAACGACTACACAATGAAATAGAATAGGAAAAAAATAATTTTACCGATGGCACTCCATTTATTTGAGTGTGGGATGAAAAGAAAATCCAGTGCACATAGGTATATGGGGTATTGTTAGATAGGTTTTAAAAATTATAGAGGAGTTTTAAATAACTTGTTTAAATATTGAATATATTTGGCGTTAATTTTGTAGAAATTCATTATTCACAATTAAATGAAACTACGTGATATGGTACTATTTCTACTTTCTTTAATTTCTTTACCACGACTTAGGTTTCGTTGTATTACAACATCTTCAGGTGGGATATTATCAAAGATAACTTTGCTAACAGATTTGCAGACAGAGATAGATCTTTGCTAATATCCCACCTGAAGATGTTGTAATACAACAAAACCTAGGTCGTGGTAAAGAAATTAAAGAAAGTAGAAATAATACTACATCACGTAGTTTCATTTAATTGTGAATAACTTTTTTATTTAAATTGTTGAGAGGTCCGTCTAAAGTCTTAAAAAGTCTACATCCCCTAACTTTTCAAGTAACGTGTATAAAATTCTGACAAAAATTAAGAACTTAAAATAAACTTTAAATAAAAATTGTTTTAAATAAAATATGTTATACAGTCTTTATGGTACGGGATATTATCGTTACCGACCGCAGAAATAACTTTGTTTTTCACAGTATACTCGTAGTTCAGAAACACGAACTTGTAAGTTTATAATTTTTTTGACGCTATGGAACTAATATGTTTCTTACCATGTTTTTCTACAATAAATACACAAAGGATCTCCATCAATTTTCTTTAGACCTATTTGAATCAGGTTTCGTCACACAAATATTATTATGCCTTTAATAGTTTCTCCTATGTTTGTCAGAAAAATACCCGGTCAACGATTATTCTTTTACAATGTTGACCTTATTAATTACATCTCAAAACAAAATATGTATATATTATAAAGCCCATGGCCATCTGATAACTATGTACACTTACCCCTCGTAAGTTTTGTTTCCATGGGATTGGCAGTTTTTGGATGTATTCCCACTAATTTTACCTCGAAATTTTAAAGCCATGATAATTGAATATCGTCATAACAGAACCATCAAAGGCTATAAGACAAATCCACCTTTAGTGGATTGAATACATGTAGTTATGTACCAAATGCAATACTTACCTTGCTGCTTTTGCCCGAACCAAGAGAGTGTATACAACTCCAAAATAAATTGATGCCTTAGTAGTCGGCGAAGACAAGTAAGTATAATGCTGTGTATTAAATCAGATCCGATTCCATTTGAGTCTCGCGCGGCTCCATTATCGTCTCCCGACACAAAGAGGTGGCGATGAGTACCCATGCAGAAGACAAAGCTTACAAATTGGGACATTCGCCCGTAGCGATGTGGCCTCGCAGCCGAATGGGGATTTCGTATTTTGTTGTCTCGGAGTGTTGACGAGGCGCCCGTCGCGCGAAGATGTTTCTTTCTGTTATGGCTGTTATCTCGCGTAGACGCCGCTCTTGAATGTATTAATTTGGAAATGGATTTGCTGCGACGCTTTTATGTATTTGGATGTGTTTTATGTTTGTTTCTCAGGTTTTGTGAAATTAGTTGCGACTTTATTTTAAACTTGTTTTTGCTTGTTGCTTCAATTAGGGTTCAAGTTTGTTTTAAAATTTTATACTGCAGCTAAAATGACTATGTTAATCAAACCTTTACCCATGTACCAAACACTTATCCGTTAGCAACTGTTGTGACCTTGAGGGTTCATAGAAAATTACCTATAATGTCTAGACACATATATTCTATATGTCTAGACACATATATTCTGGCTCAAGCACTATATTGCATCCTACTCCATATTCGACTTTTACCCGCATATACTCACATGCGCTCAAAAGTACCCGCTATAGTCTTATGATAAAAATTGAGTATCAATAAATATCGATTAAGGTTTTTTATCATTTCTATACTTAAAAAAGTTCAACAAACATTCCCACGCAACAAATATATCATGATAACTGTTATTATAACCCATAATTTTAATTTCTTACAGAAAAAATTCATCTGTTACAAAAGGTTGTTTATATATATATATATATATATAGTTTCACACTGTTTGTTACTTGTAATCACCGCTTTATATAGTATACAAAACTAAACGCATGACTAAAGACACAAAAATTGGTGGAGATCTGCCGATTCATCAACAGATTAGCGTTTGTATAAACTTTTTGACATTCTCAACCGCCTTGTTGTCAGCTCGGAGTCAATATGCTTTATCACTGTACAAAATTTCAAAAGTTTTTGAGGAAAAAACAACCCTCAGAGACGTGGAAACGAACGTGAGTGTTCTTGGAAGGATTCCATTCGTTTTCCTTTTAAGTAACGGATACCTGAAAAAAATCAAAATTTAATTTAACTCATTTTACGAGATCTAAAAAAATCTCAAGCACGAGTGAAACTCGCACTATGAGGATCCGTATACATTTAGGCTGTTATAAATATTTAGGAGTAAGTACATAGCATTAACTATTTAAGAATATAAACTTTACACAACGTTATCTATTGTATTTTTCGGGCGCTTAAAAATATAGCGCATATTTAAAAAATTATAAGCCTATTAAAACCGTTATATTTTCTCTACAACCTTTGCGAAAATTCTATTTTCCCATAGTATGAAATTATGTAGTTTCAGAAATAAAGGGAAGATACATATTTCTTTTTGCATTTTTTAAGTATATCTCTGAAGACACATTATTAAACTTTTCGAATGGTAACCAACTCTATACATGGAATTTAAAAAAAATCGTGCACTCTATTTCTCAAACCCCTAAAATTTCCATATCAATATTTTTGCGTGTTAGCCATTGACAGACAGATAAACATGTGGGTGACATTGCAAGAATCCGTTTTTCCTTTTGAGGAACGAAACGCTAAAAAGCTGAGATTCTACTTAAAAACCTATACCTCTTGATCTCTCTCATGAAACCTAAGTTTATACATTTATTCAAATTACTTAATGTAATTTCCTATATAAAATTATAATCTATCTACATAACAAAAGGTAACGGTACCGTGTCAATTTGCACATCATACAGATATAACACTACTTCCAATTTTATACCTTTAGACTATTATATGCATCAGATCATCACGCTATTCCTCGTGGGAATTGAGCAGCCAATTAATAAATTGCTACTTTGTTATTTAACAGCAATATTTGTTTCTTTAAAAAATTATCATAATAATTAGAGTTTTATAGTTATTTATCAGACGGCAATATTCATTTTATTAAAACTTAAGTTGATCGCACGTATTTTATTTTTAATACGGTTTTTTTTTTATTTAATGATGTATTTACATTTATATATTTGCTATGTCACAACTTTGGTCGCGTGTACTTTTGGATTTGTTCGGCCAAGTTATTGAAGAAAAATCAAATAAAATATGGACGTATTTAATAATTAGTTTCGCTACTGCACCATATATTGTACTCTCTGTATTATAGGAGATTTATAGATTCCGCTGCATTTGACTTGAATTAGGCTTGCATCACGCAACGCGTACGTGTTGAAATAAAGTAAAACCAACGTCATCATTACTTCAAAACCATTTAAGATAGCATGATGAAAAAAAAATTACGTTGAATAAATTTTCTAGTTAAATTCATTCGTGTAGACAGAGACAAATTTTCTTTAACATTAGATTCGTTTTAGTAATCAGATATACAAACGGAAAGTAATTTAAAAGCTGATAATTCGAAAATCGTTGACACGCTTAAATTTTCTTCATCTGTATCGATTAGTAACTGCAATATTATTATTGTCTTTTAAATTACAAGGCATCCCAGCGGAAAATGTCTCAATGGAAAAAGTTTCAAGATCAAGTATAAAGCAGTGAACATTTCTTGCAAAAAAGCTAGTTTTAAATATGGTTATAGAAAAGATATGTATTGGAAAGAAATCTCAGTATAATAAGATCACACTTCAGTTAACTAGTACTATTGGCTACGTCATTTTGCCAAGAAAAAAAATAATTCCGTCATCAATACGTACTCGTATTTTTTTATAATATCAGTTAATGTTTTTGTTCAATAACCACATTTCTCTTAATAATTTAATAAAATATTCTTTCTTGTTTTAACAACCCTGTTTCATTCATGGTTATTTTTTTATTCCACGTTGTAAACTTATAAATATTGTAAGCTCGTAGGATATACAAACAGAATATTTCAACTTTTCACTAAAGCCTAAAGTTGTTTTTCTATTGCAGTATAAGAGTATGAGCGAGCTTGGTGGAAATAACGCGAAACTCTTATCTGTACCAATAAAACTTTTAAAATTTTTCTGAATACATTGTAGTAGGTTATTATGGGTGAAATTTAGCAGAGGGAATAAAATTTTCTTCTTTGATTCTTTGGAACCAATGCTTGGCTTTGTCAAAGAAGAGTATACCTTCGTCCATTGTTGTGCGTATACTGCGTATTGCTTTACTCTCTTTTCGCCATAAATGGAAATCATGAAGCAAGATCATTCTAATTTTTTTGTAAAACTTATTATATTTTCTTTTCCCTTTGCTTGCCAATACTCACGAATCAGAAAATCAATCATCGTGCTCCTAAAATACAGAGATATTTAATGAATTTTTACAACATTCCAGAAATTATTGGGAAAAAGTTACGGCTTTATTAACTGTCAACTTAATATTATTATTAATATATTTTTAAACCCTATATCGTCGGTCACTAACAACATTATCATTTTTCAAATGTTAGTAATCTATAAAAACAGATCTTTTCTTTATAGTACAGAAAGAATCAGGGTGGATAAAAAAACACAAGGTAATGCCCAAACTACAATAAAGCAAACTGCTAAAGAATGTAACAACGACATAAAGGACGTTTGATATCGAAATGAAGGGACACGCTTTTACATACACGAAGAAAGATTCTAACGAGTGAAACGCGGCGGGCGCAAGATTTATGCCTGTTATCAGAATTCGTGAAATATCGGTCGTAACGTCCAGGTGCGTTCGCGTAATCATTTGTTATGTCGTCGGTGATGTATTTCGTAATGTAATCTATTGAGGGAGAAATAATAAAATCGGTGATTTATTCAAAGAACCATTCCGCCTTCAAAGAATACGCTCCGCTATGCGGCGACATTAATGCCTGTTTTGTTGGGCGGATGTTGTTTTTCGTTTATTTTTAAGGATATTGTGAGCATGCAAGCGAGTTTATAGAGGGAGACTTTGATATTTAGTGACTATTATATGAAGAAAAGGAACATATAGGTATTCAGAAAGTGGATTATGGAAAAACAAACTTTAGATATTACATCATTATATTTGATAATGTATTTACCTCACACAAAGAGGTGGCATAGACTTACAATCATTTATCAACCAGTGAAATCCTATTTTTAGCACCACTTCCATTTTAAGAAATGTTTAAAACTAAAATACAACTATTATATATACAAATTACTAAGATCCATTTTATTTTTCTGTACTTCCGTTACCTGAAAATCTTCAATTTCACAACATACTTTTGGATGGATGAAATAAAAAAATGAAAATTACGACATCAAATAGACGGTTTTCGAATTATAGTAGTATTAAGGTAATGGAATTTTTTTGATTGTGTGACTATATTTGATTGCATGATTTATTGTATTAAAATTCTTTAATGTATAACATGTCGATAACATTAAATATACTTCCATGAAATATACTTCCTTGTATTCATTATTGGTATTATCATACTCTGTATAGAATATATGGCAAATCGCTTTTATATTGATCAAGACAAATTTTTCACATTATAGTACAACCTATAACCTATATATATATAAATATATATATATATATATACATATATATATATATATATATATATATATATATAACCTATAACAAACAACGTGTCTACCTATTTCTCGTATAGGTGATGATTATATTTAAAGCTTGTCTCTGTTAAAAATAGACATTTCTCCTTTTGATTGAAATCGCAAATTTGACAGGAATATTTTCAGAAATGGTTGAGAAGTTCCACATAACTCCGAAACATTTTCCTGGTTTTATGCAGAAAACCATACATTTGAAGAAGAAACCCGGTTTTTGTTACACCTTTATAAAATTGCTGTTATAAGCTGTTATACGAATATAAAGCGTGCGTATAAAAAACATTGTAGTTTTAACGAGTTAACTTCTTCTTTTTACAAACAAGGTGGCGAAAGAAATTTATTATTTTAGTTCTATAAAAACAGCGATTAAAAATATTTAAGAAAACTGGACTTTGAAAAACCTACAAATAAACGTAAAACACGATTTTGTAGTTTAAAATGTTTGACGCAATTTAATCGAATAATTTATTTGAAGATCTTAATCAAATGCGCCGAAACCTAATATTTAACCAGATTTTATAAACCGTGGTCGAAAAATTAGATAGATAGGTCTATATTGTCACTCAATAATATGCGTGAAAAATATCGTCTCACTTTTCACTCATCTGTACGCGAAACATCAAACATTTTTCTTTTTATTCGTATGTTTGCACATTTCATTCACATATGTCTAAAACTAAAGAAACTATTAGCATGTGGTAGATGGATACACGCGTATGACAAAAATGTAGGGGTGCTTGCTTCACTACGGAAATCCAATAAAACTCTTACTTAACACATGACACCAAAAATGCTAGACAATAAAATTGACATTCCTACACATAATATTATCTTACTCGGTTATGTAATATAAAAATCATATTATAATTGCACTTTCATTGATAATAATTATCATAACAATGTTTAAAAAAAGGCTATCACTAACATTTTACTAAACCAAATAAAGAGAATTTGGTTTATAACATTGACTGAAATAATTGATAATTATATAAATATATTGGTATGATTACACTTTTAATATTATCCACTATTTTATGCTCACTCAGTATTAACATACAACGTCACAACATTTTCTTCCACTATTGAAATGAATATACTTCCTCAGCTACGACGTGGATTTGACCGATCGACATTAAATGAATCCTCATATACCATATGGTTAACCATACACCAAAAACCAATTAATAAAGTATAATAATTGGTAGTAATTTCAAATACGATTGAAAAAAAATGTAATTTCAAACCCGCCGGGCTGTTTCGCTACCGGTGCCAACAACAACCGCGCGGCACCGTGTTACGTTGCCACGCCACGTAACTTGCCGTTGCCACGTAACAAACATTTCAAATGGTGTCTACATTCTGTTTACATGAAAGTGTTATTTAATTTGTTTGAAGTAAGTACATTATATACTTTATTATTTTAAACACAATAACAACTAATCGCCCCTGAAAACTTACTTTAATTTTCCTGTGTTTTACACGTACCAAGTTATTTGACAAATAATATTACAGTTTATTTATATACTAATGCTACCACTTATCAAGTATCATTAGTAAATAAACAAACTGTAATATTATATCATAAACTTTGGCACTTATAAAATGCAGGAAGCTGCCAATAAGTATCGTCTGATCTAAACATATCAACTGTAACTCAACATCAACTGTAACTGTAACTCAAACAACTAACTGTATAGAACTCTTAACAGACTGCTAGTGTGAACTGGACATGTTCCTATATCAACTTCGTTGTTAGGGCTCGCTTTGACCACTTGTTCGTGAGCTATGTTCCGTCATAATGTACAATGCAAAAATAATATTATTGAAGAAATTATCAAATTTATTAAACTAAATGTAGACTAATATCATTCAAAGATACGATAAGATATTCCGAATATCCCGAACTTAATGCTCAGAGCCATATATATTTAGAAATGAGGTTATATTTCACATTTTCGTTTAATTACCTTTTAACAATATAATTAATAATATTCATTCAAACTAATATATCCATATAAACCGTGATTTATTATTGAATCTCGGTAACAAATTATCACCTAATAAAATATACTGACTCGGAAAAACTTGATTTACGGACAATGTAAATTTATTTTTATATGAGATTTTTCTCTTAATTTTTCGCGCCCCCGGGTTTTTGCTGTAAAGTAATAGTTTTTGTTCACCAATCATCTCAAAGAAAATAAGTACATTTCATTATTGTGCGATCGTGATCTGTATATATTGTAACTTAATGGATGTCCATTATTCAACTAGTAATATTAGTTATTACAACTAAACTGATGTTTAAAAGTCCCATGGTAAAACATATGTCTTCTATTAACTTGGTACTCATTATACATTATATGCCCTGAATTTATTTCTCTATATCCATAATATACATTATGGACAATTTGACAGTCGCAAATATCAGTCCCTCTTGAAATTTTATATTTTATCATACTTTTTATAAATAATTAATTCGACAAGAAGACAAAACCCATTATAATTACATTGAATAATACAATTTATATTATCAATATCTTTTTCGCGCCTTGAAAATGTTTTCCGTTTTTTTTCCAAATTTGATTATCCTAGAATTAGCCTGATCTTTTTCGTGATCTGAATATTCATTAAAATGTATCACTTTTTAGGACATTTTCTACTTTATTTTACACTAAAAATGTCCTTTAGATTACCCTTGGAAATATGCTCAACACGTTTCTGTAAAGAGGTTTCTGCTCAAGTAATGGTTCAAACGTTCTAAAACTTTGCATAGCAATAGTTGTACTATAAATTTATAAATAAAAAATGTATTGTTTTCGTTTAATAAAGTAAGTTCTACCCCAAAATAATTTATCCATAATAAATTAACAAGCGGATAAACCAGCAACCGATAGATGCAGCATGTTTTTTACCTTGTATACTATAATACTATGTACAATAACTTAAGGAACAGTGATTCCATTTTTATTTTTCAATCTTCTAAACAAAGCTCAAAACGTGAAGGTTCAGATAATAATTCATACTTTTAATAAAAACATTCACTTTAAATATCATGCCTATCATTCTTAAAAAACTCAGGGAAAATAATTCTCCATAACCTCACTTCCACTGCATTTAATTTATTTTAATCTTGGTTAGAGCCCTCCTTATTCAGTTTCGTGCGTAATTGCTCGCCGACGTAACAAGGACGTGAACTTGACCTACTTTTCTACTTTCAGTACAATTCTTATTTCAAGCTAAGCGATTGATTCTACCGTGAATACTAATGAGCATAATGCGAACCTTCGCTTTTGTTGTCTAAAATATTCTTATTTAAAAATGAATCTCAAACAGTGGTTAATTTTTTTCACAATAATACTTATGAAAATTTTTTGATTATCATATTTATATAAAATTAGATAAAATTTCTTTACTCTCTTCGCTTGGTAAATTGCTTAAGTGGCAATTTTATTAAATTGTGTTATGAGACTATAAAACGAAAGTACCTCAATAAAAGTGAAAAGAGTGTAATATAACCATATATTGTTTCGTAATGTAATCAAGTATTATTAAGTTGCTTGTGATAATGATAATTGATTGCAGTATAAAACAATAAATTATGATTACAGTAAAAAGTGTAATGCGTCTATATATACGATCATGAGCTTGTGAAAAAACCCTATATTAATAAATTAGAAGTCACTCTACTGTGGATTGATTCTAACGGTTTCCACTAAGAGGTAGACAAAGGCAGTGTTTAAAATATGTATACACACGAGATTAAGTGCCTCTCTCCCAGGTTCTAAAACTAACAGTTTATGTTTAGTTATAACAAGTATAACTATATACATAAAACATAAAATTATTCACAAGAATAATGTTCAACACTAAAGTCTGCACCAACAACATTTAATGCTTGGTCCTGCACTCTTCTGGTGGTAAATTGGAATGGTAAGTTGGTAAAGTTATCGTCATAAACACAACACAACGACGTGAGTTTGTTACCTTTACTCAAAAATACCCTTTTGATATCTAAAATACTCATTCAAATTATTCAATATGCTTAAAATTTTAATCTAAATTAAATGTTTTTTACATTAAGAATGCATTAAATTTTGTAAGATTTTAAATTTAATATCTAAACGACTATCCATGTTTGAATCATTTCGTTACGCCTATTTTAAGATTACTTTTTTGGTAAGATTGACACACCTAATAGATCTCTTCCTGTATTTTGTTTTCAAGTATATTTAACAGCTTACATTGAGAAACCGTTCCGTTGGTTGGTTTTTATGTGACTTCGCCGTCATAGATCGGTTAATTTACGTAAAATATTTATAAATATTTTACGTAAGAAACCTGGTTTTTGTTACACCTTTATATATTTGATGTTATAAGCTCTTATACGAATATAAAGCGTGGGTATAAAAAACACTAATGTGTACGTTGTAGTTTTAACGAGTTAACTTCTTCTTTTTACAAACAAGGTGGCCAAAGAAATTTATTATCTTAGTTCTATGAAAACAGTTATTATATAGAAAAAATTATTTAAGAAAACTGGACTTTGAAAAACCTACAAATAAACGTAAAACACGATTTTGTAGTTTAAAATTTTTGATCAAAATTATATCTTCCATCATAAATTTTATCTTCGATCATAAATTATATCTTCGATCATAAATTATATCTTCCTTGACAATCACTCTGTACACTTGTGAAACTGGAACGAAGCTCATTCAGTATTTAGGTACTCAAATTAACCTGCACAAACAGAATGGAATATTTGTTTTATAATATGCAGCAATAATGGTTAGCAAGTATAAATTTTTAACCGTATGATAAAGTTTTAGAGAAAATATAATATTTTTCTAATCTGGTTAAGATTTTGAACGGTCTACCTCTGTTTCATTACGAGATTCTCTTTTATAACATAAGCGAATACTGTAAACGAAAACTTTTCATTATCATAAGGGATTTTATAGTTATCATCATATGACATGTAAGTTAATGTTTTTACAATTTTTTAGGATTTCATACCTTAAAAAGAAAAAAAATTAAGTCTTATAAAATCACTCACATCTTCGTTTATCTATCCATCATAACCATTGATGTAGTGACATGGAACTTTGCACACCGATAATGAACATTAACCCTTACGTATTTCAACGATTGTCCCTCAAAAATATTTATGTGGACTTCAATTTTTTTTCATAATTTATATACGGTAATATCGCCTAAAAAGGAAGTTCTAAGGATTCTGAAGCTGTTTTTCAGAATTTCATGTAACAAGTCTATAAATATTGCTGAAAATTTTCACAGCAACATGCTCTGATTTCTCGCTATCTCCAAAATTGATACGGAAAAATCATGAAAAAATCATCGGCGAGTAGAACCCGCACTGCAAAGGTTCCGCACATACTTAGATATTTAAGGATACATTGAATTTCCATTAACTAGTTAAAATATAATTATTGTTTTTCACCATGTAAATATGTGCCTAGTTTACCTTTGTCCAAAAAAGGTGAATTTCCCAAAATTATGAGATATATAATCATTGCTATAATTCTTAGGGTCCAGTACCTTAGAAGGAGAAAAGGAACCCTTATATAGGATCACTTCATTTTCGGTCCGTCAATACTTTTCGTCTTAGGAACGCGTGAAGGTATCAAGTTAAAATCATGAATGAACGAGTTTAATATCAAATACTTAGTTATACGGTCCTTCGGAGCTGTAAAAAATAATGCTTCCAAGTCAACGCAATCAGGAAGAACCCTAAAAACAGCCATTTATGCCGCATATTTTGGCACTCGCAAATAAATGAAAATCTACAAAGTAGTTCCCGTTGACACAGAATCATGAAAATTGACAAGAAGTAAGATCTCACAGCACAAATAAAAAAATCCAAAAATCATTAATTTGAAAATATATCACATAAAAAAATATATAAACTATGAGCCAGTAAAAGATACAATAGGCAATACATTTTTGTTCTAAAAATTACAATTTTATAAATAGTTCAATAGGAATATTATGTAACATTAAATGTTTATAAATACCTAAATATATAAGGAAACCTCGTAGTGAGAGTTTCACTGATGCTTGACAGGTTTTTCTTGGTAAGCATTAGTAATCTTCTAGAACCGCTAATTTTTCATTATTTCGACTTTAGACATCTCCAGAACTAACTAACAGAAAATTCTAATGAAAATACCATCGAAATTCCTATGATTTGTCCTTTAAATGATATCTGTAAGACTAAGGAAGTTAAAATAGAACGAATTTTTTTTCTTTGCATTTCTCAAATCTCCATGTTTTTATTTTTTAAGTATGAAAACATACGAGTTGATGTGCTTTATTACTATCCTAAATTTCTATTTTGTCCTAAAGATTACTATGTAAAATTATGTAAACATTTTCAACAATTTCACTAAATCTGTTTCACATAACATTTTTGAAAAAATCGTATAAAAATTCTTATAAATGCTCTTTCAATTGATCTTGTATACGACCTATGAAATGAAGCATTTTTTGTACAATTTAATGCTTTCAATAAAAGTTCAATATTAACAGTTTTTAAGGGTTAACTATTAACGTACAAGTATAATATGCTTTACCAATACACAAAAGTATATATTCTATATAAGGAACCTTCTGAGAAAAATTACTTTAGCGTCCGGAAAAATAGCTGGTATGTAAGTGATCTTGAACGAGTTTGGAATTTTTCTTTGGAATTATACAGGTCTTTTTTTTCTTTATATTCATTCTTCTGCTATTTCTTATTTCACCATTAGAACCGAAATAATTTCTTTTCATATATCGTTATTAATATTTATCAGCAATGACTTAAAGTATGTGACGAGGAAATAATATACTATTCTTACATGAACAAAAAGGCACATCTCGTAATATCTCAACGTTCATTTTTTAATAAAATGACTTGATTGTGTTCTACTCTGAGGATATCTGTAGATAATAATGAGTGAAATATTTCTCGTGTACTACTAAATATTGTATAACATGTACTACTAAATATTATATTGTATAACATACAATATAATTTAATAATTAAAAGAATCATTATTTAAATACTAAATTTTAAGATCTGTCAAATGGAAGAAATTTTTAAGAAAGATACGTACCGAAGTGAACTAAAAAAAATTAATTTAAAATAAAACCAATGTTCGATGGCGGAATAATATATTTCCCAACCTTTCTAAATTCAAATTTATGACATTTATGATAAATATTCTAGTCGTATCGCTTTATCCAATGATTCCTGAATGAACTGGCACAAATGTATCATACCAGAGTATTATTGATCATTACCAAGAAGCAACTTGTGCCAATTTTGGTCTTCTTAATTTTCTTGTATCACTCACAATCGTATAGACACGCGTAACTTAGAAAAAAAAAGATGCATTTGAAATATGGTATTAATGACAAATAATATGCATACCAAAGATAATCATAAAAACTTATAAGTCAATCCTAGACCAACTCGGTATTGAGACTAGACTCTCAACCATCTGAGTGACCAATGAGTGGTAACATAGCCCGTAGTTAGCCAGAGAAATTGTTTGTAATGGGAATGTTTAAAGGAACACACTCGAAACTAATCACATATCCGCTGGTTAGACCGACTTATGACATAACATAAATAACGCCATGAGAAAGTCACAGACAGGTCCATACAGAGGCAACCAGTGGTCGACGTCATTGGCTCCTGTCAAGACTGACAGACTACAACAGAGAGATTTTTATCAAATGAAAACGATATATATTATAAACTAATATAAAATATAAACTAAGCATAGAAATTTTATCTCTAAATATTTTTCACCAAAATTTTCATCATATTTTTCTCGTAACTTATTACAATTGGAGATGTCATAAAATAGGATTCCCCACCTCTACATTTTCAACATAACTGCAAAAGATTATTATCTAACAAAGAATGACTCTATTCATTTTGACTTCATTCCTTTGTTAAATAAAATTGCTTGTGTAATTTTTGCACATTGAGAAATAAATTAATATACGATATCAAATATTGAGTTCTAGAAAAAATGTTTGCTCACATTGGTAGATATGTTGCAACGTGAACTTCTCAAATAGGGTCATATAATATAGCCACTTACTTATTTCGCCATGTTATAAAAAAACAATGTATGGTAACAAGAAATAATAAATGAACATAGAGAAAATAAGCAGGTTTTCATAAAATAAACGACAAATAAGTTTAAAATTAAATTTACTTATCGAAGCCATATTTTCTCTTTTGCCTAACACTTCAGTGAAAATATTACAAAGTTGTAAATAAGTCTGAAAAAACTAAGAATTGTTATGCAATGGATTCAGTATTCGGTTCTTTCAATTTTGAAAATAAAATACATTGTACCAAATAAAACGAATTAATAGGTTATAGCTATCCAATTATTTTAAAATATTATAAGTAAATTTAATAGATTAGCTTTGTTTCTATTCAATTATGATGTAAATTTCGTTTATTCAATTTTTTTTCTTTCATTGCTTTCCGTATACGTTTTTCATGCTTTTATTTCATTAAAAGGTCAAAGTATATTGTGATTATTTAAAATAATTATAGACTTAAACAAAAATATATTTAATTCTAAGAGCTATGAACTTGTAACCAAAGGAAAGACATAAGGATGTTCCAAGAAGAAAACATAAGAAGAAAAATTAAACTTAGTGATAAATCAACACAACGATAATTATATTTTTCAAAACTTATATTCTTTACTCCATAAAAAGCTTCCGTTCTTCTTATTATTTTAAAAGTAATCGTTATGTATTGACCTGCCTTGAACATAGAATTCATTAATAATGAAACTAATTTTAAACATTACAATAATTACCAGACCTATGGACATACAAAATGATTAGGCGAAACATATACCTTCCGCATTTACTACGTTCTCGTTCTAAATGGTATGATTAACGCATTATTAATTATAATTAATTATTTAAATTAAATCGTAGCTTCATTGATGTTAAAATTAATAAAGTCCTCTTTTTCTCATTTAAAACTCAAGTTTGCCTGATTAACAACAGGTAATTATATAAAATTTAATAAACAAAACATCATTTCATGTCAAATTATAATTACACAAATTTACTTAAAAGCCAAACCGTGCCACCGTCTGCGCTAAAACGGTTGACTCGAATAAATTTTCTCTAGAGCACCATTATCAAATGTAAAAATAAAGAAATAAAAAGAATCTCCAACACAAGTACAAAGGCTTAATAATTAACTGATTAAGTGTCTTTGAGGTAACGTTCATGGCTTTAGTTAAACTGCGGGGCGATAATTGTCTTTCGTCTCTCATAATAATGGTCCGTCGGCAGACAATGCTGATAAATTGGGGTAAGTCACTGCGGCTCTGGAGTCGCTTACCGCCTGCTCTTTTGTCTAATGTTTATATTTTGTTATCTCATTATTTTTTCCACAAAAGTTTCTTAAGTACTTGATTCCTTACAACGCAACACGGCGGCTTAAAACGTTGTTAAACGATTTAAAATATTTTTTTCTTTAAATTCGTTGAGTACGTTTTAAAAGCGATTGCTAATGAGATTCTCGAAGTTGTGGGGAGTTTATGTTCTTTTCTTCTTTGGGAAAGTTAATTTCAAACCAACGTTTTAATGAAACAAATATAAGTTTGAACAAGGAATAATAAATAAAAACCAGCTATGTGCATTATTAGTATTCAATATGATTTTGTAGGTGTTTAGAAATATCGATGCATACATGTGATCCATATCGCGGTTGATAAATAAGTAACATTCGTATAACAGTGTTATATTAACGTTATAATAAATTAGTTGGTAATGAAAATATGATAAAAGATGTTATAGATTTTTACATATTTTTGTATAAGAAATTTGCTTTTTCACGGTGTCATTATGACGTTACAAGAAAAAGAACTTGCGCACTTTTTTGTTAATGTAGACTATTTCAAAACTTTTTAAACTTCTTCACATTATTTATTCGTATATTTTAAGATCATTAGAGAAGGTAAAGAATAATCTCTATCGTTTCTCAAACTGTTTCTCAAAATGGAAACTCGAGGGAAAGTAAAGAAAGATGACTAAAAGGACTATAATGGAGCAGACGTTGCAAAAATGAAACGTTCTTTTAAAAAGCTGGTATTTTTTAGAACATGCAACAATTGAGCAACTGTTTAAAAAAAAGAGAAAAATATAATAATTTTGGAAGCTCTGTATTATTTTTTAAATTTATCTAACGATACTATAATATAACACGGGTATGTGCTTTTTTATATTTTTTGTCATCCCTATGTTACATCTATGAAATGCCACCCTCGTAGTATTGAGGGTCTCTCGAGGTATTCTCGTCTCATAATTCCACTGTTCCCCTATTTCGTTGTTTTTCACTATTTCTTTGTTCCACTATTTCGTTGGTATTTAGAAGAAACTTACCACTTAAATTCTAGTGCCAATAGTCTTCGAGTAAAATGACTGTGACCTACGGACAGATAAACGAATAAACAGACAGACAGACGGATAGGATGAATTGTTAAGGGTTACGTTTTTTATTATTTTTCATTTTACTGCGGAAACCTAAAAAGGCTATCTTCATAAACGCACATTATATTTTCGAAACATCAAAAATAAAAATAACCATAAAATGTTAAAAATCTAACGGAATATTTAATAACATTTTAGAACGATTACAAAAAAATAATCAATATCAATCGCTTTTTCAGTGTGTAGCCAGAGTCTAAAGGAATTAAAAATATATTATAAACTGATATTGACAATCATTCTGTGTTGTCAAAATTCTGTATTGTTTCTTTATTGTAATAACCATAGTATATTTAATAATATTTTAGAAACGATTACAAAAAAATTGTTAATGTAGACTATTTTCAAACTTTTTAAACTTCTTCACATTGTTTATTCGTATTTTTTTAAGATCATTAGGGAAGGTAAAAAATAATATCAATTGTCTCAATTGTCTAATGGTCTCCGAGAAAAATGCCTATTGTATACATCTAAGTGACTCAGTAATTATTTTAATTTTCCAACACATTAAAAGAAGAATCCAAGCGAAATTTCAATTCGAAAACAAGAGAATAATTTACAGCAAATTACTGAGTCTTTCAGATGTAGATTATGCCGTGAGAATATTCTAAATCCATACAATCGAAAGTGTACAAAGAGAGCGCTGATAACACTTTAAAACGCAACTGTGGCCTCGATCCTCGTCCCGCTTCGCATCGCTATTTGACAAACATATCACATTTTTAGGTAATGTAGATCAATTAACCCTTTGTTAAGTAGAGGAGGACAACATTATCATATCTCCCACTGGGTTGTCATATATGTTTGTACAGGGAGTACCTACACCTTAATTATTATTTTTAAAATTTTTTTGTGAAATTAAATCATATTGCGTAAGATATATGTCAGCTATATTGTATAGCTACACATTAATGTATTGCTAGCTTCACTATTCACTACTGCCAAACATGACTAGATAGGATACAAAATAAAAATGACTGAATTATATTTATATTTAAATAATTTAAAAATGATCCATTTTATATTGTTAAAATATAAATAATGTTAATAGAAATAATATTATGAAGTCCTCTATGTATTGGGTCTAACATTATTTCATTGCGTGGGCCTTATTAGAGTTTATTTGTCTAAATATTCTATCGGTGGAACATTCATAATGTTACTCTAAATTAAATACAATAAAATAGTACTGATCCGATTTTTATGATAAAAAGCAATGACTCTCATAGAGCGGTGTCTTTAATTTTTTCAAAGAGGAACTGCAGATCGGATAGGATTACTAGCAATTTTAAAATAATATTTAAAGCGATTAATGAAATAAATATTTCGGACAGTTTTCATTATTAATATGGATATAAATATTAAATTAGTAAAAGTATACAAATAACAATAATCGCTTATATATGGACACTTATTCTTTTGTTACCTATATTATGTCCGACTATTTTCAATCTGTTCAATAAAACATAAAAATAATTTTGAAACTTTTTAATTTGTCTTAGAAAGTAATAAAATGTGACCAGGTCTAAGAATTTGATTGCAGTTATTTCAAAATAATTTAACTCACCTTAGCTTGTTTTCCAATATTTTCAATCATAGTCCTTAAAACTTATAATGTTATTTGTATGTGTGTTTATGTTTGTGTAGAAAAGATAATAATTTAAGACCTGTATATAATATAATATTTTTCTAGCTGTCTCTATTTTGAATAGAAATGAAATCCATCTCTGCCATAATAATTCTAGTTGTAGAAACGCCGCAACTCAGTCTCAAAATAGAGACTCTCTTCAGAATCTTTGCAACATTGTCTGATTAAAATCATCACTGTAATATTCGTTTAATTTTAATAATAATACAAACTATTACCAATGTATTAGAGAATACCAAAGTACTTCTAAAATAAGGCGAAACTTTAATACTGCATCTAAATCCCTCATGCTTGCAGAGACAAACATCAAATCAGAAACTTCCATGCCACAGCTGAAAAATTGGTTAAGTAAGAAAGTAGATAAAGTAAAAACTTGATCTAATCTAAAAAACTTAAAACCATTCGTTTACGGCGCCACTAATCATGAAAACACGCGAATTTTAGTAATGTGGCGAACACTTTGATTAATTTAAAGAGTCCAAAAGACTTTAAGGCACTATCTACAAAGAATAACGAGCGTCTCATAAGCTGCGTCGCCGACTCGTGACGGCTCGCGCCCGGGACTTCGTGCAAAGCGACCGCTCAACAAATTGTGCGGTCCGTTGCGTCACCGCATTCAATTGGAGAGGAGCCGCGGTAATCTACGACGAGATCGGTTTCGCTGGTGAGACTTTATTTCAGATTTTGGCGTGAAATTTATAGATACGCCAAAGTTGGTGAGACTGCCTGTAAATCCCCGTGAGAAAGTGGACGGGATTTCCGTAATGCTGATGGAAGATGCCGAGCGTTATCAATTCGATGTGGTTTAATGATGCCTATCGGGGTCGGGTTCGCTTAAGTCTCTACGTAATTGCTAAATGGAGTTAAAATACTAATAGGACATAGTACTAAAAGTGAGTATTTAAAGTAAAAGGAATTTAAAATTAATTACTCAACATGTGATGAAGTTTTATCAATTTAATGGAATTATTTCACGAGAGAGACATTATATTGCAGTTCCGTTTGTCTAAAGACTATTTGGCTACTTTTACATGAGAAAAATACAAAAGATACATACTAGTAATTTCCATGCTTTTGAAATATGACAAAAATTAATTCAAAAATCTATTTTGGATTTTCCCATTGAATGACCATTTAATTTTTTCTCTGACATATAAGGAGAGCCAATTATTAGTATTTATGTTAGTGGTATAAATTTAATATAATTTTATTTGTTTTTTACATTTTGATAATTACACAAGTAATTTACTTGTTTCACGTTATTCGGTGATAGCATTCGTTCAACATAAACTTATTATTTATATATGTCCACAATTAAATTAAACTACGTGATGTAGTATTATTTCTACTTTCTTTAATTTCTTTACCACGACCTAGGTTTCGTTGTATGACAACATCTTCAGGTGGGATATTAGCAAAGATCTTCTATAATCTTTGCTAATATCCCACCGGAAGATGTAATACAACGAAACCTAGGTCGTGGTAAAAAAATTAAAGAAAGTAGAAATAATACTATATCACGTAGTTTCGTTTAATTGTGAATAATGAATTTCTACAAAATTAACGCCAAATATATTCAATATTTATATATTGAAATTTAATATATTCAATATTTATATATGAGACTTAAATAAGGAAGCAACAACGTAATTAAATAATTATTATCTCAGCCTTTTTTTCAGTTTAAGTGACTTAAGAAAGTTGATAAAATAATTTTTAAATAGACTTCCTGCATAACTGCATTTGACAAATGGAGTAAGTGCGTTTAAAAATCTCTGACTTGGAACTAAAAATATAAAGAAGCGCTTAAAATGATTTTAACCCGAGTAATCGGATAAAATTATTTCTCAATCTAATTTGCTGTTAAACTTACTTTTTTACCTAAGCTTTAATTAGAAAATAGCTTAATTATGCTAGAAATATAATTAAAAATATTGTTTAGCAAACACCTTACCTTACTTTACTTGGTACAAAGGTGTTTGTAATAACTATATCCAATAATAAATAAATTACCGAGACCTAAAAGTATAATGTCGAAATTTCTTTCAAGCCTTGAATTAAACGTTTATTTGTGTTCTACAATAATTAGGTTAACGAGGTTTTAACAATTCAACCAATTTATCACTATTTCAATTTCAAACATTTAACTTTCACACATACTATACATATTTATAGCCAACAGGGAGGCTTTAACGACCGGCATCCCGGTCTATTTACCGATATTATGTAGATCGCAATGTTTCAGTGAGTGACATTGAACGCGGGGCCAGCTAGGTATATTTCCTTAATGACCAATAAATTCACCAACCCAGGGTTTGAAATATTTGCCTCGATCGGCGCAACGTTTTAACGTACAGCCTACAAAGTACCTTAATGTAATAAATCTTACCGCAATCCACTCGTTTGGAAACAAATTACTCAACAAAAACTTATGGCACGAAAGATTTTAACTTAATACCTATGTGGAAGCTTACGAATCAGTGAAATGCGGGGTTCAGAAAGGGTTCGGACCTTCTGCCTTTTTTTTTCTTTTTCAACATTATTATTTGGGAATGGAAAATGTTCTCTGCAAATGGGACGGACTGAGAGTGTCAGGTTAATGCATTAGTATGGAAGCATTAACTTTATTATTTAACATGTTGTTTTTGAATGTATGAGCAATTTTAGGAATGTGTTTTAATATTTCATGGTTATATTTTATGTATCTATAGAGAGAAATAAACGATCAGTTTGGGTACACTTCTGTCTTGTCTACAAAGTAGAAAATGATGTTTAAATATATTTTTATATTTTAGGCAGTAATGATCCTCGATTATCTATCGAGGTTTTATAAAAATAGTTTTATGTAACGACGTCAGTACGCTTAATATCTGTGATAATTAGGTATACAAATATTTAGCTTCTTGAATTGTGTTTTAGCTCTGTATTTCTAATAAAGATTTAAATTTTGTTTTTAAAATTATATACGCTAGAAAATATTCCAGTGTTTACACGAGCTCCCTGTTTTTTTTAAACAGTTTACTCACTGTTTAAGTGCTCATTCTACCAGAATACATCGTTAGAAAATTTAATGGAAACTAAAATTAGGAGACAATGTATTCAACTTATTAAGATTACTGCATTTGGATAACAACGTCTGTATTAATTTTGATTCTAATAATACTTAACACCAAAACTTGTTATTCATTATAATTGCTTGTTATAATACTTTATGTGCCAAACTATTCAAAACCTATTCTAAGCTTATGTTAAAACTTATTGGGGTATCGATGATGTTCAATTCAATAAAACTTTATTTGCTAAGATACGAAATCAATTTTCTAAAGCATGGTTTAAATAATCTCCTAAGAAGCTATGTTTTTCAATTATGTAATAATTATTTTCGGAAATTCGTATATTGTCATGTACACTAACACTATGGCACATTAAAGCTATTGCTTCCCTCATTAAAATATCGGTAATTCAAACAAAGGGCATACCAGCAAAATAATGTTTGAGCAATAAGAATTTATCTTTTAGGAAAATTTATGCATCACTGGTGGCTCATGCCATGGTCATCGGATTGCATTAATTTTTTTTAAGCTCATGTAGCATTATTTCGGACACAGATATATTATTTCCACGAATATTTAAATACTATTTAAAAAAATCTTCAAAAATTTTAAACTAACTTTTCTTACTGACTCCAAAATATCTCCCATGGAAAAATCATTTTTCATCTAATAAAATTCTTCAAATTAACTAAACTCCAAAACTCCAGAGACATTTAACTAAGCCAATATGTATTTGAAAAAAATCCGTCCACTCTCGACTTTTAACCAAAAACAAAACAACAAAAAACTAATTTTATACATATTTGAGTAAATAATCCTACAAGATTTTATGGGAATTATGGTTTATCTTCATTAGTTTAACATAGAGAAAACATGAACGGACTGTGGAATGTCATTCTATAAAAAATAACTGCATAAATTTTGATATTAATATTAAAATAGTAAACTTTCAGCAAATCTTGGTTCATTCAGGGAATTTCAATTCTAATAAGCTTGCAGTAAATTTTCAGTAGATATGAAAGAAAAACACTTTTATAACCTCTAATATTTTTATAGCCTTTTTATAATTGATTGTGTTTGTTAAAATCATAATGCAATTACTAAAATATAATCGTAGTGATTTTGTTAAAAAATATAGCTTATATTTTCGAAAAACTTCAAAAGTTCACACGTGGTCATAAATTTGATTACATTACGATGAAAAAAAGAATATTCTACTCTAATTCAAAAGCTTTTTGTTGCTTCTTATGTTTATTCCCCTTTAATTTTTTAGGTTTTTTTAATAAACATACGACTAAATTTATAATTAATTCACACATCTACAAAAATGGCACAAAAAAATTGTAAGGACAATATTAACTCTGACGACAAAAAGTTTGGACAGACGAAATGGTTTAATGATAGGCAAAAAAAAACCTAACAAGGATAATTGAATCACCAGGGGTTTACTTATATCAATATTTAATACTAGATTTTATTTAAGTTATATATATTACTAGAATTTTTTTTATAAATAGTCTTAAAATTTCTTACAATTATCAACAATTATTTTTAATAATTTATTGTTATTAAATCTAAACTCATAAATAAGTGGTATAATTCACTTAATCAGTCTTGTATCCGCATTTGTATCTGGCAACCGAGCCTAATTCTCATAACTCAGTACTTATGTACATCTAATCGTACCGGCTGACTCACTCAACGCGACTACAGTTTTTGATATTCCCAGCTCTCGCCGCTCACGACTTGACTACGCGATACACG
Organism: Druceiella hillmani; assembly: GCA_039881145.1. Classification (NCBI taxonomy): domain Eukaryota; kingdom Metazoa; phylum Arthropoda; class Insecta; order Lepidoptera; family Hepialidae; genus Druceiella; species Druceiella hillmani. The sequence goes on from JAYKKI010000014.1 coordinate 23,964,220, forward strand.
GCGTAGGGAGTAAATCGTAAAATAGCTTCATTTGCGAATACCTCACATAAACTTTAACGATGTATGTCAGCAAAGGCTTTATTGGCGACACAGATATTCTATTTGCGGCAAAGTGTTCGCGCGCGTTATGAAATGGTTATTTGCACGCTGTATCATAATAAGTGGAGACAATCATCTAGCTTTTTTTATTCTAAAATGTGTATACAAAGATTTATGACAATACATTATGTATTTTTGGATTTTTTTAATGTTTTAGAAGATGTGCACAAAAATGTAATTGATCCAAAAATTTACACAATTTCCAAAAACTATTTAAATCAAATTTTAATAATAAGCTGTTCGCAAGTGCATTAGGATTGATATTTATATATTAACTAATTTATATTATATAAAATTTTCCTTATTTTATTGATTATTTTTGTAAGCACTTTCAATATTGTTTCTATATTTATCAATACTTCTACCGCTTTCACGTTCCACAGATAGGATAATCATTATCGAAATTAGCATCATCCTGCTTTTAGTGCTATTATTGGCGTAAAACAATGTTCTAAAATTTATCATAGAAATATTTAAAGTAGTTAAGTAATATTTAAAATTTTATTATATTTATAATTATATTTATTAAGCTTTTTTCACATTTATTTATGGAAACCTTTTATGGTTATATACCCATAAGTTTAAGTAACTATATAACATAAGAAAAATCAATAATATTAAGTGATCAGATTATGATTGTGCATTACAACGGAGAGTCTTCTAACTAAGTCCTTCAGTATCTTATACAGATTCCAGTGGAAAACCTTTCTCCTTTAGATGTAGTCCTTGATGCAGCTGAGTAGGATTTGTGGCAAGTCTTTGCTGGCCACTAGGATCCTCTTGTTGCAATGTATTACATCTCCTTTCTTTGAATTTAATTAAGATGCTATCTACGTTAGGATGATGTTTTTAGCCCTCAGTAGCAGGAAGATCCTTTCATAAAATAGGTACAAGATATTAATGGTAATTTTGGATTCTGTTCTGAACACTTTTTTCATTCTTTGTCTCTTTCAGTGCTGTCAAGATTTCATCTTAAATTGGAAACTGCACATTGTAATCAGTAGAACTAAGTCCGTTATAGCATCTCTGTTTTAGCCTAGGCAGGTATTATTCGAAAATATTTACTTTTAGTTTACCCAGTTACTATTTACACTCAAACACATTCAATTTCTAATAAGGAAAAAAATATGTTTACTTCCAAAAGTAACGAAACATTCCTTCATTTAGCTTAATTAGTTACTTGTTAATTTAGGCACGTATTTATATGTCTCTAATATACTACAACAATATTATATTATTTATGCTAAAATGGAAAAAAATCGACGTGTACGTAGTTAGTTCACTGGTTAATGCACTGTAACTTAAAACAGATCTCATACATCTGATAAATTTTCATAACATCTTAACACGCTCAACAGCAATTCTCATACACCTACTTGTCCTATAAAGCGACCGATTTCAAAATCGTCTAAGACAATGCGAAAACTATCAACACGATTTAGCGCTCACAATAATTCACCGTGGCGTGCTATAATGAGAGTGACAAGAGGAAGCTCCTTCCTGGTACACGTGCGTCTCACGATTTCGTGCTGCATAGTACAATCAACGAGAGAAGATCAAGTTTAAGTGGCGATTGTATACGCTTCATATAAAAAAATCTCGTATAAAAAAAAGATTTGTGTATTATAAATTGTGAAATGTGTTGTACGAAAATTAATTATTATACGGTATGTTACGCTATACGTACACAAATTTTGAAATAATATTTATAAGGTAAAAGCATCTTGCACATCGTCCGGGAACCTGCCTGTTCCGTTATGTTATTATTCGAGGAAAAAGTATTGTAAAAATTAATGTTACGATACGTTATATTGATCAAGTACATTTTATTACACTCGATAAATAAAAACATGAAAGTTCCAAATAAATTAAATTCTCAAAAAAGGTTTTGTTATTTTGTAATGAAATTATATAACTGACTAAAAAGTTTACTGAAATCTTTTAACATTTCAGTTATCATGTTTAGTGTTATTCATTATATTTAATGCCTTTTGCGTGGAAGTTGATGAAATATTTTGGCAAATCAGCGATAAAAGTAAAAAATTATAGTCAACCGTTTAATGATGATAAAACTTCATTTTAGTTCTCATCATCTTGTTTGTATATTTATTACAATATCTTCATAAAATAGTCAGTTTTAAGTCATTTTCTTCTAATACTGACTATTTCATAAATGCTCATTACGATATCTTCCAAATAGTTCTATGATTTCAAAATCTATACGGTCAATACTAAAATGCTCACACTACAGCAGATGTTCTTCGCCTTGGTAGATTACAGATGTTCTATTAGCAGATGTTCTTCACCTTGGTAGATTACAACACGAGCAGTAATTTCGTGTTGCTGGTATAAGAATATAAATTTTCCTCTTTTACGAAAATACATTACACATTCAATTAGGTAGTGGCCACATTTATCTCACTCGAATGTTTTCAAAGCCATTTACGTTTCTTCAATATAAATTGAAACTAATATTACAGCAACACATCAATCGATAATGGACTATAATACGTCTCGTTTAGTGATTAGTTTATCTAATTTTCCATTAACAACATACTCAACAACACTCATTGACGGTATCCAATATGGGAATCCGAAAATCTTAAGAACCAACAGTCGTATTATAATCTGAAATAATTAATTTTCCTGAGATTCATTAAAATGAATTTAATTTCCAATACACGTACAAAATCATGTTTCTTTAAAAGGAATACTACTTGATCTTGTATTTTTGAACGAACTATAACTTGGTTACGTCTACCAGCGTCGAATTGACAAATGGTTGATTCGAGCGGTACTGCCTCCTACAATCACGAACGAATGAAGCTTGACGACAACATACCTAATTGCTAAATAATCATCATGTTGAATTGTTGCAAGCTTTAAGCTAAACAGAGAAAGACGTTTTAATGTAAATGGAATTAATTTGATATAAAATTATAAGGAGGTGAAAAGTCTAGTCATTGCTAAAAATTATAGTCTATCGACTCGATATCAGTATCGTCTTGTATGAAATATATCATACACTTTATTTTATACGTTATGTGTTGCTGCAGTCAAAACGGGAGGCTATTTACATATAAAATGGGATGCAAAAAAATTTTATTCTACCTACTCTCTTTGTCGTTGTTAAAATCGGTGAAAAGAATTTATTTTAATTAAAAAAATCCTGAGTTATTATATTTTTAAAGGCGTCTGTATAATTTTCTAATTATTTTATACTTAAGTTCGATTATAACCTAATCATTAATTTAATTTTCTTCCTCACTTTTATTATGTGCTTTTGCATAGCAAAATTGCCTTGGGACGTAAAAGTTACTTTGAAAGATAATACGAAAACATTTACAATAAAAACTATATAATATAATCTAACAGAGGGACTGAAATCATTCGTAAAAGTTATTAAAAACATTTTTTTCTTTATTTTACCTTTTTTCCAAAACTTTCGTATGGTTAGTTTGTACGTGTCATCAAGATTTGGATATTTAGTTAAAAAAAAATATTTGATCCATCAATGCTTTCAAATTTTACAAATCAACAAATATAGTAAAATATAAACAGAAACAGTAATAGTGTAAACAGAAACAGGTAAAAATTAAGGAAACATATAAAACATTTTATAATAAATTCAAACCTTTTTCACGGCAATCTAAATAAAATAAGACCCAAAATTTCTGCCTATTTTAAAAACCATCTAAACATAGGGCGCATAATTTAACAGGTTAAGGGAAAATGTGATGATATTAATTCCACTATGGAATAAGCAATATCACTACATTTTAAATTAGTTTTTTATATTTAATTTCCGTCACCAAAATTACGAAAAATATTTTCAGTGCATATTTTTTAAATATTGATAAGACAGACAAAACAAAATGTATCGTTGCAATATATTTGAAAATAAAATTGCTGACATGGAAAACATTTCAATTGTTCCGAAACAGATTACTTCTGGGTCTTTTATTGGAGTGATTATATATATATATATATATATATATATATATATATATATATATATATATATATATATATAATATGTCATTATTTCTCATTTTTGCTGGAAAGCCGCTAAAAGCTTTAAATTAAAAGGAAATCGATGAATAAATTTTTGATAAAAACTCGTTTTTAAGTTCTTTTCTATATTATTATATAAAATATAAAAACTAGATATATTTAGAATAATAAATTTAACTCAAATCGCTTTTTTGGGTTAGGTGCTAATAACTGTGGCAAAACGAATACACACGTACGTTTAGTAGTAGAGACGGATTTCTTTTTAATATACAATGTTTAAACTCAGTTAATGCGACAGAATAGATTCCGATGTACTAAAATTTTTTGAGCGAATTTTCTAGTCCTTATACCGCTCGAAAATAAAATCTATATTTCATAACATAGTAATAATCTTTCTACAGTAGTATCATTTACTAAATCTAAATATATTTTGTGCAAATTTAAAACCAATTAAAAACAGATACGAACAAACAGAGCATAATGAAGGAATATTTGATAAATATATGCGCGAATATGCGTTACTGTCAGCTCTAGCTCTGAAGTTGTTCCTTTTTACAGTAAAACTGAATAATTAACCTACCATGTAGCCATATTTTATACAAGTAAAACCTTCCATAAACTATTTAGTACAGTACGTATATTAAATGTTTTGAAACTGCGAAATCAAATTCACGTCACGGAGTTTCGCTAAATTTGTCGACTGAAATTAATTCCTCAGTTTGAAACGTCAGCGTACAAACTAATAGATCTTGAGGTTAAGATAAATTGCCCAGATATTTTCTTGCTCCACCGAGTAGCACTGTGTTAAAATATTACCATTGCAATAAGTCTAGCTACTCCCTTCGCCTTAAATATAAGAATAAACGTAAGGACGATGTCAATTACGCGTGTCGATTCCGATTAGATCAGGTCAGATGCAGTCGCTTCGTTACGCCAGACATAGGTCAAATAACGCTGAACTTTAATTTAATTAACTATGTGTCTAATCGACTGTTGTATTTGAATACAACTAATTAGACCTTTGTTTAATATGGTAGTAACAGATACATTAAAAATAAGAGATGAAGAAATTTAAAAAAAGAATTAAATGGGCACTCCAGCAGAAACTTTATTTTAATAATATTATCTAGTGATAACTACTTTCTTGAAAATGTAACTGTCTAGTTTATATAACTTAATTACTAAAGTTGCAACGAATTATATCGGTGTTAAGTTTATAAGTATATTCACTTTTAAACCTAACACCGACTTCTAGGCGATGATCCTTGTCGAATAACCAAATAATCAGGTCCTACAAGCAATACTGAGCATACAATCAGGATTAAAGCATCATTCTAGGATATGACGACTGACTTATAAAACAAGTACAAGACATATTATTCAAATAACTTATAAATCAAGTACAAGACATTATTCGAATAACTTATAAAACAAGTACAAGACATATTATTCAAATGACTTATAAATCAAGTACAAGACATTATTCGAATAACTTATAAAACAAGTACAAGACATATTATTCGAATGACATAAAACAAGTATCGATGATAATGCAAGCTTGTTTGGAACAAACCGTAGATGACAAATAGCACAAGAGAATCTATGAATCAACCGAATTAAATACAACACATAGTACACATGGCAGCAAGTAAAAAGAAACGACTATTAATTTCTTTAATGGGAAATAAACAGTGTCTGGTAAAATTGCAAGTTGCGTCAAGAATGTCTGGTAATAGTTCACATCGTCTACTTGTTACATTTTTGAGTTCAGTAATTGAGCAGGTAGATAATTGGATGACAAATCAAGCTGACAGGAATATTTGGTCATAAGATTTACAGATATTTAATGACAATAATACATTATGTAAAATTAGTATCTTATAGTTAGACAAATTTTACATTCTAGTTACCAAATGGAAGAAAAGAATTAATAAATAAGTTTTAGCAGATTATTAAATTTCATTCCAATTTTAATCATACCACTCCTAATCTATGTTTATTTTTGAGATTGTATTTAAGACATATTTAAATTTAATTAAGTAAACAGGCATCAGTTGAGAAAACGTTAGCACATAAGTGATATATATTAATGTGTTACTGGTGCTACCCACCCTCATAAAGTATAACATAAAATGAACGTATGGACGTATAGATAACACATATTTTGGACTCACTGTAAATAACAAGTACCACAATCTCATGAGCGAACATAAACTCCTCAAACAAAAAGACAAGAGGTATATATAACAATATGTACTATTAGAAAGTTTAAAAAATAAATTCTTTATTAAGTAAAGATATTTCCAAATAATACCAGAAAATGAAACATGCAAAATTCAAAATAGTAGTACAACTTGTTTTTCAAAACCTTATTTTCACAAAAAGTATTTAAATCACATTCTAATATATACATGTTATTACGTAGAATATTTGTATATATTTACTTTATATGACCCTGTAATAAGATGCGATCAATCTAATTTTTTTAACGCACGATAAAAGAAATAAATTTTAAAATTACATTAGACGAGTTTAATAAGTTGGTTAATAATACTGCTAGAGTAAAATTCATGTTTATTTTGTCTTGTTTTTTTATTTTGTCCGTATGGAGCAGAGAATTGCTCAACCGGAATCCTTCAGACGTGGTATTTAAATATATTTATACCTAACACTGATAACCTTATTACAGCCTCCATACATCAGCAACCAGCGCACACCCTCGAACTTGACACCTGCGGATAATAAACCTATAAATCTCTCACCCCAACGGCCGGAAGACAAAACGCCGGAACAACGCGCCGGGCAAGCCAACAACTTTACATTGTACACATTTGTCCTAAATAAATCACTCGCATGAAACCCGCCGAGCGGCGTCTACGAGAGCAAACCATGTCACGTATTTCATAGTCGAGCCCCGGACACATCCCCTTTCTGATTCCATCTTATCTGACATGCTCCCCGCGTACAGAGACGGCGCCTAAACTTCTGCATCTGCATTCATAACTTGCATTTGTAACCCCACAAGTAGTGCATCCTCCTACTGCATGCAAATGGCAACTAAATCAGAATAATGTAGTATACATTTGGTCCAATTCAGATTCATTTTTTAAAGACGACGTGAATAAAGGCTTAAAAGTTTTAGTAAGACGGGAAAATGTTAGTTTGTATGGACATTCAACTATGCACCCATTTACTAAATCTTTACTGTGGACTTTGAAAGCTAACACAGGTGAATAAATTGGTGCTGCGGAAACTTTTTATGACCAATTATAACCAAAGATGTGGATTAAAGAGGCCTTATGTCTTCATTCTATCGGTCTTTATTTTTTTAGTTCGTCATCTATATTTTGTGTAAATTTCGTTACCCATTTGGTTAGTTTTATACATCTATGAAAGACATTCTAGATAATATAGATGAATAATAAAAAATAAAAATTATTTGTAAAAGTTTTGACGAAAAGGAATCCTTTGTGTACTTCAAATGGTAGAGAGTTTACATTAGATTTTAACTTATTTTTGGATACTATAAACTCAAATTAAAAACGAAAAATTTATAAAAATATTTTCTACTTTTCTTCAAAACACTTTTCAACGACATATCGCGACCGTAAAAAAGGGTTACAAAGAACGTGTCTATTTTTGATACAAGTGATTAGAGAACCACTTGTCATCAAGCCAAGTAAAATTGAAGCGCGTTTTTGTAAAAGAATTTAAATGTTGTTTTCATTGAAATCGAAACTATACAGTGATTGTTGTCAAAAACGTTTGAAGATTGAAAATGTATTTCTAATGAAAAAACAAGGAGAGGTAAGAAAGGGAGAGTGAGTGGATGTCTTCAAAAATTGCTTATTTATTACAAGCGATCAACAGAAATGATAGAAAATAATATTATATATATATATACTAGATTGTTAGCTAAGATATTTATTTTTTTAATTTAATCAAATATATAAAATAATATTATATATACAAGATTCATAGCAAATAGATTTCTTTTTAAAGTCACAAATAGGCCAAGAAAGGGCTAGCATAAAAATATCTGATTTGAAGAGAACACAAAGTTTATTAGGTTCATATTTGCATCATGCTTGTAAAATAATGTTTTTCAATATTCTAATTGTGTCAAATTCCTTGAAAATATATGAGTAAATTTAGATTCATCAATGGATATTCATCATTAATGCGACTTTTACAGTGTACGTTTTACAGCTAAATATTTTCTTACTATATGACTATTTAGTCCCTTGCACAAAGGCTGTAATTATATAAACTAATTAATCTATTTTACTAATCCTGGGCTAAGCTGGGAGATTTACTGCAAATTTACTCCATTTTATTTGTAGATTTGCTAGAATATATTTTAAATATCCTTACAAAATATCAACAAATCTAAAAACCACTCTAACTCAGTTTTCTCTAAAACTGTCTGTTTTAATTTTGTATGTTTCCCTCTCTATTCTATCATCTTATATTTTACGTCTTTCTAAAAAGTATTACTCTCTGAATGTCGAACTGAACTTAGAACCTTATTTACAAGAAAAAAATAATCATATAAACTTTACCTCGTACATGATTATCGCATTCGTACGCTCTTTGCAAATATATTTAACGAGATTTTAGGTCCTTCGACAATAACGTTTAGATATTAAACGTAGACTGATGATATGTGATGTGTAAATGAGATACATTTATGATGTACTGTTTTTTTATTAAAAGCTATAAATTAAGTTGTGAAGACATTTATTATTGAAATAAATAACAAATAATTAACAATGATCATTGCAAAAAGCAAAAAGTATATAACTATTTTACCAATTCAATAAATTATCAACTGATCCCTTAATTTTATAACCCTTCACCCAGCCAATAAACATATATGTAATCATTTAATAGTATCTTATAATATTACTATTCAACGCCATTAAATAAATCCACACACGAAATACCTATAGGCACTTTAACCTACCTCGCGTGCTTAAACTCATCCTTGAGCAGACGATGCCTGCCGTATTCATACCGTTTCGCAACAAAGCGTCTAATTTAGAAGTGGGGCAAGTAAAGTTGCAGACGCCTTTAAAGCGCACGAATAAGTTAAAATATATGGAAACTGGTAAAAAATACTCCGACGAACAATAGTGTCGCAGTAGGAAAATAAACTTTATGAATTAAATTGATACTATCGATTTGTAACTAGTTTGCATTTTACGTCTACAGAAAATAAATCTCATGTCGTGTACGGCGTGCGTTCGAAGGCTTTCAACACGAGCAACTTCATCTTTTGTTGCATAACTTTGAGTTATATCCGGGGCTTTTATTGCACCGCTTGATATTTAATATATGATCTAGTTAATATATATTACGGCAAAGGCTTGATATGCTATTAAGTTTATATATAAAATTCTACATGAGATCTAGGTTCTCATATTACCATGATTTATAATATTTGTGTATTTGTATACATACATATATATATATATATATATATATATATACATATATATATATATATATATATATATATATATATATATACATACATGCAACCCGACCCGACTGCGCACAGGTATATTTTAAGGTTGCCAAAGATTGCGTCTAAATTATTTCTTAACAAACAATGTCAAGGTTCTTTCACTCAAGTGCCAAAATGACCGTACGAAGACTACGTACTGATATAATTAGGTTGTTTTATTAAGATTGGTTAGTATGTTATTTTTTTAATTAAGATAATCCTGCGCTGTACTTTAACAAAATTTTATATCAAAATTCACGGCGACATGATGTCTCATGCTTGCTAGAATTCTATTTATTTCTTTTAAACTGCATGTCCAATTGTTATTGTGAAGGATCAAGTTTTATTTATAGAAAATGTTTAAAATCACTTTTATAATTATTTAAACGTGGTTTAATAAATTGACCTGAATATCGTATTGCAGTTTTTGTTTAATTTGAAACAGTTACAGTGATTTACTTATAAAATTATATATATGTAAATGCTGTCGCGGACTTTTCTTCAGAGCTTTTTGAGACCTCCAATTCTCCAAAATAATTTTGCAACTTGTCGTCACGAAAGCGTCTGCATCAGCGATTTTTTCTTCGACTACTTAAATATCAGTAAATGTATCTCAAAAATGATATCATGTGTACATACTATTTAGATATTGTGATAGTTTTATGTTAATATAATTAGTAGTTTTTGCATGAAATGCTAAAAAATTAATGAAACTTTTCTCTTCATTGTGTTAGTTAACTTACTTTCACTAGTGAAACTATCTTAAATTTGTTTATTATGTATGATTTTTATTCACTTCATAATAACTGTATCGATATTCAAAATAATCCTAACTTCATTTTCAGATATCCGTAACTTAATATCAAAAACGTTAAACTTATCATTTTGTCTTATCCGTGTATTACAATTTCATGACTATTTTATTTGAAAACCGATTTTAATACAGGAGACCGTAATTGAATTAAACGAGTACATAGAAATAAAGAAATATTATTTTTTATTATTATTCAAGCATCTTTACGCGTCGACCTTGGAAAGTAACCTTTATATTTCTCGAAAACATCATCGTGTGGGATGTTATGAAAAAGATGTTATGAAATTTATTTGAAGAGATCTTATAATATTTTTGATACGGCATATTTTTTATAAGACACGAGCGCCAAATTTGCTGTACAGTAGGCCATCTTCTGACTTTTTAATCTTGATCGTTGAAAATTTAAAAAAAACTTAATAAGGCCTATGCAAAATTATTTCTATCAAATTTATTGTATTAATCACTTAAAGAGATACAAGTAACTAAGTTATTGCAAGTAGTAGGCGGAATAGTAAGTTTATTTCAGGTTGTCTTCATGAGAAACTTTGTAATAGTCTTTGCTTCATATTTAGAAAAAAAGTGCCTAACTATCTGCGAACAGCAATTCTGTATCTACTTGCTACAGAATGCTAGTTCATGCCCCATTTGAAATACAGGAAAGATACCGATTTTAAAAAAACTCTAACGTAAAATCTTTTACCCTTCACGTAATCAGAAATAATTTTAAATGCATAATTACAGATTTCTTCAAATATTTAATTCATTAACTGAGGAACGGGAACAAGAAAAAAATATATAGGAAGGAACGACATGAAATCGCGAAGGAAGAATATGAAATCACGAATTTTGTTTAAAAAAGTTCTTAAAAATATTGGTGAGCCAAGTATTTTCTAAATAAGTATTACAATTTTTTTAGACTTATCGAAATTTCGTTTAAAAAATATTTAAAATATATTTTCTCTTTGCGATGAGAGAAAATAAGGACATGTAATGTGTTGGCTACGCATTATATTTAGATTTCAGCTACAAAAATAATTAATACAATTATTGCACTTTTAGGATCATGTAAGAAAATAAGTTAGAGAAATATATGTCGATAAATAAGACACGCCTAGTGAAGCTACTATGCAAACAAAAAAATTAATCAAAGGAAAAACTTCTGAAGCCATAAAACACCTCATAATTTTACAAAGGGAATGGTATGGTATAACATAACACCGTGATTTTTTCATTTCATTACTTTTCTGAGTTCAAATGGCAACCAGAAAATGAAATTAGTTTCTTTCCCAATGTATTTTCCAGCAATATATTCTAAATGAAATCCAGACGTTATCATGTAAACCTGTATAGCTGGACGTTTTCAAATAAAGCTCTTGGTCGTCGTTGAGAGAATAGTTTTTAAAGTTCCCGTCCAATATTATCTCCAATCCAGGATTTTATGCTAACGATCTATTGTTAATTGTATATAATTTCCAATAGAGTATTTTCACCAACCTGAAAATAAATACATAAACATCATTATCGAAGATTTTGGCTCTGTCCATTATCATGATTTTCATTTTGCACTCATTGATCTTGAGTCCCACCAAATTTATTTTCCTTTTCAAGCCTTCTTAAAGTTCCACGATCTGCAATACGGAATCAAAGAGTATGGGACACCAAAAGTTGCTGATCTTGGTTCCTCGTATTTGTGAAGTACCCTTCATGTTATATAATTTTGGTAGATATTGACAATCTATGTTTCTCTAGAACCAGCTGGATGTTAATATTTTGTTCTCTCTTCCCTATATCCCTCTCCAAACCTCCCTCGGTGTTTGGTACTATAGGTAGTAATAGAATTTTAACCTCTCGTGAATTACTTATATCAATATTTTATTTGAGTTCAACATGAGCGGTACGAACCGATAATTTCTACTATCCCTCGTTGATCCTTTCTTTTTGAGGGGAATAAGTACTGCTTCCTTCTTGTCATTAATCCAGAAAGGATGGTTTGCCAACTTTAGTTGCATAATTCAAAAAGGGCTTGGATTTCTTTGCTATCAAGATGTTTTAATCCCTGCTGACTTATCGTAGTTAAGCTGACTTATTATTTTCCTACTAACTTGTATTTCTTTATTGACTTTTTGTTTTCTTCTGGCCTATATTTTTAGACTCTCGAAATTTTAGACTATCGAACTCTGGTACATGTGCATGAATATATTTCTAACTATAGAGTGCAATTTTTTACCCTATAGCCCACGTTGTCAATTTTAAATTTCAAATAATGCTACGTACATTACTCCCAATTTAAAATCAAAATTATAAATAATTCCCACTAATCAAATAAAATTTAGGATATCAATGTCTAGCTAACATACGCAGCTTTGCTTTCGTGCTTATGGTTACGAACTTACAGGGATAAAGTACGCAGTATTTGTCACTATACAAATATAGACCCCGAACAACTACAGAGCACTGTTTTAGGCGTTTATTGTAAATTACGTTGTAGGTCTTTTCATTTGACCCTAAGACGTGAAGATTTTGGACATTAAATACATGTGAATATGTGACATAGAGCTGGCCATATGAAAAACAAATAGATATAAACTACCTCTAACCTTTAACCTCCATCCTTTTTCATTGAACCTCTTTCAAAATGTATCTATAATTTTTTTACGATATCATTTTTTGCTGAAAAGATTGCTCCTTGACATCGTAATTTATATTAATTTTTAGATCTGTGTAAACATTAGCAATCGTTTTTTAAAGCCCGTCTCCGATTTTTAATAATATACACCATAATATCCTGTATCAATATCATTTTAGAGGTACACTCTCGAACGATTTACCAAGTTGAATTTCTTGACATTTACCCATAACATTGATAACTTGAGATACGCTTTGATTTCTTCTATAAGTTTGATCCTTTGAATCACCGGTAAAGTTTGGCGGACGTCCCCAACCAGTAATACAACCGTTCCTTTCATAATATCTTCATTGTTTCGTACATTCTGCGGAGTTCAATTTAATATGTCCATTGCTTTTTATGTTACGTCATGCTTTTATCCCACACTAATAGATAACATTAACGCAATAGTGTACTCCAAGGGCTATTTGTCTAAATCAAGGATCAAAGAGATTTATTATATTATATTTTTCTATTGCGTATGCAGCGTTTCAAAAATGAAGTCGATTCATTATTCCTTTGCGACATTGCCTTGTTATTCCGTTTGTGTACTTTTTAATTTCAAATAACAATTTTCCAAAAGGAATTAAATAGAAAGTAGCCTTTATTATTTTCCGATACACCCATTACTTTTTTTAAATTACGTTAATTTGATATTCCATCGCTACCTGAAAAATAAATACACTTTTGCATTTATTATTTTATTTGCGTTTAGAATTTATTACTAATAGTACATATTCCATTAATATAGATTTAAAATTAGTAAATCTAAAAAAAATTAATTAAAAATACTCCTCGACCTAATTGTAGCAATTTTTATTTTACCTTTAAAACCGTGTCATTAGGATCCGCATTTACATAATAAGAGTTTTATTATTTCTCTGGGTTGCTTGCCAAGTTTGGCACTATAGTACAATCATTTATATTAAAAGACTTTATTTTAGTTTATTTTCTTCACATTGGACTGTTTAGATTACACTAAATGAATGTAATGTTTCAATTAAGTAACACATAACTTAAATATGACTTGTTCGATATCATACTTTTAAATTATTGCAAATATCATTTGTTAACCAAATTATATTTTTATTATTTCAAAAGTTTGAATACGAAGTATATGTTTAAGCAGTTATACAAATTGTCAGGTATTCTAAAATAATACAACCGAGTTTACAATTCAATTTCATCATTATTTAAGAAATGGTCTGCAGTTTTTTTTTTCCAAATATACGGATTATTCCATATTTACATATAAGGTTTACTTACGTTAATTAAATAGTCACATCACTCTCTTTTCTGAATACCCATTCATTATCATAAATTATATCCAAATATCAAGATTCCATATTTCAATTTTCCAACTTAAAGGAGAACTTTGCAGCTAAATTATTTCGGGGTTGATGAATGCATATGATCTTCCTAGCGCAGCCTTCGTGTGTCAATGCATTTACTTGTTGGCCCATCTCATGCAGCTATATGCATATGTTGCAGAGAATCACGTTTCTATATTGACAAAGTCGCTATATAAAGGGGCTTCTAAGCTCGAAATCATCAGTACTCAATATTTGCTTACAATAATTAGGTCTTCTCCTTTTCTGCTAGTTACATTTTATTAAATATTTCAATATTTCAATAGTCTTTCCTTTGTTCAATTTATCTTTTGTTGTTAGTAAAGTTTAGTGGTTTTACTTTTAACATGAAAAGAGTAAGTTATTTTTGTAATGTTGCATAATTAAACATATCCAAAAAGAAATAATACATTTTTTAAAATCTAAAAATATACCATGTTCACTTCATCAAGTTATTTTGTTTAAAAAATACATTTTAAACATAATAACTTGATTTAAATATTGAGTAATATTTTTTTCTTGTTCTTTACCCAATTCTCTCTATAAATAGTAGTATAAGAAACGCTTTAATTATTTCCCAGCATGAAATATATTAAATCTTGTTAAAAACATTACACTAAATAATAAGAAGGAAAATATCACGTTATAGTGTCAGTGTTGATGAAAATCTTTTCTAATAATTTAGAAAGTCTTCTCTCCATATCACTTGAAATAGTTAATGTAAATTATTCGACATAATTTTGATTAAAAGTTCTGACACACTACTAATTCCTACCTTTTTTTAAATTCAGTCACTTTATAGTCTCATAGTTGCATAGATATATTCAGTCACTTTTATTTAAAAATTAAATCCTCTCAATTCCTTTTTAACTTATTCATTCCACCTATTCGAAAATATCTCAAGTGTATGTATATTCTACTTACACATAAAATTAGTTTCTTTTTAATAAATGAAATATTTTTTCTAGTGGTGTCTTCTCTTCTTGGCTTTTGCCTTAACTATAATAAGGGCCGAACCTCCAGTAAACTCATATCTACCTCCATCGGGAAGTGCTAACCGTCCATCCTCTGAATATGGACCGGCAAATTCCTTGCCTGGCAGCGGAGCTAGTGGTGGAAGCTCTGGTGGGAGACCGGATTCCAGTTACGGTGCTCCGAATAAAGGCGGAAATGGAGGTTTTCCTGGTCAAAATGGTAGAGGTAGTCGCCCATCTAACTCTTATGGTACCCCAACTCAAAGTAATAGTCAGAATGGAAGACAACAAAATGGTTTTGGATCTCCAGCTGAATTTGGCTCGCAAACTCCGTCTTCCCAATATGGTCCACCAGGTCATAACGGAAATGGCGCATCAAGTCAATCTCCGAGTGCTTTGTATGGAGCACCTGGTCGCGGACCTCAAAGCAGTGGAAATGGTAAATCACAGCCTAACAGCGCATATCGTACATCCGGTAATGGATTTGGAAGCAGTCATGATGGTACATCAAATTTCGGAAGATCAAATCCCAGTTTTCCAGGTTCGGGTCAAAATAACAACAATATAGGCTCAAATAGTAGACTCCAAGATTATCAGAGTGCTCAGGGTCGTCCATCCTCCAGCTACGGACCACCTGCTAACGGCGGCGGTAATGGCCAGCAACCTGGATCTTCAAATTTAGTTTCGGGCCAAGGCAATTTCGGTGGACCACCCAGTGCATCATACGGTACACCTAACCAAGGCGGTTCTAATGGAGTGTCGTCTTCCTCATACAGTGCTTCAGGTCAGTCCAGTGGCAACCAGAGGCAACCTACTTCGGAGTATGGTGTACCTGGATTGGAATCTCAGCGTCTACAATCTGGCAATGTAAATTTTGGATCAGGGTCTAATGGTGGATTCGGGAGTGATGATGATGAAAATAATGTGAGTAACGGATATGATAGTTAAACTTATCTATTATAAATTTAACTTTTCATTAATCCTCATTAAACATTTACCATGTTATAACACAAATAGTAGGTTAAAATTGTTGTTAAATATGAAGTCTATATATCTTAATGTTTTGAAATAGAATTGGAGAGATTTCAGGGAAAGCAACACTCACTTTTGATCATAGTTAAAAATTGATTTTCAGAAGAGACTTCTCCCTTAAGGTTTAATATAATTAAAGTAACATTATTTTTAAGATTAATAACTTAAATTTCATATGATCTAACTTTTGTACCTAAGTGACAATTTCTATTAATCTCCTCTAACCAACGTCAAACTCGAACTTACTATTTAAACTTGCTGCAGAACCCCTGTGTAGACCAATTTAAGGTTTTAAAAATATCCCAATTATTTTCTCAAGGAACCAGCCAAGTACGAGTTTAGTTATGAAGTAAAAGACGCAGCCAGCGGTAATGATTTCGGCCACTCCGAGCAGCGTGATGGCGACCTGGCTACAGGGGAGTATAACGTAGTGCTGCCCGACGGCAGGAAACAAGTTGTCGAATATGAGGCCGGAACGCAGGGATACAAACCCCAGATCAGATACGAGGGTTCGTGTCTTTATATCTACGTGTTGGAACTCAGCGAAAGAACTTTGAACGTTATTTAATCTAATCGCTTCAAACAAATATATCGTTTTCAGTTTGTTTTTTTCTAGCTGATGGGAAATTTTAGTCCTTCATTTTTAAATCTAATATTTTTTTCATTTCCATATAACTTTAGTAATTTCACTTTACAGTTAAGCATTTTTTATAAGATGGTAACAAGAATTTAAGCATCCTCAAAATGACAACATGTTTTTTCCGTTTCTTTATTTATAATATATTGTATTAATATTTTTAAATTAGTTTACTCTCCCCACCATTACTCTCTACTTAAAACCATTTACACTCCCCTTTTAAAGAATTACAAGGACACAAATCAAGAATTCATTAAGAAGGTTTCAATTATATTATAACTCTTTCTATGTCTCCGTCACAAAGACGCTAACAAAAGATTTACTTCATAAAATAAAGTCAGTTTTGTTTTCAATAGGTGGCGCAGACGGAAACGGTCAGGGTAAGATTTTTAAAATATTTAAATAATTTTAATGCATAATTTTTTTCTAATTTTCGCCAATTTATTTAATTGACATTATATTTATGTGTCTTTTATCAGATTTCAAATATTACCTCTCAATAATTTAAATCAAATTTTCTATCATCTAATAACGAATGTGATTCTCAACTTATTTTTCGCCAAATACCTCTTGAAACAAGAACTTATTTAATTTTCTTTATTAAAATGAGCAACTTTTAACATGATTTCCACAGCCGATCATTAATGTATTAAAATATAAAATAAATAATAAAAATATACAAATGATTTAATAGGTGGTTTCGGTAGTTACGACGCCAGCTCAGCAGCCCTAAGCGAAGTGAATGCTTTTTCCCAAACGGGTCCAAGTCAACAACTTCAGGATGGGTCAAATGGCTTCAGTTCAGAATCCGGTTATCCACGTGGTGGGCCTAATCAAATCGGCTTCGGCGGATCTGGTCACCCGAATGGCGGACCTGGTCAAGGATCCAACTCCAATGGCGGGTCCGGTTACCCAAGTGGCAGACCAGGCTCAGGTGGACAAGGTAGCGGCGGATTCTCGGGTCAAAGTGGATCAAACGGTATCTCTGGTTACCCTAGCGGTAGACCAGCTAAGAATGGTGGACAAGGCCGTAACAGTAACGGAAACGGTGGAAGATCTGGATTAAACGGTGGTGCTAATGGTTATCCCAGGGGTGGACCTGGAGCCAACGATAGCGGGTTTCCCAGTTCAGGTGGTCAAAATGGCGGATATCCAAGTGGAAGCTCTAGCAACTCTCAAGGATATCCTAGCGGAGGTCCGTCTGGGGCACGGGGCTCTGGATATTAATTCGATCAAATTCCCGTTTTGTAACGAACAGATGACTCGATATGGCAAAATGTACTATGCTCACTTCATATTATATACAATTTACAAGTATCCTATGTATGTTCGTAATAGATGTTTACTTTCTCACTTAGTGGGAAAATAATTTAAAGTTTATGTATAAATATAATAAACACCGAGAATTCTTGTATATAAAATATAAAAATTTAAATAAATATATTTTACAAAACGAATTTGTATTATTTTTTCTTTAATTAAAAACGTTCAAATATCTCTATACAAATTAGATTTGCATCAATTCCTTTATTTTGTTTATTTATTTCTTAGTTTCTTTGTTTTAATTGATTTTTACACATAAAAAATAATTTGTTTCCTATTTTTTATAAAGCGAAATTACGTCATTTTATTGTTTAATGGATCAGGGTTAATACAAAATAATAGATTTTAGAACTTTCATACTGCGTATATAAGAAAAAAGATATATAAAAAGACAAATAAAATTTTCAAAGATCATCATATATGTTCATCATCATATATGTTCATCGATTCGATCCATCGATGGATGAGTTCGAGAAATGAGCATAAAATACAATAATTTTCTTATAAAATTTTTGCACATGCAAAAGCAATATCATCCGTAACAAAAACGAATGATACTGATAATTGAGTAATAGAATTATATGAGAGATTATATAATAAAGTAAATCAAATATGGAGATGTTCAACCTTCCTGGTAATATTTTCATTACTTGACAGTCCAAATGACTTTATAAACAAGTTTGAAGGCTTATTTGCTCATAAGTTTTGGTTAGATTTTAAAAACAGTTTCATTATTTAATTTTTTAAACTTATAATCGTACTTTAAAATAAAAGAAAATATATATATATATATATATATATATATATATATATATATATATATATCAATATATATATATATATATATATATATATATATATATATATATATATATTTGCACCATCCGAAACATAAAATAAGACAAAATAGAACTGATCACTATTCGCACCAGAAATTCATCCCCCTTAAATATTTTTCAAGGTCGTCGGAAATTAAAAACCTTAATGTACATAAAAAATTGCATGCCATCCTGTCAACTGAAGTAATTGACCGGGAAATACAGTTTGCTTTGTAGACTTTTCTTTAATCATTATAATTTTAAACATTCTGCCCTCTTCGCTTTCACAACGGTGTACAATATACGTAATTCTATCTCTGTGAATTTAATTTTGTTTTTCATTAAATTGCAAGTTATTTCTAATTTATTTGTTCAATTACAATGCACGATTTAAATTTCTTTATTTTTTCCAAATCCCTAAATAAATTTTATTTCCCGTTCTATTATTTCAGTTAAGAAGGAGGCATGCAACTTTCCATGTACATTAATGTTTTTACCAAACGAATAAATATATCAAAGCCGTTTCAGACGCAGATATTATAAAAATAATTAAATTTTAATTATTTTTTTAAAGCTATATTTTAATAATTTTGTTTTCTAATTATATTAAAATACAATTTTTACCTTTTCTAATATTTAACTTTTTCGCCCTTAAAACACAATATTGAAATTTGCCAATATTGTAAAAAGCGTATATACGCATCCTTTATAAATTGTATGAACATCCTTTAAACAAAAAATTGAAGACAATACTTACACAATGGAAGTGTAAATAAAACAGAACAAACCGTCGCACCGTCAGAGCGAAGACAAATTCTAAAAGAAAATCAACGAACACAATTGTTGAAATTTTGATAAACGACACTCTTTAACTCAAAACATTTGAATTGAACACCGAGCGCCGGGCGGGGCGCGAAAAAAAATAACTTAAATACAAGCAGAGGATGTTCCTTAAACAGAAGATAATGCAAAAATATATTCGGTTCATTTATAAAGACGTTGTTTTTGTCACTTAATTAAATAATGGACTGCGAGCGCCGGAGGAGCAGTGGCGCTGACAGGCTTTGTTCGTCGAAACGCCCGCGCGTCTAAGGCGCGTGAAAAATGTTCTGAAAACGGAGACGGCAAGCGTCTTGAGGAATCCTTTATGCGATTCTTTGAAGGCAATGTGTAGTGTCTCAAATGCAATCGAGTTATTGACTCGGACGCTCAAACGATTGCCAGTGCAAGAGAGATTTTTCAGGGATTTTACGGTACATTCATTTTTGTAAGAGGAATCCTTAATCTTTAAATTACTTCCCGATATAACTTAAATAGTAACTTAATATAACTTAAATATAATAGGTTAGAAATAACTTTCTTTTAGAAACATCTTTTTTACCTTTCTTTAAAATTAAGTTTAGAAACAACACACAATTACAAAAGTTTTAGCTGTGAACGGAAAAGTTTATACACACATTCTTACTTAGAAACATTAATTACGCTAATGTTCATTTAAAAAATTCTTTGTCACTTCCCCTATTCCTCTATATGTACTTATTATATTGATGTCTATCACCATTAGTTGATTTGATTTATATTTCCGTGTACATATGTTTATTCTAATTTTTTTTAACAAGATTAAAATTATTCCTTTTATGCAATATTTTTGTTATTTTAAAAGAAGTAGTGGTCGCTATGTGGTAGAGATTCGACCGTAATTCATTAAATTTTTAAGTCTGAACAATTAGTGAGGTTTTATTGGCAAAAAGTATACTTCTACATTCATTGCATATAATGGCAATAATTTTTGAACTCACTTCTTATAGCTGCTGCAAAATTTTCCTTTTGAAACAGGTCTAAATTGAGCCGGCCGTATTTCACTAATATATAAAACACAAGTATCTATTATACAAAATATAAAATAAATGGTTTCTTGCTTCGGCACGTACTCCACAGAATATTAAAGAAAAAACATTTGAAATCGCACAAAATTCGCAACTCGAAAGTCGTTCAGTCAATCTGACACTTTAAAATTATTTGGCGATAATCTCTAGTCTGTGCGACTGTTTGACCACAGACTAATTATATGTGTTTGAATTGACCATCTCCATATAAACTTCATATATGTCTAATCTCACACTCCTCCGTGCGTAATACACTTAAAAACGGGGTACAAAGTTTTCTATTTACGTATTAATGAATAAATTAAAGTACTCTAAAACATATAAGTAATGATAATAATATTTTAAAAAACCCGGACATAGAAGCCAAAATGTTACAATTAGTAATTTAAACCCAAATTGTAAAAGTTTCAATAGATTTATATTCGTGCTGATAATATTTTTATTTATATATAACTCGACTATGTGCTAAATCGTGCAAACATTTTAATTGACTAGAAACTGGTATTAAGAAAACTGTTATATTACCGAATTAAATTAATAAAATTGCACCTCTAGCAATCATAATTTCATTTTAAGTTATTTCGAAATCATAAAATTTATAATTAATCAGTTTTTAATCCTATAAACAAAATTTTATAACTGAATTATTGTGATTATATAAAACCACATTTTGCTAATAAGTATAATATTTCAAATTTAATTATCGTTAACAAAAATTTCAATTCTTATAAATCACGTCCATATAAACCTTCATCAAAATGTTTCAAACCAAAACAATTGCACTAGTAAACAATTTTCATTACTCAAATATATGGTATAGTTATCAAAATATACCCCTAATGAGATTGTAATTTTCTTAATCTTCCTTTTATTACTCGCCCTTTTTTGCAGCAGGTTTTAAGAGAGTTTAATATAAAAACATCCATATAAAAAAAGCCCACTTACTAAACTTTATTCCGGGAGACACCAGGTAATGAACTGTTTTCACAATATTTATCTTTTTATCATACTGATATTTTGCTTTCGAAACAATGTCTCATTGTAGATTGAAAAAAAATTAACCAAAAAATTAAGTACGTATCTTGATACGAACCATGCATACAATATGCATTGAACATTATAATTATTAGGAATAGGCACATGCACATAAAACAAAAAGGTATCATATTTTTCATTTTTAATATTTAAAAAAGACTATTTAACTTATATGACGACTTTGATACCAAAAATGGATAAGTAAATAACCTGTAGTGTACACACACACACACACGCAAGCACACACTCACAAGCACACACACGCACGCACAAGCACACACGCACGCAAAAGCACACACGCACGTGTGTGTGTGTGTGTGTGTGTGAATATATGCATGTGTGTGCATGTGTGTGTATGTGTATATATATACATATAGACAAATGTCAGAATATTCTCAAACGTGTCTACTTTTATTTATACATAACAACGCCTATCAAACAAAAAAATAAGTCTAAGGTTCGTCACGTCCTCCTCTAAAATACTTACTATTGTATTTCGATATCTACGCAACTAAATTACTCTTTATTATAAATCCAAAACTTTTATAAATCGGTAAATAAATTACAAATCATTAACAAAAATACCTAATATAAACAACGCTTTTTAAGACGAAAATATTAAAAATATATAAAAGTAATCTTAAAAAAGTAACACCAAGCAATCATAATTAAATAAAATGATGGGAGATTAAACATATCCCTTAAGTAACTTAACACTGAAACTGGTGAACGATATCTCTATTAAGATGATAGGGAAGGGACGTCGTAGACTGGGTGGGGTATAAGTGATTTCGTTTTGATTAATTAATGGTGGTAGGTCTTAAATTTAATAATGGATATCTGCGTTTTGAATACCGTTGTAACCGAAGTGCCGCTTGACAAGAGGGATTAAATGATTACCATCTCGGTATAAAAAATATTCAGTTACCGCACCGCACATCTATATAAACTCTTTATAAAATATATACGTGTATCGCCATTTATACCGTCAATATTTTGATGCTTACAAACTTATATCAGATAAAATCTTATCCAGTTATAATTATATTCTAGTTCACAAACTAGGAACAGTTAAAACTTCTTAAAACAACATATGTGTCTATAATACGTGGAATTTCTTCGATTTTTAGATTTTTAATACCCCAAATAAAACTGTAGTTAAATTGATACTCGTTTGTACGTATGTAATTATGGAGACATTCAGTGCGAATACGAGAATTTCAATGAAGCTTAATTAATTGCTAAACTCACAGTCTAGCTCATAAAAAGGCAGCAGTCCGTGCAAGTTAAGGTGCAAGCAGGTTCGATATTACATTTTTTGATTAGTGGTAACTATATAATCTCTTTATAAAATATATATGCGTATTGCCACTTATACCGTTAACAATTTGATGTATGCAAACTTAAATCTAATAAAATCTTATTCAGTTGTAATTATGTTCTAATTCACAAACTGGGAAAAGTTAAAATTTCGTAAAACAACATGTGTGTCTATAATACGTGGAGTTTCTTTGTTCTTTTACATTTTAAATACGCCAAACACAACTGTAGATAAATTGATACTCGCATATATTTAATTAGGGAGACATTTAATGGAAATACGAGAATTTCAATGAAGCTTCATTAATTTCTAAATGTACTGTCTAGCTCATAAAAAGGCAGCAGTCCATATAAGTTAAGGTGCAAGCACGATATTACATATTTTGATTAGTGGTAACAATATTAGTTTCCCAAACCTTGTTTACTTAGAGGTTAAACAAAATTATAATTTAACGTATTTACATATAGGTATGTTTTATATATTTATAATTTAATTTATTTTTATATATGTTTTACAAAGACTTTTCGTCTAGTATAAACATTTTGTGAAACGAGAATTTTTCCATTAGGTGAAAAATAGTCGAGTAGTGACTCAAAAAACAACTAAATCACAAAATTTCGAGGGAGATCTAAGAATAACTAGTTTCTACGAGCTAAATTAGTCTAAATATCTGCAACATCTAATTTTTTATTAAAACCAAACAGGAAATTTTTTTTTCAAAACAACTCCGCACTTATTGACACTCATGTCAAATCGAATTGCGATTTGATAAATTAAACTATGGATATGAAAAAAAAATTATAATTTATGGGAATGAAAAAAAGTTAATAACTGTTCAATTTTTATAATGTATTATATTCGGTGACACTTTTTTTCTAATAAGGAAGGGTTTATCATGGACGCAATGAGATTAGATGAGATTTCAATTTTAAATTATAAAACAAAGTCAGTAAAAATATTTTTCTTATTTAAAACCTATTAATCATATAGTAAACTGTAGAACATAAAAAGTGAATTTACCTGTTTGAAAATGATAATATAGGGTAAGATTTAGAAATATATTCACCACCGTAACGTATCCAAATAATTGTTCTTGCTTGTTTCTAATTCTGTTTAATAATATTTTTAAGCAATAACCACCCACCATCATATTGTCATGTTAAAATTAAAATTATATGTTAAGTGTAGTAAACATTTTAAATGGGGCGTACATATTTTTTTTCAATTTTATTAAACTCAATTAAAATTAATATGGAATCTCACGTGAGCTAAGACGGTTCAAAAATAAAACGCCCTTATACTGCATCGACTATATGGTACCGTAGGAGAGATAGAATTAAATAAAAGTAAGTCGATGTATGATGTGTGCCGCATAGGATAGATAAAGGTGCATGTAGTTTAGGTATATATTTTATATAATAAAACATCATATGATTTCGTATTAGTTTAAAATTAAAAATTAGGTATACCTGATGCGATTATACGTATGTGATTATATAGATATATATATATATATATATATATATATATATATATATATACACACACACACACACACATATATATATATATATATATATATATATATATATATATATATATATATACGTACATATATATATATATACATACACACATACATACAATATATGTGCACTAGCTGTGCCTACGACTTACTTCGCGTGTAATTAGGAAAAAACAATTTTGTTTTTGTTTCTTTTATATTTTGCTCCTGGGTACATAATATTACCATGCGAACTTCCATCAAAATTCTTCGAATAGTTTTGAGTGATATCCGCTCGAATTAACAAGCAGACAAACCGACAAAAAACCTAAAAAAAAATTTTTATTCGCAATATAAAATTATTGCACACACATATTTCTCGACAGTCAGTCCCTCTCATGCTGAGGATCGTGACCCGGATCGTTTATTATAATGTATTCACTTTTATGAAGATCAGCAATTGGTTTCTGTTCTCGGTACTGGCTAGAGCATCATATAATAAAGTGTCAAAAGTTTCTTTAATTTGATCCTTACCAAAACGATTGTAAATAATCTTATTTTAATTTCAATTTCTTTCAGAATCGCGACGCTGGTTATATTTTCGGGCATGACGTAATAAGAATCTTCCTCTAGCACGATATTTCAAAGGAATTGATATTTTTTCAATAAGCCATTTTCAGCGTCCGTGACTCAGCGCTGTGCATAAAGATGGATAAGATCAGAGTTTTTAATAAATTATTTGTTAATATTATGACTGACCTATTAAACTACGATTTATCTGCATTTAAATTAAGCTTTTTAATTTTCTTTTCGTAAAGTAAATATATTAATATCATATTACTTTCATAAATAAAATGTTAACAAGTATACTGGAAACCTGAAACATTCAGATAGAACTTCAAGCTGTACTTTTTTTGTTCCGATCATTCTCTTTGCTCCGGTATATTTTTCTTTTATTTTTTATTTACTATTTCTTTCTTCTCCAAACTCATTAGAAGATAGTGTCAACTCTTATGTTCTTTCGTAAATATTTTCAATCAATTTCTTAACAAATTTCAGAATAAACGGATATCAGTGTATTTTAGTGAAGGATTAGAAATTAAAGACCGCCTCAAGGTCTTTAATTTCTGATCCTAATGCGATAATAAATATTGTTTTTCAAGAATTTAAATTTTTATTGCATTAATAACATTTTGATTATCTTGCTAATTTTTACTGTCTTTTCTAAAGCTAAATTCCTTCTTCCTTCTTAAGTACTCTTCGTGAAAGTTTATAATTTGGTAATTCATTTATTTTTATAAAACCTTTTTAAGATTTGAATTATTTTGCATTAAAACGTGTTTAAATTACATTAATAATTTAATGTAAACACGTTTCGACAAAAAACCAGTTTCCTGAAAATCTTACTAAATTTTAAGCGAAAATTTACGAAAGTAGAAAACAGGCACCATGATCTTGAAGATGAACTTCATTCCAGATACCCTTTTTAATTAAATTTACAACGATTATGACATTTAATTAAAGAAAACCTCGACTATTTAAAAATCAATTGGCTAGAATCTCAGTTAAAATCACACTATGGCAGAAACGTATTTGTATGTATTAAAAAATCCTGAACAAAACCCAAAAAGGTCGAGGTTAAGTATTTATCAGCCAACGAAATAAATACAATTTAAATCGTACTTAAAGCTTTATTATTAAAAGTACTCACCTTGAATCCCCAAATCTACCACAACCAATACGACCACACTACAAATCCTTTCGACAGTATTTAACTACAAGATTATACGAATGGTTAACAAACAATCCGCATTCAAAGTCGGGAGATAGCAAAATGTAATAATGCTGGAGAGATTAATTTAAATTCAGCAACGCCACAATTTGCATTGAGCAATTGATGCTGCGGAGTCTTTGTCGCCAAGCGAGCGAAGAACGTTTACTATAACATGAAAGAACTTTATATTGGTATATTTTTCCATTTTAGTTTAAAAATACCACAAAATATACTAATTTCCGTAGATTGAAAGAAGACATCAAAGTAATAGTCAAAGTAATAATCAAAGTAATAGTCACAGTAATGATCAAAATCAAAGTAATAGTCAAACTCCTAGCCACCCAGTTAGAGTTAAAACATTAAATTAAAAAACATTTATAGTTAACAAATCGATTTTATTAACTTCTTATTTGTATTATTAGTTAATTATGGTTACTGAAAGAAAAAATCGAAATTTAAAAAATTTATCTTTTGGCAATTTGATAGCATGACTCTATTCCTTATTATATAATTCGGCTTAATGATATAACTTTTATTACAATAATTTTTGGGATTGCTATAAAAATTACAAGCATTATTATATCTATTATGAATAAAAGTTTTCTTTGTGTGGGTTCGTTTAACTTTATACTTTTACTTTAAATCTAAGATATTTTTACAAATATATTTAGCCAGTTTTAAACGAAATTATGAAAATATTTCTTTAGATAACTCTTCAACAGAAGAAAATAACTTTTTATATTAAAATTAATTTATCCAGTTTGTTCCTCGTTTCCATAAGCAGATGATTTTTATTCTTTGAAAACTTAAGAATCTATAATTCAAATAGAATTATAACTCAAGTTATACTAACTTTATTTATAATTCTCGGTCTTCTCAAAATACAACTAAATATGGTCGCAATGATATTTCCTATTGAAATATATATTTTTTATGTCAATTATATTTGACAATCATTTTACATATTCGTACAACAAATTTACAATTCACCCTAAATATATTGAGACATTGTCTTAGTATTTTGTTTTTTTGTCCACATTATCCATATTTGATAGAGCTATTTTGGGAATATTACCCTCGTATTTTTTTTCCATCCCAACCATTTTTTTAAATTCCAAATAAGAGTTATTTACTACCAAAAAATATATATTATCTAAAAAAGAATTCTGATTAACCTTCATACATTAATAGTCCATTAGTGACTTAATATATATATATATATATATATATATATATATATATATATATATATAATTTTACGTACATATATATTACGTCCTTTTGACGTCATATATTATATATTTCCTACTAAATTTTAATAATTTTCACTCGATTGCGATGTACATATCTATTTACTATTTATAATACATATTCAAAATAATGATTCAACTGACAACACACGAATAATTACTGAGAAAACGTAAATTATAATAAAATAATTGTACACATCGCCCTGAAAAAAGATCGCCCACTAAGGAGTAAGATTACTCGTATATATAATAAATAAATAGCGAAAGTCGAACCGGTAGTTCATGAAGACACAGAACTAAGTCGTAGTGAATCTACGGTCGCGTGTACTGCAAACCATCTCCGCTGACGTTAGTACAAGGATATCTGTACCTCTGTAACCCGCATCTTCGCTAGGAATACCCACTCGTTCGTTCTCCTATCGACGGCTGCACGTCCGCGTCGTGACGAGACGTACTCGATCTGGTCACACGGTTCTTGCACTGCTTGTATTATGCTTTATTAAATCATAAAGACCATCGCTTCGTGATGGTCTTTATGATTTAATGCAACTTCATGTATTTATATATAAGACTAAAAAAAATCTTTATCGAAACAGTATTGACGATAATATAGGGAAAGTTTTTCGCACCATAAACCTCAATGTTAATTTACTTTCCATTATATTTATTTTATAGTCACCTATATCAAATATTGACCAAACATGTTTGTTTATTTGTTATTTTATTGGGTTCATACACTAGTACAAATATCATATAGGTAATAAAACTAAAGAAGTGATTAACTTAATTAGTTTAAAATGTATAATTTACCTACAATGTTTAATTAAATATTAACAATTTGTAAGCGCAAATTTAGAAGAAAATTATCAAGAAATAAATTGAAAAAAAAAATATTTGGAATATATTTTTTGACGTTTCAGACAACTATTATTATTAATTTATGTATTAATTTTATTGGAATTATAAAAATATTGTTTTACATTTCACGTATTTTTGAAATAAAATTCAATATAACGGGCCTTGAGCAATAAAATCAGTTCCCATAACAGATTGAATTTAAAAAAAAACCTACAATTACGAATAGAACTCGCATATTTAGGCAAATCTAAATATTTCTTCCTTACATATTTAGGTACATATAAATATTTCTTTCTTATATATTTAGGCAAATAAATATTTCTTCCTTACATATTTAGGGAAATACAAATATTTCTTCCTTACATATTTAGGTACATAGAAATATTTCTTCCTTACGTATTTACGCGCATATAAATATTTCTTCCTTACATATTTAGGCACATATAAATATTTCTTCCTTATATATTTAGGAACATATAAATATTTCTTCCTTACATATTTAGGCACATATAAATATTTCTTCCTTACATATTTAGGCACATATAAATATTTCTTTCTTACATATTTAGGCAAATAAATATTTCTTCCTTACATATTTAGGCACATATAAATATTTCTTCCTTACATGTTTAGGCACTTATAAATATTTAAGAGTACATACTAGTACCACTGTTTTTGACGACACAAATATATTTCCTACCATGTCTTTCACAAGTGTATAGACATGAGGCATATTTAAATAATATAGTTTCTCACCATTCTCCGCCTTCAATTCCTGTCTACTATTCTACTCCTCCTGTCTTCTGTCTATTAAACCACCAAGTTTCACACGTACGGATGTGAAACTTGGTGGCTCAATAAGTATTACCAAGAGAAGATAGAACGCTGTCAGAGAGCCATGGAAGAAAGCATGACAGAAATAAGGAAACGGGAAAAAGTGAGAAATAGCACGATAAGGAAAAAAATTAAATAATTGACATACTTACTCAAGTAGACCAACAAAAGTTGAAGTGGATCGATCACACTATCCGAAATACACAAAATAAATGGAGTACAATCGGATCAGACCGGTACCCCAGAAACGGTAAGAGAAATAGAGGGTGCCCACTAACAAGATGGGAAGATGATTTAAAGCTTACGGCTGGATACCACTGCAGAAGGCTGGTGCGTAATAGAACACAATAGAAGATGCTAGACCTATGCCAAAAGACACACTGAACTGCGAGATATCATGTAACCTTGTAGTTCAGAATAAAGGGCTTTAATAAAAAATAATATAAACT
Organism: Druceiella hillmani; assembly: GCA_039881145.1. Classification (NCBI taxonomy): domain Eukaryota; kingdom Metazoa; phylum Arthropoda; class Insecta; order Lepidoptera; family Hepialidae; genus Druceiella; species Druceiella hillmani. The sequence goes on from JAYKKI010000014.1 coordinate 23,994,365, forward strand.
TCTCACCGTGTAAATATGTAAATATATAGCCTGGTGTATAGGATATTCTTATGTAAACAATTATAAATTTTAAAATACAAAGTTAATTTTGCGCTTAATTTAAGTCACTTGTACGGAGATTCTATGAACGTTTTACAGACCCAAATTCATAGCATAAGCTGGTCGATCATTACTCGTAAACCATTACGTTGTGTATACTTTCACCTGAAGATGTTGTAATATAATGAAACCTAGGTCGAGGTAAAGAACTTAAAGAAAGTAGAAATAATACTACATCGCGTAGTTTCATTTAATTGTGGACAATGAATTTCTACAAAATTAACGCCAAATATGTTCAAAAAATTACCACTTTATAGTTGGTGAACTTTAATTTACGAAGTATATAAACGAATCCCTGTATCGAAAAAATGTACATGGTATACCCTCAACCCTCAACATTTTTGAAAGATATGTTCAATGCCATTCACAATAGGATATGTAATGATGAAAGTACCTAAAAACTATTAATACACATTATCATATCTTCGTAGGCGTTATAAATATGTATAAAGATTCCAAATTTTAACTTCATAGCATTAATAGTCTGCGAGTAAGAGGCTAATAGACAGACGACAGATAGAAGCTTATGACAAAAGATTTAAAAGTTCCTAATTTAGCTACAGAAACCTACAAAGGAAGGCAATAAACTAATCCAGTAAATGATTAAGTCTCGCATAAAGAGCCATTTTTCAATATTAACTTTCAAATTATTTCAATACATGTGACCGTAATAATTTCTTATAAAATATCTATTCCTAAATAATTATTGGAAACTCCACCTTCAATTTATAAAGTTATGTTCGAGCCTTTAGCTTACTATCAGAATATATGCGTCACGGAATCGAGCTTTATTATTTATCTCAAACACGAAGTTATTAAGTTAATTTAATGTCTAAAATCATGTGCTACGTTTTATTAGCAAATCCTAAATTTGATGTGGCGCTAAGATAACGGCCTCGGGTTGGCATCTCCATGTGTGTGAGCGTCCCTGTATATACATGAACTATTCGGAAGATTTATGGATAAGCTGATTATGAAATTGGGTTGAAACCTTTGTAGCGAGGCTTTAAATAAAATATTATTACAAAGTGTGTACCAAACGTTTGTTGCTTTCCCATAAAGCATTATTACTTTAAACGTTAAAATTCGTTAGTAAATTTTTTTCATCATTATCAAGGTGTTCAAATTCTGTAAGGAAGGTTCCAGAAGTTTCCATTTGATTTATGGCATTATAGAATATATATATATATATATATATATATATATATATATATATATATATATATATCGGTTCCATAAGTCTGCTATCAATGAAAATAAATAAAAGTTAAATGACTGATTTTAGGACTTTCAGCTTTTAAATAATTTTTCCGTTTGCATATTCTATTACTAAAATTAATCTAATGTTTAAAAAGTTTGGTATGTCTGTCTGTCTATAAAACAGAGGAACTACTGATGTTATTGGCGTGAATTTTATTCTCTGGGATTAACTTTGACTTTTGTTTTATCATAATATCTCAAACTAAGATATTAAGATGAAACAAATAACGTCGTTGTAATTGAGTTCCAAGAAACAAGTTTACACATTCTCTCAAGTCTGTACACGTACGTTTTACGGAACCCATGGTATTCTTATGGTACATAACCATCTAATTAATTTACTTTTTGATCACCAATGAATATACATTTTCCATTATATTCCATAAGGCGCCATATATGTTGAAACAGTAAACCAATTCCGTGAGGGGCCATTTATATTAAAAACTTAATCATCGAAAGTTTTGTTGATAAAATTCCATAGAGCGCAATCTGTAGTACAGAAGCTAAACTTTTGATTAATTATATATATTAGTCATTATATTTCAATTTTATGTATCAAAATGTATGTAAAATCAAATGCTGTCCTTTCTTTTGCTTAAATTAATAAAGTTCCCATAGTTACTGGTTGTAATATAAAGCAAGAAATATCTTAGATTAAATTTGTTAAATAACTTATCTGTACCGATTTGCAATTTTACTGCTTCTATTTGCAATTTTTGGATCATTATCATTAAAGTTGACTCATGATAGTTCATACTTCGTTGCTACCAGAATTATATACTAAAGTCAACATACCGAAGGTCGTTCTTAAATTTTATTTATATAAAATCCATGAGTTATTACTATAAACAATGTTATACACTAACAAGGTTAAGTAAACTGCAAAATTATAAGTCCAGGTTTCTGCTAATGAATGGCGTTGATGAAGCGGTTCTGGACATTAAACAATAATTGGTTAAACACGTAATTGCACGACTTGAATACTATACTACCGTAAGTAAATGCTTCGTCCATACAATTAGATCGTGCACTGGGAACTCTGTCTGAATGTAAGGTTCTAATGAAGACATCCGCCGTTTCGCGCATCGTTACCTCAGTAGCTTCTAAAGATAAATATGAATGGAGCAACCAGTCTTTCGATAACATGTACATTCAAAATTTATAAAATGCATCGTGAATCTAATACTGTGAATGGCGATGAAACCGACATGCAATTTTAGCGACTTAAGTTTTCTTAATAATGGTTAGAGTTTTAAGAGTAAAAAATTTATTTGCATCAATAAAACATTTTTTATAGAAATGTGAAAAAAAGTAAAAACATCTGACGAAAAAATAAAAAACCATTAAAACTTGTTTATTTAATTGTTCTGGAGAATGAGAGGCATAGTTTTTCATATCTTAATTGTAAGATTTTTTTTTAATTAATATATTTCAAGCTGATCATAATACCTAATATCGACGAAACCTAAAACCAAGCTAAAGCTACAGTGAAAGGCATATGAAAATCTATTCAGTTCTTTGTATATGATATGGACAAAAATCAACAAAAAATAAACCAACAACTGACAAAATAAATTATATTTTTAAAAATAATTATTAAATACCGATAATACCAATATATTCAATTAGCACAGCCTATACATAGAAATATTTTTTTCAAAACATTTTTCAGCTCAGATACAGAGCCTCCTAACGACTTATTATATTTTATTGCACACACACGCACACACACACACACATATATATATATATATATATATATATATATATATATACCATCTTTTTACAGAATTGCGCAGTCAAGAGCGATTTAAGATTTACAGGTGAAAGAACACAGATGCATTTCGCCTTACGGTATATTTTCACAGGACTTGTTTTCTTTGATTCTCATAAACGTAAAATCTGTGACATGACTTTTTTTCCATAATTTTCATTAGGTGTGATTTGTCGCATTATTTTTAATAGAAAACATTTAGAAAAGACTTTGTGAATTTTTTTAAACTTTTCTTTCTATTATTCGGAATAATGGGCCACATTAACCTTGTGAAAACATGCCCTAAAGGATAATACTTTTGTTTTTTAGGTTTTATTTCCCAAAAATTTTTTTCCCGCATTCCCTCGCATGAAAATTGTGTCGTGCAAGGTGTGTTGATAATTTCAGACCTTGACTTAATTTCAATATTTTTCTATAAACCTACAAAATATTATTAAAATATGTCCAGCGGTTCTTTAATAATATCAGAGAGAATACGACCTTATTACCTTTTTGTAATTAGTACATACGATGGAAAATAACATAGCTAAATAATTAGATGGATTTCCATGTGTGTGATGTTATAATGTTAACTTTATCTTTACAAATGTCATTGTTATTGTGACGTTTTTTTATATCCAATGTAGTGTCCTTTCAAGCTGCGACTACGATTGACCACAGAACTGATGTGCAGCGGCCAAGTGGCCTACCCTCGGTAGTCAAATATATTATAATAAAATAACTTTTGAAGATATTTATAAAATATTTTACATATAAAAAAAACAAAGAATACGTCATCTTGCAATAGGATATAATGGATCAATTTCAATCAATGAACACTCAAAACATACGCTCAAAACCACATGTGTCCATGGTGGACTTGTGTGCGACCGGGTGAATAAGATAGATGTTTACTGCAAAAATGTATTATTCGTTATTATTATAATAATGTTTTAAGTCTAATTTTTTGTCTGGAATAAAAAATTCCCACACGGAGATTTTCAATAGATTATATATTTTTCACTTGTACGTAATAAATCACCTTTCTGTCGTAAAATAAATACTTGTATTTTTGAAATACTCCAAACAAACTTTTGATTATAATACGGTACTACTAATATATGTCTGTTATACATTACAAATTTAGATCTAGTTAAAATTTAGATATAGTAAATTTAGAATAATGAATACCTAATACTCCTTTTCGCGCCGTCGCACTTAAACATTTGTTTATTGCCTTGTTCATAATAAAGCTATTATATCTTAATGTATTATATCTTTAAGGACACTAAAGAAACAAGTCATAAATAAACCTATAAAATAAAAATAAAATTCGCATTGAGAAGGTTCCCTACGAGCTTAGACACATATAAACATTTTAGTGTATAGCAATTATGTTAATCTGTTTTTAAATGATGATATTATTACATTGTACGAATATATACACTAGTATAAACTTATATGTCCTTAATTTAAGATCTAACTTGACCAAAAAATTCACTAAATCCATAATGCAATACAGATTTCTGTCCAGAAATATAACAAGTGTTTTAAAAAATTTAAACGTTTTGAGATACGTTTTTGTGATAAATCTTTATTTAAAACATACTTTTGTTTATCGAATTGTTCATATTATGTCTACTCTATCTAAATGTCTTAAATCAGAAAACATACTAACGAAACAAGTCGCAAATAAACTTATTTATTGGAAGTAATTGTAGCTTACATCATGAAGATTTCACACTCATTTAAGTACGAGCAAATATATCGTAAACACTTAAGCAGACATACATATTTAATAGTACATAGTATAATATTTCTGTTGAACTATTCATACATCCAAAAATTGATGATACGCTTTTTATTTTAGACTGTTGCGTGTCGATTATTTAATAAATACGACTTTGTCAGATAACAAAACGCGATTTTTTGGCAAATCTGTCACAACACAACTCATAAGTTATACCGAATATTATTAAATCATTTTCAATTACGTTATGTTTTCCTGTTTTATTTACATTTACAAAAAATATATCTTTCTAATTCAGGGTTTCCCAACCTTTTTTTTGTTGAGGCCCCCCGGACTATAAATTATATTTTCATGCTCCCCCTTTACTTTTTCATGCCCCCCCCCCCTTTGATTTAGTAAATTAAATAAAAATGGTAACTGAAGTTTGTAAATACACAAACTTACCTTTTAACAGTGAGACATAATAATTTTACACACTTAAACTGATTCTGAAACTGATTTCTCAACAAAAAATGTACACCAAAACGTCAAATTTTTCGCAAGTTTAATTTCATTAATTTTATGCATGTAAATTAAACATTACATTGTAATGTTATTTGTTAATGTTGTTTGTATATTTTTTTTGTTTTTTCTTTCTAAAATGCAAACGCTTTCCGCCCGCCTTGACACCTCTCTATGCCCCCATTGGGAGGCGCGCCCCCCTGGTTGGGAACTCCTGTTCTAATTGCTCTTCCATACTTTAAAAATTAATGAAACATTAGACATAATCAATTTAAATTCGTTTTAGAGAGCGATAGCTGTGCCTGAAACTTCGCTCCCGTGAGATTCGGAATAAGAAAACTTATTAGAATTTTTTATATATATATATGATTATTATTTGAAAATTTGTCGATTATTTTTTCTAACAAAAAGCGGTGTTATACTTAACAGACTGGAAAATGATTCTAATAACCTACATCATAGTAGATATCGCTCTCAATAATTAAAAACACAACGTCTCTGTAAGCATGTGTGTATTTCATGTATAGGTTTTATCACTTTTCTTACACCGTCTATTTATTAAATATTTGGTATATTTATTCATAAGCATCGTAATCATCACTTTGTATTGTTAAATAAAAAAATATAGAGAATATTAAATTAATCTTGTGTTAAATCGCATATCGTCTCGGTAAGAAGTAACTTCAAATCTTTAATCTGGAATTAATAGAAATAAGCGGTTTCAAAAGATTACAACATTTACAAAATATAATCCTATTTGTAGTTAATAATTTAATTATTTAAAAATAATTAAAATAAGGAAGGAGATATAGTGTACGGAACCCAATAAATGTGAATTCGGTCAAAAAATATTTATTCTTTAACTACTATTTTGAAAGTATTTAAAATAAATTTAATTTCCAATAAGTGAAAGGATTATTTATATATTCGTGTTAATTTATGTACGACGTTCTGTTAAATATGTATTAAATAATGTGAAATATTCTATTCAAAATTTGGTACTGCAGTAAGATTTCTCTGTTTGTCGTATAATGATATTTTAAAAATTCGGAAATTTTCTCACATTACCGTAAACATATTTTATATATATATATATATATATGTTTGCTTAATATTGTAACAGTGAGAATGATTCTTTTGTCTATTTAGTCTATTTAGGCAGACGATGCCTGAGTATCGCCCGCCATAAAAATGGACGTCTCTTTTAAATTATTATTTCCTGCCGACGACACCTGGGCCTACCCGACCATAAAATATTATTGCTACCCTAATGTTCCGCACTGGCTCTACGCATATCCCACTCCTATCGCCTTTAATTTTTCCTTCCGATGTCTTGGGCACATACTTAAAATTCTCTTTAGCCAATCACCCATAATTTTGTAAGTTTTTAATTTTTGAAACGTGTACCTTGTACCTTTTGTTTGATCGACTCATACTTTTGTTAACTTAAATTTTATTATTGAATATATTTGGCGTTAATTTTGCAGAAATTCATTATTCACAATTAAATGAAACGTGATGTAGTATTATTTCTACTTTCTTTAAGTTCTTTACCTAGTCGATCTTTGCTTATAGTCGACCTGAAGATGTTGTAATACAACGAAACCTAGGTTGTGGTAAAGAACTTAAAGAAAGTAGAAATAATACTACATCACGTAGTTTCATTTAATTGTTAAATTTTATTATTCGAGAAAATTATTAAAAGAAGATAGACCATTTATACCTTTGGACCAACACTTTTAAGCTTTATTTTGTATAAAGATCAACCACATTCGAAGAAATGTAAGTGTCACTCTCATAGTGAACAGTTCATATTACAATTACTTCCGTAATCTTTTTTTAATCCATTGACTCGAATTATTGTTCTCATGTAATATCTTACACTTAAAACGTATTATTTAGTATACTTAGAATATATGATTCAGCTGAAAACTGGTTACTGAAAGATTGTCATAAAAGAGCCTTATATTTGTTGTGCTTATTCAGTTACTTATCCAATAATATTTCAAAAGATAAAGAGAATTATATTATCACTTTCAAATTTTAGCATAAGCGACGAATTGAATTAAAAAATAATTTTCCCTTTTTCCTTATTCGTTATGCCACAAAATATAACATAATTAAATAATGTTTGAGTTTTCTACTTTATGTAATACTTTTCTTTCAACCTTACGCTTAAAATTTTATACATTATAATAATTTAACCAACAGAATTAGGCCAATAATTACGGATAAATGACGCATGAAATTCAACATTGTGTATACCCTACAATAATCAAACATTCCTTATTTCAACATAAATTATATATAACTTCTTATACGATAACAAATAGTAAATGTACCATTATTACGAATAAGCAATAGCAGTACTGTGTTTGTGAAGTAAAAACTGAAAAATCAATCGAGATTCGAATGAAAAGTTAAAAACAATTCTTAACTAACTTTTTTTTATTTAGTGTTCATTAATATCTCATACAATAATATCACTAGTTTTTAAATCTAAAATAATAATTTAGAAACAAGTTTTTATTTTACTATAATACTAACTATTACCCGCAGCTTTGCTGATATGAAAATAACCTTTCCTGACAAAAAAGATTTTATGAAGATGGTTAAATAATCGAAGAAGCAAAAAAGAAACCCTATTTCAAACATTATTATTATGATTTTTATGTTTTTTTAACATATAAAAATGGTAAATAAATTGTTATTATTTAGAAACTATAAAGCTTATGCACTATTAACGTTGACGCTAAAGCTCAAACTGCCCAAATTCTGCAAATGAACATAAACTTTGATAAATAATTTCCATAATTACTTCTCAGAGTTCCATAATTAAATAAAATTAATTACATTGATGACCACAATAAATTTAGATTCTCATTAATCATTCTCTTTTTATAATTCCGCCCAAGCACGACTCTGAAATTACTATTAATCTTACTCATCCCATCAAATTTATCAAGGTATAAGTTTTTTACAATATTATCATATGTCAGTAGATTTAATTAAATTATAAAATTGAAAATAATATCGGAATAAGGACAAGTTAAACTTTTAATTTTAACTTGTCATTATCCAAGTATTATTTTAACTTACATAAATTGAGCAATAGTTGTACTAATACAACATCGTGGTTTCATTTGCAAGACCATTCAAATTAAATTTGTTTATATTGAATAATAACGTTATATTACAAATGCATTTAATACCTATCTATAAATTTAAAACTTGCTCAAATTTCTTCATTGCATTTTTAGAACAATTTTAAAAAGGAAAATGATATTCTAAAAATTTAGTACAAAATAATAATATCAATATTTTTATTGACATCAATTCAGAGCTTGTATGCACTAACATTAACGGTTAATTCAAATGTTATACCCGCCCAGACGTACACGCCGCACAAAAACAAAGGTGGAAAGAAAGTTATAGAACAGCTCACGGTAAGCTCTAACATTTAAACATATGCGTCTAACTAAATATAACATTATAACAATACCCTCAGTGTTAATTAACCTTCGTTAGAGCCCTTTGTCATGATGTTGGAGATAATTAACGCCGGGGCACCGGAAGTACTATTGCAACTGACACAAAAGCACTTGAAACCGTTACGATATACATTCATAGAGGTACTCCATAATGAGGTACTTTGCTGATGAGGCTGAGAAAATAGTAAAGGACAGCGGGAAAAAGTAGCCGAACGGTTAGGGTCGTTCAAAAACTATACTCATTAAACCCGTCTCCAAGGCTCTGTTTATGTTTCATTAAACAATTTGCTACTTTGAAGCCTTTGGCAAACAATATTGGTTTCTTTACATTGTGTTTAATGGTAACTACTAAGATCTAATTTTAATCAAAATTTTTGGTTGGTTCATGGATAAGGTTGCCGATTCGGGAGTCTAATTTTGAATTACAATTTGCCAAATTTGATGCTAGGAAAAAAATCGGTCGGGAAATCGAGAAATTATCCGTGAAAAAATATCTATAGTAAATTACATTAATCTTAAGCACTTCTAATTACTATTAAAATTTATTTTCTTATTCAAACATCATGAATTGTTTGCTCCTAATGTCAGTAAACATCTAATTATTTTAATAACTTTGCTGCAGAAATTTATAGCGGTATAGTTCCAACTCCAAACGTTTGATCAAAGTTTTAACAGTGAAACTGAAACTATAAAAGCTAGGAACTTCGATACAACCTCAGTTTAATTACAATTAAGAAGGCATCGAATTTTCAGGTATAAATTAAATTTATCCTCAATTACAGCTGCAAAATTTAACTAAAAACGTGACTTAAAAAAATTATGTTGCATCAGTCTACAGGTGGATATTGCACCTAATATAAATACTGCATCTGAAATAAAACTATTTTCTTTATATTAGTAAAAATATATTTACTTAAATAAAATATAGTCAAGCTTGTCGTATCTTTAAATGCTCAGTTTCTAAATAATTTGAATTATGTTACACTACCCGTTATCGTCGATAATATTATCATAATTGTTGTATTCCCTTATAATTATTTCATATTCATCATTTCATAGTATAGATTACACAAATTATTACTTTAAAATTCGAATTTGTTTTCAAAATTTTGTGAATTTTCCACATAAATAAAATTAGTGTATTTTCAGATTCGTAGAAGAAATCATCTATATTCTCATGACACACCCCACTTGGTAAATATATGTCATACTGTATCATATAATAAACTAAATGGTCAGAATATATAATCGCTCGCAATAAATTTAGTCAAAGCATTACCTAGTTAGATACATTGCTTCGAAAAACCTAGAGCTTGTTTTAGATTTTCGTCTTTCCCAAAATTGGAAAATGTGCTGCTTAAATAAAATAAGAATTTTAAGAAATAATACATAAAAAATAATTCTGACCTATTCAGCTACTTGCAAACTATATATTTACGTATGAAATACTTAAACTCATTGGTAGTTTGGATGTTGATTCCAATGAAAAGCAGATAAACAACTTAGCACGTTCTGACATCGGACGAAAATATGCATTTAGTAGAATATGACGCCGAGTTCATTAAATATAATCATAGATAGTTCTGCAATGATCTTAACTGATCAAAGATCATGTCAAGTTGCTGGTTACTTTCAATTTTAAAAATTTCGAAGCTGTAACTCATGAAACTGTACGTTACTTTTCTTTTGACCACCAACAACGCCTCGTATTTTGTATGTAATTTACATAAATTGATCTTTATAAAGTAACTAGGCTGCACAGTACAAACGTTGTAAATGAATAAAAATGGTCAGTAGCGGAAAATACACCTTAGGCTGCATATAGTTTTGAGTGTTAATTCGAAATTGGCCTATATATATTTTGCCATTTGCCTTTTGTTTATAGATCCACAGTGGCATTTAAGTATTTTTATATAGATTTTACCATTTAAGTATTTTGTTATATATACCACCTTTATTAAACTTAAATAGCAACACAGTTTGTTTAGGTTATCATAATTATGTGATAGCAAGTGTTTTCTTTTCAAAATATTTATTAAACTTTTCAACATTTTTCATTAGACAAGTTATCGCCTATTCACTGATCTCATCATCACAGAATATTATGTAAAAAATATATAGAATCCTCAAACCCGTAAATACACACATGAGTAAATTTTTTGTAGGTGAATTACCCAGAAAAATTGCAAAGATTGAATTGAATCCTGTAACCAAATTTTATTCAATTGTAGTTTATCAATCAAAAGTATATGTACTTATTTACTGATATATAAGTTTTATTAAATCCTTTGAGCACTTCTTGCATCCGTTCGCTATTAGATTATCATGTTATTTGATGAGTATATTTTAACTCTCGACAATTTCAATCTATTTGAGTTAACAAAGATATTGACGCTGTGATAGAAATATTATGTATAGATACGCTATGAAACTAATGTAAACTGTAATTTGAAAGTAAAATTGAGGTAGGTAAACTCTTCTATTCGTTTATTACGATGATTGTAACATTCATAAATCGAGCCAGAAATTAAATAATAAAAAAATTTGTAGCTTTTCAGCTACAAATAGTTTTGAATAAATAAATGTCGGTATTAAAAATTATAGATATTGGTAACTAGTTGATTATAATAATTACATTTTTATTGTTCCTCACATAATAACAACAATTGAATTTATTACCCTCACTAAAATACTGATTTATTGTATAACTTTCGGTAGTATAATAAAACCTACTCTGCGCCCCTGCAATAAACTCACTAACATAAACAATGGAAAAATCCGCACAAAGCAGGCTTCCACTATTATGTTTGAAACATATAAATGCTGTTGGTTGTTCCTAAGAGTTAATCTTTGCTAATATCCCACCTGAAGTTGTTGTAATACAACGAAACCTAGGTCGTGGTAAAGAAATTAAAGAAAGTAGAAATAATACTACATCACGTAGTTTCATTTAATTGTGAATAATGAATTTCTACAAAATTAACGCCAAATATATTCAGAATTATTTGTATATAAAATGTTTTGTATATAAAATTGTTTGTACCCCGTACATATAATTTACTGCTGTATAAATATTTACTTCAATTTTATTTTCCTTGATCAAAGCAAATAGATTCATTTACGTATTTAAAATATTTAATAACATTTTATATTCATATTTTATAATGAAACTTTTTATCGCACAGATTAGTGTAAATAACGTTAAATAACTTGACAAAAATGGTGGCAAGAATGTAGGTAAACATATGAAGTAAACTCTTTAGTGGCATAAAAAAGTTGCACCCTTTCATCCTTTAGGTGGAAATTATACAAATATATGCACTTACCATTTATTCAGTTAAAAATTGTAAAAAGTTAAACATATTAATATAAATTACGAAGAAAGAAATAATATCATCAAAAACGTATCACTTTAATAATATTGATAACATTATCAGTTTAATAATATTGATAACATTATCAGTTTAATAATATTGATAACGTAAATTTGACGTATATTAATTATTTCATATTTAATACTGATATAAATGAAATACTTCAAATTAAATTTTCACATCAAATAAATTTTACATGCATATTTTTTATTAGTGTTTATCACTACTGTAAACAGCTCATAACAGTTAAAAATAAAACATGCATTAAAATACAAAATACGATATTTGAGATTATTGCACACATTGAGAAACAATGGAATATTTTAAACACCTCTTTTAAATAACAATGGGATCAAACGCGATAAACGGGAATGATGAGTAAGTAAATTAAAATGAAATAAATTGAACACCAACAGCGAAATCCCAGCAATACCTAACAGGTATTAGAAAACGAACCCTTCTCTAGGGATGAGCACCGTTTGAACTACATATACACATGCAAATGAATCGTAATAAAATTGCAAAAGCCTCACATTACTTCGCTCCGGCATCTTTACCGATTGAGGGACTCTCTAAAATGGTATAAAAACTTTAGCTCTATTGCCCCGCCGAGATCTATTCTAATGCCGTTTTACTGTACCATTCGCTTGAGATAGAGAGCAGATAGCATCGTTACTAGGCGCGGCGCACTTTCACAGTGTCTACCTGAATCGTACACTCGTTTACAAAATGTAATGGTGCTCATTGCGAATAAAAAAATTAATTTAACAAAAACGTTAGACGGTTTCGTGAAGTTCTAAACAAAATCTCAGTCGAAATTAGCCTACAAAACGTTACTCAATTATTGTTTACTAGTAGCCTACATAATTTTACTCAATTGTAGTTTACAATTAGAAGGATATGCACTTATTTAAATACATGTGTTATTAAATATTTTGAGCACTTCTTGTATCCGTTCACTATAAGATGTCATTGTTCATCATCAAATGCATCAATTTAAAAGTATGGAAAAAATATTTAGCTAATGCGAATATTATAACCCTCTACCATTTTAATATATTTGAGTTAACAAAAACATTGACTTAAAATATATAGCGTCTATATAGTCTACACGAAAACCTCGTGGCTTTGGTATGTTGGGTTGATCACAAGGCATACGGCCTTTGACGATGTGGCGCACAGCGGGGACCCGGGTTCGATTTCCGGCCGTTCGTCGATCGGGGCTGCACTGCTGTTATGGTTGGCAGTAAGAGATTGTTCTCGTAGCAATAAGTCCACCTTAGTTATCAACTGGACACATTAAAGTAGATAAATAAATAAAACTAATATGAACTGAAAGTTGAAAGCCAAATTGAGGTTAACTCTTCTTACACGTGTCTTACGGTGATCGTGACATTCATAAATCGAGCCAGTAATTAAATGTCACAAGACGTACAAATAGTTATGAATAAATCAATGTCGGTATTAAAGTTACAAATATCAGTAACTAGTTAATGATAATAGTAAGAAGCATTCGGTAAATAGGAAATATAGATACTTATTAAAAATTTAAGATATCATAATGGAGAATCAAAATATGTATTATATAGTAATATTAATTTCGGAAACATAATTTTGTAAAATAACTTTTGATCTCTTTCTCTGATCTTTTTCTGTGACGATGTCGATAAATATGTCATGCAAAAAAACGGTGACAAGCAAAAGAAATTGTAATTCAAAAGTCAAATAAAAAAAATATGAGAAGCGAGAGTGTTGAGTTTGGGTCGCACATACGGGGTCCCGTATTTCATTTGAAGTGAAATTCGTTTGTGTATCGCAAATCTTCTCTAATATGGTCTTTCTAATGCAATAAACATTTAATAATACCTGTTATAATTAAGGGTGGCCATAAATATATATGTAGATATATATATATATATAAATATATATATATATATATATATATATATATATATAGATATATATATATATATATATATATATATATCGAAAACAATGGCATTTAGAATCACTATTACAGCTTTCCTGTAATCCTCTTTGCACTGTCTTAAAAACCCAGTTTGTTTTAATTTTAAGTTCAATAGTTTCGACATTCATAGCAGTATATTTTGTATTTACATATTTACAAGTATCTGGAAATATATACATTTAAATTTATTTTTACGAAGGCATTATGAAGCTATATTCCAGATTTATATTCTAACATATATATCCACAGACTAGATGCATTTCTCAGACTATCACCTACTCCGTATTGTAATACTAATAACGTCAATTACTTCTATGAAAAATAAATTAAATACCTTTTAGTAAAAATCAAAATTACATAGAAATTGGTGAAATTATTTTATGATTTCAAAAGGAAATAGTATTAAAATTTAAAAAAAAATTATAAATGACATAAAATTAAATACCAAACTTATAAACGAGTTAACCTCTTTTGATATAAGGATACCTTGATATGTTTTCCGAACTAAGCGCCTGAACAGAGCGTATTTGCACACCCTTGCACACCACTAACTTCCGTTAAGTGCCCGACGTTATCCAGGTTTATGTTCTCAGTGCAACTGTAAATGTTGTCGTATAAACTTAAAGTTCACTCTACGAAATACATTTTCTTGTTTCCACTAAATTCCCTTGGAAAATGAGAAAATAGCTGTAATGAGAATTGTGGTTATCAGAAAACCGTCAAAATTAAAGTGTATTTTCAGAAGGTTTTATTTAACTTGATTTGTTCTCTGTCTGGTAAAAAATTATTAATATTTCACTTACTGACAACCACAACACATAATAATGATGGTCATGAAGTCAAGTTTTGATGACGGAGATGGAAGATAGACAAAGTTGAAACTACAAAAACCAACCTTAGGCTCTTTTTATTTGTCTTCAAAGGTCTTTAAATATCTTATTTTTTTAATACATTTAAAGCGAAAGGTATTTAGAAAAAAATATTTCTCCTATTAAATATTATTTAATTAGAAAGAGTAATTGTAAAAATTACTAGGCTTTTTGTAATTCCGTTTCTATAACTGCAATCGTTATTTATAGATTTTGAATACGGTACATTCGTTATTTTATGTATGCATGTAACATAATTGTATACTATGTTTAAAGTAATTCTTGAGATAACCGATTACAAACAAGTAAACTGCAATCAATATTATCCTTAAACATGATCGTATACTATGTTCCAAGTAATTCTTGAGATAACCGATTACAAACAAGTAAACTGCAATCAATATTATCCTTACACATGATTGTATACTATGTTCCAAGTAATTCTTGAGATAACCAATTACAAACAAGGAAACTGCAATCAATATTATCCTTACATATGATTGTATACTATGTTCCAAGAAATTCTTGAGATAACCGATTACAAACAAGTAAACTGCAATCAATATTATCCTTATACATGATTGTATACTATGTTCCTAGTAATTCTTGAGATAACCGATTAAAACAAGCAAACTGCAATCAATATTATCCTCACACATGATTGTATACTATGTTCCAAGTAATACCTGAATTAACCGATTACAAACAAGTAAACTGCAATCAATATTATCCTATCACCTGTACTCACTATATAAATGTGCGCGGAAATAGAAATGGGGTCGTATTTATCTTTCATGCCTAAATACCGACATCATCCTGGCGCGAGTCATTAATTTTACTACGAAGGGTTATTTCTCAATTATATAATCCCTTTGTTATTTCGGCAATAGAAATAACAACTTCCCGCGGAGTGATCGCGCCGCGACCCGCCCCACACTTAGTCAAATTGGAAGGGATTTTCTTTAAATTGATGCTGCGGACTCACTATTTCATTTTGTTTGTTTAATTGTAGCAGCATTGATAAGGAAATAGGGTTGAATATTCCTTTTTGATAAGGGTAGTGTTTTCATCCACCTTCTATATAAATAAGATATTGAAAGCGTTTTTAATAAACACGAATTAATGGCGAATACTTGTGTTAACAAGACTAAATATATTAGAAGTACAAGTATGAGTAAGTGTCGCACTACATGTGTTACGAATACACTGAAGTATATATAAAAAATCAACTATTTAACGTTACAGAGTGTTTCTCTTAAACTATTAGGAGGTATTAATTTTATTTTAAGTAAAACTTATCAAGCACGAGTAAAATTTGCGCTGGTTAATTATTATCGTAGCTTATAAACATTTAAAAGTACATAGTATGTCTATTAGATTATTTGCAAATATTAAATATCATATTAAAAGTTATAATTTTAGGACAATTTCATATTAATATCTATGTATATATATATATATATATATATATATATATATATACACACATATATATATATATATATATATATATATATATATATATATATATATATACATATATATATATAATTATCCTAAATCTAATTATTTATTTTATATATTTATTTATCTATTCTCATATACCTAATCGATACATATGGCGGACTTATTGCTACGATAGCAATCTCTTACAGCCAAAAGTTTCGAATATAAGGGAGCGGTGTACTATTTTTTTTAATATCTTCTTAATTATGCAATTTAAAATATGGAAAAAATATTTTTATATTCCTCACAAAGGAATACTAATACATGATGTATAAAAGGGGAATTATTTTGGTTTAATGCCTTTATTTACCTCGACTTTAATTGTCATATGAGAATTTAAAAAAAAAATAAGTAGCGTAAAAAGTATACAAAATATGTGGATTAATAAGATGCATTGCTATGCCAACTTTCAAGCTTATAGGTCGCACGGTTTCTAAAAAAATTGTTTTGCAAACGTAATAATGTAAATGTATTGCCTACTATATCTTTCGAAAACATAAAAACGTAGGGAATATTTGAAAAATGTTTATATCTAGAATTACCTATATAGTTTCCTTTGAGCTTCTAAAAACCCAATTTAATTATAATTTCAGGTTAAGTAGTTTCGAAAATAAAGGGGACATTTTACCACATTTTTGGACATTTTACCACATATCCGAAGACGGAATACCTAAAGTTAGGAAAAAATATTTTCGAGACCATTATAACCAGTTATTTCATAATCACATCTTGGGTTAATAATTAAAAAAAAATTTCAAGTACTTAACTTGCCCTCCCTACAATTTCAAAATAAATATTTTCATGAATTTTAGCTCAAATATTGCGGTATATGCAGGTCAATACGCTTTGTTACATTACAAAATTTCAATTTGCTGAGAAGAACAGTTGTAAATGGACATACGGACAGACACACACGCGCACACGAACATATATATATATATATATATATATATATATATATATATATATATATATATATATATATGTTATATATATATGTGAAATTATATATATATTATATATATATATATATGTGAAATTATTTTGTTCAATATAAAATCATGTGTAAATTGACAAAAATTGCAACATACCTTACAATATTTATCAAATGTGTCAATTAATTGTCTATCAATTATACCAGACTATGTTTCTTTCAAGTCAAAGCTTACTTTATTCCTTAATTGAATATAGAGATTAAACAGAAATACCCTTATATTTACACTTCAATAAACTTTGAGTACTTCGGTGTCTTCGATGACTTTTCTTGGCTTCCTCATAAAATTAATTGTATAAAAAAATACTGAAAACTAACTACCTCAATTTTTAACTAAACTTAATTTTTGATTCACACTCAGTTAATAACTTATTTATAAATTTAAATCACATGTCAATGCTTTCATTTATTCAAGCTAAATTGGTAAAATAAAAACAATTGTAGATCGACAAAATATTTAGGTAGAAATTGCAAAAGGAATAAACAATTTTATACACGAATTTAGACAGATGTACAGACAGACGTGCCTACCCGATATAAATAATTTTAGAAATTCCTGATAAATGATGTCATAAGTTTAATTAAGGAAAAGTTATTTATCTTTTGTGTATTTGATATTTATTATGATGTTTATTTATATTTATAGATAACGAGATGAATAATATAACTTCGTAATAAAGTTTCTATGCGGAGTAATTAAGTAGCAAATTGTGGAAACATAGCATTAAATTGAAAAATGCTAGAACATAAATGACCAGCCTCAATTACTCGAGGGATATAAAATAGAAAACCCCTCGTAAAACGGAGCCCCTTTTCTACACCTAACAACTGGAGCCATAAAACGATACTAAATCCAAGGCAAACACAATGTGTACTAACATGAAGTGACTAGTGAAAGAAACAAATAAAGTGTCCAGGTGATTGTCGCTTTGTTATTGTTTTCACAGTCTTAGTGAGAAATGTGATGATTTAGTAATGATTAAATATACTATTAAATAGTCATGTAAATTTACTCCATAAAACAAAAAGAAATAATTTTTCAAGTGTCATACGAAGATATAAATTTTACATTAAAAATGTGCTGCCAAAAGGCTCTAATAATAATAATAACTCCTATAATGAGGATTTTACATCTCATAAGAAGAAATAATCGAATATAACTTATCTATAATAAAAAAGAATAAGTGAGTGAACTAATATTATTTGCATATCATATGCAAAGAATTAATGGAACTAATATTATTTGCATATCATATGCAAAGAATTAATGGAACTAATATTATTTGCATATCATATGCAAAGAATTAATTGAACTAATATTATTTGCATATCATATGCAAAGACTGTCATTTCCACACCATCATTCTATTTAGCATATTATAAAGATAACGATTGTAAAAGCAAAAGAGGTGTGGAAAAGGAATAAATAATTTTTTTATTGTGTATTTACTTCCGGTGAAATTATTCATTTTTCATGCTAATTTTCAAAATCAAAAAACAAAAAAAAATTGTGGACCGATGTAAATTTCTAGGTATTTGATAGTTTATATTTGTCGTAAACGTAACCATCTATTCGTGGTGATGTACATTATATAACGTATAACTTATAGAAGGGCAATCTGCAGTAAAGCCAGTCAAAACTTTTATTAAAAACGGACTTAATAATTTTTAAAACCTAAATTTGGTGTAAATTCCGCCTTTGATGAAAAATTTTTAAATAAAATAAAAATTAAGCAATCATTTTTTTGTTCACATCAGCTCATTATAAAATAACAGTGTTCAGCAATATATAGCAATTAAGAAATGGAGTTTTTGTCTTTATTAACGGACAATACTTTTCCGATTATAACTAAAAACAATAGATCTATGAGCCAATAAGAATCGCTGCAATTGGGCCGATCCAATCCAGTCTGTTTCTTTTTAGTTTTTTAGACATTAAATTTTTAGTGGCATGACTCAAAGGTGGTACGGATGTCTGAGCTAAAAAACATATCGTTTTGTTCATTCCGTTGAGCACTATCAAATAAAAAATCAATTGAACGTTTCTTTATATTTTACAAGCCTTTGAAAGTATATATACGTACCTACATACATGCACACAGACTCCCACTGTATTTCGTTCTTATCCTAACATTTCTTTTGAAAATACCTATTTTCCTTACTTACATTGACCCTTCCCCAATGTTAACGCAATGTTTTCCTAATTTTCATAAAGCTTCCTACTCTCCTGCTCCTAGGCGATAATCGATAACAGAATACACTTTGTATAATATTTCCGTTACGCGGAACACACAGGTAAATGAGCAATCTTTCATTATTATCATATACAAAACTTTAAATTATTACTTCGATGCAAGTTGCATGCTACTATATTTAGACAAACATTCAATTAATCAGAACACTGCGAATGTTATGATACTTCTGGAATTGTAAAAACATGTAATACACATTTCAAATGTATTTTAGTTTCATGGCCTTTTTCTATTAAACTACAAGGTTTAAAAATAAAATTTCAAAATAATAGTTGCCCATTATTTTGGTTATATTTATCGTATCGAATGAAATAAAAAACAATTTTAAATACGATATGTATATTTTTGAAATTCTTATTAAAAATTCTGTGACATGTATATAATGACATTTTTATATAAGTAAAAATGTAAGGCAAGAGAAAAATATTTATTACTGATCTATTTCGCAAAGGAAATTCTTGATAAATTATTGGGAAATATGAACTTTTGAAAAGATATATAAACATTGCTAAAAAACCATAAAGTCTGTACGAAGAAAAAGCTTTGGCTTTCAAAGCTTTCAAAAGTTTCTTATTCGCTTGAATTTTTTGCGACAAACATAGATACTCTACATTGAGTTACAAAGCGTGACTAAAAATGGTTTTGACTTTCAATTTTTTATTTAATAATAATACTTATTTTCCTTATAAAAACTGCCCCCAAAAAGAATATCGGAGAAAAATATCTCAGGAATAATATTTCATGAAATCTACTTGTTACACGAGTATCAGCTTTAATGACTATTGGAATCGTGAATTCATAATATTATAACGTTCTGCGAATCATCTTTTTTAGGTTCCTTTTGATGGCTATAAAAGCTTCGTTAAAATATTTAATAGGATTACTTTCATTCGACGTGAAATCATGTTGAGAATATTGAAAAATTCTATTCATTTAACATAATATGTGTACCATTTGATTAAAAAATATAAATTTATAGACTCTAACTTTATGTTACTTGCAACACATAGATTCTATATATTCTTTACACATATTACTATGTATCAATGAGAAAATTAAAACTAATTTTTTTGTCCCTGAAAAAAATCCAAAAAAATTGTTGCCTATAATACGATTATATTTATTTTAATGATATCTGTATTTTTGAAATTCTATTTGAATTGATATTTCCATATAAGTGAAAAAATAAGGCAAGAGGAAAATATTTATTCCTGAAAAAAAATAATAACTCAAATTTTCTTGAAAGCCTAAAATTACAGCTTATTTTTTATTGTTTTCGGTAAAACTATTTTTGATGAATAAATACATTTTTACTTAAATATTCAATATCTGCTTAAGGTGTAGGCTTAATTAGAAATTGAGTTAATTACTGGAAATAAGCTAATCGGACTACGTCTCTTTTTATTGCCACCGTGTTAATAATAATAAATATGCCGTAATCGTATGAGATATCATACCGTCATGGAAATAATTTATTAAAATTTCTTTTACGTACGGATATTTAACGTTATTTAATGCTATTCTAAATTTTTAAGTAATTAAAATTTATACGCTTTCACATCCCATCAAGATAGTGTAAATTATGATAAATAATTTATTTAAATAATTAAATGTAACTTAAAAAAATTCAAAAGTTGTAATTTTCATAACAAATGGTTGCCATTGCTACGTAAAGAAATGTACAAGAAACTATATAATTTAACTTCATCATAATCGCAACTGTAAAACAAAACTCATAACTTAAAACTGAAAATTAAAGGCGTCTGAAGTGCATTCCTAAGTAACCTTCAAACATGCATACACAAAGTGTCTGAAGGCTTCAAAATTTAAGTTCGAATTGGAAATTAAGTGCTTATATTAATGTGAAAATTCTTTTACTTCAACATTAGAAAAGAGCCACACTTATTTTTTTGTTTAATTACACTGCATTTAATTTTACAACAATCATTATTAACAGTCATTATTATGTAACTATGTGCCACATATTCGTTAGCTTCAATAACGAAATAAATAGTAAGTGCACCGACATTTTTCTCATAAAATATTCCGAGAGGTATGGATAGAACTAGATAATTGTTTAAACAATTCTTTAAAAAATTATAATTATAGAATATTTTAGCTAAAATTCAATATAATGTTACATTCGCAGGACAATCCTAATGAAAACTATATAACTCTATATTTCGTTATTTTGTACGCGTTATTCTGAAACAAGAAACACATATTAATCGATTTGTGAAAATATCGTGATTTTTTAAATATTTAAATTTTAAACGGTCCATCTGACGTGGGTTCCCCTGTATATTTCACATTTGTGAAGAAAACTTTGAATAATTTCTGTACGCTATATATACATTTCATATATTTAGATAGATTTTTAAAATATTATTATTTCATTTTTACAGTTACCACACATTAATTTATACTTAGCATTATAAGACTATACAAGGTTTTTAGTATATAACGCATATTTGTATAATTTCTGTTTTTTTTCTGTAGATATAACGGTGTAATGGTGAGATAGATCTAACCTCACCATATGCCATGGTTTGATATTCAGACGGAGGCAGATAAAAGAATTAGAAATTTAAAGTATTCATTATCAAAATGAGTAACTTTATGAAATGGATCTGTAATGGTATAAATGCCCTTGACCTTTATATCAAATGTAGCGTAGAAACTGACCATATTTTATGCCACGTGTATGGATCTTAGGTTCGCGCAAGTTAACTAGGATACTGTGAAGGCGAGGCATTTGGAAAATCATGATACGTTATCACTATTACTCGCGTTGGTGCGCATCATCATAAAAAACTGTTTAATAATATGGTAGGTTGTTAATTAATCAGCCATATAACATTTTATGAGACAAGAAAGAATTTGTGAATAGGAATGCTCAATCTACGTACTGAATTTTATACATCTTATATAAAAACGATTTCATGTTAAAACGACAGCATGAAAATCTTTTTCTAGATATTCATTATAAGACGCAGCACAAATTTAAGATAAATACGTAATTAACATTTCCATAGAAGTGAAAAAATAACAACTTAGAAATTAATCGAAACTTATACCGCAAAATTGAAAACAGAAATTTAGCGACTAGGGAGAGAAAAAAGTTTCAAAAAAAGAAGACATACTTCAATTGAAGAAAAGTGAAAGACATCATAAAGAGAATAAAAAATCTATGTGATAAAGGATGCGTGGCAACAAGGATTTTTCGTCGTTGAAGAGGGAATTGTTTGAATATTGGGAGATTGCAAAAGGCCGTGAAAGCTCCCAAATGGAAGACGGTGACTTGAAATAAGAAAACATTTTAGGACATTGCCTTTCACACGAAATATGCAGATGCAAATTACTTGAAAGGCGTTCAAATAAACAGAGCATTGAAAACTAATGATGATGATTATAATATAATTACTAATATACCCGCTCTAAAAATCAAACCCAGCCATGTCACAAACTATATTTTTTAACCACTTCTTTCTAACTTTATGATATGTCGTATTATGATATATAGATTGATATCCCAGCGCGAATTTACGTACACATATTATATACTAAATTTAAGCTTTTCTCGTAAATTTTCTGGAAAGATAAAACGGATAGATTTATTCGCGCTGCTAATATGCCTGTCAAAAGCCAGAGGCCAGTGCGGATGTGGATTTAAAAGGATTTGTGCCCTTGAACGAGTAACGTGAGTCTTTTGAGATAAAAGGAGAAAGGCAAAATGCAGAGGCGGAATTGTTTCAGGCATCAAACAGACATTTCATTCGGTCAATTTCTGTAGGCCCACATATGCCAATTTAATTTTAGACTAAAAAAATTTAATTCATAATTTGGAAATTAGGTCACGATAAAGATTAAATTATGCATCACAATATTTATTGTTCTATTCCCCGGTAAAGTGCCAAGTAATTGATATTCATGATTTCATATTAGCTTTAAATTTCCATCTTAAAATATAATTTTGTGAAGCCACATAATGTGAATCTTAACAAATTTGTGGGTTTGATTTAATATTTGTATCCTTTTCAAGCGAATACCGAATCGAATTAAAATATATATAATTAAGTCTGGTTGTTACTTTATACTTGATTAATTTTTAAATTGTCACCCACATTCTAGGGACCTTTAGTTTCATAAAGAATCAAAACTTTTTAATAAAAGAATATATTTTTATTACTGTTTAACCAGTTACAAGCAAACATCAAGAGATCGGATCTAAATCATTTGTTGCATTCTTACTGTTATATAAATATATAAAAACATATCAGTTTCGAGTATATATATATATATATATATATATATATATATATATATATATGTATATGTATATGTATGTATATATAAGTAGTGACTGTATAATTAAGAGTATCTATGTTCGTATAATCATTGTATAATATTATCGATTTAATATAGTTTTATATTAATAGTTTTTCAATGTAAACGTAAGTAAAAGACTTCACAATTGTAATATGTCAAGTTTCATTGTACAAATATTAATGAAATTAAGTGAATGAAAAGTATGTAAGACTTTTCCATAACCGCAATTACTTTAATATGGTGGAATATAATTTAAAAGTACTTGAATTTTAGAAAAATGAAAATTTAATATTTTTCTTCTATGAAATCAATCCATGGACCAATAATAATAGATAATGGCATGAAAATATCCAAAAATTAATGTATATATATATATATATATATATATATATATATATATATGAAGAACAATAACAATTCTGTATTTTGATACAATTATATTAATAATTATAAATAAAAGTGAATCAATTGTTCTTTATTATGAGAGATTATAAAAAAAAATATTTTTATGATCTAAGAAAAAACGAAAATCTAATGTAATTTGTAAGGCATGCAATACGTTCGTGTTTTACGCGGATTGTACAGATTTACAATCTGCGAAACATTAAATATAATAAGTTACTTAATATTTCATTGAGAATATGTATATAAATTAATAAGTGTATATAAAACTAATAATTCATTTGGGGCTAAAGTTGCAAATATTTCCCTAATATACAACATAAATAAATTTGCACAATACTACTATTATTAGAGATTGTTGGAATCGGTACCAAGTCTTCTCTTCTCTCTCAAGTAGATGCACACTCTCATACACTCGCACATAGATGTATGTATGTATATATATATATATATATATATATATATATATATATATACAAGTCACATTCCTTCTTTTGTCTGTACCGTAGTCAGTGCTATAAGCCTATATATACGAATACTTGTACATATTGTTTATGTGCCTATTGATATCCTAGTTATTTCATGTTCTTGTACATATCTATACATATATACCTACCTGCCTGCTAATATACTAGTTGCTATGTGTTCTTATACATATCTCTATATTCTTACCTATCTACCTACGTACTAATGTTCAGTAACTTCATGCATTTGTTTATTACCTGTTTTACTTATTTACCTATCTTAATTGCGTCGTGCCTTTTTAAATGTTTGTATATATTTATCTATATATTTATTTTATTATTTTCTTGCTTACCTTAGAGCGAGTGAAACGACTTTAAATTCGATGCGTTTACTCCTCGCAGAAAATCTCACCTTTAGCAAAATCAGGGTACAATGATGGAGCCAGAAGCTGGTGAAAGAAACTGCACTGACGAGGAGTAAACGCATCGAATTTAAAGTCGTTTCACTCGCCTTAAGGTAAGCAAGAAAATAATAAAATAAATATATAGATTCACATATACAAACGTTTAAAAAACCACGACGCAACTAAGATAGGTAAATAAGTAAAAACAAGTAATAAACAAATGCATGAAGTTACTGCACATTAGTACGTAGGTAGATAGGTGAGAATATAGAGATATATATAAGAACACATAGCAACTAGTATATTAGCAGGCAGGTAGGTATATATGTATAGATATGTACAAGAGCATGAAATAACTAGGATATAAGTAGGCACAAAAATAATATGTACAAGTATTCGTATATATAGGCTTATAGCACTGACTACGGTACAGACAAAAGAAGGAATGTGACTTGTATGTATGTATGTATATATATATACATATATATATATATATATATATATATATATATATATATATATATATACATATACATATACATACACATACATCATCTATATGCGTGTGTATGAGAGTGTGCATGTACTTGAGAGAGAAGAGAAGACTTGGTGCCGATCCCAACAATCTCTAATAATAGTAGTATTGTGCAAATTTATTTATGTTCTGAAACGACATTGTATCATCAAAGTTCCAACGAAGTATTTATATTTTGATTATTTTACACTTTTTAGTGCGCTTCTTATCCGCTGTTTATTTTATGTCGGTTAAATTTGTTACACGGCAAATTGTGAGTTTCCCCGTCATGTGGGTTTTACACGGCCAATTGTAGATTGCCCCGTCACATGTGACATCAAAATTATTATCTCGGAATAATAATTTTATAATTCGTATTATAAAACAAGTCTCTACAATTTCTAGTTAACATTTAATAATCATTACATTGTTTTATTTAATAAAGAGATTCAGAGAAACCTTCACATCAGTCGTATTTTAATCTAACGTATTGGCTCTAAACAACAATCGATAGATACACTTATAACTTCTTATTATTAGTACTTAATTAAAAAAAAAATGTTGATACACCTCCTTTGTATTATTATTATAAATTGTATGAGCGTCCAGTTCATTTATTTGAAAAATTATGACAGACTCGATTTATATTATCTATATAAAAGTTTTATAAAAGACTTTTCAATACTACATGGAAAAATGCAATGTAGGAACTTGATATTCTTGTACGTAAACGTATATTGCATAACAAAATAAATATTATATTTCAGGTTATTTAATTTCTTTTGGATGACAAAAGTGAGATATGAATTTCTAATTACCACAGAATTATTTGTCACTTGATCGAATTTTAAGCACGTTAAATAAATACGTCAAAAAAGAAAAACCTTCTAAAATATGGACAAAAATCTGAAAACTATCCCACAATATTTTAGATACGATCTGAGGAACGCATCTGTAGCTATGTTGGATATTTAAACGAAATAAGAAAACAGAAGGAAATTTGCTTATTTCATATTGAATGTCATATCGGTAAACAAACATCAAAAATTTTTTTGAGGACATATGTATTTCGACTTTATATACCTTCACAAAAATAAAATACAACTTCAGTTTGATATTTCTTTGTTTATCAATCTATCTGAACAAATTATACGAAGAAACTGGTGAATTCATTTCGATTTATTTTTCACAATTAAATAGATAATTTTTCTACGCAAACTTCAATGAAAAATAAATAATAGTAAAAGTTTAAAAGAATAAACAAATTAAAAAAAACAAGTGATTATGTCATCATAGAATACTTTTATTATTAAAATATCAGCCTTTCGTCTATTAATTTTATGTCATTAGTTTGCGACAATGGCATTAAGGTATAAGTTAGGCCAGAATTGACTGAGATTTATTTTGCCCGTCAGTTAAACAAATTTCGTTCGCTGCATACCGTTTGATTTCATTACTGTATCTTCTTAAGATCCTTAGAAATTATATAGGCTACGTTTTATAACGATATCGTTATCTGTATTAAAATAATAAATATAAAATAAAAATAATTCGCTATAAATTTCATTCTATATATACATTATCTTAAAAATATATTATATATATATATATATATATACATATATATATATATATATATATATATATATATATATATATATATATATATATATGTTCGTAGACAACGTTGGGTGAAGATATTAAAATAAATAAAGATCATTATTATAAATTGAATTAATTTGTAAAAACTGATTGAGTAATACTAACAAAAACCTTATAACAAAAAATATTTAAATTAACCAACAATTTATAACTGAATCAGGTGTTGATATCATACACATTTTAAAATCACTTGGATATCCTGGATAATGTTATGTATTATACATACTGAAACTTTCCTTGACGCAACAAAGAAGAAGCGTTAATCAAAACGAGGGAGCGGGCGCGTCCTCTTTATTAAATTAAAACCCTAAACAACTCCACAATCATCTCCAGACGCCGCCGTTAACAACCGGTGTCGATTTCGAAACGGAAACTCCGTATATCGACATTCTACCCCATTTAAACTGGATCCCGTAGCATTCCGTAAAATGATAACCCAGAAAAGTAGATTAGGCGAATGTATATTCGCTATAATTGATAGTAAAGTAGGGTACGAGGTTTAGGGGTTGATCTCCGCTTTCAATGGGACCAAGGCAAGGGTTGCAAATAATTAATCATGTTTTCAATAGTGCCCGGTTGGGTTATTTAAATTCAACATGAAAACCACAGATGTTTACTGTACGTGACATGACATGGCCTCATACCGTTCATATTGCTTATTGCTTAACTCGGATCGGCCTGTGAAGGGAAATTGTGGTAACTGTCAAATTATTTAGTAACAATTTCCGTGACTCAGTATCATAAACTAGATAATTAATGTTTACATATAAAATATAAATATATTAAACGAAAAGTTTAAGCTTCATCGAATTAAACCAATTTTTCTCATTGGAATTAATGGAACGCCAACCAATATTTCTTCGAAAATTAAGTTACTTGTTTGTTTTTTTATATCACTCTTTCGATTAACCGATGTCGATAAAATTTTTCATAGTCCATATCATGAAGATGAATGAAGAATTAAGTATCTCCTGGAAATAGAGTTACTTGTTCTTCGATAAATAAAAAAAAATCACTTCAAAACAGAAGTTGAACATGAATATAAGTTAGAATCTAAACATAAGTAAATGTGTGAACCCCGTGTTCACCTAATAACTATTCAAGGCAACAGTGTATCTAATAACTATTAAAGGCAACATGTCAGCTTATGATTACCTATTTCAGGGTAGACGTTTTGTCCTTTTCACACCATTTCTTTAATTCTGTGCATCCAAAATTAATTATCCTTTTCCAATATTATGATCTACGCATATACATACTCAAAAAAGGATGAATACAAAATTGAATTGAATGTTATTCCATTTTTTGATTTTCTTAAGTAACAAAGCACAAAAATACATAATTAATCTTGTAACTGAACTTTAATAATTTTTCCAAGCTTTGCAGAATAATTCGTGAGAAATTTAACACTAATTTAATAATTTAAACTAAATGCAGATGAATGGAAATAAACACAGAGCGTGGTCTTTTTTACAAGCATAAGAAATTAGTCCTACATTTTTAATTGTGTCCTTTTATATTACAGAAACTTAAGAAATAATTTTGATTGTGTGTTTGTTTAATGAATTAAGTTTAATAAAGTTTATTTTAGTAATATTTTTGGAATGTAACTTCAAATACAAATAAACTTTAAACCATACATCAAATTGATACAAAACGAATATAAAATGTCTATTTACTGTGAAGAAAAAAATTCCTATGACGGATGTACTCTCTCAGAAATAATAGAAATTCAGATCGGAAATCAAACAGAGAAGAGACTATAATAGATTATGCTCTATTCGATTATGAAGTTATTTGAGCATTATTTTAGATAAAAGTACTTCAAAGCATTTCATGTACTACAAGATAACTTTAGTTTTATAAGTTCTGGTCCGTATCGTCCTATTTTCATTGATGATTTAGTTTGATTAAATTAAATACGGCGTCTATTACACTTAATTATCAGTATTTCTCAGATTAGCTAAAAAATCTACTTCCCGTTATCAAAACCCAAATATAATGCGCCAATATAAAATTCGCCTTTACGTGTTACCCTGGGCGTAGACTTAAATTTTTTGTTGAACTTGTTACAATATCAATGATAGTTTTTAAAGTCCAGCTGGATAAGAAATTGAAAACAGAACATATTACTAAAATAAAGTACAACAATTTGTATTACGAAAATTTATTAAAATAATTTATCAATTAGCCCGATGTACGAGTATATCAACATTTTGGTTTGGCTAATGGACTCGTCGATTCATAGAAACTGTTTCGAATCCCAAGTTATCAAACGATTTATAATCCTTTGTTGCTTGGCATTTTGCGGATAATCTCTACCTGAAACGAAGTGTTTGATTATATATAAATGTAGGTAATATAATTATGCATGGGTAAAAGTTATATTAAATATGTATTATTGTATATAATATAAAATATTTGTTACGCAAATTAGCTACAGTCGTTGTTTAAATAAAAAAAACTATTCGAGCTATTTTAGTTTCATTCATGGGTAACATATCGAAAATATTTATGAAATATATAGTACTTATCCACTAAAAACGCGTAATTTAAAATTAATATTTTGGTATCTGCGTAACGAATCTACACTGACATATAATGAATAATAAATATAATGAATAAAATTTATAAATCAGGATAAATATTATTAAAAAATTCAAGTAAACTATATATAAGTAATGCATAGTTCACTTCATCTTAATAAATCTGTTAAATAGAATTTAACAGAATGTTTTCGTTACATATTTCAGTTCAGTTTGCTTGCTACCCATGTCACCATCTAAAAGGAGACATTGCACGAAGGTCCAAGTTAGAAACAGAAGATAATCTACAACGAGTCATTTAAAATTAATTTTTCAACTAATATTTTTAAAACGTAAAGGTAACCATACACGCTAGGGTGTACCTGACAGATTTGCCTGTACAGTTGAACTGTACAGACAAACCGGAGCGTGTATGTTGCACACTTTTACAAAATTGTACAATTTACACGCTCCGGTTTACCTTTATAACTCAACTGCACAGGCAAGCGTGCCAGGTACACCCTAGCATGTATGGCTACCTTTAGGTGTTGTATGCTCATATACCAGGATTGTTGCTTTCTTATGTACATATTCATAAGAAAAAAGCAATCCTTGTATATGAGCCTAATAAATTTCGTGTATCATAAAGATGTGTCATAAAGATTTAAGAGGATTTTACATTAAACAATTATACTTTTGTCTAAACAGGATGAACAGTAACAGAGAAATTTATATTTGCCCCAACCAGGTGAATCTTATCTGCTCTATCCAGACTGACCATTTAATTTAATTGAGTTTTACTAACATTATTGTTGTCCCTTTCGCAAGTTTTGTTCTTAATTTTCTATTTTACATTATAAACTCTCATCGCGTTGCTATAACCGCACACTAACAGCTCTGCCTAATAATAATTCTCGTTTCGAGAATATCGAAGAAAAGTTTCTGTAAATATTATGTACATAATGTATATACATATATAAACGTAGTAACAACCATCAGGACTGATTAAATTTGTATAATTTAATAGTAATGTAATATATAATGAATCGAATTAATAATGTTGTTAAAAGTACATCTGTATATTATTCACTGATAGACCATTGAGTATATTGATTTTTCTACATCAAATCAAAACATTACATTTTAATCAGAATTCAGTTACGTGGAAATATTGTTTATTAGTTTGTCTATCAGAAATAACTGTATATGCGCTGACTGTATTAAAACAAGAATTAACAAATGAAGCAGTAAATAGAAAGGTAGGTAATCTTTCCTTTTCACAAATACGAAATAGTTCTAAACATATTTTGAATTAATAAATAATTATTATAACAATATGACACCCGCCGAAATTTATTTGTATAAATGCTAACATTCTTATTAGAATATATGATTTTTATGTATGATTTTTAATACCAAACATGAGTACTAATTACTCACTACTTTTATTATTTAATACATACAAAAATGTGACGTTGCACAACTTTTGTATGAATTCTTTACAATTTTATTAATATTGATTGTTCGCTAAAATTATCTTTAAGGATAAAACATTTAAGTTAATTTAAGTTAACAATGAAGTTTTCAGGTATTAA
Source organism: Druceiella hillmani (assembly GCA_039881145.1). Lineage (NCBI taxonomy): Eukaryota > Metazoa > Arthropoda > Insecta > Lepidoptera > Hepialidae > Druceiella > Druceiella hillmani. The sequence goes on from JAYKKI010000014.1 coordinate 24,026,078, forward strand.
ATTCATGATTTTTATATCTTAATCTATAAATATACATCGTAACCAACATTGAAATAAAGTTCTTTAACAAATTGACACAAAGCAAATAAACTCGACATTATGATGATAAGTTTGTCTACATGTGTAAAATAAACACTGCATCACGGCCACCTTGGCTTTTGTGAATTTCTCAGTAGCAAAGCACTGAGGCTGGTGCATGGCAAGTTGGCAACATTAAAAGCTTTTAAATGAAAAAAAAAATTTGAGAAGAATTTATTTTCATTATGTTTTGTCCGATTTTCTTTACCACAACTGTACATTACGCCGCAAGTGTTACAATTGATTGACATCTTTCCCATCCGTGGTAACAAATAAGTGTCATTATGTAAACAACCGATATTCGCCTTTCTGTTAAATATTCTCCACTAAACATTAAAAACTACGCCCTGAGTATTACAATTCATTGATGATATTTGCTCAGCCGAACTAATAAAAGTGTCATTGTATATACACTCGATTCTCACCTTTCTGTTACAACAATAAACAGTTGATGTACTTTATTGTCATTTTATTTTATTATAACAATATAACAATTGAAATCGTATCACTCAATAAAAAAAATTATTTTACTTAGCAAATAAGTGTCATTAGGTAAACAACCGATATTTGCCTTTCTGTTAAATATTCTCCACTATACATTAAAAACTACGCCCTGAGTATTACAATTCATTGATGATGTTTGCTCAGCCGAACTAATAAAAGTGTCATTGTATATACACTCGATTCTCACCTTTCTGTTACAACAATAAACAGTTGATGTACTTTATTGTCATTTTATTTTATTATAACAATATAACAATTGAAATCGTATCACTCAATAAAAAAAATTATTTTACTTAGCAAATAAGTGTCATTATGTAAACAACCGATATTTGCCTTTCTGTTAAATATTCTCCACTATACATTAAAAACTACGCCCTGAGTATTACAATTCATTGATGATGTTTGCTCAGCCGAACTAATAAAAGTGTCATTGTATATACACTCGATTCTCACCTTTCTGTAACAACAATAAACAATTGATGTACTTTACTATCATTTTATTTTATTATAACAATATAGAAATTGGAATCGTATCACTCAATACAAAAAATTATTTTACTTTCACTAATACTGCGTATGCAGTGATTATGACAGGAACAAAATAGCGTAAGCGGAAATATATTGACAGTCGATGTAGCAGAGATGCGCCCGTGATCACCTGTTTTCCTGTCATAATATATATATAGAATTAGTGTAGCTCCGATATTGGGGACAGGACTTGATCTCCAATGAACCCTTTCTTCCCAGTTAAGGAAAAATTGCCCCGAAAATATTTTATACTCACACTACACCACTGTATAATACGATTCGAAGCAAACTCGCAAAAAAAAACTAAAACAAACAGAAAAAATATTCCAAAATCTACTGTGATATTTCTAACAAATTATTAGTTCAAACCTATAATTATTTCCAATTCAAATCAATAATTATTTCCAAGAAAAAGTGTTCATTTAAAATATACAGCATTGATACCACTTTGTAATACATAATTGAATACTGTATTGACCCCCTGTTCACGGCACACAATTTTAAAGATGTAACATACATCCAGCTTGTTTTGTAATTTTTTTTCTTTTCTTTCTTGGAAAACTACAATAATGTTACAATTTATGTCTATTTACAACGAAACTATTAAATTCGATTTAATATATCAAGTTTTATTAAAATCACCTTAGGCCGCAAATTAAGTCGTCTTCCGTCATAAAGAAAAAAAAATAAACAAAATAGCTTAGTTTCCTTTTAACTATTCTGTCATATTATTTATGAAACTGATTCTACACGTTAGATAAAAATTAATTCTATTTTTAATGTTTAAATTTAATTTCATCCTAAATATATCGCTTTGGATTTTGCTTCAAATTCTTTTTCTATAATTTTTCTTCGTATTTCTTAGTCTTCATTTAATTTTTTTTATTTTATAGACAGCGAAAGAACACAATGTAAATCTTGGAAAACCTGTAATAACTCTATAACTTCTACAAGTTCTTACGTCTTTGATTCTGTTCTAAATATCGTACATGTCGAGATAGGTTAATTTATTAAAAATAACAATTTTCCAATTTGAAAAATACATTTCTCTAAGCTTTTCAATAATTTATATGATTCAATAATTATTAGTATACTATACACCCTCTTGTAAGGCCTTCTCCATATGAAAATAATTAATGAAAGAGTTTTTAAGATTTGTCTCGTAATACAATAAAGATTTGTGAGATGTTACCACCGAATAAAGGGGAAATTTAATAAACAATTCACCTAGACGGAACGGAGGAACGAAACAATTACGCAAAATACTCGAGTAACGAGAACCGCCTAGTGAGGTTCTGCTCGTTATTGTCATCCTTTAGATCGTTTCCAGCGATAAATCATTTTTATGAGTCGTTTTGATTATATTGTGGGCTTACATGGTTGGTCTTCTTTTATTAACTCTCATTAAGTTTTAGCGGTCTACTCCAAACACAATTATTCGAAATATGCATGAGATAAATAAAGAAATAGTATCTCTCAATCGTGAAATTTACGATAATAATAGTATGAAATTATACTTATTGAATTTATGAATATAAACATCGTGAAGCTGTCAGACGAGATACGACAGCAAAAAGTGAAACTGGGAAATTGGGAAAATTGCATTATTAAAATAAGTCTGTTTTTTAGAGCTTAATATATTCCTTCGTGCAAGCAAATTAGTTTGTAGCGACGATAGGAAAGTGGAATAGTACTTGATTAAAAATAGTGGAAATAAAGAAAAATATGCTGCCAACTTATCGCTACTTCAGACGTTTGTATCAAAAATATCGAGAAAAAATATTAACGAAGAACGTGAATGAAAAAAAGCTAAAACCGAAGACGAAAATCAATTTCGCATTATATTGCGGAAATGTTGTGTGAAGTTAGTGATGGAGAGAGAAACATGTATAAGTAAAACCTAAAAGTGAATAAAAAGGAAATAGGCTAAAACGGAAAGAAGTATATTCCTTGTCGCGAATGGAACAACAAAGGCAAAACAGCAAAGTGTTTTCTGTACATAGCTTTTTTATTAGTGTTGTGCCTAAAAAAATGCCAGAAAATCAAGCAACTACGTCATTTGTTGAAAAGTATTGAAACTATAATATAAAAAGAAATGTTTGTACCATCAATGAAGAACACCATACATTTTGTAACACAGAAGCAACAAATTAATAGTAGCGTAATTAATATGCGATTAAATTAACGCTTATGTGTAATATATATTTTGTTTGTTCATTTTAGATCACTGTTTGTTCATTTCGGTGCACAAATTAAGAAATAAACAATTCTGTATAATACTGTATAATTCTGTATAATCCGATACTACGTTTTAATGCATGAACTTCCAGTATGGCTTCGTGTGAAGATTTGTTTGTTTTTGTTTCATATTGACTGCATTCGTTATAACTAAAGAATAATTTATATATAGCATTAAAATTATAATCAACCAACTTTGTTTTTGAAATGGTTTTTGTACAAGGGTTTGATCCAATACATCTTCAAATGCGTGGCAAAAATTTAAAGAAAAATAAAAAATTAAGAAAGAAATATTTTGTATTGACGAAGAGAACAAAATATCCGACGTGATAAACTGAATATATTATTAAACTACTATAATTTAACGTTAATTAGTAAAATATTTCCCTTTTAATAATTAGTGATTAGACTAATGATTAAACGGAGTAATGAAACGATGCAATGAAAACATCTCCTGTTACAACGATGCAACAAAAGAACTTTTAATATTGTCGTAAGAATGGTTTCTCAAAGACATTAAATACTAGCTGTGCCTATGACTTCGTCCACGTGAAATTCGGAATAAGAAAATTTATTACAATCTTTTTTCTCTCGCACATTGCTCTTCAGTATAAACTATTACAATACCAAACTTCAACAAATTCCGCCCAGTAGATTTCGCGTGATTAACGAACAAATTAACACACAGAGAGAAGAAAACTCTTAAAACAGAAGAAAATTCTTTACGACAAATCAATCAATATTTCCAAAATATTTTTCAGGAATTACACAACATTTTCAAAATATTTTACATAAATTTACTTTGTTACAATCAATGATGATTTGTTTTCTTCCTTTTAGTAAATTGCTGAAAACTTTGTTAGGCGACATTTTCTAACATTGGTTATTAATGTGAACAAAATAAACGAAAGCTTAACAATAATGAACATGTATAACAATGAAACTATTATATAATCAGAACCATCAACCATTATTTTTATTTGTAGTGTATAATAATCTCTTGAGTATAAACTATTGCAATACCAAAATTCAACAAATTTCGTCCAGTAGATTTCGCGTGACTAACGAACAAATTAACACACAGAGAGAAGAAAACTCTTAAAATAGGTTTTCTGGCTTTTAGTATCATTCTTTATGACAAATCAATCAATATTTTCAAAATATTTTCCATGTACAGAATTTACTTTGTTACAATCAAGGATGATTTGTTTTCTTCCTTTTAGTAAATTGCTGAAAACATTGTTAGGCGACATTTTCTAACATTGGTTATTAATGTGAACAAATTAAACGAAAGCTTAACAATAATGAATATGTATAACAATGCAACTATTATATAATCAGCAACATTATCTGCCTAATATCATCATTTGCTACTTTATTCCTGACTGCACTGAGGTTTGAAAGGCGTTTTAACAATCACTAAAAAAATGAAATCCACTGAGGTTTGAAAAGCATTTTAACAATCACTAAAATAGCATTTAAAAGAAATCATTTTATTTTATTACCTATTCAATTATAAGCACAAGGTAACATTTCAAATAATAGCGAAGCGTGGGCCTCAAAATAAATTAGCATCAAACGTGGAGGCGGACTAAGCGTGGGAGGGAAAATCACTAGCATGAATTCAATATGTAGACTGGAAAGAATATAGAGAGTACTGTTCAAGTAAAAAGGCGATACACATTGCAATTTATAGATATATAGATAGTTTATAGATTAAGTCATAAAACGTGTTCACCACATGAAATAAATCGTTAAATGATTATGGTTCCATCTCATTTTTCATTGAACCTTTATGTAATTGCAACCAATGCTTTGCTCGATGCTACATATGAAGCGTAAATTGATTAATGCGTCTCGCTTATGATAAGAAATACCAACTGCTTGGTTATTTTATAGTTTTTTGTCACAAGTATTTAAAATAAAGAAAAAATCCGAAGCAGAGAGTGCAATAAAATTGTTCTGTCATCAGTATTTATCAGCCTAGTGCCTCTGAATTTAGTAGTATATTCAAGTACGTAGATATTTTCCCACAAGCTGATCCTATTACTCTAGTGATTCGATAAAAGTCTGACCAAGACTTTTTCTGTAAGATGTTCCATCACGTGAAAGATGCATAGGTAAGCTGTTTTCTACGAAAGATATGCGCAATTCAATTTATATTCTTCGCATCAAAGCAAAAAAAAAATTATCTGCAAAAAAATAAAGAACAAGCTTCTGTTGAAAATCAAAAGGCTTAGGAGTAAAGATAAGGTCAATAAAGGCAGAATCTGATTCGATGAATGTTTAACCGAACGAAAATAAGAATTTACGGCACGCGTCTGCAAAACCTTTCGTGAGCAAATTAGACCAAATAGATGCTATACCAGCACTTTCGCGTATTTAAATTTTTACTAGGTCAAATTGAAATGGCTGATTCAGTATGGAGGTTATCATGTCGGTAGCATTACATTATGATACATTAGAAATAAAACCAAAGAAATTCTTTATATATAAAAACACATTTAAAATATCACTAAAGCTACAATAATATTGAAAAAAATACTTTAAAAAAATATTAAATACCAATTCTTTTGCCATTCAAAGTAAGAACATTCTCCAGTCAACTTCTACAAATGCACTTATTTAGAAATGGTTTTACACTTTTAATTAAATTTTTCTTTTTCTTTTTATCCTAATTTTTTTAGGCGGCGACTTAAATAATTTAAAAACACGATCATCTAAATTAATCGGTTTAAGTATCTTGAAAATATTATTCCAATTTAACTATAATAACATGTATACCTATATATCTACATATCTATCTGTACTTACATCTATGTATGTATTTAACATATTGTATAATTTTGTAAAACTATGACATATTTCGAAAGAAATGAAAGAATTGAAACAAATTTACATATGGTAAAAGTTATCCATTAGTCTGATGACTTTTTGAACCTTTTGGCTCTATCTAAAACCAGACAAATATCTTAGAACGAGAGACTATATTTAAAACAAGGGAAGACTGATGAAAAAATATGGTGACTTACATTTTGGATAAGCATTAAATATATACTGAGTACTTAATAGTCAACGCAAAAAAGTGTTCAATTACTGTTTAGTAATTTAACACTTTTTTGCGTGTCAAGTTCAATAGTTAAGTTTAAAATTGTCAAAAATTATTTTACGCTTAGAAACGTTTAATTTTATTTAATATTATTGTAGGTTTCGATCCGTTACATTGTGAAATGAATTTAATTAAATGAACACTTGATGTTCATTTAATTACATTCCTCCGTTTTTGGTTAACCACATAGTACTGTTTGAAGCCACATAGCATTTTGTTTAAGCGAATTTACATTACTCCCCATACAAATCTTATTTCAATTCTTGGTAACGATACTAAGAATTTGTGAGTCCTATGTAGCAAAACGGAACTCTCAGAGCCACTACATCAATGAGTTTTTGTATTTAAAGAAGCTTCAATTATATTCATACAAAACATATGGCAAATTACTAGTAATGAACAATTTTTCTTTTTTGTTTCGTCAGTAACTGAAAGATGAGTTTTTTTTCAGTTTTGTGACGTATAGCAGGTATTATTATTATAATGGAAGATGTCATTTGATCTACTTCTTCAATTCCTTACTAATGTGTAAACTCATCTTAGAGGATAAGATAATATGTAATTATTTTGTTACCATCTCTATGTATATTAATCACATAGTCATATCGTTTGTACTCACCAGTACTTTCCCATGTTTTCTTTGTATTTTGTGTAATAGTTTTTCTGTACTCAAAATTACAAAGTCTTCTGATATTTTTAATGTAACAAATGAAACTACTAGATGAACACTTCATAAATTGTTATTACGTATACTCTGTGAGAGTGCGATCGATACATATGAATGTGTAATAAAATATAAGCTGAATGTTGAATAATTTCCATTGTTACAAAATAGACTTGTCCATCAAAATCTGTTTAAACCTACAAGTAATATTAGGTGAACACAATTGATAATTATGTTTGCAATGAAACAGTACTAAATTTTAATATCATGCTTCCTATAAAAATCGTCCTTCATATTAATTATTAACGTACGGCAAAAACATTTAGCTCTTTGATGTAATATTTTTTGTATTAAAATATTGTAAAAAAAAAAGAAAAAAAGAAAAATATGTATATACATATATATATATTTATATATATATATATATATATGTTTATATATATATATATATATATATATATATATATATACACACACATATATATATATATATAATTTTTACGTTTTTTATAGAAGTTTTTATACAAAATATTTGCAATTTATTTTATACTAATTGTAAAATCACCTTAAACCATTGTAAAGTTCTTTTAATTTGAACTATGTTATAAAACCGTTAAAATATTAAATGCAATACAATATTCTTCCAATTTAATCAGATTTCTACAAAATAATATGCACATTGAATGACGCATTAGGTGCATCGCATATGCATCGCTTCTATAACGACAAGCGGCTCCCGGCTACCACTACAACGGAATAAGATACGAACAAAAATGATCAGTTATGATTGTCTAATTCTGTACTCAGAAACTCATATAAGCCGGCTTGCTAAACCAATTTACTAACACCTGTATACGTAATTGTTGTCTAAAATAGAACATAGAAATTTTAGACGTATTTATCGTCGAATTGAAAACTTCTGTTTTCTATGTGTGTTTGGCGTTTTTCTCTCTATATTTGCTATATTATAGCTGATTATCATTAGCATGAAAAGCCAATATTTTAAATTTAAATTTGGCTACCAAAAATAAGGGAGGTGAAAATTTAATTAACTATATAATTTTGGGTCCTACGTTAAGCAAAGTTAGAGCATAGTTAGGAAATCCTGTCACGAGATTGTTTACCTTTTACGCGATGTTATTACAAGCCTTTTGGATTTTTCGTGCGGGCAAAATCCCATTTTAAAATTGCTTTTTCGATTAAACTTTGATTAAATTATAAAGCTCGCAAAACTAAAGTATTATCTTTAAGATAAATGATTAATTATTGGAACGAAATTCCTTGTGGCACGTTAAAGCTAGCCCTAAAAAAGTATAAGATTTTGACTTCTTCATTTGCCATAATAATAATATAAAAAAAGTATAAAATTTCGAATCACACTTTTTTTACAGTATAAGAATTTGTGTGTTTACAAACGTATGTCAAATTACTTTTCTGCTGGCTTTTATTGTATGCCAAGGCATCTGCCAGACCGATTCCAATTCAGTATGTATTTATTTGCATTATAAATTATCACTTTATTAAATATTTAAAATTAACCAATTACGATAAACTTCCTGCAAATCCAGTTATTTTCATTATTAATCAGTTATTTTCAATAACAATCATGATATTTATTTAAATTTTTAAAATAATTCAAATAAAAAGCTATAAAATAATTAAATTTCATTTTAAATGTAATTTAGTATGTGTATGTATATATATATATATATATGTATATATATATATATATAAATATATATATATATATATATATATATATATATATATATATATATATATATATATAAGTAATTTGTTCCAATCAGGTGACCCACGACACCTCTCGACTATTTTTCTCCTTTTGTTACGAAAAACGAACTTAGCAGATTTAATCTTTATAAAATATATTCCAGTTACATTACTTTGGCCATTAGTTTTTAGCTTATTAAAATTTTTACAATACTGTTCTTAATTAAAGTACATTACAATACTTTTATTGTACATTATACAAACATTTTCAAACATTTCGTTCCATTTATAAAGTTATACATACTTTGGCGATGTATCAATTAGTACAGAGAATTACTTGGTGCAATTCTAAATCATACGAAATTCCACTATCGATCTTACTTTGTTCATTAAACAATGAACCGAAGGTAAATTACGAAAATTATAATATAAAGATATAGTCACAAATATATATGTCTATAAATCTTATCACCGCCATTATTTTATACATTTGTAACTAAACTAATTGGTCTATCAGTTTTTTTTGTAACATGTTTTTTTTCAAAATGTTCTTGACTACAGGTGCAATTGCTTTTAGTGGCCGACGTAGAACAATTTAGACAAGTCATATCTCATGTGAAGTCCTAAATGCAGCTTAATATGTGTTGATATGAATAAAATAATTTAAAAAATAAAGAGAATAAAAAAAATAAGCTAATCTACTTACTAAAAAAGAAAAAAGTGTGTCGTAAATTACAGACACAGACAACAATTATAATTGGTTTTCAACAATTTTTATTCAGTTTTCGACAGCTTGAACTCGATTAAATTAATTCTCTTCAAACGATTTTTTCTGAAATTCGTCAGCGAATAGTGATTTCAAATAGTTGAGTTAAGTTTGATGAAGTGCGTATTATGAAACATTGTGATTTTGAAGATATTTACTTTGTAAGGTTATGACATTTGTGATTGTGCGCGCATGGATAATTCAATCAGTAATTGCTTAATTATGTAATTTTGAATTGTATGATTAATTTTAAAGCTTTATTTAGAATGCTGCGAGCCAGAAGATCTAATCTTTCACAACGAAGCCGTAATGTAATTCGACTTAGGAATATTCCAAATCAATCTACTGCAGATGAATATGAAATAGCACCAGAAGAGCGCCGCGTTACTATGGTCCGACTGCGTGCTTCACAAATACAAGAACAAAGAGAGGCACGTCAAATGGCTCAGTTGACCATGAGAAATCATCGAGCTTATCGTACAGATCAACAACGTGATAATCTTTGACACGCAAGAAGAAATGCTTTAAGTGTTGATTTGAATCGAGTAGCGTTTCAATACGATTGCACAATTGACTAAAGCTCGCATCCTTTCGTTTAAATTGGCCCAATGGGGATTGTGTACGACTATTGCGGTGCATTGAAGTTCGCTGGAGAACCGCCTGGATTGTGTTATCTCAGTCGCAAGGTGAAATAGATATTATTGCCTCCGCCACCTGAGCCATTGCATTCATTGCTTCGTGGAGAAACATAGAATTACGATATTTTCTACCGAACGCTCAAAGATACAGCGGATGATTTCCAAATAATTTAATTTAGAATAGACATTATCGAAGAACGTGGATTCAATACGACATTCAAGGTTATTTCTGCAAGAGAGAGTAAACGTTCATTTTATTTTGGTGAACATAATTCAGTAATTTTGACACTTTACAGATCCAAGGCCAAATTCACCATCGAATTGGATCATTACAACTGCTTGACATACTGTCTAAATCTCTTGACACACAGTATAAATTCATCCAAATTTACTTCATAGGCAATATGGAGGAACAACGTGATCGGCGTCTAACGATCAATACAGCAATGAAAAGAGAAATTCTTCAATATCTGCATCAACTACTTCATGAGCATAACTACGGTTGTGCCAAGTGATGACTACAAAGTCGTGTTCGGAGTGGATAAACGACCCACTGGAACACTAATTCCAAATCAACGCTCCAATAATAGATGAAGTCGCAATTACGATTGTTGGTGAAAACTTGGAAACGCATGATATCATGCTTATACGTCGCGACACTGGACGACTGCAACGAATATATGAAAAACACCGTTCATACGATGTATTGCAATACCTGCTGATATTTTGGCAAGGAGACGGTGGATAACACCTCAATATCAAAATGATAAATCCATTGAGTGGTGAGTATCGATATCATAATTTTCATTGCAACATGACACTAATTTCACTGATTTCATCGATTTCATTTCAGGTGAGGAAACTACCAAGAAGGTTAGTTCGATGAATTATTACGCATATTGCTTGATGATACGTCAAAATACTGATAATTATTTGTTGCAATTTCATAGATTGCGTCGACATGTACGTCAAAATCGAAACGGAGCGCTTCACTTTTATTTGGTTGAATCAAGCCAAATTGTGTTCGGAGGAGTATATTCATTTATGCTATACAATCAGCGCCGAAGGAGATGCAGCTAATGTTGGTCAATTGACTATTCTATCGGCGACGTACATTGGCAGCCCGTATCATATGCATGAATATGCGCAAAATGCAATGACATATGTTCGTCATTATGGTCGTTCAGATCTATTCATCACCTTAACATGCAATCCTAAATGGATAGAAATTGTTTAACTGCTGCACGCCGCATAAACATCAAGTCATCGGTACGACATGACCGCACGTGTCTTCAAACAAAAAAATCCGGTCGCTGATGGACTACATTGTTAAGTATCGAGTCATTGAGGATACGCGATACTAGATGTATTTGATTGAATGGTAAAAACGAGGCTTTCCGCATGCACACATTATGTTATATGTATATTATTTAATTAGACGAAAGAATTCGACCAGATCAAATAGATGACATCATATGTGCCGAGATCCCATATTCCGAAACCGATCCAAACCTGCATGATTTTATAATTACGAACATGATTCACGAACTGTGCAGCGTCATCAACCCCCTATCACCATGCATGGTCGACGGCAAGTGTTTCAAGCGTTATCCACGAAATTTGACGGCGGAGACTATCTCTGGCAACGATCATTATCCACTCAATCGGTATCGATCACCCAATGATAACGGTAGAACTATCACAACGAAAGTGAAAGGAAACGATTTGATGGTCGACATCACTTGGATTTTTCCGTATTCGCTACTTCTTTCAAAAACATTCAAGGCGCATTGCGACGTGAAGTATTGCAGTTCAGTGAAATCCATCAAATACATCTGCAAATATATTACGAAAGGCAACGATATGGCAGTTTTTGGCGTTCTAACTCCCAATACCAACGATGAAATCACACGCTATCAAGTTAGCCGACATGTGAGCAGCAATAAGGCAATTTGGCATATATTATCATTCCCATTCATGAACGTCATCCCACTGTTGTACATTTGACGGTGCTTCTGGAGAATGGTCAACGAGTTTCTTTTATCGCATCGAATGTTGTTCTACGTCCTAAAATACCTACGGCGACAACATTGACCAGTTTCTTTTCGGTTTACCAAAGCGATTCGTTTGCACGCACGTTGCCCTACTCTGAAATGCCATGTTATTACACTCGGAACGCCTCATCGAAGAAATTTCAACATGGGAAGCAAGACGATACGGTTTCTGATCATCCGGATGTGTACTCTACTAATACTTTTGGTTGCTTTTAAACAGTTTATACGAAGAATGGCGAATGCTTCTACTTGCGGTTGTTGCTGGCGAATGTTCGTGAACCGACATCATTTGAATCACTTCGAACAGTTAATAGTGTAGTGTGCCCAACATCCATTTTGTTCAAGTTCCAAATTATTGGGACGTGACAATCGCTAAAATGTTGAAATGATTGATAAATCGCTAAAATGTTTTAATTAAATATTCAATCTTATTAAATATATGAACCTTGGATTCTTAAAATTTCAAAAAATTTATATTTTCCTAATATAATTTTAAAAATCTGATGATTTTTCTATTTATTTGTGCTTATGTTATACAAGAAGTATAGATTTCACGTAAATTAGTTTTTCTTATTGTATGAGTACAGTAAAAAAATCAACGAAGGAAAAAATAAATTACTTAACAGTAAAACAACGTACAAAGCTGAAAAATAAAGAAAACTATCAAACTTTTTATTTCCATGACACGATCTATTAGTGACCACTATCGCTAATAACAATGTAAGTTCGGAAATTCACGCGAACTAAGTCGAAAGGAAAAAGCGTGTCAGTTATAACTGAAAACTAGTATGTTTCCAGACCTAATTATAATAGCTGCATTAAATTACTGAATTTATCTCTTTCACTGTACCGTGTAACCTCTTAAACCTATTTTTTTTTAAATGTACAGTTTTATACGAATCGGATATTGGTCATTGAATTTTCGCTACTCACAGAAATAGGTCGGACGGAATCTTAAATTTGATAGAATATTGGATGGAATAAATTACCGCACATTCTTATTGAACCAAAGTGAACTTTTTGAAGTTTGATAATACTTACTGAATATATATTTAATGGACTTTTCATATTACGAATATATTTAAATCCTTACTTAATTCAATTAAAAATGGTTTAAATTACCGAATATAGAACGCTGCTCTTTTTAAATGTTTTCCTAATAATAATATTGTCATTTAATGCCCTTTGTTTACTTATTTCTCTTTTTATTTTAATCTAAACTTTACATGTAATTATAATTTTACAAACGTAAAATATTTGATACAACTCAACACTTATAATTCAGAAAAGAGTGAAAACACCAGTAAAAATACGTGAGAGAATGAAAACTTCGTAATACATTATCATAATTCTAGACGCATAATTGTAATTAAACACAAACATTTCCAAAATATAAGAACATTTCGATATTATTACATTTTGGAAATTTTCATCTTTTTTATTTATTTATTTATTTATTATTGGCACACAAACAGTTTTGTCACAATTTTAACAATATTATTCCAGAAACATAATTGTATCAATGTATAATTTTCTTGTGACAACACCAAAATCTGTGAGCACAGCATGATTAATTTGGTGTTACCATTACCATATAATGTTATTACGAATAAGAAACATTTCAATTAATTTCAATAAATGAACAATAATGGAGTTGATCAATAAAATGCACATTAAAATTTTAAATTAATTATAGTGAATTAAATAACAATTAATAAGGGATTAATCAATAAAACATATAGTCAAATAGACAAACCAATTTAAGTCAATAGACTAAATTTCACTTTTTAACAAACAGAAGTTACCTGTCTCCGTCAATCTCAATAAGTTTATTTTTAAATGATGAAGTTGAAGACCCAAAGAAATCTACAGTTGAAGGAAGATTATTCAGGGTACGGCTTATTCTATTTATGGGTGCAAAAAATCCTAAATTCATGCGACACTTTGATACAAGTAAAGGACCATATATATGCGGTCTACTGTTATTACGTGGAATGTTAAATTGAAAGTGCTGGAGAAGTGGACTGCTGTCAATTGTATTATGAATAAGCTTATGGAGGAATATGCAGTCAGTACGTTTTCGTCTTTGAGCAAAAGTGTTTAATTTAAAATATAAAAGACGCTCTTCGTACGTGAGTAATATTTTGTTCAACCCAGCTTTGAAGTTGAGGTGGTACCAAAATATATTTTGAACCCTTTCGATGCGATCAGAGTATTTCTTAAAAATTGGGTTCCATACCACACATCCGTATTCGAGCTGACTACGGACAAGTGAATTGTACATAGACATCAATGTTTGAACGTTTTTAAAATCCTTGCTTGCCCTCAAAACAAAACCCAACATCTTCGCAGCTTTACTAGTAACGTGGTCCACGTGTTTGTGAAATTATAATTTATCGTCTACAATTATTCCTAGATCCTTAATGTTATCATTTTGAACAAGTTTGAAATTGTTGATCGCGTACTGACTATTAAAAGTGTGGGAGCGAATGGAAAATGTTACATAGAAATTATTAGGATTTAGGTGCATTTTGTTCCTCTTTTAAATTAATTTTTAAAAAAATAAAAGAAACTACGTGTTGTAGTATTGTTTCTACTTTTTTTAAGTTCTTTACCACGACCTAGGTCTCGTTGTATTATAACATCTTCAGGTGGGTTGTTAGCAAAGATAGAACTTCTTTATATATATATATATATATATATATATATATATATATATATATAGATAGGATATCTTTGCGAACAGCCTACCTGAAGATGTTATAATACAACAAAACCTAGGTCGTGGTAAAGAACTTAAAGAAAGTAGAAATAATACTACATCACGTAGTTTCATGTAATTGTGAATAATGAATTTATACAAAGTTAACGCCAAATATATTAATTATTTTTTAAACGGATATAACGGAAAAGAATTAAATTTCCGTTATACCTAGCATTTTTCTTATTAAGCATAATAATGAAATTTTCATTAACCTATATGAAATATAATTCCCGATGGGGAAATGAAAATACCATATTAATAAGGGGTTTTCGATCAAATTTTATTCTTGTTTTACAGTTAAAATAAATTTTACTAATATTCGACTCACGTATTCGTTGGAAAAATTTTAATTTTCACACCCCGCCAAAAAATCCTTACCCCTTACAATATGTTAATATATTAATGATGAAAAAGATATTGATTTAAATATTAGTATTGTCTTATTTATTTTAATACAAACAGATTATACGTCATATTAGTTATTTCTGTTATTGGTATTTAAGCAACAGTGTGCCCATTGGATAACATTTATTTACTATTTTACAGCTGTCTAATTTTGGTTAAGTTTATAATAGTTAATCCGTATACAATAAGAATATTTTGAAAGTAGTTTGCGAAGGAACCCAGGACAAATTATAAAACATTTATTAGTTTAAGATAACAAATGTGAAAACTTCGTTCTTCTTGGAATATTTATTATAGCCACTCAAAACCGATATAAGACAAGACGTCAAAAATATGTAAATATTTATATAATTGGGTAACTTACGTAATATTATACAATTTATTACATTTGGCTTTGGTAATACAATCGCAATGCTTATAATACTATGGTTATTATCATCTCCAAGCTCAATGCGGATCAAAGAAAATATTATAATATGAGAAAATAAATGGTTAAATTGTTATTATAGAATTGTGTTAAAAAAGCCAAAACAATAACGAAGGGCCTTGTTTGTTCCTTGTATTTGTTGAAATAGTGGTAAAAAATCTAAAACAATAACGAAAGGCCTTGTTTGTTCCTTGTATTTGTTGAAATAGTGGTAAAAAATCCAAAACAATAACGAAAGGCCTTGTTTGTTCCTTGTATTTGTTGAAATAGTGGTAAAAAATCCAAAACAATAACGAAAGGCCTTATTTGTTCCTTGTATTTGTTGAAATAGTGGTAAACAATTTAAAACAATTTGCAGTGTATATAATTGCGTCCATATTAGAAAAAAAATCAGTACAAAAATCAAACACGAATAAATGAATAGTTAGTAAAATTGTATCGTTTGTTTTTTTCAAATTTGTCAAATATTTAAGTTTAAACTACTAAATTATCCACCCTATCTCTATTCTTCCATCATTATTCTTTCTTACCTTAAAAATAACGAAAACATTTTAAATCATGTTATTTAGTGTAAACAATTACGATATTCTTAAAAAAGATTCACGCGTGTTAATCAGCCTCTCCAGATTAAAACAAGTTTATAAATTCAGAAGTTATATCGTTATAAGATGTCAATTTACCATATCCTAATCAAAATCTACTTCTAACAAGTACAAGAAGAAGAAAGGAAAGTGACAAGAGTGTAAAGAAGAAAAAAGTGCCTTCTTTATCACAAAGGTCTGGCTTTCAAAAAACGTCTTTACTGGTAAAGAACACGATGTGTGTCAGCCCTGATGCAGTGATGCTCGGTAGGGTTTTAGCTGCTTTAAATGCGGTGATTAACATGGACACTTATTGCAAATTATGGCTGTGACGAGACATGAAAAGACTGTTAGTACTGCTAGTAAAAATTCAAGTGCAAACGAGTTTATTTAATAAGGGATTTTTATTAGTTTTATGAAGAGTCTTCGAAAGGAAATGAAGAACTACATAGGAGAAATCGACATTTTCTCTGTAATGAAACTTTCAAATTCCAATCTTCTGTACTATATACGATATACATATAGTACGCCAATTCGATGCTATTTGAATACTATAGATACACACAAATATTTCTACTCTCTTATCTTTTCTATGGAAAGAGTAAGCATTTCAGATGCGATATCAATCATTTTATGTTTTGTTAGTGATATGCGAATATTATTGACACAGTGGCATGACTTTACGTTTTTATTGATTTTCCTTTATTAAATATATTATTTAGAGTTTTTAAGATATGGCAATATATTTATAACAACGAATATTTTAGAAATTTTTGATTGATACACAATAAACCGTTTACTTATGTTTACCAGATGGTGAAGAAAATGCTATCATATAAAAATTAAATATAAAAATATTACAAAATCGATCTACTGATTAGAAAAAGAAGTTATGTACTTCAAAAACATCGAAACAATTTCATATCAAGCATAATAAACCTTTTGTTTCGTAAAATACAGTTTAAAGCTACATTCATATAAAAAGAAGAAGCTTTCAGCTTTCTATCTCAACATAAAATATTTTAACATTTTTACATACATTTAATAAAAAAATATAAAAATACGACCACTAAAAGAAGAGTGGTATACATTGTTGAAAATGTACATATCACGTTTTCCGAGTATACCTAAAATGACTCTAGGTTGGATCTCAAATTACATTAGAAAACAAAGGTAAATTCCGGATATATATGGATATGGAGCATTTATTACCAGTTATAAAAGAAAAAAGAATGGATATATATAAATAAATAATACCAACAACACCACAAATAATTCACATAAATAAAAATAAAAAATCGTTATGCGAAAGGAGAAATCTAATTTATTTTTACTAATTATTTGCAGATTTATTCAAAACTTAGGACATGAAAGTGACCTTATTTCCAATATTGTTCATATAATGGCAAAAACAATGCCATTATATTAGTAAAGAAATCTAAAATTTATAAGTAATTTTTTGGTTGTTTAGTACACCAAAATTTCTAAACTTTTATTTATATAGACAATGGTAATTTCCACTAGGAACCATAGAAATAACCTATCTATGAGAAATTCATCCAGAAAGGGAAGAGATGAGTTAACTTTTTCATTATCTGCGGCAAATTAAATTTTATTAAAGGCATTCGAGTATAATGAAAACGGTTATCAATATATTTTCATCATTTGTTCCGTAAAGGACTAATACTATTTAAATAGGGATCCTACAAAATAACCAAAATATACAAGGATAAATTCTGAATATTTGGTTACTACAGAATTAGTTTCTAGAGCAAGGAATGGCTCTATAATTTTATCGCTGATCCTTTTTATTTGATTTGCATCAGCAGCTAGCAATTCTGAAAGATATATTTTACAGATTTATGTTCCTCTTTATTTGAAAATTACATTTACTCCAGTTTCGCTTTCGTCCCTTGCAATAAATTGAAAAGAACACAAGGCTAACAAATACATTTGGCGTTAATTGTGTAGAAATTCATTATTTACAATTAAATGTAACTACATGATGTAATATTATTTCTACTTTCTTTAAGTTCTTTACCACGATCTAGGTTTCATTGTATTACAATATCTTCATGTGGGCTATTAGCAAAGATATCTTTGTTAATTGCCCACCTGAAAGTAGAAATAATATTACATCACGTAGTTTCATGTAATTGTGGCTAAAAATTAATAAAAACCTTTCTTAAATTGAAAAACCTAAAGACGTAGCACATCATTATCCTCAGTGAAAGTCTGAATGAAGTTTCGGTTAATATACTAAAAGTAAGTAAGTTTCAAAAAGCAAGTTTCGGTTAATATACATAAGTAAGTATCATAACTTAAATATAACTGGCTAAAAGTTATGAATAATACTAACTTTGGGTACGGTTATCATAAATTTTTAAAGAAATTTCTCAAAATAATTATGCAAAAAAAATCCTTTTTCAGTACTCAATGACAAATCAGCGGCAAAATTGTTCCTTTTTTTTAAAAGCAAATTATATTGCATGTTTAGAAGAATCATATTACAGTTATAAATAGAGTCAATGAAAATAGTTATAAACATAAATTAAAGTAATAATTATATAAACCATATATACATTGTGTTTTAATCGAGGTAATAAATATTACATTATCAAATTTGGTGCTCGAAGAAAAAAATCAAAGATAAAGATGAAAATTTAAGTATTTTAATGTTCTTTATCAAATAACTTAAATTTACATGTTATTAAATAATCTTAACGTCAGATTATTATCCATTTGCATGATTGTTTCAAAAATTCATCAAGTTTTTCGTACGGTGCAGTTACAGTTCTATAAGCGCAGCTTGGCTTAATGTATTTACTTGCCTTAATGTATTCTCACATTATATTACAAAGCGATTAGAGTAAATGAACCATTGTGAAGATAAGTTGTTCAGATAGGCAAATTAATTATTCGTGTAGATGATTAACGCAATAACTTGAGGCTAATTATGTTTTCGTGACATATTAAAATTTTAAAGCGTTATAGTAATAAAACGACTTGAAATATGAAAAAAAATTACTAAGGCAATAGATTATTGTTAGATCAATTGATCTAAAAATACTGTAGCGTTAAGATATTTTTAGATAATTTTTTTGTAAGAAAAATGATAATTTTGAGGTAATGTAATATGAATAACATAATAAGCCAAATACATTAAAAATATGTAATTTTATTTTAAATTTTAACCATTTTTAATTATTCATAGAAAATTTTTTTTAAAAAACACATTACATCTGTGGCTATCTTTGGTAAGCATTTTCTTAAAGACGATTTCACGCAGAAAATTTACATTTGGTACAGTACAACTGTACCAAGTAATAACTCAATCACTGGACATGTAAAAAAAGTTGAAATTTCAGTTTAGAGGGCGGTTTTGAAGGCTGAGAAAGTAGGTGAAATCAAGTTGAGTATCGAAAAAAATGTTATTCCGCGAGTTCCTAAAATATACAACTGGTTTTTAATGTAATTTTTTTTTCAACGAAACTTCCAAGGATCTCCTAAAAGTTGCAGTCTGGCCTTACGATTGCCACAATTATTGGAAACAAATTTGGAAGACTTAAAAATGTAGGCGATGAAGTCTATATCCATAAAATGGATCAGCATCGTTTTACCTAAAATAGTTTTTTTTCTTTTGATATGAATAAATTAATAACAATTTTAATCAAAATAAGATAAAAGTAAGGCTTTTTATAAGAGAGCAGTAATTATGAATGTGTCGACTAGCATTAAACTAATGTTTTTCATTATTTTTGAGTAAAATATATGTACATACACACACACAAACACACACAAACACACACACACACATACACACACACACACACACACATATATATATATATATATATATATATATATATGCATATATATGTGTGTATAAATATGTATATGTGGGTGTGTGTGTGCATATATATATATATATATATATATATATATATATATAGAAAGAAAGAAATACCTTGGTCTTATTACAAATATGTCTGAATAAAAGTATTAAATATTAAATTCAAGTCTCTTTAGGGAAAGAAGACTTGAAAATTATAATAATGGATTTCTGTTAGTGTTTAGTTGTAAAAATCATATAAAAAAGAAATTAGAATTTTACGGATTAGATTTTTAATTATTACAAAAATTTAATTTCTGCTTCACTATACTACATATTAAAATATATAATATACACAACACTAAAAACATAAATACATTGTATGTTTTATTAAGTAAGAACTGTTTTAAGCCTCTGAGTAAAAAGTTTATATTTAAGAGACATTTTGGGAACATTTGACACTTTTATACATTTAAGTTATATAAAGCAAATTTTTTAGGTTCCTTGATATATAGAACACTTTTGAGGAGAATGTTTTTTCCAGTAGTTCTGCCTAGAACTAGTTACCAAAAAATGACGTAAGAGCAAGTTAGTTCAGCATGTACAGATGAATACAAATACTGATGGCATTTTTGCGAAATGTATAGGTTCCATTGCATTGTAAGATTACAGCTAGCTTTTTCTTGAAGCCCATTCATTAGGCGGTATGTGGGATTTTAGTGTTTAATTAGGTAAGAAATTAACAGCAAAACGTTCATGTGTTCTTTCTATATATGCGTAAATGCTAATTTTTGGCAGTAAATTTGTATTATCGTAAAAAAAACAACCGTACCTTGGCTCCGAGACATGTCGTGATACAAAAATGGAACAGACAGACAGAAGATTTATTCCAAATGTTATTTTTGGGGTACAGATTAGCAAACAGAAATACCAGAAATTGAAACAAAATTGAAATAAATTAGGAGGGAGCTTTTAGGAGATTATAATTTCGAAATTCGACCACAATTCATTAAATGTTTAAGTTTGGACGACATCAATTATTTTGTATAATTTTTTTATATCTTTTTCTATTACATCAACTGAGAACTTGTACAAATACATCATTGGCGTATATTGTTTGGCTTAATGCCCTACGATACCTGTGAAATTTAAAATTTAATATTAGTAATACAGATATCTATTATACAAAACAAAAATATACTCTTTTTTACCCTGACATATACTCTACAGACTACAAAAGAAAAAACATTTGAAATCACATAAAATGCACGGCTCGAAACTCATTCAGTCAGCCTGACATTTTAAAATTCGACATTCTCTACTCTGCGACTGTTTAACTGTAGACCATTATATGTAGGAAGCTTTGAATCTTAATGGCTCATAATTTCTTCTTTTTATAGTTTACCAATAAATATACAAAATAACTATAAATACTGATATTTAGGCGTATTTTACAGATCATTAGTTGGGCAAATAAAGTGCTATGTTTAAATACTCTTAATGAAAACCAGCGGTAGTACCTTAAATAAATGCTTATATATAGGTAAATATCATAATGCAGTGCGAAGTAACATAATTTATTGCACATTTCATCTGTACATAGATATCCAACTGGTTATGTTAATGCAGAACTAGGTTATCCTTTTAAATACCGTTAGTGAATCTACACACTGCTCACCGAGAAGAGAATAAAACGATTATCAACTTGATTACACAATCTCAAATTGCTAATACAACTCTAGTTAAGCTGTTGTTTATCATCTGTATATGTAAAATTAGAAGGCAAGGTAATGTCTTCATCAATTTGTCTTCTTCATTTATTATTGCTTCGCTATGGTTTGTATGTTTGAAATAAATCTTTTAACATTAAGATAACATCGATAATACTTTAAGGTACTTTTGGAAATAAGTATTAATTATAGTAAAATAAGATGTTAAATTTTAAGAAAAGAAAAATAAAATATCGCTGACTGGAAGAACTTTCTAACAAGTCATATTATGCTCTCTAATTCTGAGATTCATCAGTTTAATCTTGAAATCAGAATGTAAAAATTAAATCGCAATTAAGGGTAAATACCAATGTAAAAATTAAATCGCAATTAAGCGCAGCTACTTTTTCTCTATAAAGACGAGAAACTATTATTTAGGCCACAACTATTTACAGAAGTAACAGATATACTGACTAACCATCTTTTGAATGGCGATTATCAAGGATATAAAAATTAAACGCAGTCTATACTTTTTAATTCTCCGCAGTTTCCACTAGTGGCGCTAAGATTCTTTTTATGTCCGTCTGTGGCCGTTATTCGCAACTATAAGTGGTCAGGTCACACTGCACTGGTGGTTGTATGTATTGCTCTCTGCATTCACGTACAAGGCTGATACAAACTGTACTTGTTACTAATGAAATGGTTTTACGAAAACTAGACTCTGTGGAAATATGTTAACTGTTCTTCGTTAAATGTTATCTTGAGCAATATTCAAGAGTTGGTCTCTTTTATTGATTGTATATATAAAATTGGTAACATTAAGGTAACATCGAAATTTTAATTTGATGTAATATTATTGGATTAGAACTTTATGTTGAGATGAAAAGTTGTGCCTCCTAATGGACATGATAAAAAGTGGATGCATTTATTACTTTAGAAAGTTTACTATTGATCACGTTGTTTTGTCCATAAGGAAAATTCTGTATGATTTAAGCATGTATGCTAAATCTGAGCGTATTTCCCATGGGATAGTATGTAAAATCTTGGTTTTGTAACTCGATCACTTACTCCTGGATGCTAACGGATTTTAAAAAATGGAACGGAGATACATTATAACCTAATTTGGCACATAATTTGTGACATTACTCTAATCTATCTAAAAGAAATCAAGAGCAGATGATAAATACATAATTGGAGAAGGTAATTTCAAATCAAGTCAGTCAAAATATAAATTCTTAACATTTATCATTATCTCTGTGCTCACTGCTTTCTATTTTGAACGATATATATTAAATGTGATATATTAAATGCGAATATTTAGGATTTTTATCTAGTTTTTATTAAATTGATCTGTAATTAACTAACAATATTTTGGAATCTAGCAGAAATGAAGAGGATGCACGCTCAGTCGCCCACTGACACAGAATCAAGAAAAGACACCTCAAACAAATCAACTGCTAATTTAAATTTTGTAAAAGGTTTTTTTATAAAGTGTTAATACTTGTAAAAGTTTTTCTAAATATACTATGAAGCGAGTTCAAAAAATATTCTCTCCGTTAACATAACATTAAAAAAATAAATTAAAAGTTCAAAAACTTGAAAAATACGCTTTCATAAAAACTGCACTAAAAAAGCAAAAAATAATTATCGGACCTATTTTCTCTATTTACTCTCTAAGGATTCTCTCTCTAAGGAGAGTAGGCCATGTTTTTTCTTAAGGATAATATTTTAATATAAAATCGTGGAACATATTTTCACAAAAAAAAAAATTTTTGCTTTTCAAATTAATATTATGTGAATGAAAATGCTTAATATTTTAGTTAGGTTTCAAGACAAAGCGTCCCGTGTTTTTACGCTCCAATATTATGGTCAAAATAAATATATATCACACTAAATTCCTTATAGAGTAGATATAAAGTTCGAAAATTATTTTGTGGTTTTTAATGCAGTGTTTATGGAACATATTTTCTTTTTAATTTTTTGAACTATTAATTTATTTGAAATTAAATCAACATTTGTTTTTGTTACTCACGAATATACATAAAAAGGTAAGATTCAGATACCCGTACTTCAACTTATCAATTAAATAAACCAAATTTTAGAGCATGCATCAAAAAAAGATACGTAAGATGGGGACGTTTATTGGGTTCAGTAGGTAAGTTTGAATAACAGCTAATTCATTAAATTACTTGCATATGTATGCACTTTGCTGAAACTTACGTAATAAACAAACGATTTAATCACATTGGTATATTTTGACGTCAATATTTGAACCAAATATATGTATATATATATATATATATATATATATATATATATATATATATATAAATGAGTGCAGGTTGAAAGGACACATGTAGATACTACGCCGATTGATCTTGTATTTAATATTTTAATGAAATATTATTAGATTATATTTAATTAAAATATTAAATAAGGTACAAATTATTCCATCTCCACATAAGTCCTAATCCAATATTCTTACTTCAAATTAGAACTTTGATGTTATGTTAATATTATTAATTTTATATACACAACCAATAAAAAGACCGATACTTGAATATTGCTTAATATAACGTTAAATAATTAATAATTGAAATAGCATAAAATCCAGTTTTCATGAAACTATTTTACTAATAACAAGTATAATTTATATCACTCTTGCACGTGGATGCACAGAGAGACATAACTTACAACTACTAGTGCGGTGTAACCTGACCACTAACTGTTGCGGATTACGGTCACAATACGATAAAAAAGACTCTTAGCACCGCTAGTGGGAACTACAAAAGATAAAAAATATAGACTGGCTTTAAACTTTATATGTTTGTTAAGCGCCGTTCAAAATATTGCCACCCAGTTCATTTGTAACTTGTGTAAACAGCTGTGGCCTAAATATTACTTTCTCGACTTATTTGAATTACATAATAGAGTTTAATAGTTTTAATAGTAATTTAATTTTTACATTGGATAAATTCTAATTTCAAGGTTAAATTGACGAATTTCATAATTAACGGCATAACAGTACTTGTTATCAAGTTCTTCTAGTTACTAAAATTTGATTAGTCTTTTCTTAAAATTTTACATTTTATTTTACGATATTTAATACTTATTTTCAAAAGTGCTAAGAGTGTACTTCAAAATATGGTCGCAGTCATTTTATTGTCAATAGATTTATTTCGAACATACCATAATACAGCAATAAAAAATTATGAAGGCAAATTGACGAAGTTATTACGGATTGATAAAGACAATCATACGGTCCAGTTAGGGATAATTAACGAAATGTCAAGGTTCAAATATTAGTCAAGGAAATTCATAACGCAATAAAAAGTAGTAATATTTAAGGATTGTATTTTCTAATAAACCATATGAAATTTAAAAATATTGGACGGAATAAATCAAACGTGGTTGTATCGGAAAAGAGCCATTAGTTTAAAGATGTGAATACAACAGTATGACTGCATAGTAAATAAGAATTGTAATATTGGACGGAATAAATCAAACGTGGTTGTATCGGAAAAGAGCCATTAGTTTAAAGATGTGAATACAACAGTATGACTGCATAGTAAATAAGAATTGTAATATTGGACGGAATAAATCAAACGTGGTTGTATCGGAAAAGAGCCATTAGTTTTAAGATGTGAATACAACAGTATGACTGCATAGTAAATAATAATTGTAATATTGGACGGAATAAATCAAACGTGGTTGTATCGGAAAAGAGCCATTAGTTTAAAGATGTCAATACATCAGTATGACTGCATAGTAAATAAGAATTGTATTAGGCACTTGTTCGCTTTGGAGATGTAAAATTTTGAGACGCTATCGCCATGTTTGCTGATGCTCAACATTGAACAACGATCTTTCGTTCAATTATCTTTTTCTATGATTCTTTTAGTATTTATTGCGCATAATATGTCCATGTTTTAATTTCTGCGAAATGTTCATACTTCAAAAGGTCACATATAAATAAATATTCAATATTAATGTTTTGTTCATAATTTGCTTAATAAAACATAAAAAGATAAAACAAATGATATATGAAACACCATACTTGCATAACAAAAGCTGGAACTAAACTAATTTAATGTAGCTGGGGTGTAAAACGCTTTGTCGCCGAAATTCGCTTATTTTTTCTACATCATTCTTACTTATTTTAAAATTTAAAAAATATTTAACTTTTTTTTGGAAAAATTGCTCTCAAAAATTGTATAATTAATGTTACAGGAAAAGTAGGTATTTGTCCATATTTAATTCTATTTAAAAAAACGCAATAAAAAGCCCAAAAATTATTTTTTAAAGACTTAAAATGATGTTATATTAACAGTTTGGAAAACAAAAAATAAAATAATATTCAATAAAAAAATTTATGAAAATTTTTGAATCTTACTGTTACACTAAAACTACCTTAATATGTCACTCCACACATTTACATGGCTAAAGTTTTCGTTACGGCAGCATTAACTAGTACCGCCAGTAAAATATAAGTAACTATTTAAACCATGATTTTATCAATAATTTAGTGAATTTAATATAGTTTTCAGATTAAGAATTGTTTTGCGGTGAACGTTTCTTGTTTTCCAGGCAAATATATAAAATAATATTCTTGTTCTTCTATTTGATTTTCGACAATAAAAACTATTTCATCAGCGTTCTGCCGTGTCCAAGATGCAGGTTTTTACAGGTGTTCCGTAATATAGTTCATAACTAGGTTAAACAATATCGGGTTAATTGTGGATCCTTGGTGAACTTCGACCTTAACTTCAAATTTATCAGTCAAATCTGAGGAGCTACTAACCCATGTGGTTATTCCTTGGTAAAGATCTTTAATCAAGGATATGTAATGAACCGGGACTAATTGTGATCTCAAAGCTTGCGAAAGAAGATCTCTAGGTACGCGTTCAAAAATGTTTCTAAGTTGGTAAATACAAGATGTAAGTCTTTCTTCCGCTTGTAGTACTAAAAAATATTCTATATAAAAATATCCGGTATGATTTCTTGGTGTGGTAGCAATAAAATGTCTGGTCCTCAATATTCTAATTTACGAAGTTATCATTGTAGACAGTTATTGTGTAAGGTGAAGAAATTTAAAATGTCATAAGAGATTTTTCTTTCTATTTTATTGTTCTACAAGTAGGAAACAACAATGAACAAGTAATATTTTCAATATTATATGGAGACATTTTGTTATTCATATCTACACACTTAGGACTATTTTCTTAACAGCAAAACAAATTTCTACTCAATATTATACATAAGAATTGTTATATAATTTAAAAACACCTTTACGCAGTTACTCCGTAATTATAAGTTCACCTACCACGAAACTATATAATTTTTCAAGCAAGATTTTTATAATATATGTAAATAAATATTGTCTCAAAAAACATGCACCATTCTGCCTACATTAAATGTTTAAAAAGATATAGAATGTACAGAAAAAAAACATTTTTTGCCAAAATTAATTATTACGCAGGAAACACCGGGCGATGTGGTCGATTAGAAATTTCTCTGTCCATTTAAAAGAAATTAAAATTTTGCATGATGCAAAGCAAAACATTTCTTCAAATTAACTCTTTTAAGTGAAAATCTAAGGTACTAAATTATATATTTTAAAAAGAAAATTGAGTAAATTATAACACCAATTTTTTATAACTGAAATTAAAAACGCCTCAATAATAACACGATTCGAATTAATCGGACTACATATTACTCTCATGAACAGATGATAAATAGCTTAACTACAGATTGCATTAGCGATTTCAGAACGTCTAATTAGTTGACAGTCGGCTCATTGCCTTCTCAGTGGCAGCGTGTAGATTCACAGACTGTATTTCAAAGGATAATCTAGATCTACATTAACACGGTCCGTTGAATCCCTATGTACAGATCAAATGTGCAATAAATTATATTACTACTCGTATATACTACATTATAATGTTTACCTATATATAAGCAATCACTTAGGCGACCACTATAGCATTTCATTGACAGCATTTAAAGAGAGTAATTTATTTGCTCAACTGATAAACAGTAAAATATACCTAAATATCCGTATTTATACGTTTTCTTTTATTTATTGGTAAACTGTATTCATTACCGTCTATAAAAGAGAAAAAAAATAAATACATTCACGGTTTCAAGCTTACTATACTGCTTATATTCTTTTAGTTCTTCTTTTCTAAATAAATGTAAATTCTTCAAAAAGAATAAATCTAATAAATATTCTGCCTTATGTAATCTTGCTTATGTACTTAATACGTATTACTGCCTTATCTATTCCTTTATGTATTATATGTCCGAATTGAAGGTTTCAATAAATTGGCTACAAGAAAAAGCTCGGTATGATCTTAAAACGCATTAGAATCCATAAATTTACACAAAAATGTCACTAGTGTTTGTATTTATTTATATATGCTGAACTGACTTGGTCTTACTTAATTTTTTGGCAACTAGTTCTAGTCTGAACTACCAGAAACAAAATTCTTCTCAAAAGCGTTCAATTTATTAAGGAACCTGGAAAACTCGCTTTATTTAAAATAAATTTACAAATTCTTCAAATCCCCCCAAAATATTTGTAATATGCATACATTTTCACCCAGTGACTTAAAACTATTCTTACCTAAATAAGGTTTCAATGTCTCAATTTCTTATGTTTTCAGTGTTAAAAAACAATATATTTTCTACAAATGCAACGAAGCCGTAATTGTATTTTTGTAATAATTATAAACCTAATCGGTAAAATACTAATTTATTTTTTAATTCATTTGTTAAACTAAACATTAAATGAAGCCATTATTAAATTTGTTTAAGTCTTCCTGCTATAATGAACAAGCATGATATTGGACCTTGAACCACTATACCCTTTAATATTTACCAATTTTTTTCCAAAGTAATGGTACTAAAATGAAGTAATTCATTGCTATGTACAAATGTGTGTATATATATATATATATATATATATATATATATATATATATATATATATGTGTGTATATATATATATCTAAATTTTTTTACCAATATTCTTCGAAATAGTAAGGACAAACTGCAATTTTTCAAAATTTTTTCTAAGTTTCGTTGAAAAGAATAATTGTGATAAAAAGCCAGTTATGTATTTTATGAATTAGTATTTTAATAATATTTTCTATTCTATTTTCACTACGGATTCACCACCTCTGTCACCCCCAAAACCGGATTCACCACCTCTCTCACCCCCAAAACCGACCATCTTCAGGTTTTTTGTGCATAACGTCAATAATTGAGCTACTACTTATTACAACTGTATCAAATACAAATTTCCTATGCAAAATCAACTTCAAGAAAATTACTTACGATAAAACAAAAACAGGTGTAATGTTTTTTTTTAATTTTAATATAAATAACTAAAATAGTTAAAATACAAAACTGAATTACACATCTTTATTTCATTTGATTTATTTTGTCATTCATACCACGTTACTTTAAAGTTACCATATTTGAATATATTTGGCGTTAATTTTGTAGAAATTCATTATTCACAAATAAGTGAAACTACGTGATGTAGTATTATTTCTACTTTCTTTAAGTTCTTTACCACGACCTAGGTTTCGTTGTATTACAACATCATCAGTTGGGTTATTAGCAAAAATCTCTGCTAATAACCCACCACGAAACCTAGGTCGTGGTAAAGAATTTGAAGAAAGTAGAAATAATACTACATCACGTAGTTTCATTTACCATATTTCTTACTGAACAACGTATCTAAAAATATTCGGCCGCTACGATCTTTTAAAAAAAATTAATCCAACAACAACCTCGGTGCTATTTTCAGCTATTCTTTTCAGTATATGATTAGTCACGAGTTACTGCGATAATCACCTACATCACGCCCGAATAATTAATTTGCCTATCTGAACTAGCTTACCTTCACAATGGATGATTTACTCTAATTGCTTTGTAATAATACATTAAGTGTATTAGTGAGAATACATTAAGCCAAGCCGAGACATTAAGCCAAGAAGCGTTTATAAAAGTGTAACTCCGCCGTAAGAAAAACTTGATGACTCTTTGAAAAGTTCATGCGAAATATTAACAATCTGGCGTTTAGATCACTTAATTACATTTCGATTTAAATACTTTGATAAAGAATATTAAAGTAGTTATTTAAATTTCTTTGTCTTTATCATTGATCTTTCTTTTAGCCGGGATAATGCTTGAAGAGAAAATGTATTTTATCGAGCACCAAATTTGACATTGTGCCATTCATTATGCTATAATATTTATTACTTTGATTAAAATAAAATGGATGCATTATTTATTTAGTTACTTCTTTAATTTATATTTAATAAGTATTTTCATTGATACTATTTTGTGAATATAAAACTTACAATTTTCTACACTTGCAGCATAATGAACAGAAATATTGTTCCCTTTGAAAAACACTTGCTGCTAATTTGTCGTTGAGCTCTGAAATATTAATTATATTTTTTGTAAAACTAGTTGGAGATACATATAAGAAGTTATGAAAACAACGTCCAAAGCTATTAAGGAACATTTTCGCCTATTATTTTAAGTTAAGATTAACTAACTTGTATTTAAAGTTATTAATAAGTTAACTATGGCTTTCAGCTTGGTTCACTTCAGATATACACTGAGGATAATAATGTACTACATCCATAGCTTTTTTTAATCTAATAGAGGTTTTCATTCACTTTTAACGTTACATTCTCTTCAATTTACTACAAGAGACGAAACTCTTTAGCATAACTGGCGCAAATAAAATTTTCAAACAGAAAGGGATTTGAATCCCTCAAATATTTCTTTTGATACTTTGCTACTGATCAAATCAAAATGATCAAGAAAAAATTGTAGCGATATTCCTTGTTCCATAAGTTAATTTTGCAGTAACCCAACATTGAGAATTTATTTCTGTAAATTTTAATTACTCTATTTAAATATATTATCTCTAATATTGAATATATTTGGCGTTAATTTTGTAGAAACCCATTATTCACAATTAAATGAAACTACGTGAAGTAGTATTATTTCTACTATCTTTAATTTCTTTACCACGACCTAGGTTTCGTTGTATTACAACATCTTCAGGTGGGATATTAGCAAGAATCTTTGCTAATATCCCACCTGAAGATATTGTAATACAACGAAACCTAGGTCGTGGTAAAGAAATTAAAGATAGTATAAATAATACTACATCACGTAGTTTCATTTAATTGTGTATATTATCCCTATTTAAATATGATAGGTCCTTTGTGGAAAAAATCATGAAAATAGATTGATAACAATTTTTACCAAAATATCTGCCTTTAATAATACTAATTTTGTCGCAGGTATAGAAAACTTACCTTATCTCTTTCCTTTTATGATGAATGTCTCGTAGACAGGTTATTTTTATGGTCCGAAGTTGCAATGACCTTTTCATATTTGAAAATTAAAATTTCGGAAAATATTGGTGTACTAAATATCAAAAAATTACTTGTGAATTATAGGTTTCCTTACTAATCTAACGGCTTTTTCCGTTATAGGAATAATTTTGGAAATAAAGACATTTTCTTTACTTATATTTTAAAATAATAACTACAAATAAATTTCCTTACGTAAAGGATATATAATTTTATTTAAGTCTTTTTTCGCATAATAGTTTTATGCAAGTTACTGGTTTTGTTGGAACTATTTATTTATCTACATCCATTCGTTCTCCTTTTATAATTTTCAATAAACTCTCCATATCAAATATATATATTTTGTATTTATTTCGTTTTCCGACGTAATTTCAAAACCAACCTAGATTCTGAAAAACATCAGTCCATCTTTAAACATATACAAGCAATATTCTTTCAATACAAGCGACGTTATTAAAGTTAAATATATTTTATCTTCAGTTAAAATGCCAAAACGTTTTTAATTTTACATGAATGTAACCTTAAACCGTTCCCACAGAAAAAATACTGTTTTATAAAGCATGACATAATTTTTATCCGATATCTTTGAAATATATAACTTCTGTTTGTAATTAGCAAAATCCATTTGATTATATTTTTACTTCTAATTGTTCTATAAAACCACTTACGTTTCCATGGTAGACATGCGTATTCGGCATATTCACTACCAAACAAAGTTTAACTTAATGTTACTTGAATCAGCTTTTACAGAATTAGCACAGAGTACACCGAACCACGTTCTATTATTTCTTATTTTTGCTAAGTCAGTTTGCGTAAAGAAATTCAACCTCATTATCAAAATTTATACTAAATTTGTGTTTGAAAAAACTGCAATGTAATCGATTCACTCATAATTGTAATTACCGTAAATATCTTTTTATTTTATTCAATGTTTTTGTTATTTATGTACTTATAGGAAGTAACTCGAAATAAGTACTACAATTAGTGTATTACTGCTTAGTTAATATCTAACTGTTCCTAATTTTTGAAAGCGTCTTGGAATTATCTTTTAGTAAAAAAAAGTTTGAATAAATCACACTACATTTAAATTGATTGTAATACGTTATCATTTTTGTAAAAACGATATTCCAAAAATAGAGTTAAAAATCACAGTTCTTAACATTAATTTAATTAATTAACAATTTTTGAAATTAGCGTAGATTAAAAAATTGTCTCTTTTATCATTTTTATCATACTATGTATAATTACTTGAAGTGTATAATCGTAATTTTTGAACTTGTACTAAAACTTGTACCTAAGTTTTAGTCAAAACTTTTAATATATTGCTTATAAATAGGTGTAAAATTAATGTATCTAAATATATTTTTCTAATATACATAAATATTTCTACATTAATTTACTTATTAATGTTGATATAACTTTAAAAATCCCGTATTATGATATATCTATCATATAATCAATTACGAAATTATCAGATATCGTATAAAAGTACTATTAACAGTACCAAGTC
The DNA here is from genome assembly GCA_039881145.1 of Druceiella hillmani. NCBI lineage: Eukaryota > Metazoa > Arthropoda > Insecta > Lepidoptera > Hepialidae > Druceiella > Druceiella hillmani. Next base: position 24,059,020 of record JAYKKI010000014.1, read on the forward strand.
TCTTTAATTATAACTTACATTTTTTTATATTTAAACTTAAAATATTACACATGGTTTAAAATATTGGCTTATTTTAAACCTTACAAAACTCTCAAAAATTATTTGGGTATATTTTCATTTAATAATATTTTAATTAGAGCATTAGGTGGAGTATTCATAATATTTATTGCACACAAAATTCAATACTTCCTTGAAAATTTGCAAATTTTTTTTGCTCAATTTTCGTAACATAATCGACTTGGACCAACATATATATATATATATATATATATATATGTATATATATATATATATATATATATATATATATATATATATATTAATAAAACCAAGTTCTTCTAAACATTCCTCAAAATAAATATGAATTAAATGTGTGATGACGAAATTCAACTGTCTATACGTAGTGAAGTAGATAACACCAGTGTTAACTGAAAGTTATCAAGCAGACACTCCATTATTGATACGAGATTACGTAATCAGGCCGATAACCAGGTCAATGCATCATTAGCACTTAGCGGATAAATCTACAGACCATATTGCAAAGGTGAACTATTAGCGGGAATGGAGCAATAGGGTTGGCATCGAACAATGCCAGTAAATCAGAAAATTTTAATTTTCCTAAATGTATTACAATTTTTTCCGGAACCTATTTATCATGTTCATTTATTGACTATGAAACTACTTCAATACACTACATTTTCCATATTAAAAATACATATAAGCACGCAGGGATCTCATCCCACAAACCCTCTTTCTCCCACCTTCTCCTACATTAATGCCATGGTTGTAAATCTGTCATTGCTGACCGTAGAAGTATTGGATAGAAAAATGTAAAACTGAAACTCATGTACTATTTTTAAACTTTTCCCAATTAGGAGTGGATAAAAACATCATAGCCAAGTGTTTATAGGTGTAGTCGATTTCGTGTGATAAGAAATAGTAGAATATTCATTTTTACATTCATCTTCAAAATTTGTGCTGTAATAGATTATGGACCTAACAAGGATTGGAAGATATAGCGTATATAATGTAATATATGCTTTTTAAACTCAGAGCTTTCTTTAACTATATGTATAGAGAAAAATAGACTCTTCAACTTCATTGAGCATTTACCGTTCTACTATTAAAAAAAAAATTCTTGAACTCTTGATATGATGACTAATGCTGAAGTCAAACATTTAAATTATCAATCAGTCGACGTTTTTTGATAGACAAAGTTTTTATACACTGTTATTAAATATCTACGTACTTTGTACAGTTAGAAGCTTAATTAACGAGAATTTTTAGGTCAAGAAAACATAAACAATTGTTCAACTTAATTTTGCATGTAAATCGCATCGCATCTTACTTTACAATTTCATAAAAGATATCATAATTAAAAAGATGTATCAAATAAAGGAAGTTTCTTGCGTTCAATAAAATTAATAAAAACTGAAACAGAAATATTTATATCACGTATTATTAAAAATTAACTCATTGATCCTTTCAAACTCGCTCTTACATAACGATTTATTTACTCAAATTACTTCAAAATATAAGCACAATATAGAGTAGCGCTTATAAAATTAAAACCCCACCGCTGCAAAAACCTAAAGAGCTTATAAAAGCATCACTTAAAAGACAAACAATCTCGTTTCAAGATTTATTTAACTTAATCGTTACTTTACTTAATGACGAACATTAAATTAAGGAGTTAATTAAATTTTTACCTTTATCCTTATTTTCGTAACAGGGGTTAAATTTGAAATATTTGCCGAATCTTAACGTGGCTTGACGTTATGATACTTCTTTATGATGTTTCATAATTTTATTAGAGAATAGACTATCAGTTCCCCAAAATCAAATAGGGTGCCAATTCTGAAATATGTTATGCATGTTATGATCGTAACATTACCCTTTTAAATATATCTACATCTTGAATCAACTTGGGTAAGTCCTTGCTTCTCTACCGTGTATATTTCACTACAGTTTTATTGACTTACATTTATTGTAATTGTTACATCTATTGTTTTGCATTTTGGAGAAAATGCTGTTGAGTGTAACGTACGCGTTTTGGTAAGTGAAAAACGATACGAAAACTAATTTACAAAAGGGCTAGCTGCTCATGCCGGCTGTATAATATGTTGCACACGGGTTGTACACATACGTGAGGCTGTAATATTGTGTGTATTGACTTTATATTCAATACATTTATCTAATCATTACAGATAAATAATTGATTAACAATATTCTCAACTGTTTATTTATTTATTCTATCTATTCGGATACATAACAGTATGACTCAATTTCATAATACCACCTATACGTGGACAAATTAAAATACCGCAAACGTTTTTATTTCTCAAAATAGATGATACAAGTTAACTGTAAATAATTACATTTGAATGTTCGACTAGAATGCTAATGCTATTTAAGGTTTAGAACGTTTACCGAAAGAAGAGAAAAAGAGAAATGGAGGTACACCATATCTTTTTAAAAGACCTATCCAAAAGTAGGTTTTTATTTTAGCTCTTCCATTGTGGTCTTAGAAATTCTCATGCTGTTTCGTTGTTTTTTTCGTCGGTTATTGTACTATCCAAGATATTCTTCCTCTTATATTTGGCTTCTACACTATCACCTAATGATAATGTAATTAATCAAAAATAAAATAAGACCATGAGCTCGCAAACAGAATGTTTTAATCACCTGCAAACATGACGTGAAGTAAACCAAAAGTCACAAATAAATTAATGTGATTCAACTCCACAAAGGACCGAGAATTTAAAATCTCATTGAATGAATTCCCCGAGAGAAACTTTTGTGACAAAAATAAATTAACATGAATTCCCTCTTAATACTTATACCTAAAACCGTATTTCAATGAACAGTAATAAGATAAAGCTTATAACAGGCTAAATATCTATAAATGTAACAATGGTTCGTTAAAATAGAATTTAAACCTAAGTTAAAAAGAGTTAAATACGGTAAATAATTTTAGCAAATATATAAATTTAATCTCTGTTTTCAAAATAACAATAGATCAAGTTAAATCTATAACTCTGCTATAGATTATATATATGTATATATATGTATATATATATATATATATATATATATATATATATATATATATATATATATATATATATATATATATTGTTTTTTTCCATTTTTCGTTCTCTTTTGTAATAAATATTGTAGATGGAATATTTGCCTTGGTTTCGTTGATGATAATGGACAAACTAGAAATGAGGTGGACAAGGTAGAATAGAAAATAATAAATGAAATTCTAGGCCCCAAAAACTAAATATTTTAAATAGATTAAGTTAATAATAAAATCGAAATGGTTTTATTATGATATACTTACGAAAGTCCAGACATTTTTATGTCAGTAATTCTCGCAACCACGTGTTATTTTAGGATATTTTAATGTTAATTTCAGATTACACTACGAAATTGATATCTATAAGTAAATTTATTTCTAATATTAACATACATTTAAAATGCAATAAGTAAATATTGAAATCTATATGTCTTAACTCTCTTAATAAATCTCATTCAAATATATTCACCGTTTGACAACAAAGAAAGTCTGTATCACGTTAGTCTAAGTATAGAAAACATACAGAGAGATTACTTATATCAATATTCAACACTTCACAATAAAAGAACAGTGAACAACTTCTACCCGGGGTCATTAATATCACTTAGATCACTTATAATTGCAAACCGTTCAACATCGGAAAATGCTGATATTAATATGTGTGAATACATTTACATATTCTATGGGTCATATAATCCCGTAGCATGAATTTTGTTTTTCACAAAATTAATATAGGTATAAAAGTGGTTTGTTCAGAGTAAGACAGAAGATATATCAAAGGTCTATTAATTAGAAGCAATATGTTTAATTACAGAGAAAGCAAATTTGTATCATTAATACAAATACTAAAAAGTGTAGTTAAAATTAGTCCACAAAAAATCATCTCCGTGGGCCAATTAATCTACATCGGCATATTTGGTAAAACCAAAATTCTATTAAACCTCCTAAGGTTTAATAGAAAGAAAGAGAAGCAGTTCACGAACACCGACGACTGATGTCAGTTATTTATTTCGGTGCTTAAACCAATCAATAACAGTGCTAAGCTAATTAATATGATACAATATTTATTCAGTGCCGCATAACAGCGATTATAAGGCATACATCTGTCATATTTATTGCTTAAAGTCATTCGAAGTTCGGCGCATGCGACCATTAATACCTTGCCTGATATCAGGCTCTTGGGCCATTTGCGTAAATTTGTACCTTGATCGATATCGGGCATTCGGGCTGCCAATGGGTTAATTCATGAATATGTGCTGGACATGATTTTATCATTTTAACTTTATTTCTGACAAACTCAAGTATATCATATCTTCATTTTTTAATATTTTTTCCTGTCAAGTTTTCAGTTTTATCTAACTTAAACTTTTTATTTCTTTACTTTAAAATATTTATTTTTTTTTAATGAATTCATTAAATATCCTTAAAAAACATATTTAATTCCATGTATTTCTTGTCTTAACATAATATTAAGATACATTCTAGGCTTTTCAAACTTTTTATTATGTAATTCTTAATACTGTTTTTAGGGCTCAGTATCTGAAAAAACGGAAATCATGTCTGTCATAAACATTTTTCTTAGAAAGCATTTAGGTATAGTTTAGTTGAAATTTGGTAAAGTAATAGAACATATTAACCCAGACATATATCAAAAATAGCCTAATAGTCTAAGTCGCAAAAATATTCATGTCGAAATTTCAGGGAAGTAAATTATTTACTCGAAAACAATTTTTTTCATTTCTTTTTATATTAAGGAATAACGTTTACAAGGGCTGATTGCAAGGGTCTCAAAAAGTATATTTGTCCTAATTTTAGGTAGTATGTCTTCTGATGTGTATTGAAAAATATGTTACAAAAGTGCTAAAAACCTAAACTATGAAAAAATAGGGTTACTCAAAGCCTATGGCAAGGTTGTAAGAAAACCATGGCCATTATGTCTAATGTAAAATATGCACCATACTTTAACGCCAGTGAAAGATGTAGTGTATAACGCACATTGTGGTAAACTAATATTTCTAAATAGTTTGATAGACACATTATGTTCCCTTAAATATTTATAAGAACCTAAATGTGTACGAAATGCTCGTTCCATTCATGCTTGACAGGTTAAACAACATTGATCAAGCAAATGTTTGGTTATATCCATACGGTTAATTAGAATTGACTAATTAACTGTTAATTCCATTATATCCCTCAGAAACATCTCTTCTTGTGAAACTTAAACTATTTTCCTAATGTTTTATTATTCGGATTTCCAACAATGCATAGGACTGCATTGTTGGCAACCCCGAATGTGAAACTTTTGTATCCATACTTATTATTATTATTTATGTCTATACGTTAATGTATCTAATCGATACATATGGCAGATTTATTTCTACAAGAGCAATCTCTTACAGCCAACCAGAACACCAGTCCAGTCCCGCTCGATGAGCGACCGGGAATCAAACCCGGCTCCCCGCGGTGTGCCTTGCAATCAAAGGCTGTGTGCCTTGTGGTATGTCACAAGCACACCACCATATTTCCATGTAAGCAACAATAAGCAATAAGAAAGAAGTAATTACGTACAGGTTTTTTCTAAATTTCTTTTGACTGTATTATTATAATAAATATACATTATAGCAGTTTATTATCATCGACATAAATTATTGAACAATTTCCACCTCTATATTCGTACTCATAAATAAATAAGCGCCGCCCGTCCTCGCCAGTGATAGAATTTTCGAATCGCTCCAAATAGCTCCAAAATAAAAGAGTGAATATGTATAAAATATTCATGGAACATTGACTGAAGAATTGTGCGCTTCAGATTTATTGTCATTCGAGTGCCTGAATGTGGAGAGGCGCAATGGATTTTGTGTTAACCTTGGAAGGTTGGAGGCGTAAATGCGACAGATAAAAATGTGCCTTTTCTCCATAGGCTGCCAGCGCCTAAATGGCGTTATATTTTTGAGGTTAATGTAGAGTCGTGAAAATTTCAATTTCAATTTTACAATTAGCAATAAGGAACCAAAAGTTTTGATGATTTGTACGATATTTAAACTACTTTGGAATTTGCGAGTATATAGTTCCATTACTCAAATAACTAATGATGTTTATGTAATCTATATTTATCGTTCTATTTTTACTTTCGCTAAATATTAGAAGAACTTAGAAGTAAAATTATCGTCAAATTATTTATAATCAGTTTACAAATGTTTTTATCATATTCAATATAAACTTTTACATAACATTTTGACGAATGCTTCATAAAATTACAATTCATATAAAAATATAAAAAATAAATTTTCAAAAAAAAATTAATTTTTTTAATATTTTTATTGAAAATAAAATATAAAAAATGTCAAATTAAGAATTGTAGATTCTGAGAAACAAACGCTATCATATTCATTGATATCGATATTTTTTAGGATATACGATACGTCGATTGAATATTAGCTAAGGCTTAAGACATCACTTTTGCTACATAATTTACGTCAGATCTATCTTATAACCTGCTGCAATGAAAATTAATTGTTCGGTAGTCGTTGATTTGAGATTTTTGAACTCAATCCTGTACGACTTAAATAATAGATTTGGTCACATTGTAAAAAAATAATTTTTCATAGAACTTCGAAACGCGATTTTAAATAACAAACATTTCTAAAGTCCACTGCAATAACATTACGTATATTAATTCAGAGATATTTAATAAAAATTATAACAATAACATTGATTAATTCAGAGATATTTGATAATAATCATATTAATGGTAACATATAACACATTGTTATTTGAGTTTTGACTTATTTGTAGTTCATTTAGACAAATATTGCTAACGTATTATAAAAAAGTAAGACAAGCGACATTATTTACCACTGATCTCAAAAAAAAAAAAAAAAATATATATATATATATATATATATATATATGTATGTTTATATATATATATATATATATATATATATATATATATATATATATATACATATATATATATATATATACTTATACTTTTGTATTTTTTTTCTAACGTGCCATAAAGAATTTTCATTGTAAGATCTTTTACAGTCTACCAACAAAATTACGGTACCAATTGTTATGGTTGACTGGATGAGATTGCTCATGTAGCAGCAAGTCCACCATATGTACTATACATAAAAGATGATAAATAAATAAATCATCTTGCACATCAAATTATATGAAAATTAGCTGAATAAGTGAGCCATGAAAGAAAAATATGTAAACAAACTTATTTTCGTATTACAACATTAGTTGAAATAAATTAGAAAGAATTGATATAAAAAAATGTAAACTTATTTCCTAGTAGTCCGAACAACTTTTATAAGAATCCTAGAAAGCCATGCTGTGTAGTCATTAACGTGAAATGCACTAGAATCACGTCTATTAATCTAATAATTTGAATATATTTGTTTATGTAAACCTTACACAGTGCAACTGGTCGACTTTCAAAAACATCAGGGGTAGCACTCCACAAATGGTTTTATAGTTTTTACAGGATCAATTTCCAAGAAAACAATATATGTAAATGGCCTTAATCTTCACCTTAATCACTTACAGTACAGAAACCGTTTAAAGACCACGCGTGTTTTGTTTCCAACTTTGAAACGTACCTCTAAAAACTTATTTTCAACACAATTTCTATTTTTTAATAATTTCTGAATTCTAAAATCTCCAATTTCGCACAAGTTTTAAAACAACCTTTAACGTGGTTTACCTTCTGAGAAATGTTAAATACGATAAATAACTTATGTGCAGGAAGAGCATTTATTACTTTTTTTTAAATATTGGTGCTTGTTCAATCTGATCTTTTAAGTTTAAAGTATTTTTATGATGTAATATTGAAAAAGTTTTATCTAAACTGTAGTTAAAGCTGTACTTATAATATCTTACATTATTACGTAAACTTATAATATTTTCATTGTGGAAGAATATCTTCACAAATAAATCCAAAGTAACATGGATGTTTACATATCTAAATGTTAACCCTGCATAAACATCGTCACTTGACTTCCGACTAAAACACCAACAAAATACTTACGTTATATAAAACTACACAGACCAAGACCGACTAAGAAACTTTAATTTGTTATTGTTAGATACTTAAGCGATTAAATTTAAATCTTAAAAGCTTCCTCTTCGACTCCTAATGTGATGGACACTTTTGTAATTAGAAAAGTTTTCACATCAAGCAAAAGTTTGTCCACGGTCGCGGCGTCACAGCCTCACTTGCCGGGGAGCTTGCCTTTTTTAATGCTCTTATTCGTCTCCCATTCGCAAGTAAGAGTGCTGATATCCTAGCCTCGGCATTTGTTGTTAAGTTAACGTTGCTTTAAGCGAAATAAACATGGATTAAACTTATCTCCAACAACCTTTTACGTTATTTATGTGCATAAAAGATACGTTTACAGTTGCTTTTGAAGTTGAATTTACTGTTTAACAATTTAAGCTGTGTACTGAATTTCTTACTGGTTTGAAATATTTAACGCGTTAACATTGCTTTGTTTTATATATATGCAGATGGTTAAAGAGATATTTTCTCTTTTTACATTTGTTTACTTATTTCATTTTCGTAACGGCTCTTTTAATAGTTTTCATTCCTATAGGTTCAGTTTTTATTAAATGTTTATTTAAGGAGAATCTTTCTTATCATTATCACCATCATCATCCTCTTCATATTTCATATGATTTAGAAGATTATTTTGAACACAAATTTATGAACAATTTTTTACATTTTACTTTAATTTGATATTGGAATGCTTACTGTATATGCGACAAGAAAGCAAAACAATGGTAAAGAGTCTTCGTTGAGCTTTCCCTCACCACTTCTATAGAAAGCAATATGAAATTCAAATAACTGACAACTTTTCTTTGACACATCAGGAACTTTATTTCAAGCTTGCTACAGTGCTACAGAGTAACTCTATAGAGTAACAATGCTCTGCTGGGTACCCAAGTAGATCCGTACAACAACGAACTGAAAATAAAATATATATATACAACAAGAATTTTAGACCAATAAAGCCGAAAATCCTTTACTTAACTAATTATCTTACATAAATACATATTATTTAAATATATATTAAACTTTCTAGCAAATTAATAACATCCGAATAAGGGCCGCACGGAAAATTCAGTTAAAACACCTTTCCCCAAATCTTAAAGCAAGGTTCTTAAAGCAATAGTGATATATTAATATTTTATGTACTTACACCTTCACTGAAATAAGGAGATTTTACGGTTAAAAGAAAGTCAACATAAAGTTTTGAAAAACTTTACCCTATATAGTTACCCTATATAAGTATACAAATATGCGGGTGAAACAGGAAATCTTTTCTCATGAACTTGGTGAAAATTTTGAAATAGTGGAATCAAAACCGTGCTCCTAACCTATCAAACCCAAGTAGAACTAGCAATACGAGTATCCTACACACGTTTAGACGCTCATAAATATTTAAGCGTACATGATATTTCCATTAAATTATTTAAATTTATTAATTTATTGTAACGTATTACATACTGTATCTTTTACAGACGTAAAAGCATATCGTAAAAGTTATGAGATATAGAATAATCACTATATCTTTCCTGTAATTTTTTTCAACTATGATTTTACCAACCCCGCTTTTCATATTCTTCGGCTCAGTGGTTTAAAAACAAGGGAGCGATATGTCATGTTTTTGCATACTTTTTAGAATATTTTTTTAAATAGGCTGTTTTAAATTGTGGTAAAATATATTTATGTATTCCTCATAAGAAGCATTTCCAAATGATATTCTATATGATAAATACGATAAGAAAATTAAAATTTAAGGTCTTTTTTTACCTTCTCCTTAAAATGAATGTTTTAAAATAATTTTTAAAAAATGTAAAATTTGTTTAAAATTTCCAAGGTTGTACGATGCATAATTTCCATGAAAATCGGCTTTGAAAATGAAAAATATGGATAATATACGGAAAAGGAAATGATAATAGTTTGTTTCATTCTTGCTGTAGACTTTACAAAATAAAACACCGCCACAGTTTTATATCCAAGCGTGATCTTCCCCCACCGCCTCCCCATCCTCCCCCTATACGATCCTCCCCATCCTCCCCCTATACCGCAATATGAGACGTTGTAACGTCATGTATCGATCTTTATAACTCCATCAGTATTTATTCGACATTGTCTGTAAGTTCTTAGACAGGTTTGTTTTTGTTTTATACTAATTCATTTCTAATAGACTTTCGTCCTTTTCTTCTCTTTTATAACTATTCCTTAAGTCCCTTAGTCATAAGTCCTTTTGTAAATTAAGGACCTTGAACTTCACGGTTATTTATTATCACCTGTTTCCCTCCCATAAACAGAAAGATTTTACTAATAAAAACTGTTCTAAATCCCATTCAGTTATTGACATTCTTCAATGTTATTTACTCGTATATTCGTGTAACTGAACTCATAACAATCAATTCTTTGCTTCCAAATAGATGAATAATAGTAAAATTGTTGTTATTTTTGTAAATTATTTTATTAGTAAAAAATTAAATATGTCGCATATATTTAAACCTAGCTATTTTACATATCCCATTGAAAATTGAAGTCATATATATGTAAAATATAAAATGGCTTAAAATTTATTGTAAAATAATCTTCATATCAACACCAATGCTCTATATAAAGTAATAGTTCCCTCTCTCCCACTCTTCCTCTATCTCTCAATATATATATATATATATATATATATATATATATATATATATATATATATATATATATACATATATATATATATATATATATATATATATATATATGTATATATGCATAAAAGAAGACAATTTTCCTACAGACTGTTATGAAAACAATGGATTCGCTAAGAACGCCACATGTGCAATATAAACATCGAGGGTAAACAATTAGATCACTTTACATTTTTATTAGTTTATTTACAGAAGTGTTGCAAATAATCGTGTTGTTTCATGAAAAGTTTTATCTTTTTTCATACATTCTTGGAAATTCTCTTCGTCTCATTTTATTTCTCATTATTTTTTTTCACTTATTTTAATATACTTTTTAGTTGCCATATGTTATATAGAAACATATTTTTTTTCCTTTCCTGATTTTCCTAACAAGTCTTTGGAAATCATAATTTTATTACTAGACATTTTATGTTTAATTCTAAAAAACAATTTTTGGAACATTATCATATAAATAGGAACCGGGACACAAAGAACTCTCTAAATTTATTACTGATAAACGGGGTTTAACCGCTAAATATATTTAAGCGTTACATATTTCAATACATTTTACTTGCCGAGCTGCTGGCTTCTATAACTTGCTAATTTAAAGCAAAAGCTTAACTTGACCTAGGAATGTGTCTAGCTCGACCGCAGGCTTTTTCGTCTTTTATGATGGTCTCGAAAGGGTCAAAGTTAATCTGGGAGGTAGTAAAAATAGATAAAAAGTATGACCTTAATTAAAATGCGAAACGAAATCCGAGCTAGGAAAATTAAAGTATTGTTCATTCCGCTAAGCACAATCAAATAAAAAAGTCTATCTGATGCCCCCTTAAGTTTTTAAAAGCGCACATTGGTATTTACTTATATACACACACATGTTATTTGTGCTTTACTTCCGCTAACATTTCCATTGAAAACACCTTTGTTACTAAATCTAACCCTTCATAAATGTGCACGCAATTCTTTCAGCACTTTGATGAAAGCACTAATAGCAAATTGAATTTTTCGAAGTAAAGAAGACGTTCCTAAGCTGCAATCGATAATAGAGTAGATTTCTTTTAACTTCTCTATTAAGCGGTAAATACAGGTAAAAAAGCAATAACAAAGAATTAACTTGGTAGTTTATCTGTACTGATCATTCATTGACATCATATACAAAACTTTAAATTATTATATCTGAACGAGTTTCTTACAGACAGGGCTAAATTTAGGCAATCATTCAACGAATCAACAAACCTGTGAATAATAGAACATTTCTGTTATCATAAGAACATATAATACTCATTCCAAACATACGTAGTTTCATGACCCTTTTATATTAAATGACGCCAGAGACATTTTACCCCTTATTAGGAAAAACGAACTTCTCTTTTTAATTAAGAGACATCAACGTTAGTAAAAATAGAAAAATAGTGAAGAAAATACAGGAAAAAATGATTGGACTTTCAGAGCTTTCAATGGTTCCGTGTTCGCTTGGATTTTTATCTCTATCTGCCGAGTCACAAAGCGTGAAAATATGATTTCGAGTTTAAGGTTTTTCTTTTTTTAAATGAAACTATGATTTATATTTCTATTTTCCTTAGAAAAACTGTGCACAAAAGGAGAAAAATATCTCTCAAATAATATTTTATGAACTTTACTTGATACATGAGTGTTGGCTTTAATTATTATTGGAGTCGTGAATTTATAATATCATAATGTTCCACAAATAGACGCTTTTTCAGATTTCTTTTGATGGCTTCAAAAAATATTTAATGCGATGTCTTCATTCTAAATTAAATCATATTAAGAAACTTGAAAGATTTTATCCATTTAAAACACTTTCCATACCATTTGATTTAAAAATATGAAATTGTGGCATTACACGTGTGCATGCTATTTGCGAATTAAATTTTCCACCTGTTCTCATGCATACATATAGCACAGTGTAACTAGATATTCTGTATACATAGTCATAAAAAAATAAATGAAATTGTTTATCATTTTAAAACAATAATTGCCCTTAACTTTTATTGTATTTATCGTACGGGTATGAAACGGGAATAAATTTGGAAGCTTAATGTTATTCTTAATTTATTTTTTTAAATACTTTTTAAATTTATATTATGCAAACGAGATAAAAAATTAAATAATAATATTAAAAGATGAACACAAGAAAAAAATGTATTGCTTAAAACAACGTAGCTAATGAAAATTTGAAGTTTTAGACTGAATTTTTTAAATTTTTCGTTGGGATTTTTACTGTCGAGTTAAATTTTCAATATTCCGTTAAGATAGAAGCTTATTAAAATTTTAAAAGCTTACTACGCATAGAAATTACGTCACTGACCTATGTAGTGTTGCGTATATATATTGCCAAGGTATATTTATGTTAAGAAGTATATTTATATTACCAAATTATACTTATATTGCTAAGTATAAATGATTTGCCTCTTCCCATTTCTACATAATTATTTTTAAATTTGTGTTTTTACTTTAAATATGAATTACATTTAAAGTAAAAACACAAATATATAATAGTATAAATCAATATTATTTATACTATCAGATGAACATGTTTCATTTGAATACATCAAAACTTCGAAATTCATACATTCACGAAATGGCTAGAGAAAATCGAATTCCAAAACATTGGTCTTTTAGAACTTTATTTGAATATAAAATGAATATGTGTGTTTGCATAAATTCCATATAACCTGCATATTAATACGTGAAGAGAAAACTTTGTACTCCTTTTTAAGCATATGGCACGCACGGAGGATTTTGAGATTTGGCATATTTAAAATTTATATGGAGAAGGAGTGTAGAAAGCCAGCATTTATATATAATAAGTGTTACAAATACACTAAACTCAATATTACAAATACATTCATACTCTTAATGTTAAACACAGGATAGTCTAGAGATATAATTTTTGACAAAAGAACCCCAGTGACGTTCAAACCTAAAAAAATAATGAATTACTGTCAAATATCAAACACTGGGCGACCATTCATTTAATTCAATAAAGTCATATATTATGCTGGGCACTTGATTACAACATTGTTGCCAATATATGCACAAAATTATTTCTATATAATTCTCCAAGAGATAGCGATCGTATTCGGATACACTCGAGTCCATTCTTCTAAAATATTGTTCCAGTAACACTCAAAATTATTCTAAATATAATATTTAAAATAGAGTCTATAAACAAATGATAACAGAGATTGATTCAACATTTTTTATTCTTGTATATTACTGATCGTTTCGAATTTAAGATTGATCTGAAAATAAATGCACAAGAACCAAAAATCGATTACCCAGAAAAAATTCTCAAAGATCACAGTCGTTCCTAATATGCATGTCCTTTCATATTTTGTCGTTATCCGTCAAGAGCGGTGAAAGCATCTGTAGGCGGATACTTTAAAAGCGTTGTTGTGAGGTTGATGTGTTGATTTGATTTTTGATGATTGATTTGATGATTTGATTTTTTATTGACTACAGTTATCACGTCAGCATAAACTAAAAATTACGCAACATTTTAATGGAATAAATCAAAATAGGATTGTAAGGATACTACCTTTTTTGATATATATATATATAGGCAGATTATATTATAAACTATTTTAAATATTGATATGATATTATTTTCATATTTATCATAATGATTTCGAACATTAAATTAAATATAAAATTTAATAACTTTCAAAGTTGTATACACAAAGTGTCAGACGCCTTCAAACTTGACCTTCGAGTAGAAAATAAAACGATATATTGCCGTGTAAATTATTTACCTGAACATTAACATATTGGTCAATTAATATTCCTTGTATTCCAGTTAAACACAGCGCTTCTAGAGCAGTACCGTGCTACCCGCCGCTGACGGTACCAAGGGCGTATCACATCATATATGCACGGAAATGATTGGAGATTTTGGGACACGTATATAGATGTAAAACTCACAGAAAATAATAAAGCCACTTGTTCACACGAGGCATGTGGAAAATAATGATCATTACCCGATTTCACACGCGCCATCATGATAGGTTGTAAATATTATGGTAGGTTCTTATTTAATCTATTATGTTATGTTATATATATATATATATATATATATACACTAATTTCTATTTATGTAATATAATAAGAATTGCATATACAAACTAGAGAATGAAAAATTAACTTCGATATTAATTACAAGATAGAACGATATTTTAATATGGAAACAGAATTAAAGAACGTGTAAATTAATAGACACTTATGCACTAACTTAATAAAATATTTAGAGGCTGCAGAGGGTAAAGAGATCAAAGGGCGACATAGGCTGCTGAGTCAAAGGGCGACATAAGCTTACAAATTAAAGAAAAGTGTTATGCTTACAAATCATATAATGAGGTGGTATTATGTGAGATGCGTGGTAACAAGTACCGATAAGCGTTGAAGAAAGGAAAGTTTGGATGTTGAAGATGGTCACGTTGAAAAAACAAATGTTCTAAGAGAAAATTAAAAAGAATTACACATGAAACAGAGAGATGGAAAAGGTTTTGAAAAGCCCTCGTGTCCTGCCTGGAGATTGAAAGTTCCTGATGTTCATTGGAATATAATTAAAAATATACTCACTCGAAAATTGGAACCAGACATGACACAATACTATTTCTTTAACCACGTCTTTCTTAATTTAAGACATGTCGTATTAAGTACTAAATAGGTACAGAAACAAATGTACGTACGTATAATATATACAAAATTAAACCTTTCCCCGTAAATTGTGTGGAAAAACGGATAAATTTATTCGTGTTGTTAGTACGCCTGTCAAAATCTATAGGCCAGTGCGTGCGGATTTGAAAGAGTTTGTGCCCTTGAACGAGTGACGTGAGGTTTTTGACACAAAAGAAGGTAGGCAGAACGTGGAGGCGGTATTGTTTTAGGCATAAAATAGACATTTTATTCGGTTAATTTCTATAGGGCCACATATTTGGTAATGACCATTTAATATTGGACGAAATATGCGGATTCATAATTTTGAAATTAGGTCACGAAAAGGTTAAATTATGCATTATAATCTTTGTTGTTCTATTTTCCTTGTGAAGTGCTAACTAATTAATATTTATGATTTCATGTTGGCTTTAAAATCTCATTTTAAAACATAATTCTGCGAAGCCATGTAATATGAGTATTGATAAATTCAGAGTTAATTTGTTATTCTCGATCTTTTTCAAGTGAATACTCTGCATTGAATTACAATTTATATAATTAAGTCTGATTGCTAATTCACAATTTTTTATTTCCGAAATTCTTATCCAAATTGTAGGCAACTTTTGATTTCGCAAAGAAATGAAATTTCTCAAGAAAGGAAATAGTTTCCTTGTTATATGATAACAAGTACAAATATAACCCAGGTGAAAAATATTTTTTTACATTTTATCTGATATATGTAAAACATAATAGATTGTTTAGAAAAAAATACGTAGGTATTGTAACTGTGTAATTAGAAATAGCTATGTTTTTTAATTAATGTGTATTATTGTGGCTTTAATTATAATAGGTGAATAGTATTTTAATCGCAAAAGCAAGCAGGAAGAATTTTGAAAATATGATATATGAATATCTATTATGATATTTTTATATAAATGATTATAAATAAAAGTGTAATGAATATTTACATTAATTATAACTAGTTGGGCCATACGTCCGGATTTCATCCTTACGGGCGGTAACTATGAAATATGGATTTCCTTTTTCTGTGGGACTTTCAAAATAAAATTTAATTTATTCTATGTACATAAGATGTCTTCATAACAGTATACGCTTTTTACAATTGAATCAATGGAATATTACCAATAATATTAAAATACGAAACAGAAGGCAATCGCGATGAAAACTATCACTGTTATTAGATTTAAGTAAATATTGATTTAAATTTACTCCAATCGCTCCTGCCTTAAAAAATTTAAAGAAATATTTATAATTCCCTACCCTTGCTTAAATTATGTAATATTTTACCTACGTAATATTCAATTTAGTATATAAGATGCTTGAATGTCTTCGTAATAGAAAAAAATTGGCCAATCGAATCAATGGAATGTTACCAAAAATATAAAAATATTAAATATAAGGTGATTGCGATGAAGACTATCACTGTTATTAGAATATAAAATATTGATTTAAATTTACCACCATCGTTTCTAATTTAAAAAATTAAAAAATATTTTTAATTCTCTACCCTTGCTTTATTGTAACAAAATTTATCATTAACGATAAGAACTTGATAACAAAACACAACATCAACTTGATCGAATTTTAAGTACGTGAAGTAAATACATCAAAAAAGGGAAAAGTTATAAAATGTGGGGAAAAACAATCCTCTCAAATATCAGTTACTATCCAAAGAACATATTACACTCAATTATCAGTTACTTTCCAACGAACATATTACACTCAAATATCAGTTACTATCTAAAGAACATATTACACTTAAGTATAAGTTACTATCCAAAGAACATATCACACTCAAATATCAGTTACTATCCAACGAACATATTTGTAGCTAAGTTGGAAATTTTAAACAAAGAAGGAAATAGTAAGAAATTTGCTTATTTTACATAAGTCGCCATATAAGTAAATGAACAAACTCAATAATTAAGCATAAATATGTAATTCCGCTTTACATACCTCTATAAATATAAAAAGCAACGTCTGTTTGATATTTCTTTGTTTTTCTATCTGTCAAAACAAATCATAATAGAAAATCAATGAAATTATTACAATGTAATTTCTATAGGCAAATAGGCAATTTTCCTAGACAATCTTAAAATAATTATAATATTACGAAAATCTTTAAAATTATTAATTATTAATTATAATAAAAATAATTAATAATTAACAGTTTTAAAGAAAAAACAATTTGGAATAACATGTTACAACCTATGACAGCACTCTAATAAAATATTGTTATTACCAAACTATAAATTCTCTTTGTTTATTGTTTATTACCTATTATCTTACATGTTTTTTCTATTCTAACTACCTTACAGCATTGGCATCAAAGTATAAGTTGGGCAAGGATCTTACTGAGATTTGTTTGCCCTTGAGAAACGAATGTCGGATGTATTTCTTTCGCTATTTATCACTTGCTTATATTGCTATACCTCCACGAGATCCTTAGATTTTACACAGGCCACCTTTCAAAATGAAATATTGATATATACTAAATATTCAAAAATATCTTTGTCTCAAGGGTTTATACTATATTATATTTTTTACATAAGTTATATATGTTCGTGGGTAACGTTATTCAGCAAAAAAAATCTGGCACTTAGAACAACTTATAATAAAACAAATAATTTCTAACACAACACATTTTAAATTCACCTAGATTTCCTAAATAATGTCATACATTACGCGTACATACATTTTCCTTAACCCCATAAAGGGGAAATGTTATTGGAAACGGGGGAGCGACCTCTTTATTAAATTAAAACCCTAAAACTCCACAATCACCTCGAGACGCTTCTGATAAAAAATGGTGTCAATATCGAAACTGAAACTCCGCATATCGACATTCTACCCCATTAAAACTTGATCCCGTAGCATCTCATAAAATTATTACGCAGAAACGTAGATTAGGCGAATGTATATTCGATATAACGGATAGTAATATAGGGTACGAGGTTTAGGGGTTGATCCCCATTTTCATTGGGGCCAAGGCGAGGGTCGCGAATAATTAATCATGTTTTCAATAGTGCTCGGATGTGTTATTTAAATTCAACATGAAATCCACAGATGTTTACTGCAAGTGACGGAACCATAACCTCATAAGTTTCATATTACTTATTTCCTAAATGGATCCGGACAGTGAATAAGGGAAATTTGTAATATAACCTATAATAAAGTTTGGATAAATATTTAAAAACAATTGACATGGCTCAGTCTAACAGTATCACAAATAAAAAAAATTACGCATCGGATATAAATATTAAAAGCTTTATCGATTTAAATTTAATTTCCATGTCATGATTACCTTTAAATTTGATTAAATGTTAACTAATGTTAATTCAAAAGTGAGTTTGTTTCTTTAATTATTTGTTACACTTGTTACTCAATTGCTTAATCAATCTTGAGTGGGGAGGGGGTATTTTTCGTAAATACGATATAATTTTCACCCGGAAATTTAAATATTTTGCTAACTAAAAAATCACCCAACTGGAAAAGGAGCTTGAACTTAAGAGTGTGAACATGGACAACATGTCAGTTTACGACCACCTAGAACAGGGCACAGGTTGCTCTCTTTCCGCGCCATTTCTTCAATTATGCGCACCCTAATCTACTTAGCCATTTGAAATAATATGATCCAGTATTCTCACCAAGGTATTATTTTTAAATTTCATCACCGTATTATCTCCATTCTTCTCCCTTTTCTCTCCATATTCCTTATTTGAATATGTAAATGTTACAAGATTTAATTTCATTGTATAACATTTAATATGTTTTTAAGCCATAATTTATAAAATTACGCAATAAAGCAACGTCCTAATTTAGATGATTTTTCCAGTTTTTCAGTTTTAATACTAATTTCGGGAATTAAAATAAATGCAAATAAACAATATTAAATGCAGAGAATGACCTATTTTATAAACATAAGAAATAAGTCATATATTAACAAAGTCGTCCCATTTATTTTACTGAAACTTTACAGCGAATGTTAATGAATTATATTAATTTAGTAACTTAAGTATCGAATAATGATTGTTAAAGAAATATTCGAAACCGATATCGTAATCTTACATTAATCCCTACAGTAACTTCATGCAAGCTATGAAGAAACAATTTCATGATAACAATGTACGCCCTTCCAAGTAATAGAAATTTAAACTCAAAACCACTATAATCGAAGAAGCTATAATCGATTTAATTAAAATCGATAATTAAATTAATTGAACGGTATAATAAATAAAAATATTTTAAAGTATTTCATGCACTTCAAGATAATTTTATATCTAAAGTTCTGACCTACATGGCTATTATTTATAGATACTTTCGGTATGATAAAAGTAAACACACCATCTACTCTATTTAATTCACAGTTTGTTTTGTTTTCTTAGATTGGTTTTATAATTTCGTTATCAAACCCCAAAAACGGATCAAAACAATACGCCATTATGAAATTTGTCCCTCCAATATTACCTTAACATACTCTTCAATTTTTAATTACACTGGTTATATATAAACGTTTTTGGAGGCAAACAGGAGAACAAATTAAATTTAAAACACCAGACTGACAATAAAGCACAATAATTTATTTTAGAAGAGTTTATTAAAATAATTTATCGATTCGCGTGAAGTATATTTATTCTTTGGTCTAGCCAATGGAATCGTCGGCTTGGACAAATTGTTTCAAACCTCAAAATCCAAGAAACTATTGATAATATTTTGTGTTTGACTTTAAGAAAACATAAGGCATAATTTAAAATAAATATTTTTCTATTTGCTACCCGTCTTAGCTTATACATTCTTGTAAACCGATATATATATATATATATATATATATATATATATATATATATATATATGTGTGTGTGTGTGTGTGTGTATATATATATATATATATATACATATATATGTAACTTAAAAATTAAAAAGTTAACATTGACTATACGTAATCAATATATAGTTTATTATATCTTAATAAGTTAAATCGAAATTATTGAATAGAATATTAAACATTCTTTTGATTATATTTTCAATTTACTGCTTTAGTGCTGGTTCACTTACCATCTAGGTCTAAGTCATAAAGGTCTAAGTTGAAGGCAGCTGACCTCATGACGGGTCGAAAAATATTATTTTCTCGACTGAAATTTTTGAAATACTGGGTGATGCAATCTCCATAAAATGAGGTTAATTATGCTCTTTGGCCAGTATGGCCGCATTCTTATGTTCAATTATGCACAGTGTGTCTTAAAATTTTAAAACGAGATGTTTTATTAAAGTAAACTATTATTTTCTCTATACGTGGTGTACAGCAAGATGCCATATTGTAGTTGCTCTATCCAAGTTACTGTTTTTGACTCTATCCAGGCTGACCGTTTAATTTAATTTGGTTTCAGTCATTATTTTGATAACTCTGTTCTTATTTTATTCATAATTTACGATTTTATACCGTCTTCTTCCTATCAGATGATCGCTCAATGCTTTATTTTTTTAATTAGAAATCGCTTTTGCCAGGTTGCATTTGCAACATGATAATAACTCTACCTATTAATAAGTCTAATTTCAAAAGGCTGTATCAATACCAAGAAATTTAATTTAAAAATTGTTGTAAATTTATATATATACCACAAACAGAAACATGTAAACCTCTCATGTCATTTAATATGTGCTGTAATCCTGACGACATAATTAATTGATCAGTCGTGTCTGGGGCAACGAACGTATTAAATTAACATTAACTTTTAGTTCTAGTTCGACTAGCAGTATATAGGTGGTTATGTGTCATTAATTCAATAATAATACACTATATATTAAATCGAATTTTGGTACTGTTAAATTTGTGTTTATAAATATCACAGATAGATTACACAATACGTTAATATTTCTATTCCAAATTAAGACATTAATTTGTAATAAAATTAAGGTAAATAAGAAATTTATTTATGTGGAGATATTTCATATTTATATAATAACTATAAATGTGCCAACTGTACTAAAAAAGGTTTAACTAATGGAATATAAAATTTACACCCATATCAAAAGTGCTAAATATTGCAATTATTCATTGTTTATTGCAAGTATTTTAACTGTTATTTTAAATTAATAAATAATTTGTTTACGGACATTGAAATCTTTTTGAATTAATGCTTCTAATTCTTTTAAAATATATATAATTTTCACTTAGGATTTAAAATTATGGTATTAAGTACTCGCGGCTTTTATTAACTTTGTAATTTGTACAAGCAAGCTGATTTAATACACATATTTTTTACCTATTATATGAATTGATTATAATTTCAATAACATTGATTGCTTGCTAAAATTACCCTTCATAATAATCTTGGTAAACTAACTTAAGTTAACATGTGATAAATTCGTTTTAATATTCTCATCCATACTTGTGTATTTTATCGAATATGCCACAAAGCAAAAAAAAACAACACTACGGTGATAATTTTGTATAAACTTTGTCTGCAAGTGTAAAATAAACATTACATCGCATCCAACTTGCCCTTTATGAATTGTTCAGCAGCCAAGCAACAAAGCCGGTGCTTCGCAAGTCGACGCAACTAAAAGTTTTGAAATAAAAGGAAATTCATGGAGAATTTATCTTCATTATTTTTCGTTCGGTTTCCTATGCCACAATTTGTCTTTTCAACAATTTGCGGATATCGCATACTACAAAATTTGTTTATCAAATCAGTGCTTCAAAGTTTCCGTTAAATCTCTCGGAATTCAAAAACATATTTATCTGGAGTATCACTGATTTTTGTTCTTCCTTTTATCTAGCATTCACTCAAAAATATTATTTTTTGGGAAATTCATGTGTTCCTTGATTTTTCAATAATTCAACAGAATTTTTTATTCTTCCGGACCAAAATTGGAAATACAAAATATCTATGCCTGCGTGGTGACAGCGTTATTTTCTCGGAGACGATTTGATATGGAAAGTTAAATTTTAAAAGTTTTAGGAAATATTGGTCCATTAAGAGTCATTAGATGAAAAAATATATAATTTTAATTTTAAGGAACAGTTTTACAGGATTATAGAGAAAGTGAATATTTTTCAATGTGTTGAACATCATATAAAAGACCAGTAAAATCCGAATTTAAAAGTACATAATTTTTTTAGTATAGTTTCCGAAATTTTCCGCAAAATCATTGTCCTTCTCACGATCTAAAAATATAGGTTAGAAAAATCTAACAAAAATCGGGAATATTGGTGAAATACTTAAATCTAAATCACGCCCAAATGAACAATGTAGTCAAATAATGAATTATATAAATATTTTCTATACTTGTCGTATGGAGGTTTATAGAAAATAATTAATATTTTATTTTCACTATTAATCAAATTATTACGAATTTAACATAACACGGTTTTCAAACGCAACGATTGCGCGCACCGCACGCATGATTGACAAAGCTTCTACTACGTCTCGTTGTGCACGGAACACTAATTGTATTAATTAAACTTGCCGTTTTTCCAGTCTTTTCCTCTAAGTTTATCATATATTTAGTTTCATATTTATTTCTTATCTTATTTATATTTATTTCCCTATTAAAAAATATTAATTAATGTCCGTACTTAAGTGCGAAAAAGTTACTAGTTATGCTATGCTAAATTGTTGTTAAATAAAACTTAACACAATATCAGATTCTTTATACTTTGCACAGCTATCGTCGCTAAACATTTAACTTTGGAGAAACGTTTAATAGTGAACATAGTTTAAGGATAACACTTCTTAAAGTGTTTAGTAAATACTGACGCGTGTACCAGTTTTTCAAATATTCAGGAGCAGTCTATTGCAATTTAAAAAATAATTTTAATTGGAGATTAATCAATCAGTGACATGATGATCATATGAAAAATACACTCATTTATATTGAGTTAGATATCAGCGTATCGATTATACTCGTATATCATACTGTACTTAATAACACTATTTATTAGAGGATGCAGGTTGAATCTTTAAAAATCAAATTCATTTTCATAAAAACCTTGGCAAGCCAATGTGTTCCAACATCGTTATATTATTAGATTATAAAATGATTTGCCTTCTTTAAAACTTGCCTTCTTGCATCTGTACCTGTATATACATAAAATTATTTGTTATAATAATTGTCAAAGTGAAAGTTATTAAATTGGAATTAATCCACAGCGAAATTTTCGTCAAGTATTTCCAATATAACACTATGTTATCTAGAAAATGTTATCTTATAGAAACACTTAACTAAGCCCACGCTTATAAATAGTTATATTTATCCCAGTACAGCCTAATTAAAGATACTATCAAATATTTAAGTAATACAAGATTTTGTTATAAAACCAAAAAAACCTATAAATTTACTTAACCGCGCTTTTCCCTCAAAAAGCAAAGCTTCTGTATAAAGAATGAAAAAATACTCGTTGATTTTAATTGACATAAAATTAAACTTATGAAAATCCAAAGCGTTAGTTATTACGCTGAAATGAATTTAGTAATTGATTATCTAGTGAATTTTCTATGATGTGATTTATTTTTATTTATTTTTCTAGAATTATAACTTTTATGTGAGTTATTTGCTTGAGGTATATTTATCCCTACCCTAAAAATAACTTACATATTTGACTCAATATTTAAGGTTTACTGAAGATTCACTTATATTATAAGTTTATAAAATTTCAGTTTATAAAAGCTGAAAAACAGACTTTTAAAATCTTCTGCATTAATACTAAAAAGGTTTTTTAAGTTGTTCCTAGCAAAATTTTATTTAACTGTTGTATTGTCATCGACTTTTGATATGTGTGCAAAATTTAAAAGAACTTTGACGTTTTAAATTTGATGAAAATTTAATTGAAAGACTTTGTTACATTGATACATACAAGTGAAACTAATAAAAGCATGTTAATATAAAAAAATAGAAAAATTATAATAAATATTACAGAAAAAAATATATTCAAATTTAAAAATTAAACATGTTTCGCAAATCCACTATTCGAATTTAAAATATTAATTTTTTTCTCCTTTTTTGGGAACTTTAATATATATATTGTAATAACTTTTGATGAAAACCAAGCATACGGCTAGGAGTAGTATCTGGATCAAAATCCGGTTGAATATTATGGTGATGAACAGGCAATCGTGGAAACAAACCAGGTTGTTATCGTTTGCTGACTATGCAAATGGTACATAACACACAGCTTATTACAACTCCTTACATTAATGAGATCAGAAGCAATAAAGGGAGCCATATTTTTTTTTCTTTCAAACCTAATTAGCCTGGTTAAGGGAACGGTTAAGCGCGTTTGATTTTTCAGGTTTTAACCAAAAAATTAATTAAAAATTTAATTTTTATGGGGATCTAAAGAAGCACCAATAGACTATAAACATTTTTTACAAAATTTCATTGTAAACATCATTTATAACATTGTAAAAGGTAGGATTTTCTTTGAAATTTAAATAATTAAATTTTCGACAGTAGGCTGAATTTTTTTCTCCGCATTCAAAATTTTGGCATACTAAACATATTCTTCAGACTTTAAAATATAACAAAATATAGTTCAAAGTAAATTCGTAATGATTCGTCTTTTATTTTACTTCTGTAACCCTAGTACTGAATACTCCTATCCATCCAATGGTTTTTGCATTATGCGTGATCAAAGTAACAGACTGACACACGAAACTTTTAAGATTGTTCTCTGTGGTATATTACAGTCACAGAGACATACATTTTTTATTTACAACACTCTTTTTCTAACCATATGGAAATGATTTTATGTTAGTTTATTTTCGTTCCGTTTTTGACTTTCATTATTGTTTTCCTTATCAAATAATCCATTATATCCTTCTAAATAATCTGTCACAAATACAGTTTTTTCATAAATTAAATATGAACAAAAATGCAATATTTTTAATTTGACTTATGTTACCTAAGCTCTATAATATTAAAAACTCCTTCCCATCCCGTGGTTTTTGCATTATACGTGAGCAAAGTAACAGACTGATACACGAAAACTTTAAGAATGTTCTCTGTGGTATATTCCAGTCACAGAAACATATTTTTAACATACTTTTTTATTTACAGCACTCTTTTTATAACCATATGGAAATTTCTTTTATTTTAGTTTATTTTCTTTCTTTTTTTTTATTATTGTTTTAAATAATCTGTCACAAGTACCATGGTACTGCAAATTTACGGGTATAAATAAATGTTAACGCTCTTTAAAAATGTGTTTATCTTATTACGATAAATATAATTAAGTGACCAATTAAATTCGTTAGCTATCACTTATGTTACTTAGCAATTACTAAATTGAAATAGTGACGATATCCATGCCACGCTGAACGATTAATAAACGTCCTTTAGCTTCTGTTACTGTGAACGATCAAGGCTTTTCATGTTATCTTGTCACAAAAATCTCTCAATAGCTTAAATTTCACTCTCAATAAATAATCATATCTCGTTTTTTAGAAATATTTTTTTTATTCGCTTATTAATTCGTCTCGAACGGGGAAAATCTATTTCAAAACAATGAAATTTCAACCGTTATTCATTTTCTTAATTTCGTATCCCTTTGGTTCATGCTTACTTCGAAGGGGTTTGTTAAAAATTAAATATGTGTGATGTTCTTGTAAAATTATTTGGATATTTTCCAAGATTTATAGAAGAAATATTGAGAGTATTAATATAGCTAAAATTAAGGATAAAACTAAGATTATAACGAGAATTACTGGTGTATAATCCTGTGATATTTAGTTGAATTAATATGATTTACATCGCTTCTTTTTAGTTATAATACGGCTATATTATAATCATCTCACAAATATTCGTTATCAAAATATTAATCTTCGCTGAGGCCTACCTCTGTTGATAGTCACGCAATGTCAAATCTATTCATAAACATCCGTGCAATATTATTCTGTGAAAAGTGAAAATAATAAAATATATTGTTATAATAAAAAAAAACTTTTCATCAAATATTATTTCGATTTCATTTTAGATGTGAAGACGAAGTAAGAATTGGCGTAAATAAAAGAGTTATTTGTAAATTTAATCGGAATTCTCGTAAATGGAGTAAAAGAGCTATTGAACATCAATTTTTTTCAATAGCTACCTTCTCGCTCATTTTTTATATATTGTTACCAACGACGCTTTAACCTGTAAAAATGTTTTACGAAAAATATTTCACTAGACATTCGGCATCATATTTTCTTCATCGGGGTAATTGATTTTGAACAATGACCTTTCCACTATGAAAAATAATTTATATATTTATTATTTAACTTAATGATACATTAATAATTACATTAATGTGGTAGTAGCTTTCCCAGCTTAAAAAAGTGTCACTTTGTGACCTTCACCGATAAGTCATTAGCAATAGGAGGAAGAAAGTTAGAGCTAGAATAAATATTCTCTGCAATTAAATTGAATATATTTTTATAAGTAGGACAATGATCAAAATGGAGAAGACCACCTTCTCTACTCTTATAGAAAAACTAAAAACAAAAAGGCTTAGTTAAAAATTAGAACCACTTATATATAATTATATTTGAAATGACCGCCCTTGTGCAAGTGAAAATATTTGAAAAATTATTATGATAATTGAGGTTTACGCACCCGCTGAAAATGTTTATGAAACCAAAATTCAACAATCCTACGATTTGTTGGAAGAAGTTATATGTAAAAGCAGGAAATATGCAATGTTTTTATTTGAAAGGGTGAATGCAAAAATTGAAGATACAACAGATGATTAAATATAATCTTCGGCAAATACAGATAAATTTGTCTATATTATATATTAAAAATATTAATACAATTTGAAAAAACGACACGAGTGGAAATCGCATTGCGAAGGTTCCATACACATTTGACTTTTATAAATATTTAATGATACATAATATTCCTATTAAACTATTTACAAAAAATATATATTGCCTAATATATCTTCCACATATTTAAAAAAAATTATGTGACATAACTACAAATTGACTATTTTTGGAAAGATTTAACTAACATTTTTCGCCAAATTTCATGATTTTAGGTCAACTTGAAGTACCCTTTTAGTTTTGATTTATTGACAATATACGGAATAAATAGCCATATTTTTAGGATTCTTCTTGACTGCGTTGATTTGAAAATTTGATTTTTACAGCTCCAAGAGACCGTAGACCTAAGTATTTGATATTCATTTCAACTTAATACCTTCATGCGTTCCTGAGAAAAAGGGTCTTGCAGACCGACAGACGGAAAACGACGTGATCCTATAAAAGTTACTTTTTTCCTTTTGTGGTACGGAACCATAAAAATGAAGCTGAATATGAAAATTGTCTGATAAATAATTAATTTCATTAAGAATGAAATCTAGGTCTCTAATCTACTAATCTATAAAATAATTTTCTAATAATAAAGACATTGAATCGCCTTACTGATACTTTTACAAATATTTATTTCCGATTCTATTCTGTCTAATTTAACATTTAGAAAAATCAGGAATAGTAAATAAAACCTGTAAATGTTTTAATTACAAAGTAATTAAGGAGTAATACTGTTAATTACAATTAGGGAATATCTCAAGAAAGTGGTGATATATTTTCAAAAATTTTATTCTGGTTTTTTCGACAGACATATAGAACCTGTATCAAATTTCACGGAAAGAGAGGTAAAAGTATCCATTAAACATGTTAAATTAAAACACAATCCAGGTCCAAACTATGTCCAAGTCTGGATGAAGTGACCACAGCAAGTAAAGATATGATAGCTAAACCGCCCACAAAATGATTCAATTCGAAACTCGATATTTGTAAGTGCTGTCAGAGTAAGGAATTAACAACATATCCATGTAATAAAAAATTGTTAAATCGATGTAATAGAAAATAAAACGATAACATAATTCAACAATAGATTTTAAAAACAAGTACCATAGTTCAAAATAAAGAGACGGGTTTGATAAGGACATCCATTTCCATATTTAGAAGAATGAATTTTAGTTTTGGAATAAAAATTAGCAAGTAGAAATGTTATGTGTATTCTTTTCCGTATATGTGTAAGGAAACTAAACAAAAGCATTATTATATTTGAATTTGTATAAGTATTTATATATTATCAACTGTGGTATTAAGCAAATTTTTCAAGCTTTAGAATACTCTAGATTCTGAAAAAGTGATCATATTGGTTATGTCCTGAAAGGACATTATGTTTGAAGATTGAGAAATATTGAACGATTTTGTGGTACAAAAAACAGGCAAGATTGCAAGAGTAAAATAGTAAAAACTGCAAAAAGCTACACGTGTAGCGTCTGACATAAAAAATATTTAGTTAAGATAAACGATAGACGAACACAATACTGAATCTTTAAATAGAATAATGAAGCAGTTGCGTCTATCGATGAAAGAATCGAGATAAATATAACTGATATTGACAATATAGATTCGACGAGACTCCATGAGCTATCATATCTATATACGTATATCGATAGATACTTACGTACACTTGTAGTGTAGAACTTATGTTAACATGAATGGTGTTACTGTATCGAATTATATTTTCATACATGTTACAATTAAACCATATAGAAATCACTACATGACAAGCGTCACCATGTATTAGTTAAAACTTTATTCGATTTACACACACACACACACACACACATATATATATATATATATATATATATATAATATTTTATTTTTTCGACTTCACTAACTTTCAAGTCCAGTTATCCACTTTGATGTAAATTAATCGCTAACCTCATAAATGAACGGGAAAAAAATGTTTTAAAATTTCCGGTAAAGTCCATACTTTCAAAATTTTTTATAAAATCATTGTCAATGTAAAAGTTAGGCAAACTTCCGAGCTAAATTTCCGAACTAAAAACGATATTAAAATCATTAGATAAATTTCGTGATATTAATATTGAAAATATCATTATTTCAATGTAATATTATAAAATGATTAAGAAAGAAAAGTAAAAGCACCATATCTCGAAAACTATGTAATAATCCTAGGTAGACCGCATTGACAATAAAAGCTTCAAGATAATGAAATTATGAAGGAGATAAATGATATATTATAACTATTTACACTATTATCATAAAAATTTAAGTATGTTAATAGGCACAATCAAAGAATTTATGGGACATAAAATGTACAAAAAATGTGAAAAACAGTATTCAGGAAGCATTTTTGTGAAACTATATGTCAAATGTGAATTTCACACCAAATAAAAATTACACATACCTTTTAGTTCTTAACGTGACACGCGATTTCTTTCTCATTTTTTTTTGTTTGACGAACATTTTTTTGACCAAATATTGCTTTGAAAAATTAGCAAAACGCGAGAAGTCAGCCGGGCGGAGGCCGAACGGTCAGAGAACGATCTGCAGACGCCCGTCCCATAAAATATACCCTCATAAAAGGTTGATGGTGTCACGATGCAATTATGGCTTGGAAATATTAAGGCTTAGTTTCGCTATTCTCACAAGCTAAATCTATATCACAACGTTCTTCTGTTTACGGTTTACTTTTTCTCTAAAATGTTAGTTTACTTTATGAAAACTATGTTTAAAATAAAACCAACTTTTTGCAATAACCTTCCTCAAATATAAGAGAACTTGACAACTTTTATACTGACTTGACTTACAATTTTCAACCCAGACCTATTCTAAAAAAAACTCTCGAAATCTAAATGTCCCAAAGGAACAAACCATGTATCTTTCTTTATTTCTTGCCGCCTTATAGCAATCTATAAAAATATACCTTGATAATAAAAATATAGCAACTCAATTTAAAAAAACTGTTAATATTACTTTGCAGGTTTTATATGTTACCTATCAATTTTTTGTTTGTAAATTATTCCCGGTGAATAAGAAATAGCTACTAACAAAACCCTGACCAGCTCCTGTAATTTTCAGATGAGTATATTTTATAGTCTAGCGCTGTCATAGAAAAAATATACTGGATATTATTAAACTGTTAGATGATTAGCGATTACTGATATTCTACATTTACCCTAGATCTCTCCGGAGTGATCCACTATTTTATTTTTCTACTAGCTATCCATTCCAAGCCAATCATCTGCCAGACCGTTTTTATATTCACGTGTCTATATACAATTTAATTCTAAGTATTCGTTTAAATATTTAACTTAGTTAAATTTAATTTGATTAATTAATTAAGTGATAATGAATATAATTCTAAATAAAAAGATTTTATATTTAAATTTTTACTGCTTTGTATGAGAAAATAATACGGGTGAAACGCAATAATTTGCAAACGGTCTGGCAAATCATTGGCTTACAATTGAAAGCCAATCGAAAAATAAAATGGTGGACCACTTATATATTAAATAAATCTAAATTCTTATCATTAAAATTTAATTATTTGATTTAATTTAGATTTTACCAACCGTATTTATAATCACGCTCTAGTTCTTTTAATATTTTATTTAAGTCCATTTTGTTTGATGTAGTGAATATAGAAGCTTGCGGGTAACGACCATTTAAGAAGCAGACTTGAGCCTATTTGTAGGTTATAAAAATTATATTATAAAATTTCCGAGTACCTTTTCAGAAAAGTTGGGAAATTTTTGACTTAAACTTATTGACCAACCCAATATTCTTCGCAACTTTCTAAAAAGAAGTGGATTTCAATCTATTAATTAATATCAAAAAATATTTTAGAATATATTAGTTAAGACTGGTATGCTTTTAATATTTAGGCCAAATTTGTCTAATTTTTTATCAAAAAATAAGCATACCCACAAAGTGACTTCACGTAGAGGGTCAGCAAATAAACGAAAGATTTACTTAACATATTGGCAACCGATATAATGAAATTTGCGGAGCCTTTTTCAATACACAGTATATACAGTATATTATATAATCGATAAAACATAAATTAGTTTAATTTTCCAAAAATAAATCTTTACAAACTAAAATTCGCCAAAAATTTTTAAGATTGAATAAAGAATAGAAATTCAGTTAGTCAAAGACAAGTAGAACTCACGGTCACGGTGGTTTCATATTCATTTTAATATTTATAAAAGTATAGGCATTTAAGAGTAGATGGCCTTTCCATTTAAGTATTATAAATATTAATATTATTTTTCACTATATAGATATATTTCCTACTATATTTTTCCTGTATAATTCTAAGACGTATATACGAAAGGACAGACAGACGACACGGATAGACGGACATGATGAATAAAAATTTCGTTTTTTACAATTAAACTGATCAATTATAATCGACAACAATGCCATCAAAGCGTTTAACAATTTTTGGCATGTGTGAGAAGCGGCACTTAAAAGTATAGTAAATTTTTTTCTTCTCTTTTTGATCAGAAAATATGGTAACTTCACAGTCATCAAAAGAATTAAGGGTGTACACAAATATCGAAAATATATATATATTACTTGCTGGGATGCAAAATTTATGTAAAAATCTAATGGCAATCAACAGTTACAAAGGTAATTTTAAGTTAGCCTTGACTAGGATAAAGGCAACAAGTGTTTCAGCTTTAGTTTGAATCACTGTCGCAATCTTGATATTTTATGTTCAATAATTTATAAGCACGTCTACTTTGTGAACATTATTATTAAATTTCAGGTCTCTTAGAGAATATCTGATGAAGACAAACGGAATCTTACCTTTAAATCTAAAACCCACGCATCTTCCCAATAAAATTTTGATTCAAACCTATTCAGCAATTATGACATATTCCTCTAACAAAAAAGACGATAAAAAATAAAAACATTCTTGAAGAAGTCGTGTTGTCTTCCATTTGATTCCAGAAACGCCATGCTAATAAATATTCCATAAACAATCAACGTATGAAGCTTCCAAACATACAACTTATTAACCCTTTATCGAATATTGTTTTTATGAACGTTTTTATTAATAGAATTAAAACAGTAATATATTTTTTTAGTTATGCACTCTCATCAAAATATTAATTTTGTTCACAAGCAACGCAAAGTCCAATTTTATTTCATTTTATTTTATTCTAATTTTTTCATTTTATTTTTAAATATAAGTAGTTTTATAAAAGTTTCATGTCTTTTATCAGGTGTTAAATTGTAATACTTACGTCTTCAAAATTTAAAAATGAAAAGTATTCAAATTCACATTACAAATTTGTACAAAGAATTTCTGTTACATCTATTGTACTATAGTGTTAAAACATTAATTTTCCCTTTGATTTACGAAAAAAATAGTCAGAAAAACATAACAAATAAATTAAAATCCAGCAGCAATCTAGTTTACTTCTAGCAAAAATGTAATTAGTGGAACTTAATTTTATCATATAAATAATACAGCGACCTCTCCTTAGTAGTAATTCATTTCATTATATAATGTTATCTAATTATAAATCTAGTTTAGATGACGTATCTATCTACCCCGTGCGAAAAATATCTGGCCTTCTTCATTTAATTTGATATGTAAAATAGGGTCTGTTACCTAATTTACTGGTACTTTGATGATCTAATTGTATAAAACATGAAAAAATATGCTTTCAACCATCAGACAAGTATGTGAATTCATCACGGCGTATTCTTTTGATATAAGTAATTGGGAATTAAATAAACATTTAAGCATTCGAGATCTGATAGTATTGTTTTTCCTTTCGCAGTAAAAGCTGATCATTAAATAAAATAATAGAGATTTATGTTATTTTCCTTTAACTCCATGAGAATGATCCATGTTTTTCATTCTAATAATTAAATATAGTTTTTTTTCGCATATTTCATTTTTCTAAACATCATTATATTGATAATATTTTAGCTCCATTGAAAGTAATATTAATACATTAAGATTTTAGTATATATTTATGTTGAAGATATAAATATTAATTTATCACGTGTATCAATTTTCCCAATGAGAACGATACAAATGTTTCGCGCATATTAAAAAGTAAAACCACATGTACTAATTTTTTTGGTATAAAATTGAGATTCAATTTACCGTTTTTCATTTTTAAGTTTCAAAATTATGTCCAATTTATAAATCTACCCCCGCTTTCACCCCCTTATTTTCAACCGTAAATGTGAAAAACCTATAAAGCAAGAGTAACACTCGCATTATAAGTGTTCCTTACACATTTAAATACTTATCAACATAAGGGTGCATAGTATTTCTAATAAACCATAAAAAAATTCATAACATACCCATATTACCTACCATATTTTTCACATGCGTTAAAATATGGGTCATACTTTTCCTACAACCTTTACACAGGCTTCTGTGAGCACTATTTTTTCATAATTTTAGGTTGACTAGTTTTGGATATAAGGGGATGTAGTTCTTTCAATATTTTTCGGTATAACTCTAAACATAAAACATCTACAATTATAAAAAAATATTTATAAAATCTATGAGATGTATGAAAATATTATGAGATGTACGCATGTTGATATATTTTTATTAACATAAATTCTACGTCAAGCGGTTTCTAAGAAAAATGGCTGTGACAAACAACCGATCAGATACACATAAATAATACTAGGAAGGTTCTGTTTATCCTTAGAGGTACGGAACCCTAAAAAAGTGAGTAATATATATATAATAATTACCCAAAATAATTTGAAATTTTAATTAATTTCAAATGATTTTGGGTAACTTAAAAACTATGGAACCTTATTTTTCTCATTATTTCTTCATTTATAAAAAACAGTACTCCAACAAGTGAATTAGTATTTATTTAAGAGTAAAGAGATATAAGTAACTTAGTACAAAAAGCAGATTTGCGTTTCTAATTACTGTTAGTGTGTATCTAATGAACAAAATAAACTATACCGATTTTCCAGCCAAGAATATATAGAAACACAATCATACTCTAGCTTACGTGATGATAATTTTATCGCTGCGCGGGCTGAATACTTTATTAAATACGTACGTTTGGCAGTTTAAAGACACAAACAAACAAGACAAAATAATATTTTTACAAAGTCAAAAAATGGATTCAAATAATATATTTTCTTTAGAAGATTAAAACTATCCAAATTGTTTGCATTTTGAGTTCTGTCAAAACCACGTTAAATATTTTTTAAACACCAAAGTAAGTCTATTTGACATATAATTTTGTTCCCTTTTAGAATCTACTTTCCTTACAGAAAGTAGACATTATAATTTTATTTCATGTCAAAGTTTAAAAGTTTAAGTAGTAAGCTGCAGTAAACTTTTTGTTGCAAATAAAGTCTAAATGTATTCTTTAGGTAAGATCCAAAAAAATATTGAGGTATTTCTTAATATTGAATAATGGAATTCATTCTTTTTTACCAAAAAATGTACATTTAACAGAATTGATACCACTCCATAATATTTTAAGCAATGCTGTCTCTTTCTCTCGTAATCTGTATTTACGGCACATAGTTTGAAGCTGTGGGAAATATACACATCCTGCTGATTAAGTAACTTGTATATTTTTTCCTGAAAAAGAACTAAAAACTTAAAATACGTATAAATATTTATGTCAATAGCAAATTACAGTCACGGTAGCAAAACCTAGAACCGTAAGCCTTGGAGATAAATGAATTACTAAATAAAACTTTCTCTGAGATAAAAATGAACTAGTAGTGAGACGGCCCCTTAAAGTGAATTGGCTCAAAAAGATGGTCACGAGACTGGAATTGTTATTACACTTTATTACATCAGACTTTTAATCGTTCGTCAAGGCATTCTTCAATCAGATGCCCATGGCATCGTAAAAAATCGTATTTTTTAAATGCTCTAATATTTTTTCAGCTTTAAACATTTTGACAAGTCTGTGTAAATATTTTATTAATAAGCACACCCAAGTATGTTTTGCAATACTGGGATAAAAATAATCATACACGTTTTTACAGACGTACTATTTAGAGTAACTTAGTGTTATTAAATGAATTTTAATTTAATTTATTATTAAAAATAGGATGTCCAGGCATATAAAGTAAAGAACACTAAACTATTTAGCTTAAATTCTTTTTTTTTTAAATCCAGTTTGAATCGTATCTATTTTGCTCTGGATTTTGATTTCAAATCCCTTTCCGGTATTTTTATTCTTAATTGTTTTTAGTTTTATTATAAGCATTATTATTATAGCCATTATCTAATTAGTTTTATATAATCGCCAGCAAACTAAAGCAATATAAATCTTGTTATAAAAATTGTATTTATTTATAAGACGTCATGAAAATAAATTCTTTAAACTGACAAGATCATTTCTCTGAACATTCTTAATATTTACCCACTTTAGTTATTATTGTTAACGGTTACTTACATTATTACGTCACTACTTACATTAATACGTTAACGGCTACTTTATTATATACGTTCTACCTCTTATACATGATAGTAACTTATGTTTTTAACGTTCGTTTCATAATTCAAGCAGGATCACAAGATTTTACTAATGAGTAACGTCGACAATACGAGTACACCTGGCTGGAACGGACGAGAAAAGCGATTACGAAAGTACTCGAGTAACGACGACCATCTAGTGAGGTTCTGCTCATTTTTGTCTTCTTTTAGATTATTTTCAGCGATAAATAATTTTTATGAGTCGTTTTGTTAATGTTGTGGGTTTACATGGTTGGTCTCCCTATTTTAATCGTCATTAAGTTCTGGGGGTTAGCTCTGACGACGATTGTTCAAAATATACATGAGATAAGTAAATAAAAATTAAGTCTGAATTCGTGGAATTTGGGATAATAATACAATAAACTTTAGACTAAACAAAATTAGCCTTATTGAATTGATGATAATAATTATTCTGAAAACATCACACGAGATTTGTTCACAAGAAGAAGTAAAGCGTGAAGTGGGAATATGTTGTTACTAAACAAGCTGAACTCAATTTTTACACCTTTGTGCAAGTGGAATGGATTGAAATAAAAAGATAACAAAAAATTAATTATACATTAATGATTAAAAATATTGACAATCATTTTAAATTATTTCTTATCGCTGCAACAAGCGTCAACGAAAAACTTAAGAAAAAATGTGTATGAAGACAGCAAGTAACAAAAAATCAAAACCAGAACGAAAATCAAGTTTTTGGTTACACTGAGAAGATTTTTATGAAGTTACTAATGAAAAAAATTCACATATAAATAAAACTTGAAACTGAATTAGAAAAAACAAATATTTTAAAAGGATGCTAAACCTTAAACGACTTGAATATTAGGTGCGAACTAAATAACAATTTTTTAATGCGAAAAAATTTAAATCTTGGTGCTTATAAATACCAACCGCAGATTGATAAGTACTGCCTTTATATTTATTATTAAAATATTCCTCGTATAGTTTCGGTTCTATGACTTTCATTAACAAGTATCATAGTAAAGTAGTGGCCATCGACCTCTACTTGAGTGGAGTGGCATTTACATATTTTTGACTTTTATTTGTAGTATTTTCAAATCGTTAACAAAATAAAACCGACCACAAACTAGGTAAATTTTGGTGTGAATCATCTAACGATTTGAATAAGAGTTAAAATCCTTCTGATGGCACGTCGCGACGTGCTATTCGGCCAACTTCGAGTTTTGTTGACTCTTTTTGACTTAATTCGGCCAGCTTCGCGTCCTGTCGGCTTTCTTCGAATTAATTCGGCCAGCTTCGTGTCTTGTCGGCTATCAGTATTATAAAATTAAAAATGTATTTTTAATGAATGGTTAATAAATATTTCTGTAATAAATTATTCCATAAAAATTAAGTAATAAAATTTAATTAATATTTATTATTAAAGATATACGATTTTTTTTAATATTTAACTCGTTCAAATAAAAATATTTCAATAAAAATAATTTAAATATTTTACATCTGCCAGAAGTCACACGACTTCTCACAATTTTTTATTTCATGGTGAATTTGCATACATACAAATATTAGAGTAAAATTAATAAAATTACTTCAAGAAAATTGTATCTACTTACATAGATGACTGTGCTCATAAACTTTTTATGTTTTCAATATCTCGGAAAATTGAAGCAAAGTGGAAAAGCAAAATTTAGTTATAAGTGTAAGAACATTTTTAAATACGTGTTTTTGTGGATGTCAAGTGACGAACGGTCTAATCTTTATAAAATTTATTTCGTTTCCATAATATTCTAGATATAGTAATATCTTTTATAAGTCTTAGTATAAACACGGTATTATTTTCAATTTTTTTCATAATCTAATGCTACCAACATAATAGCTATCGGCATAATAATCAACATAGTGAATCGGCTATTCCAGCAAAAACTTGTAAGAATTGAAATGCATGGAATGGCTACTGGAGCAAAGTTTTTTATCAGCATGATCTGGTTTGCTGATAAAAAACTTTAAAAACGCATGCTGTAAATTCTTATTTTCGTACGGTTCAACATTGAATAAATCACTCTGCCTTTTTTCACCTTATCTTTGCTCCTAGAATAGTTGATTTTCAAGCAGAGCTCGTTCTTTATTTTTTTGCAGATAAGTTTTTTGCTTTGATGTGAAGAACATAAATTGAATTGCATATATCTTTCGTAGAAAAAGGTTACATTTTGCTTCTTTTACATGATGGAATATCCTTGAGAAAAAGTCTTGATCAAATTTTTATCGAATAATTAGAGAACTAATATCGACTTGATAGAAAATATCTACGTACCTAAATGTATTATTCTGAAGTCAAAGGAGCTAGCCTGATAGGTAAACGATACAACAACTTTATTGCGCCATTTGTTTCGTATTTTTTACTTAAATTTGAATCTATGAAAATAAGCAAACCATTATAAAACCAAGTGAGTTTTCAATTGTTATTTTAAATGAGACGCATTAATCAGTTTATGTTTCATATAATATCTTGAGCAATGTATAGTAAAAATTATACAAAAACCTAGAAAATCAATATTAATATAATCAAAGTAAATCCAAGAAAATCAATATAAATATAGAATCAGTATTTCTCACGAACCCATACTTAAAGTACAGTACATGACGACTCATGTCTTATTTCAATTTTTGATAGGGGTACTGAAAATTGGTAAGTCTTAGTTATTAAAACTGAAATGAAAATCAAATGCGTTCATGGTTTTTTTTTTGTTTAAAGCACCGTCAAGGGTCTTTGTAAAAAATATAATGTAAATTAATATTAATGAAACATGTTTCTTTTTTTTCTGCCAGTAACTGAAAGATTAAGTTATTTCTGCTCTTGTAATAGTTATTATTGAAATACTTTTTATCATCCACTAAAAATATTTTAATTTCAATATTTTCAAAATCACTTACGAAGTTTCAATGTTATAAATAGAACCACCCTAAAAAAACTTCAGGATAATGCCCAAATACTAGTACAATAGGTTTCCCTTTTTTTTCTAAATAATTATCATATTTCTGACAACAATACACGTAATTTTTGCTTAACAAACATAATAAGAATTATACACGTATTTCTTATCGGGTATGCTTGTCGAAAACGAAAGTATTTTTAACATTATCCTCTCTGAACTTGCAATATATTTAAGAATTGAATTTAAATAATGATACTTTAATTGTGATAATTAAATCAGCTGAATAAACTATGTTCAATTTAAGTTTGGCAACCGAAAATAAAAACTTAAGGTGAAAATTTAATTAACCCTTTAATTTGACACCATTCATCAAACGAAGTTAGAGCACTGTTAGGAGATCCTGTAGCAAGATTGTTTGTCCTTTACGCAATATGTAAATCTTTTAGATTTTTCGTGACGGCAGAATTACATTTTAAAATTTCTATTGGGATTTTAGTGAATTACGAATGACAGAAAAAGAAATTATTACAGATAAGATAAAAGATTAATTATTTTTCTTTATTTTACGAAAAAAGGCTGCAGATTTCAGTTTTGAGCTTTGGCCATTAGTTTCGTTTTTTCCAAACTTTAGGAATCTTTTGTTAATTAAACCTTAGACATTCTCATTCGTTTCATTTTGTTCATTAAACATATATTCTAATTTTAAATGATATATGTATATAATGAGTTCAAGGAATTCAACTGCTGTGATTTTATCTTATTTTATTAATGGTGCAATGTTAAAAAGATTACTAAAAAAATACTAATGGAATTATAAAAATTAATAAAGAGGTTTATACCAATAGAAAAAAATTAAAATTACCTTTAAATCTTATTAGCACCACCACTGTATTTATACGTTTCCAGAAACAAAATTAGAATACAATTAATTTTAGTAACACTTTTTTCTCTTGTAATCACTCTAGTTCATAATACGATTATTTCATTCTTGAAGTATTTCTAGTGTCCGAGACAAAGTAATTCAGATAAAATAAACAAATATTATCATCTGAAAACCTAAATGCAATTTAGTATTTGTTAATAAAACAAACTAAAATATAACGAAAAGCAAAAAATTACATTAAAGTCTATTCTATTTGTACATGAACACTTTTTTGTCAGAACAAATATACATACGTATATATTATGGTTTTGCGTATTTTAATATGAGCAACGATGTCCAAAAATAATAAAGTTTACTCTGACCTAATATTGCAAATAGAAAAACATTCACTTGATTTCTCAAAACCCAGCTTAAAAACCCTTTTTGAACTAAGAAAGCTTAAAAATACAGAAAAACATTAACTTCTTGACTACCACGACCTGGACAATCACTACCTACGTAAGAAAGATCGTCATGCAAGTAAGCAAAAAGATGATTATAAGTAGAAACTTAGCCCTGATGCAACTAGTAAGGCTTTAACCGGTTTAACTTCGGTGAGTGACGATTTCAAATTACGGCCGTGACGAGAAATGGCAAAACTCTTAATAGCAGTGGTGTAAATTGAAGTGAAACATAACTGTAGTGTAATAAAAAGCGCGAGTGAGTTTATACAATAAGGGCTTTGTATGAGTTTTATGTATCGACGTAGGAGAAAACAATATTTTCTCTGTAACGAAATTTTCAATTTATAATATTTCGTGCTATATATGATATACATATTGTGCCGATTTGATTTTATTTGAATATTGTAGATAAACGCAAATATTTCTGCTCTCATAAACTCCTAGGAAAAGTGTAGGAGATTATAATGTGGTAGTATTTATTTGATGTTTGGCTGGTAATATACAAAAATACAAAAAAAGGGTTTTCAAAATTTTAGTAAAAGTTCGTGCGTTCGATCGATTCGGAAAAGTTTGAACATAGACTATGTTCAAACTTTTCCGAATTAGAAATGTAAGTTTTTTGATATATTAACCTTAGCATATTATATAAATATTAGCAATTTAAGATAATATTTTAATTAAGGTAATGCCCCGTTAAAACCTAAAATACAGATAGAAATGAAAATTTAACTCGTATACTATTTTTGTCAGAAATAAGACTAAATTAATTTATTTCGTAGGTGAATATTTTTATCGGTTTTCCTACTATTCATATTTAGAGTTTTAGCATATGAATATATATATATATATATATATATGTGTGTGTGTGTACAAATGTGTGTATATAAATTTTCAAGTTTTTAGTTCTTTTTCGTTTGCATGTTCGATTACTAAAATGAATCTAATGTTAAAGAAAAGGACGTTATGTCGGTTTGTCCCGACGAAAAGATTTTTACTTTGAAAACTGCCGAAGTTATTGACATGAATACAGGAACTATAGAGAAATTTACTTCGTGATTATTTCTCAAACGGTGATGAAAAGGTTACGAAGAAAAGTAAACAAAACCTCCACCACAGGAATGTTGAACAGCAGAGAGTTATAAGAACATACGGTCGCGTGCAGAGAAACCACGTGGGATTTAATTTTGTATGTAAATACTCTCACTACCTTTTTTACTGGTTATTTAAAATACCAGAAGGATTAAAACAACTTACAAATAATACAAATCTTATTTCAATCCATACACTAGATTCTCACATCCCATTCTTGTACGGGAATTAAGTTACACAACATTTTATTTATCTTTATTGCTGTTTAAATATAACTAATATGGTTGGAAAATTTCAAATATTTTCTTACTTGGCCATATGTAACATACGAACAAATTTTACTGTTTGTCGTTGTGTATAACTATTAAATCAATTTATTTTGTAAGTCATTATGTACTCATGAAATCTGACGTTCCTAATAAGATAATCATATACACTAGCTTCTAATACTATATTGTGTTGTTAGGTCAACTACGATTTCAATACCTCCTCAGTAAACAATCGCAGTAAAGTTTAACAAATTCTATGTTATAAAAGACCCTATTATATTTTTCTATGATTCTTTTAGTATTTATTGCGCATATTATGTCCATGTTTTAATTTCTGCGAAATTTTCATACTTCAAAAGGTA
Organism: Druceiella hillmani; assembly: GCA_039881145.1. Lineage (NCBI taxonomy): Eukaryota > Metazoa > Arthropoda > Insecta > Lepidoptera > Hepialidae > Druceiella > Druceiella hillmani. Next base: position 24,100,769 of record JAYKKI010000014.1, read on the forward strand.
GATAAAGTAACATATAAATAAATATTCAATATTAATGTTTTGTTCGTAATTTGCTTAATAAAATACAAAAAGATAAAACAAATGATATATCAAACACCATACTTGCGTAACAAAAGCTAGAACCAGACTGATTTAATGTAGCTGGGGTGTAAAACGCGTTGTCGCCGAAATTTGCTTAATTTTTCTATATCATTCAGTTCAACTTATTTTAAAGTTTAAACAATATTTAACTTTTTTTTGGGTAAAAATTGCTCTCAAAAATTGTATAATTAACGTTACAGGAAAAGTAGGTATTTAACCTTATAACCTAATGATTTTATCAATAAGTTAGTGGATTCAGTATAGTTTTCAGATTAAGAATTGTTTGTGATGAACTTTCCTTGTTCTCTTAGCAAATAAAGCATGGCGCCCCGATTTGCACGACGGAGTACTAAAACATATTCTTTTTCTTCTTCTTTCACCTAGCTATGGTTCCATATATCATTCGGGGTCAGCCTTCCTCGTACATTTTCGCCACAACAGTCTATCGTGTGTTATCATTGAGTTCAAACCCATAATTTTAAAATCTTTATCTATAGTGCCTTTCCAGGTGGCAGCGGGTCGACCTCGGCCTTTCTTCCCTTCTTACTGCTTTAGTCATATGGTCTTCTTTGCGCCTCATAACGTGCCCGTACCAACGCACTCTCTCAGCACTTCTCTCAGCTTTTCCTCAGTTCACCTTCTTTTTCAGTGCTGTCTTTCGGAGCTACTACTAAACCGAGATACTTAAACTGATTTACCTTCCTCAGAGATGTTCGTTTGATCACCAATAATGAGTTGTCCTTGGCGTTATTTCCAGACATATCACACAGCATGTATTCAGTTTTGTCTCTGTTCACTCTAAGACCTTGCCTCACTAGTACCTGTTGCCATGCGTTTAGTTGTTCTTATTCTTTTATTTGAGTTTCGACAATAAAAACTATTTCATCGGCGTTCTGCCGTGTCCAAGATGCAGGTGTTCACTAATATAGTTCATAACTAGATTAAACAATATCTGTTTAATTGTGGATTCTTAGTGAACTTCGACATTAACTTCAAATTTGTCAGTCAGATCTGAGGGGCTATTAACCTATGTGGTTATTCCTTGGTATAGATCTTTAATCAGGAATATGTAATATTCCGGGACTAATTGTTATCTCAAAGCTTTCCAAAGAAGATCTCTAGGTTGCGATCAAAAGCTTTTTCTAGATGGATAATTACAAGATGTAGATCTTTCTTCTTCTAGTAGTACTAAGACATATTCTATATCAATCATATCCAGTGTGACTACTTGGCGTGGTAGCAATAAAATTTTTGGAAACTATCATTGTAAAATTTCATGAGAAATTTTTCTTTTTGTTCTATAGTTCTACAACTAGCAAACAACAATGTGCACTGTATACATTTATGCAAGTAATATTTCCAATAGTATAAGGAGACATTTTGTTATTCATATCTATACACTTGGGACTAGTTTCTTAACAGCAAAACAGATTTCTACTCAATATTATACATAAGAATTATCACATAATTTAAGAATTATTTTTACATAGACACCGTAATTGTGAGTTTACCTACCATCAAACTACATTATTTTTGAAGTGAGATTCTTATAAAATATGTGAATAAACATTGTCTCAAAAGCCATGCACTGTTCTGCCTACATTAAATCTTTAAAAAGGTATAGAATGTATAGAAAAAAAAAATATATTTTACCAAAATTAATCATCACTCAGGTAACATCGGGCTATGTGGTCGATTACCAATTTCTCTGTACATTTTAAAGAAATGAAAATTTAACATGATATGGAGCAAAATATTTCTTCGCATGTCGCATAATCGCACTTCCTTATTACTTTAGTTTAACACGATAAAGGTCCTAAAACTGTATTTCCATGTCGGAAGATAAGTTTTGATCTTTTATGTGAAAATCTATGGTCCTAAATTATACATTTTAAAAGGAAAATTAAGTAAATTATAACACCAATTTTTAATAACTCTTAAATTAAAAGCCCCTCAAGAATAACACGAGTCGAATCAGTCGGGCTACATATTACTCTCAAGTTTCACATGTACAGATGATAAACAGCTTAACTACAGATTGCAATAGCGATTTCAGAACGTCTAATTAGTTGACAGTCGGCTCATTGCCTTCTCAGTGGCAGCGTGTAGATTCACAGACTGTATTTCAAAGGATAATCTAGATCTACATTAACACGGTCCGTTGAATCCCTATGTACAGATCAAATGTGCAATAAATTATATTACTACTCGTATATACTGCATTATAATGTTTACCTATATATAAGCAATCACTTAGGCGACCACTGTTGCAGTCCATTGACAGCATTTAAACATAGTTATTTAGTTGCTCAACTAATAAACAGTAAAATATGCTTCAATATCAGTATTTATACGTTTTCTTTTATTTATTGGTAAACTGTATTCGCTACCATCTATAAAAGAAAAAAAAATACATTTACGGTTTCAACCTTACTATACTGCTGACATTCTTTTAGTTCTTCTTCTCTAAAAAAATGTAAATTCTTCAAAAAAAGAAACAAAAAAAAGAACAAACTTAATTAATATTCTGCTTTATATAATCCTGCTCATGTACTTAATACGTAATACTGCCTTATGCGTTCCTTTAAGTAATATATGCCCGAAATATGAGCTTCAATAAATGGGCTACAAGAAAAAGTTCAGTGTGATCTTCCAACGCATTAGAATCCATAAATCTACACTAAAATGCCATTAGTGTTTGTATTTATTTATATATGCTGAACTAACTTGCTCTTACGTTTCTACTAGAACTCCCAGAAACAATATTCTTCTCAAAAGTGTTCAATTTATCAAGGAACCTGGAAAACCCACTTTATATAAAATAAATTTACAAAATTCTTCAAATCCCCCCAAAATATTTGTTATATGTACACATTTTCACCCAGTGACTTAAAACTATTCCTACCTAAAAAAAGGTTTCAATGACTCAATTTCTTGTTTTCAGCGTTAGTAGACAATATATTTTCTACAAATGCAACGAAGCCGTAATTATATTTTTGTAATAATTATAAACCTAATCCATAAAATTATAATTTAATTTTTAATTAATTTGTTAAACTAAACATTAATTAAATTTGTTTGTCTTCCTTCTATAATGAACAAGCGCATTATATTGGACCGTGAGCCACAATACTCTTTAATATTTACCACTTTTTTTCCAAAGTAACGGTAACAAAATAAAGTAATTAATCGCTATGTACAAATGTATGTGTATATCTATACATGTGTATGTGTATGTGTATATATATATATATATATATATATGTGTGTGTGTGTATGTGTGTGTATCTATATTTTACTAAGAAGAATAAAAAAAATTAGTCAAACGCCACACCGACATTTGCTCAGTTTTTTTATTTTTATATAAATAACTAAAGTGATTAAAATACAAAAGTGAATAACACATTTTTATTTCATTTGGTTTATTTTGTAATTCATACCACGTTACTTTAAAGTTACCATATTTCTTACAGAAAAACGTATCTAAAGATATTCGTGCGCTGCAGTCTTTTTAAAAAGTTAATCCAACAACAACCTCAGTGCTATTTTTAGCTATGTTTTTCAGAACATAATTAGTCACAAGTTACTGCGATAATCACCTACATCACGCCCGAATAATTAATTTGCCTATCTGAACTAGCTTATCTTTAGAACGGCTGATTTACTCTAATTGCTTTGTAATATAATGTGAGAATACATTAGCTAAGCTGAGACATTAAGCCAAGCAGCGCTTATAAAAATGTAACTCCGCCGTAAGAAAAACTTGATGACTTTTTGAAAACTTCATGCGAAATATTAACAATCTGGCGTTTAGATCACTTAATTACATTTCGATTTAAATACTTTGATAAAGAATATTAAAGTAGTTATTTAAATTTCTTTGTCTTTATCATTGATCTTCTTTTAGCCGGGATTATGCTTGAAGGGAAAATGTATTTTATCGAGCACCAAATTTGACATTGTGCCATTCATCATGATATAATATTTATTACTTTGATTAAAATAAAATGGATGCATTATTTATTTAGTTACTTCTTTAATTCACATTTAATTAGTATTTTCATTGACACTATTTTATAAATATAAAACTTACAATTTTCTAAACTTGCAGAATGATCAATAGAAATATTGTTCCCTTTAAAAAACACTTTTGCTGTTAATTTTTCGTTGAGCTCTGAAATATTAATTATATCTTTTGTAAAACTAGCTAAAGAGAAATCTATGAAAAGTTACGAAAACCATGCCCAACGCTATTAAAAAAAATGTAGCCCATTATTTTTAAGTTAAGATTAATTTACTTGTACTAAAACTATTAATAAGTTAACCATAGCTTTTAGCCTGGTTCACTTCAAACATCCACTGAGGATAATAATGTACTACATCCTTAGCTTTGTTAATCTAAGAGAGGTTTTTATTCATTTTTAACGATACATTCCCTTCAATTTAATTCAAGTGACTAAACTCTTTAGTTTAACTGGCGCAAATAAAATTTTCAAACAGAAAGGGATTTGAATCCCTTAAGTATTTCTTTTTTCCAGGATAGCTAGCTACTGATCAAATCAAAATGATCCACGAAAAAAATTTAGTGCTATTCCTTGTTCCATAAGTTAATTTTGCAGTAACCCAACATCGAGAATTTATTTTTGTAAAATATTGATTACTTTGCATAATCTCTATTTAAATATCATTGGTCAAAATCATGAAAATAGATTGATAACACTTTTTACCAAAACATCTGCCTTTAATGATACTGATTTTGCCGCAGATATAAAAAACTTACCTTATATTATATATTACCTTTTATGATGAATGTCTCGTAGACAGGTTATTTTTATGGTCCGAAGTTGCAATGAACTTTTCATATTTAAATAAAATATAGGAAAATATTGGTGTACTAAATATCAAAAAATTACTTGTAAATTATAGGTTTCCTTACTAATCTAACGGCTTTTTCCGTAATAGAAACAATTTTGGAAATAAAGACATTTTCTCGTCATTTTCTTCACTTATATTTTAAAATAATAACTACAAATAAATTTCCTTATGTAAAGGATATATAATTTTATTTATGTCTTTTTTCGCATAATAGTTTTATGCAAGCTACTGGTTTTGTTGGAACTATTTATTTATTTTTGGAATTGGCAATAAATGCTCCATATCTTGGAAATATATTTTGTATTTATTTCGTTTTCCGACGTAATTTCAAAACTAACCTAGATTCTGCAAAACATCAGTGCATCTTTAAACATATACCTTCAATACAAGCGACGTTATTAATGTTAAATATATTTTATCTTCAGTTAAAATGCCGAAACGTTTTTAATTTTACATGAATGTAACTTTAAACCGTTCCCTCATAAAAAATACTGTTTTATAAGGCATGACATAATTTTTATCCGATATCTTTGAAATATATAACTACTGTTTGTAATTAGCAAAATCTATTTGATCTTATTTTTAGTTCTAATTGTTCTATGAAACCACTTATATTTCCGTGATAGACATGCGTATTCGGCATATTCACTACCAAACAAAGTTTAACTTAATATTACTTGAATCAGCTTTTACGGAATTAGCACAGAATACACCGAACCACGTTCTATTATTTGTCATTTTTGCTAAGTCAGTTCGCGTAAAGAAATTCAACCTCATTATCAAAATTTATACTCAATTTGTGTTCGAAAAAACTCCAATATAATCGATTCACTCATAATTGTAATTACCGTAAATATATTTTTATTTTATTCAATGTTTTTGTTACTTATGTACTTATAAGAAGTAACTCGTAATAAGTACTACAATTGGTGTATTACTGCTTAGTTAATATCTAACTGTTCCTAATTTTTGAAAGCGACTTGGAATTATCTTTTAGTAAAAAAAAAGTTTGAAAAAATCACATTACATTTAAATTGATTGTAATACGTTATCATTTTTGTCAAAACGATATTCCATAATTAGAATTAAAAATCACAAGTCTTAACATTCATTTAATTAATTAGCCATTTTAATTAACAACTTTTTAAATTAGCGTGATTTAAAAAATTTTCTTCTTTTATCATACTATGTATATTACTTGAAGTGTACAATTGTAATTTTTGAACTTGTAGGCACAAGTTTTAGTTATAACTTATAATATATTGCTTATTAGTAGCTGTAAAATTAATGTATCTAAATATATTTTTCTAATATACATAAATATTTCTACATTAATTTACTTGTTAATGTTGATATAACTTTAAAAATCCCGTATTATGATATATCTATCATATAATCAATTACGAAATTATCAGATATCGTATAAAAGTACTATTAACAGTACCAAGTCTCTTTAATTAAAACTTACATTTTTTATATTTAAACTTAAAATATTACACATGGTTTAAAATATTGGCTTATTTTAAACCTTAAAAAACTCTCAAAAATTATTTGGATATATTTTCATTTAATAATATTTTAATTAGAGCTTTAGGTAGAGTATTCATAATATTTATTGCACACGAAATTCAATACTTCCTTGAAAATTTGCAAATTTTTTTTTGCTCAATTTTCGTAATATAGTCGACTTGGACACCAACATATATATATATATATATATATATATATATATATATATATATGTACATATATATATATATATATATACATATATATATATATATATATATATATATATATATATATATATATATATATATTAATAAAACCAAGTTCTTCTAAACATTCCTCACAATAAATATGAATTAAATGTGTGATGACGAAATTCAACTGTCTATACGTAGTGAAGTAGATAACACCAGTGTTAACTGAAAGTTATCAAGCAAACACTCCATTATTGATACGAGATTACGTAATCAGGCCGATAACCAGGTCAATGCATCATTAGCAATTAGCGGATAAATCTACAGACCATATTGCAAAGGTGAACTATTAGCGGGAATGGAGCAAAAGGTACATCGAACAATGCAAGTAAATCAGAAAATTTTAATTTTCCTAAATGTATTACAACTTTTTCCTGAATCTATTTATTACGTTCGTTTATTGACTATATGAAACTACTTCAATACACTACATTTTCCATATTAAAAATACATATAAGCACGCAGGGATCTCATCCCACAAACCCTCTTTCTCCCACCTTCTCCTACATTAATGCCATGGTTGTAAATCTGTCATTGCTGACAGTAGAAGCATTGGATAGAAAAATGTAAAACTGAAACTCATGTACTATTTTTAAACTTTTCCCAATTTGGAGTGGAAGTGTTTATAGGTGCAGTCGATTTCGAGTGATAAGAAACAGTAGAATATTCATTTTTACATTCATCTTCAAAACTTGTGCTGTAATAGATTATGGACCTAACAAGGATTGGAAGACATAGCGTATATAATGTACTATATGCTTTTTAAACTCAGAGCTTTTTTAACTATATGTATAGACAAAACTAGACTCTTCAACTTCATTGAGCATTTACCGTTCTACTTTTAAAAAAAAAGAATTCTTGAACTCTCGATATGATGACTAATGCCAAACATTTAAATTGTCAATCAGTCGACGTTTTTTGATAGACAAAGTTCATATACACTGTTATTAAATATCTATGTACTTTGTACAGTTAGAAGCTTAATTAACGAGAATTTTTTAGGTCAAGAAAACATAAACAATTGTTCAACTTAATTTTGCATGTAAATCGCATCTTACTTTACAATTTCATAAAAGATATCATAATTAAAAAGACGTATCAAATAAAGTAAGTTTCTTGCGTTCAATAAAATTAATAAAAACTGAAACAGAAATATTTATATCACGTATTATTAAAAATTAACTCATTGATCCTTTCAAACTCGCTCTTACGTAACGATTTATTTACTCAAATTTCTTCAAAATATAATCACAATATAGAGTAGCGCTTATAAAATTAAAACTCCACCGCTGCAAAAACCTAAAGAGCTTATAAAAGCATCACTTAAAAGACAAACAATCTCGTTTCAAGATTTATTTAACTTAATCGTGACTTTACTTAATGACGAACATTAAATTAAGGAGTTAATTAAATTTTTACCTTTATCCTTATTTTCGTAACAGGGGTTAAATTTGAAATATTTGCCGAATCTTAACGTGGGCGAAGCTTGACGTTATGATACTTCTTTATGATGTTTCATAATTTTATTAGAGAATAGACTATCAGTTCCCCAAAATCAAATAGGGTGCCAATTCTTAAATATGTTATGCATGTTATGATCGTAACATTACCCTTTTAAATATATCTACATCTTGAATCAACTTGGGTAAGTCCTTGCTTCTCTACCGTGTATATTACACTACAGTTTTATTGACTTACATTTATTGTAATTGTTACATCTATTGTTTTGCATTTTGGAGTAAATTCTGTTGAGCATAACGTACGCGTTTTGGTAAGTGAAAAACGATACGAAAACTAATTTACAAAAGGGCTAGCTGCTCATGCCGGCTGTATAATATGTTGCACACGGGATGTACACATACGTGAGGCTGTAATATTGTGTGTATTGACTTTATTTTCAATACATTTATGTAATCATTACAGATAAATAATTTATTAACAGTATTCTCAACTGTTTATTTATTTAATCTATCTATTCGGATACAGAACAGTATGACTCAATTTCATAATACCACCTGTACGTGGACAAATTAAAATACCGCAAACGTTTTTATTTCTCAAAATAGATGATACAAGTTAACTGTAAATAATTACATTTGAATGTTCGACTAGAATGCTAATGCTATTTAAGGTTTAGAACGTTTACCGAAAGAAGAGAAAAAGAGAAAAGGAGGTACACCATATGTTTTTAAAAGACCTATCCAAAAGTAGGTTTTTATTTTAGCTCTTCCATTGTGGTCTTAGAAATTCTCATGCTGTTTCGTTGTTTTTTTCGTCGGTTATTGGACTATCCAAGATGTCCTTCCTCTTATATTTGGCTTCTACACTATCACTTAATGATAATGTAATTAATAAAAAATAAAATAAGACCATGAACTCTCAAACAGAATGTTTTAATCACCTGCAAACATGACGTGAAATAAACCAAAAGTCTCAAATAAATTAATGTGATTCAACTCCACAAAGGACCGAGAATTTAAAATCTCATTGAATGAATTCCCCGAGAGAAACATTTGTGACAAAAATAAATTAACATGAATTCCCTCTTAATACTTATACCTAAAACCGTATTTTAATGAACAGTAATAAGATAAAGCTTATAACAGTCTAAATATCTATAAATGTAACAATGGTTCGTTAAAATAGAATTTAAACCTAAGTTAAATAGAGTTAAATAAGGTAAATAATTTTAGCTAATATGTACATTTAATCTCTGTTTTCAAAATAACAATAGATCATGTTCGTTGTCTTTGTGAGATCAACGTTTTAAATCTATAACTCTGCTATAGATTATATATATATATATATATATATATATATATATATATATATATATATATATATATTTATATATTATTTTTTCCCATTTTTCGTTCTCTTTTGTAATAAATTTGTATATGGAATATTTGCCTTGGTTTCGTTGATGATAATGGACAAACTATGAGGTGGACAAGGTAGAATAGAAAATAATAAATGAAATTCTAGGCCCCAAAAACCAAATATTTTAAATAGATTAAGTTAATAATAAAATCGAAATGGTTTTATTATTATATACTTACGAAATTCCAGACATTTTTATGTCAGTAATTCTCGCAACCACGTGTTATTTTAGGATATTTTAACGTTAATTTCAGTTTACACTACGAAATTGACATCTATAAGTAAATTTATTTTTAATATTAATATACAATTAAAATGCAATAAGTAAATATTAAAATCTATATGTCTTAACTCTCTAAATAACTCTCATACAGAGATATTACTTATATCAATATTCATCACTTCGCAATAAAAGAACAGTTAACAACTTCTACCCGGGGTCATTAATATCACTTAGATCACTTATAATTGCAAACCGTTCAACATCGGAAAATGCTGATATTAATATGTGTGAATACATTTAAATATTCTATGGGTCATATAATCCCGTAGCATGAATTTTGTTTTTCACAAAATTAATATAAGTATAAAAGTGGTTTATTCAGAATAAGACAGAAGATATATCAAAGGTCTATTAATTAAAAGCAATATGTTTAATTACAGAGAAAGCAAATTTGTATCATTAATACAAATACTAAAAAGTGTAGCTAAAATTAGTGCACAAAAAATCATCTCCGTGCGCCAATTAATCTACATCGGCATATTTGATAAAACCAAAATTCTATTAAACCTCCTAAGGTTTAATGGAAAGAAACAGAAGCAGTTCACGAACACCGACGACTGATTTCAATTATTTATTTCGTCGCTTAACCCAATCGATAACTGTGCTAAGCTAATTAATATGATACAATATTTATTCAGTGCCGCATAACAGCGATTACAAGGCATACATCTGTCATATTTATTGCTTAAAGTCATTCGAACTTAATCGCGTGCAACCATTAATTCCTTGCCTGATATCAGGCTCTTGGGCCATTTGCGTAAATTTGTACTTTGATCGATATCGGGCATTCGGGCTGCCTATGAGTTAGTTCATGGATATATGTTGGCCATGATTTTATCATTTTAACTTTAGTTCTGACAAACTCAAGTATATCATATATTCATTTTTTAATATTTTTTCTTGTCAACTTTTGAGTCTTATCAAACTCATTAAAGATCCCAAAAAAATATATTTAATTCCATGCATTTCTTGTCTTAACATAATACAAAGATATATTCTAGGCTTATCAAACTTTTTAATATGTAATTTTTAATACCATTTTTAGGGCTCAGTATCTGAAAAAAACGGGACAAATGTCTGTCACAACCATTTTTTTCAGAAAGCACTAACGTAGAAACTTAAAATTTGGAATAGTAATAAAATATATTAACCCAGAAATATCTCAAAAATAGCCTAATAGTCACAAAAATATTCATGTAAAAATTTCAGGGAAGTAAAGAAGGTACTCGAAAACTATTTTTTTAACTTTCTTTTATATTATGGAATATTGTTTAAAAGGGTCGATTGCAAGGGTCTCAAAAATACATTTGCCCTAACTTTAGGTAGTATGTCTTCTGACGTGTATTGAAAAATATGCAAAAAATATGTTACGAAAGTGCTAAAAACCTAAACTATGAAAAAATAGGGTTACTCAAAGCCTATGGCAAGGTTGTAAGAAAACCATGGCCATTATGTCTAATGTAAAATATGCACCATACTTTAACGCCAGTGAAAGATGTAGTGTATAACGTACATTGTGGAAAACTAATATTTCTAAATAGTTTGATAGACACATTATGTTCCCTTAAATATTTATAAGAACCTAAATGTGTACGAAATGCTCGTTCCATTCATGCTTGACAGGTTAAACAACATTGATCAAGCAAATGTTTGGTTGTATCCATACGGTGAATTAGAATTGACTATTTAACTGTTAATTCCATTATATCCCTCAGAAACATCTCTTCTTGTGAAACTTAAACTATTTTCCTAATGTTTTATTATCCTGATTGCCACCAATGCATAGGACTGCATTGTTGGCAACCCCGAATGTGAAACTTTTGTATCCATACTTATTATTATTATTTATGTCTATACGTTGATGTATCTAATCGATACATATGGCGGATTTATTGCTACAAGAAAAATCTCTTACAGCCAACCAGAACACCAGTCCAGTCCCGCTCGATGAGCGACCGGGAATCAAAACCGGGTCCCCGCGGTGTGCCTTGCAATCAAAGGCCATATGCCTTGTGGTATGTCACAAACACACCACCATATTTCCATGTAAGCAACAATAAGCAATAAGAAACAATTAATTACGTACAGGTTTTTTCTAAATTTCTTTTGACTGTATTATTAGAATAAATATACATTATAGCAGTTTATTATCATCGACATAAATTATTGAACAATTTCCTCCTCTATATTAGAACCCATAAATAAATAAGCGCCGCCCGCCCTCGCCAGTGATAGAATTTTCGAATCGCTCCAAATAGCTCCGAAATAAAAGAGTGAATATGTATAAAATATTCATGGAACATTGACTGAAGAATTGTGCGCTTCAGATTTATTGTCATTCGAGTGCCTGAATGTGGAGAGGCGCAATGGATTTTGTGTTAACCTTGGAAGGTTGGAGGCGTAAATGCGACAGAGAAAAATGTGCCTTTTCTCCATAGGCTGCCAGCGCCTAAATGGCGTTATATTTTTGAGGTTAATGTAGAATTGTGAAAAAGTCAATTTCAATTTTACAATTAGTAATAAGGAACCAAAAGTTTTGATGATTTGTACGATATTTAAACTACTTTGGAATTTGTGAGTATATAGTTCCATTACTCAAATAACTAATGATGTTAATGTAACCTATATTTATCTTTCTATTTTTAAGTTCGTTAAATATTAGAAGAACTTAGAAGTAAAATTATCGTCAAATTATTTACAATCAGTTTACAAATGTTTTATCATATTCAATATAAACTTTTACATAACATTTTGACGCATACTTCATAAAATTACAATTCATTTGAAAAGGTATCTCAAAATAAATTTTCATATAAAAATATAAAAAATGTCAAATTAAGAATTGTAGATTCTGAGAAACAGAAGCGATCATTTTCATTGATATCGATATTCTTTAAGATATTAGATACGTCGAATGAATATTAGCTAAGGCTTACGACATCACTTTTGCTACATAATTTACGTCAGATCTATCTTTGAACCTGTTGCAGTGAAAATTAATTGTTCGGTAGTCGTTGATTTGAGATATTTGAATTCAATCATGTACGACTTATTTAATAATAGATTTGGTCACATTGTAAAATAATAATTTTTAGTACAACTTCAAAACGCGATTTTAAATAACAAACATTTCTCAAGTCCACTGCAATAACATTACGTAAATTAATTCAGAGATATTTAATAAAAATTATAACAATAACATTGATTAATTCAGAGATATTTGATAATAATCATATTAATGGTAACATATAACACATTGTTATTTGAGTTTTGACTTATTTGTAGTTCATTTAGACAAATATTACTAACGTATTATATAAAAATATATATATATATACACACGTATGTTTATATATATATATATATATATATATATATATATATATATATATATATATATATATATACATATATATATATACTTATACTTTTGTATTTTTTTTTCTAATGAAGAATTTTCATTGTAAGATCTCTTACAGTCTACCAACAAAATTTCAGTACCAACTGTTATGGTTGACTGAATGAGATTGCTCGTGTAGCAGCAAGTCCGCCATATGTACTATACATAAAAGATGAAAAATAAATAACTCATCTTACATATCAAATTTTATAAAAATTAGCTGATTAAGTGAGCCATGAAAGAAAAATATGTAAACAAACTTATTTTCGTATTACAACATTAGTTGAAATAAATTAGAAGGATTGATATAAAAAAATGTATACTTATTTCCTAGTAGTCCGAACAACTCTTATAAGAATCCTTGAAAGCCATGCTGTTTAGTCATTAACGTGAAATGCACTAGAATCACGTCTATTAATCTAATAATTTGAATATATTTGTTTATGTAAACCTTACACAATGCAACTGGTCGACTTTCAAAAACATCAGGGGTAGCACTCCACAAATGGTTTTATAGTTTTTACAGGATCAATTTCCAAGAAAACAATATATGTAAATCGCCTTAATCCTTCCATAAATTTCTTAAAAACATTCCAAACTAAAATGTTATCATCTCACTTAAAGTACAGAAACCGTTTAAAGACCACGCGTGTTTTGTTTCCAACTTTGATACGTACCTCTAAAAACTTATTTTCAACACAATTTCTATTTTTTAATAATTTCTGAATTCTAAAATCTCCAATTTCGCACAAGTTTAAAAACAACCTTTAATGTGGTTTAACTTCTGAGAAATGTTAAATACGATAAATAGCTTATGTGCAGGAAGAACATTTATTGCTTTTTTTTTAAATATTGGTGCTTGTTCAATCTGATCTTTTTAGTTTAAAATATTTTTATGATGTAATATTGAAAAAGTTTTATCTAAACTGTAGTTAAAACTGTACTTATAATCTCTTACATTGTTACGTATACTTATAATCTTTTCATTGTGGAAGAATATCTTCACAAATAAATCCAAAGTAACATGGATGTTTACATATCTAAATGTTAACCCTGCATAAACATCGTCACTTGACTTCCGACTAAAACACCAACAAAATACTTACGTTATATAAAACTACACAGACCAAGACCGACTAAGAAACTTTAATTTGTTATTGTTAGATACTTAAGCGATTAAATTTAAATCTTAAAAGCTTCCTCTTCGACTCCTAATGTGATGGACACTTTTGTAATTAGAAAAGTTTTCACATCAAGCAAAAGTTTGTCCACGGTCGCGGCGTCACAGCCTCACTTGCCGGGTAGCTTGCCTTTTTTAATGCTCTTATTCGTCTCCCATTCGCAAGTAAGAGTGCTGATATCCTAGCCTCGGCATTTGTTGTTAAGTTAACGTTGCTTTAAGCGAAATAAACATGGATTAAACTTATCTCCAACAACCTTTTACGTTATTTATGTGCATAAAAGATACGTTTACAGTTGCTTTTGAAGTTGAATTTACTGTTTAACAATTTAAGCTGTGTACTGAATTTCTTACTGGTTTGAAATATTTAACGCGTTAACATTGCTTTGTTTTATATATATGCAGATAGTTAAAGAGATATTGTCTCTTTTTACATTTGTTTACTTATTTCATTTTCGTAACGGCGCTTTTAATAGTTTTCATTCCTATACGTTCAGTTTTTATTAAATGTTTATTTAAGGAGAATCTTTCTTATCATTATCACCATCATCATCCTCTTCATATTTCATATGAGTTAGAAGATTATTTTGAACACAAATTTATGAAAATTTTTTTACATTTTATTTTAATTTGATGTCGGAATGCTTACTGTATATGCGACAAGAAAGCAAAACAATGGTAGTCTTCGTTGAGCTTTCCCTCACCACTACTATAGAAAGCAATATGAAATTCAAATAACTAACAAATTTTCTTTGACACATCTGGAACTTTATTTCAAGCTTGCTACAGTGCGTCTACAGAGTAACAATGCTCTGCTGGATACCCAAGTAGATCCGTACAACAACGAACTGAAAATAATATATATATATATATATATATATATATATATATATATATATATATATATATACAACAAGAATTTTAGACCAATAAAGCCGAAAATCCTTTACTTAACTAATTATCTTACATAAAAACATATTATTTAAATATATATTAAACTTTCTAGCAAATTAATAACATCCGAATAAGGGCCGCACGGAAAATTCAGTTAAAACACCTTTCCCCAAATCTTAAAGCAAGATTCTTAAAGCAATAATGATATATTAATATTTTATATACTTACACCTTCACTGAAATAAGGAGATTTTACGGTTAAAAGAAAGTCAACATAAAGTTTTGAAAAACTTTACCCTATATAGTTACCCTATATAAGAATACAAATATTCGGGTGAAACAGGAAATCTTTTCTCATGAACTTGGTGAAAATTTTGAAATAGTGGAATCAAAACCTTGCACCTAACCTATCAAACCCAAGTAGAACTAGCAACACGAGTATTCCGCACACGTTTTGACGCTCATAAATATTTAAGCGTACATGATATTTCCATGAAACTATTTAAATTTATTAATTTATTGTAACGTATTACATACTGTATCTTTTACAGACGTAAAAGCATGGTGCATATCGTAAAAGTTATGAGATATAGAATAATCACTATATCTTTCCTGTAATCTTTTTCAACTATGATTTTACCAACCCCCGCTTTTCATATTCTTCGGCTCAGTGGTTTAAAAACAAGGGAGCGGTACATTATGTTTTTGCATACTTTTTAGAATATTTTTTTAAATAGGCTGTTTTAAATTGTGGTAAAATATATTTATGTATTCCTCATAAGAGGCATTTCCTAATGATATTCTACATGATATATAAGATAAGAAAAATAAAGTTAAGATCTTTTTTTCCTTCTCCTTAAAATGAATGTTTTAAAATAATTTTTAAAAAATGTAAAATGTGTTCAAACCCATACATTACTAAGCTAACTTCCAAGGTTGTACGATGCATAGTTTCTATGAAAATGGGCTTTGAAAATGAAAAATATGGATAATATACGGAAACGGAAATGATAATAGTTTGTTTCGTTCTTGCTGTAGACTTCGCAAAATAAAACACCCACCACAAAAATCGACATTTATAACTCCATCAGTATTTAATCGACAGCTATTGTCTGTAAATTCATAAACAGGTTTTTTTTGTTTTATACTAATTCATTTGTTTATTAGCTTTTCGCCCTTTTCTTCTCTTTTATAACAATTCCATAAATCCCTCAGTCATAAGTCCTTTCGTAAATTAAGGACCTTGAACTTTTACGGTTATTTATTATGATATATACTGTTTCCCTCCCATAAACATAAAGATTTTACTAATAAAAACTGTTCTAAATCCCATTCAGTTATTGACATTGTTCAATGTAACTGAACTCAGTTCAATGTATATTCGTGTAACTGAACTCATAACAATCAATTCTTTGCTTCCGAATAGATGAATAATAATAAAATTGTTGTTATTTTTGTGAATTATTTTATTAGTAAAAAATTAAATATGTCGCATATATTTAAACCTAGCTATTTTACATATCCCATTGGAAATTGAAGTCATATATATGTAAAATATAAAATGGCTCAAAATATATTGTAAAATAATCTTCATATCAACACCAATGCTCTATATAAAGTAATAGTTCCCTCTCTCCCACTCTTCCCCTATCTCCCAATATATATATATATATATATATATATATATATATACATACATATATATGTATATATATATATAAATAAATATATATATATATATATGTATATGTACATATATATTTATATACATAAAGGGAGACAATTTTCCTACAGACTGTTATGAAAACAATGGATTCGCTAAGAACGCCACATGTGCAATATAAACATCGAGGGTAAACAATTAGATCACTTTACATTTTTATTAGTTTATTTACAGAAGTGTTGCAAATAATCGTGTTGTTTCATGAAAAGTTTTATCTTTTTTCATACATTCTTGGAAATTCTCTTCGTCTCATTTTATTTCTCACTATTTTTTTTCACTTATTTTAATATACTTTTTAGTTGCCATATGTTATATAGAAACATATTTTTTTCCTTTCCTGATTTTCCTAACAAGTCTTTGGAAATCATAATTTTATTACTAGACATTTTATGTTTAATTCTAAAAAACAATTTTTGGAATATTATCATATAAATAGGAACCGGGACACAAAGAACTCTCTAAATTTATTACTGATAAACGGGGTTTAACTGCCAAATATATTTCAGTACATTTTACTTGCCGAGCTGCTGGCTTCTATAACTTGCTAATTTAAAGCAAAAGCTTAACTTGACCTAGGAATGTGTCTAGCTCGACCGCAGGCTTTTTCGTCTTTTATGATGGTCTCGAAAGGGTCAAAGTTAATCTGGGAGGTAGTAAAAATAGATAAAAATTATGACCTTAATTAAAATGCGAAACGAAATCCGAGCTAGGAAAATTAAAGTATTGTTCATTCCGCTAAGCACAATCAAATAAAACAGTCTATCTGATGCCCCCTTAAGTTTTTAAAAGCGCACATTGGTATTTACTTATATCCACACACAAATGTTATTTGTGCTTTACTTCCACTAATATTTCCATTCAAAACACCTTTGTTACTAAATCTAACCCTTCATAAATGTGCACGCAATTCTTTCAGCACTTTGATGAAAGCACTAATAGCAAATTGAATTTTTCGAAGTAAAGAAGACGTTCCTAAGCCGTAATCGATAATAGAGTAGATCTCGTTTAACTTCTCTATTAAGCGGTAAATACAGGTAAAAAAGCAATAACAAAGAATTAACTTGGTAGTTTATCTGCACTGATCATTCATTGTCATCATATACAAAACTTTAAATTATTGTATCTGAACGAGTTTCTTACAGACAGGGCTAAATTTAGGCAATCATACAACGAATCAACAAACCTGAGAATAATAGAACATTTCTGTTATCATAAGAACATATAATACTCATTCCAAACATACCTAGTTTCATGACCCTTTTATATTAAATGACGCCAGGGATATTTTACCCCTTATTAGGAAAAACGAACTTCTCTTTTTAATTAAGAGACATCAACGTTAGTAAAAATAGTGAAGAAAATACGGGAAAAAATGATTGGACTTTCAGAGCTTTCAATGGTTCCGTGTTCGCTTGGATTTTTATCTCTATCTGCCGAGTTACAAAGCGTGAAAATATGATTCCGACTTTAAGGTTTTTCTTTTTTTAAATGAAACTATGATTTATATTTCTATTTTCCTTAGAAAAACTGTGCACAAAAGGAGAAAAATATCTCTCAAATCATATTTTATGAACTTTACTTGATACATGAGTGTTGGCTTTAATTATTATTGGAGTCGTGAATTTATAATATCATAATGTTCCACAAATAGACGACTTTTTCAGATTTCTTTTGATGGCTTCAAAAAAATATTTAATACGATGTCTTCATTCTAAATGAAATCATATTAAGAAACTTGAAAGATTTTATCCATTTAAAACACTTTCCGTACCATTTGATTTAAAAATATGAAATTGTGGACATTACACGTGTGCATGCTATTTGCGAATTAAATTTTCCACCTGTTCTCATGTATACATATAGCACAGTGTAACTAGATATTCTGTATACATAGTCATAAAAAAAAATGAAATTGTTTATCATTTTAAAACAATAATTGCCCTTAACTTTTATTATATTTATCGTACGGGTATGAAACGGGAATAAATTTGGAAGCTTAATGTTATTCTTAATTTATTTTTTTAAATACTTTTTAAATTGATATTATGCAAACGAGATAAAAAATTAAATAATAATATTAAAAGATGAACACAAGAAAAAAATGTATTGCTTAAAACAACGTAGCTAATGAAAATTTGAAGTTTTAGACTGAATTTTTTTAATTTTTCGTTGGGATTTTTACTGTCGAGTTAAATTTTCAATATTCCTTTAAGATAGAAGCTTATTAAAATTTTAAAAGCTTACTACGCATAGAAATTACGTCACTGACCTATGTAGTGTTGCGTATATATATTGCCAAGGTATATTTATGTTAAGAAGTATATTTATATTACCAAATTATACTTATATTGCTAAGTATAAATGATTTGCCTCTTCCCATTTCTACATAATTATTTTTAAATTTGTGTTTTTACTTTAAATATGAATTACATTTAAAGTAAAAACACAAATATATAATAGTATAAATCAATATTATTTATACTATTAGATGAACATGTTTCATTTGAATACATCAAAACTTCGAAATTCATACATTCACGAAATGGCTAGAGAAAATCGAATTCCAAAACATTGGTCTTTTAGAACTTTATTTGAATGTAAAATGAATATGTGTGTTGGCATAAATTCCATATAACCTGCATATTAATACGTGAAGAGAAAACTTTGTACTCCTTTTTAAGCATATGGCACGCACGGAGTATATTGAGATTTGGCATATTTAAAATTTATATGGAGAAGGAGTGTAGAAAGCCAGCATTTATATATAATAAGTGTTACAAATACACTAAATTCAATATTACAAATACGTTCATACTCTCAATGTTAAACACATGATATGAGGTATACTTTTTGACAAAAGAACCCTAGTGACGTTCAAACCTAAAAAATTAATGAATTACGATCAAGTATCGAACACTGGGTGACCACTAATTTAATCCAATAAATCATTATGATGGGTACTTGATTATAACATTATTGCTAATATATTCACAAAATTATTGCTATGTTATTCTTCAAGATATAGCGATCTTAGTTGGATACACTCGAGTCTTTTCTCCCAAAATATTGTTCCAGTGACACTCAAAATTAGTGTAAATATAATATTTAAAATAGAGTCTATAAACAAATCATAATAGAGATTGATTCACAGTCGTTCCTAATATGCATATCTTTTCTTTCTTCGTTATCTTTTGCCGTTATCCGTTAGAGCGGTGCCATGCTACCCGCCGCTGATGGTACCAAGGGCGTATCACATCACGTATGCGCGGAGATGATTGATGATGGATGCGTTTCAACTGAGCCAAATTAAAAAAATTGGGAACCGTATATGGACGAAAGATGCTGTTTCAGCTGTTATAAGGAAATAAACAATTAAATTGTTTGTGACAGTTAATTGCGGTAGATTTTTTAATCCTGGTAATTTTGATTCAATGTACACCTATTTCCCAATGTTCATGATTTTTTTCTTATTTTTCTGAGTGATCATATTAGTGGGTGATAGTAATTATCAAATGTTTTTAACTAATTCATCATAAAAATGCACAGGCATTGCTAAATGCGTGCTGAAGCACAAATTCAAGAAGTTTTCATTAAACACCCTATAAATTCAAGAAATTTTCAATAAATACCCTTCACGATACCTTTGACTTTTTTCATCATTTCCTAATTGACTAACTGAAATTAACCGCCTGATTAAAATTGATCTTTTTATATTTCACCTATATAATTGGGCCACTATATACCAAAATTATCATTGATTTTAGTTGGAATATTAAAATAAAATTATTTTAATTTTTATCGGTACCACACATTCATTTATACTTATCTTCATTGGTTTAAATAGAATACTTTGTACTTAGCGCAAAAGTTAGTTGTAATTTCTTTTCTACAGATATAATCGTGTGACAGCAAGGTTTCTGTGAATTTGTGACATGCAACCCTTAGATATCAAAACGGTGTCGGTAAAAAAATTAGGACAATGGAATTTCTTATCAAAATGAGAGATGTTTATATTATTACAGAAAACTTTATCAAGTTTGTCTGTAATAATATGAACATATTTGCTGCCTTGAACTATATATCAAAGGTAAAGAAAATACTGACTACATTTTGGGCAACGTATATAGATGTGAAACTCGCAGAAAAGAATATATCCACCTATTCACACAGGGCATATGGAAAATTATGATCATTACCCGATTTCATACACGCTATCATGGTAGGTTTTACATATTATTGTAAGTTGTTAGTTAATTTATCATCTTATATTTTCGTATAAAGTAAGAAATATTTTGTGACTAACAATTGTTAATATATATACTTATTTCCATTCATGTAATATAATAACAAGTTCATGTGTAAACTGCAGAATGAAAAATTACCTTCGACAAAAGAAATCGAGCAAAGAGATTAAAGGGCGACATAGACTGCAGAGTCAAAGGGCGACGTATGCTTACAAATTAAAGAAAAGTGGTATGCCTACAAGTAAGAAAATGAGGCGGTATTATTTGGGATGCGTGCCAACAAGTACCGATAAGCGTTGAAGAAGGGAAAGTTTGGATCTCGAAAAATTGCCGAAAAAATTTAAAATTGTAAGACGGTCACGTTGAAATAACAAATATTCTAAGAGAAAATGAAAAAGAATTACACGCAAAACAGAGAGATGGAAAAGGTTTGAAAGCCCTCATCATCCTGCCAGGACATTGAAAATGTCTGATGGCCATTGGAGTATAATTAAAAATATACTTACTCGAAAATTGGAACTAGACATGACACATTACTATTTCTCTAACCGCGTATTTCTTACTTTAAGACATGTCGCATTAAGTACTAAATAATTACAAAAACGAATGTGCGCACGTATATTATATACAAAATTAAACCTTTCCCCGTAAATTGTGCGGAAAAACGGATAAATTTATTCGTGTTGTTAGTACGCCTATCAAAAGCTATAGGCCAGTGCGTGCGGATTTGAAAGAGTTTGTGCCCTTGAACGAGTGACGTGAGGTTTTTGACACAAAAGAAGGTAGGCAGAACGTGGAGGCGGTATTGTTTTAGGCATAAAATAGGCATTTTATTCGGCTAATTTCTATAGGGCCACATATTTGGTAATGACTATTTAAATTTGGACGAAATATGCGGATTCATAATTTTGAAATTAGGTCACGAAAAGGTTAAATTATGCATTATAATCTTTGTTGTTCTATTTTCCTTGTGAAGTGCTAACTAATTAATATTTATGATTTCATGTTGGCTTTAAAATCTCATTTTAAAACATAATTCTGCGAAGCCATGTAATATGAGTATTGATAAATTCAGAGTTAATTTGTTATTCTCGATCTTTTTCAAGTGAATACTCTGCATTGAATTACAATTTATATAATTAAGTCTGATTGCTAATTCAGAATTTTTTATTTCCGAAATTCTTATCCAAATTGTAGGCAACTTTTGATTTCGCAAAGAAACGAAATTTCTCAAGAAAGGAAATAGTTTCCTTGTTATATGATAACAAGTACAAATATAACCCAGGTGAAAAATATTTTTTTACATTTTATCTGATATATGTAAAACATAATAAATTGTTTAGAAAAAAATACGTAAAGTATTGTAACTGTGTAGAAATAGCTATGTTTTTTTAATTACTGTGTATTATTGTGGGTATAGGTGAATAGTATTTTAATCACAAAAACAAGCAGGAAGAATTTTGAAAATATAATATGTGAATATCCCTTATGATATTTTTATATAAATGATTATAAATAAAAGTGTAATGAATATTTACATCAATTATAACTAGGTGGGCCATACGTCCGGATTTCACCCTTAGGGGCTATGAATGAAATGCGATTTTCCTTTTACTATGAAATGCGGATTTCCTTTTGCTGTGGGACTTTAAAAATAAAATTTAATTTAGGCTATGTACATAAGATGTCTTCATAACAGCATACGCTTTTTACAATTGAATCAATGGAATATTACCAATAATATTAAAATACGAAACAGAAGGCAATCGCGATGAAGACTATCACTGTTATTAGAAGGTAAATATAGATTTAAATTTACTCCAATCGCTCCTGCCTTAAAAATTTAAAGAAATATTTATAATTCCCTACCCTTGCTTAAATTATGTAATATTTTATCTACGTAATATTCAATTTAGTATATAAGATGCTTGAATGTCTTCGTAATAGAAAAAAATTGGCCAATCGAATCAATGGAATGTTACCAAAAATATAAAAAATTTAAATAGAAGGTGATTGCGATGAAGACTATCACTGTTATTAGAATATGAAATATTGATTTAAATTTACCACCATCGTTTCTGATTTAAAAAATTAAAAAATATTTTTCATTCTCTACCCTTGCTTTATTACAACAAAATTTATCATTAAGGATAAGAACTTGATAACAAAACACAACATTAACTTGATCGAATTTTAAGTACGTGAAGTAAATACATCAAAGAAGGGAAAAGTTATAAAATGTGGGCAAAAACTATCCTCTCAAATATCAGTTACTATCCAAAGAACATATTACACTCAATTATCAGTTACTTTCCAACGAACATATTACACTCAAATATCAGTTACTATCTAAAGAACATATTACACTTAAGTATAAGTTACTATCCAAAGAACATATCACACTCAAATATCAGTTACTATCCAAAGAAGATATTTGTAGCTAAGTTGGAAATTTTAAACAAAGAAAGAAATAGTAAGAAATTTGCTTATTTTACATAAATCGCTATATAAGTAAATGAACAAACTCAATAATTAGGCATAAATATGTATTTCCGCTTTACATACCTCCATAAATTTAAAAAGCAACGTCTGTTTGATATTTCTTTGTTTCTCTATCTGTCAAAACAAATCATAATAGAAAATCAATGAAATGATTACAATGTAATTTCTATAGGCAAATAGGCAATTTTCCTAGACAATCTTAAAATAATTATAATATTATGAAATTCTTTAAAATTGTTAATTATTAATTATAATAAAAAAAATTAATAATTAACAATTTTAAAGAAAAACCAATTTGGAATAACATGTTACACCCCATGACAGCACTATAATAAAATATTCTTATTACCAAACTATAAATTCTTTTTGTCTGTTTATTGTTTATTATCTATTATCTTAAATGTTTTTTCTATTCTAACTACCTTACAGCATTGGCATCAAAGTATTAGTTGGGCAAGATCTTACTGAGATTTGTTTGCCCTTGAGAAACGAATGTCGAATGTATTTCTTTCGCTATTTATCACTTGCTTATATTGCTATACCTCTACGAGATCCTTAGATTTTACACAGGCCACCTTTCAAAACGAAATATTGATATATACTAAATATTCAAAAATATCTTTGTATCAAGGCTTCATACAATATTATATTTTGTACATAAGTTATATATTTTCGTGGGTAACGTTATTCAGCAAAAAAAATCTGGCACTTAGAACAACTTATAATAAAACTAATAATTTATAACACAACACATTTTAAATTCACCTAGATTTCCTAAATAATGTCATACATTACGCGTACATACATCTTCCTAAACCCCATAAAGGAGAAATGTTATTGGAAACGGGGGTGCGACCTCTTTATTAAATTAAAACCCTAAAACTCCACACTCACCTCGAGACGCTTCTGACAAAAAATGGTGTCAATATCGAAACTGAAACTCCGTATATCGACATTCTACCCCATTAAAACTTGATCCCGTAGCATCTCATAAAATTATTACGCAGAAACGTAGATTAGGCGAATGTATATTCGATATAACGGATAGTAATATAGGGTACGAGGTTTAGGGGTTGATCCCCATTTTCATTGGGGCCAAGGCGAGGGTCGCGAATAATTAATCATGTTTTCAATAGTGCTCGGATGTACTATTTAAATTCAACATGAAATCCACAGATGTTTACTGCACGTGACGGAACCATAACCTCATAAGGTTCGTATTGCTTATTTCTTAAATGGATCCGGACAGTGAGTAAGGGAAAATTGTAATATAACCAGTTTGGATAATTATTTAAAAACAATTGACATGGCTCAGTCTAACAGTATCACAAATAAAAAAAATTACGCATCGGATATAAATATTAAAAGCTTTATCGATTTAAATTTAATTTCCATGTCATGATTACCTTTAAATTTAATTAAATGTTAACTAATGTTAATTCAAAAGTGAGTTTGTTTCTTTAATTATTTGTTACACTTGTTACTCAATTGCTTAATCAATCTTGAGTGGGGAGGGGGTATTTTTCGTAAATACGATATAATTTTCACCCGGAAATTTAAATATTTTGCTAACTAAAAATCACCCAACTGGAAAAGGAGCTTGAACTTAAGAGTGTGAACATGGACAACATGTCAGTTTACGACCACCTAGAACAGGGCACAGGTTGCTCTCTTTCCGCGCCATTTCTTCAATTATGCGCATCCTAATCTACTTAGCCATTTGAAATAATATGATCCAGTATTCTCACCAAGGTATTATTTTTAAATTTCATCACTGTATTATCTCCATTCTTTTCCATTTTCTCTCCAATTTCCTTATTTGAGTATGTAAACGTTACAAGATTTAATTTAATTGTATAACATTTTATATGTTTTAAGCCATAATTTATAAAATTATGCAATTAAGCAACGTGCTAATTTAAATGATTTTTCCAGGTTTTTCAGTTTTAATACTAATTTCGGGAATTAAAATAAATGCAGAGAATGAATTAAAAAAAATTTTGGGAATTAAAATAAATGCAGAGAAATATTAAATGCAGAGAATGACCTATTTTATAAACTTAAGAAATAAGTCATATATTAACAAGTCTTCCCATTTATTTTACTGAAACTTTAAAGAGAATGTTAATGAATTACATTAATTTAGTAACTTAAGTATCGAATAATGATTGTTAAAGAAATATTACGGAAATATAACTTGAAATACGTCTAATCTATTTTACTTAAAGTCGAAACCGATATCGTAATCTTACATTAATCCCTACAGTAACTTCATGCAAGCTATGAAGAAACAATTTCATGATAACAATGTACGCCCTTCCAAGTAATAGAAATTTAAACTCAAAACCGCTATAATCGAAGAAGAAGCTATAATCGATTTAATTAAAATCGATAATTAAATTAATTGAACTGTATAATAAATAAAAATATTTTAAAGTATTTCATGCACTTCAATATAATTTTAGTTCTGACCTACGTGGCTATTATTTAACGATACTTTCGGTATGATAAAAGTAAACACATCATCTACTCTATTTAGTTCACAGTTTGTTTTGTTTTCTTAGATTGGTTTTATAATTTCGTTATCAAACCCCAAAAACGGATCAAAACAATACGCCATTATGAAATTTGTCCCTCCAATATTACCTTAACATACTCTTCAATTTTTAATTACACTTGTTATATATAAACGTTTTTGGAGGCAAACAGGAGAACAAATTAAATTTAAAACACCAGACTGACAATAAAGCACAATAATTTATTTTAGAAGAGTTTATTAAAATAATTTATCGATTCGCGTGATGTATATTTATTCTTTGGTCTAGCCAATGGAATCGTCGGCTTGGACAAATTGTTTCAAACCTCAAAATCCAAGAAACTATTGATAATATTTTGTGTTTGACTTTAAGAAAACATAACGCATAATTTAAAATAAATATTTTTCTATTTGCTACCCGTCTTAGCTTATACATTCTTGTAATATACATATATATATATATATATATATATATATATATATATATATATATATATATATATATACATATATATGTAACTTAAAAATTAAAAAGTTAACATTGACTATACGTAATCAATATATAGTTTATTATATCTTAATAAGTTAAATCGAAATTATTAAATAGAATATTAAACATTCTTTTGATTATATTTTCAATTTACTACTTGAGTGCTGGTTCACTTACCATCTAGGAGACAGCATAAAGATCTAAGTTGAAGGCAGCTGACCTCATGACGGGTCGAAAAATATCATTTTCTCGACTGAAATTTTTGAAATACTGGGTGATGCAATCTCCATAAAATGAGGTTAATTATGCTCTTTGGCCAGTATGGCCGCATTCTTATGTTCAATTATGCACAGTGTGTCTTAAAATTTTAAAACGAGATGTTTTATTAAAGTAAACTATTATTTTCTCTATACGTGGTGAACAGCAAGATGGCATATTGTAGTTGCTCTATCCAAGTTACTGTTTTTGACTCTATCTAGGCTGACCGTTTAATTTAATTTGGTTTCAGTCAGTCATTATTTTGATAATCCTGTTCTTATTTTATTCATAATTTACGATTTTATACCGTCTTCTTCCTATCAGATGATCGCTCAATGCTTTATTTTTTTAATTAGAAATCGCTTTTTCCAGGTTGCATTTGCAACATGATAATAACTCTACCTATTAATAAGTCTAATTTCAACAGGCTATATTAATACCAAGAAATTTAATTTAAAAATTGTTGTAAATTTATATATATACCACAAACAGAAACATGTAAACCTCTCATGTCATTTAATATGTGCTGTAATCCTGACGACATAATTAATTGATCAGTCGTGTCTGGGGCAACGAACGTATTAAATTAACATTAACTTTTAGTTGTAGTTCGACTAGCAGTATACAGGTGGTTATGTGTTATTAATTCAATAATAATACACTATATATTAAATCGAATTTTGGTACTGTTAAATTTGTGTTTATAAATATCACAGATAGATTATACAATACGTTAATTTTTCTATTCCAAA
The DNA here is from genome assembly GCA_039881145.1 of Druceiella hillmani. Taxonomy (NCBI): domain Eukaryota; kingdom Metazoa; phylum Arthropoda; class Insecta; order Lepidoptera; family Hepialidae; genus Druceiella; species Druceiella hillmani. The sequence continues at coordinate 24,128,630 of JAYKKI010000014.1, forward strand.
TTAAGACATTAATTTGTAATAAAATTAAGGTAAATAAGAAATTTATTTATGTGGATATATTTTATATTTAAATAATAACTATAAATGTGCCAACTGTACTAAAAAAAGGTTTAACTAATGGAATATAAAATTTACACCCATATCAAAAGTGCTAAATATTGCAATTATTTATTGTTTATTGCAAATATTTTAACTGTTATTTTAAATTAATAAATAATTTTTTTATGGACATTGAAATCTTTTTGAATTAATGCTTCTAATCCTTTTAAAATATATTTAATTTTCACTTAGTATTTAAAATTATGGTATTAAGTACTCGCGGCTTTTATTAATTTTGTAATTTGTACCATCAAGCTGATTTAATACACATATTTTTTACCTATTATATGAATTGATTATAATTTCAATAACATTGATTGCTTGCTAAAATTACCCTTCATAATAATCTTGGTAAACTAACTTAAGGTAACATGTGACAAATTCGTAACTTTAATATTCTCATCCATACTTGTGTATTTTATCGAATATGCCACAAAGCAAAAAAAACAACACTACGGTGATAATTTTGTATAAACTTTGTCTGCAAGTGTAAAATAAACATTACATCGCATCCAACTTGCCCTTTATGAATTGTTCAGCAGCCAAGCAACAAAGCCGGTGCTTTGCAAGTCGACGCAACTAAAAGTTTTGAAATAAAAGGAAATTCATGGAGAATTTATCTTCATTATTTTTCGTTCGGTTTCCTTTGCCACAATTTGTGTTTTTAACAATTTGCGGGTATCGCATACTACAAAATTTATTTATCAAATTCAGTGCTTTAAAGTTTCCGTTAAATCTCTCGGAATTCAAAAATATATTTATCTGGAGTATCACTGATTTTTGTTCTTCCTTTTATCTAGCATTCACTCAAAAATATTATTTTTTGTGAAATTCATGTGTTCCTTGATTTTTCAATAATTCAACAGAATTTTTTATTCTTCCGGACCAAAATTGGAAATACAAAATATCTATGCCTGCGTGGTGACAGCGTTATTTTCTCGGAGACGATTTAACAGGGAAAGTTAAATTTTGAACAGTTTTAGGAAGTATTGGTCCATTAAGAGTCGTTAGATGAAAAAATATATAATTTTCCTTTTAAGGAACAGTTTTGCAGGATTCTAGAGAAATTCAATATTTTTCAATGTGTTGAACATCATATAAAATACCAGTAAAATCCGAATTTAAAAGTACATAATTTTTTTAGTATAATTTCCGAAATTTTCCGCAAAATCATTGTCCTTCTCACGATCTAAAAATATAGGTTAGAAAAATCTAACAAAAATCGGGAATATTGGTGAAATACTTAAATCTAAATCACGCCCAAATGAACAATGTAGTCAAATAATGAATTATATAAATATTTTCTATACTTCTCGTATGGAGGTTTATAGAAAATAATTAATATTTTATTTTCACTATTAATCAAATTATTACGAATTTAACATAACACGGTTTTCAAACCCAACGGTTGCGCGCACCGCACGCATGATTGACAAAGCTTCTACTACGTCTCGTTGTGCATGGACCACTAATTGTATTAATTAAACTTGCCGTTTTTCCAGTATTTTCCTCTAAGTTTATCATATATTTAGCTTCATATTTATTTCTTATTTATATTTATTTCCCTAGTAAAAAATATTAATTAATGTCCGTACTTAAGTGCGAAAAGGTTACTAGTTATGCCATGCTAAATTGTTGTTAAATAAAACTTAACACAATATCAGATTCTTTATACTTTGCACAGCTATCGTCGCTAAACATTTAACATTGGAGGAACGTTTAATAGTGAACATAGTTTAAGAATAACACTTCTTAAAGTGTTTAGTAAATATTGACGTGTGTACCAGTTTTTCAAATATTCAGGAGCAGTCTATTGCAATTTTAAAAATAATTTTAATTGGAGATTAATCATTCAGTGACATGATTATCATATGAAAAATACACTCATTTATATTGCGTTAGATATCAGCATATCGATTATATCATACTGTACTTAATAACACTATTTATTAGAGGATGCAGGTTGAATCTTTAAAAATCAAATTCATTTTCATAAAAACCTTGGCAAGCCAATGTGTTCCAACATCGTTATATTATTAGATTATAAAATTATTTGGCTTCGTTAAAACTTGCCTTCTGGCATCTGTACCTGTATATACATAAAATTATTTGTTATAATAATTGTCAAAGTGAAAGTTATTAAATTGGAATTAATCCACAGCGAAATTTTCATCAAGTATTTCCAATATAACACTATGTTATCTAGAAAATGTTATCTTATAGAAACACTTAACTAAGCCCACGCTTATAAATAGTTATATTTATCCCAGTACAGCCTAATTAAAGATACTATCAAATATTTAAGTAATACAAGATTTTGTTATAAAACCAAAAAAACCTATAAATTTACTTAACCGCGCTTTTCTCTCAAAAAGCAAAGCTTCTGTATAAAGAATGAAAAAATACTCGTCGATTTTAATCGACATAAAATTAAACTTAAAATAAAGTTATGAAAATCCAAAGCGTTAGTTATTACGCTGAAATGAATTTAGTAATTGATTATCTAGTGAATTTTCTATGATGTGATTTATTTTTATTTATTTTTCTAGAATTATAACTTTTATGTGAGTTATTTGCTTGAGGTAAATTTATCCCTACCCTAAAAATAACTTACATATTTGACTCAATATTTAAGGTTTACTGAAGATTCACTTATATTATAAGTTTATAAAATTTCAGTTTATAAAAGCTGAAAAACAGACTTTTAAAATCTTCTGCTTTAAGACTAAAAAGGTTTTTTAAGTTGTTCTTTGCAAAATTTTATTTAACTGTTGTATTGTCATCGACTTTTGATATGTGTGTAAAATTTAAAAGAACTTTGACGTTTTAAATTTGATGAAAAATTAATTGAAAGACTTTGTTACATTGATACATACAAGTGAAACTAATAAAAGCATGTTAATATAAAAAAATAGAAAAATTATAATAAATATTCCAGAAAAATATATATTCAAATTTAAAAATTAAATATGTTTCGCAAATCCAGTATTCGAATTTAAAATATTAATTTTTTTCTTCTTTTTTGGGAACTTTAATATATATATTGTAATAACTTTTGATGAAAACCAAGCATACGGCTAGGAGTAGTATCTGGATCAAAATCCGGTTGAATATTATGGTGATGAACAGGCTCTCGTGGAAACAAACCAGGTTGTTATCGTTTGCTGACTATGCAAATGGTATATAACACACAGCTTATTACAATTCCTTACATTATTGAGATCAGAGGCAATAAAGGGAGCCATATTTTTTTTTCTTTCAAACCTAATTAGCCCGGTTAAGGGAACGGTTAAGCGCGTTTGATTTTTCAGGTTTTAACCAAAAAATTATTTAAAATGTAATTTTTATGGGGATCTAAAGCAGCGCCAATAAATTATAAACAGTTTTTACAAAATTTCATTGTAAACATCATTTATAACATTGTAAAAGGTAGGATTTTCCTTGAAATTTAAATAATTAAATTTTCGACAGTACTCTGAATGTTTTTCTTCGCATTCAAAATTTTGGCATACTAAACATATTCTTGAGACTTTAAAATATAACAAAATATAGTTCAAAGTAAATTCGTAATGATTCGTCTTTTATTTTACTTCTGTAACCCTAGTACTGAATACTCCTATCCATCCAATGGTTTTTGCATTATTCGTGATCAAAGTAACAGACTGACACACGAAACTTTTAAGATTGTTCTCTGTGGCATATTACAGTCACAGAGACATACATTTTTTATTTACAACACTTTTTTTCTAACCATATGGAAATGATTTTATGTTAGTTTATTTTCTTTCCGTTTTTGACTCATTATTGTTTTCCTTATCAAATACTCCATTATATCCTTCTAAATAATCTGTCACAAATACAGTTTTTTCATAAATTAAATATGAACAAAAATGCAATATTTTTAATTTGACTTATGTTACCTAAGCTCTATAATATTAAAAACTCCTTCCCATCCCGTGGTTTTTGCATTATACGTGAGCAAAGTAACAGGCTGATACACGAAAACTTTAAGAATGTTCTCTGTGGTATATTCCAGTCACAGAAACATATTTTTAACATACTTTTTTATTTACAGCACTCTTTTTATAACCATATGGAAATTTCTTTTATTTTAGTTTATTTTCTTTCTTTTTTTTTATTATTGTTTTAAATAATCTGTCACAAGTACCATGGTACTGCAAATTTACAGGTATAAATAAATGTTAACGCTCTTTAAAAATGTGTTTATCTTATTACGATAAATATAATTAAGTGACCAATTAAATTCGTTTACTATCACTTATGTTACTTAGCAATTACTAAATTGAAATAGTGACGATATCCATGCCATGCCGTACAATTAATAAACGTTCTTTAGCTTCTGTCACTGCGAACGATCAAAGCTTTTCACGTTACCTTGTTAGAAAAATCTCTCAATAATTTATATTTAATTTTGTATGAATAATACTCCATTAGATCCTTCTAAATAATCTGTCACAAGTACCACAGTACTATAAATTTACGGGTATGAATAATCGTTAACGCTCTTTAAATATGTGATTATTTTAATAATATAATTAAGTGGCCAATTAAATTTATTAGCTATCACTTGTGTTACTTAACATTTACCGAATTGAAATAGTGACGATATCCATGCCATGCCGTACAATTAATAAACGTTCTTTAGCTTCTGTCACTATGAACGATCAAAACTTTTCATGTTACCTTGTTAGAAAAATCTCTCAATAATTTATATTTCACTCTCAATAAATAATCATATCTCGTTTTTTAGAAATAATTTTTTTATTCGCTTATTAATTCGTCTCGAACGGGGAAAATCTATTTCAAAACAATGAAATTTCAACCGTTATTCACTTTCTTAATTTCGTATGCCTACTTCGAAGGGGTTTATTAAAAATTAAATATGTTTGATGTTCTTGTAAAATTATTTGGATATTTTCCAAGATTTATAGAAGAAATATTGAGAGTATTAATATAGCTAAAATTAAGGATAAAACTAAGGTTATAACGAGAATTACTGGTGTATAATCCTGTGATATTTGGTTGAATTAATATTATTTACATCGCTTCTTTTTAGTTATAATACGGCTATATTATAATCATCTCACAAATATTCGTTATCAAAATATTAATCTTCGCTGAGGCCTACCTCTGTTGATAGTCACGCAATGTCAAATCTATTCATAAACATCCGTGCAATATTATTCTGTGAAAAGTGAAAATAATAAAATATATTGTTATAATAAAAAAAAACTTTTCATCAAATATTATTTCGATTTCATTTTAGATGTGAAGACGAAGTAAGAATTGGCGTAAATAAAAGAGTTATTTGTAAATTTAATCGGAATTCTCGTAAATGGAGTAAAAGAGCTATTGAACATCAATTTTTTTCAATAGCTACCTTCTCGCTCATTTTTTATATACTGTTACCAACGACGCTTTAACTTGTAAAAATGTTTTACGAAAAATATTTCACTAGACATTCGGCATCGTATTTTCTTCATCGGGGTAATTGATTTTGAACAATGACCTTTCCACTATGAAAAATAATTGGAAATAGTTCTGAAATGTAATTTCTTGTTGTTCAGTGTAGTGTACTCATACATGATATTTCATATTTATTTATATATTTATTATTTAACTTAATGATACATTAATAATTACATTAATGTGGTAGTAGCTTTTCCAGCTTAAAAAAGTGTCACTTTGTGACCTTCACCGATAAGTCATTAGCAATAGGAGGAAGAAAGTTAGAGGTAGAATAAATATTCTCTGCAATTAAATTGAATATATTTTTATAAGTAGGACAATGATCAAAATGGAGAAGACCACCTTCTCTACTCTTATAGAAAAACTAAAAACAAAAAGGCTTACTTAAAAATTAGAACCACATATGTATAATTATATTTGAAATGACCGCCTTTGTCCAAGTGAAAACATTTAAAAAATTATTATTATAATTGAGGTTTACGCACCCGCTGAAAATGTTTATGAAACCAAAATCCAACAATCCTACGATTTGTTGGAAGAAGTCATATGTAAAAGCAGGAAATATTCAATGTTTTTTTTTGGGAAACCAACAGAAGATTAAATATAATCTTCGGCAAATACGGATTAAGTAAATAAAATACCATAGGCGAAAAACCCATAAATTTGTCTACATTATATATTAAAAATATTAATACAAATTGAAAAAAAACAAAAAAAACGACACGAGTGGAAATCGCTTTGCGAAGGTTCCATACACATTTTGACTTTTATAAATATTTAATGATACATAATATTCCTATTAAACTATTTACAAAAAATATATGTTGCCTACTATACCTTCCACATATTTAAAAAAAATTATGTGACATAACTACAAATTGACTATTTTTGGAAAGATTGAACTAACATTTTTCGCCAAATTTCATGATTTTAGGTCAACTTGAAGTACCCTTTTAGTTTTAATTTATTGACAATATGCGGAATAAATAGCCATATTTTTAGGATTCTTCTTGACTGTGTTGACTTGAAAATTTGATTTTTACTGCTACAAGAGAGCGTAGACCTAAGTATTTGATATTCATTTCAACTTAATACCTTCGCGCGTTCCTGAGAATAAGGGTCTGGCAGACCGACAGACGGAAAACGACGTGATCCTATAAAAGTTACTTTTTTTTCCTTTTGTAGTACGGAAACATAAAAATGAAGCTGAATATGAAAATTGTCTGATAAAGAATTAATTTCATTAAGAATGAAATCTAGGTCTCTAATCTACTAATCTATAAAATAATTTTCTAATAATAAAGACATTGAATCGCCTTACTAATACTTTTACAAATATTTATTTCCGATTCTATTCTATCTAATTTAACATTTAGAAAAATCAGGAATAGTAAATAAAACCTGTAAATGTTTTAATTACAAAATCATTAAGGAGTAATACTTTTAATTACAATTAGGGAATATCTCAAGTGGTGATATATTTTCAAAAATTTTATTCTGGTTTTTTCGACAGACATATAGAACCTGTATCAAATTTCACGGAAAGAGAGGTAAAAGTATCCATTAAACATGTTAAATTAAAACACAATCCAGGTCCAAACTATGTCCAAGTCTGGATGAAGTGACCACAGCAAGTAAAGATATGATAGCTAAACCGCCCACAAAATGATTCAATTCGAAACTCGATATTTGTAAGTGCTGTCAGAGTAAGGAATTAACAACATATCCATGTAATAAAAAATTGTTAAATCGATGTAGTAGAAAATAAAACGATAACATAATTCAACAATAGATTTTAAAAACAAGTACCATAGTTCAAAATAAAGAGACGGGTTTGATAAGGATATCCATTTCCATATTAAGAAGAATAAATTTTAGTTTTGGAATAAAAATTAGCAAGTAGAAATGTTATGTGTATTCTTTTCCGTATATGTGTAAGGAAACTAAACACAAGCATTATTATATTTGAATTTGTATAAGTATTTATATATTATCAACTGTAGTATTAAGCAAATTTTTCAAGCTTTAGGATACTCTAGATTCTGAAAAACTGATCATATTGGTTTTGTCCTGAAAGGACATTATGTTTAAAGATTAAGAAATATGGAACTAATTTGTGGCACAAAAAACAGGCAAGCTTGCAAAAGAAAAATAGCAAAAACTGCAAAAAGCTACACGTGTAGCGTCTGACATAAAAAAGATTTAGTTAAGATAAACGATAGACGAACACAATACTGAATCTTTAAATAGAATAATGAAGCAGTTGCGTCTATCGATGAAAGAATCGAGATAAATATAACTGATATTGACAATATAGATTCGACGAGACTCCATGAGCTATCATATCTATATACGTATATCGATAGATACTTACGTACACTTGTAGTGTAGAACTTATGTTAACATGAATGGGTTACTCTATCGAATTATATTTTCATACATGTTACAATTAAACCATATAGAAATCACTACATGACAAGCGTCACCATGTATTAATTAAAACTTTATTCGATTTACACACACACAAACACACACACACACACCCAAACATATATACATAAATATATATATATATATATATATATATATATGTACATATATATATATATATATATTTATATATATATACATATATATATATATATATATATATATATATATAATATTTTATTTTTTCGACTTCGCTAACTTTCAAGTCCAGTTATCCACTTTGATGTAAATTAATCGCTAACCTCATAAATGAATGGGAAAAAGATGTTTTCAAATTTCCGGTAAAAGTCCATACTTTCAAATTTTTTTATAAAATCATTGTCAATGTGAAAGTTAGGCAAACTCCCGAGCTAAATTTCCGAACTAAAAACGATATTAAAATCATTAGATAAATTTCGTGATATTAATATTGAAAATATACTTATTTCAATGTAATATTATAAAATGATTTAGAACATACAAAGAAAGTAAAAGCACCATATCTCGAAAACTATGTAATAATCCTAGGTAGACCGCATTGACAATAAATAGGAGCTTCAAGATAATGAAATTATGAAGGAGATAAATGATATATTATAACTATTTACACTATTATCATAAAAAATTACGTATGTTAATAGGCACAATCAAAGAATTTATGGGACATAAAATGTACAAAAAATGTGAAAAACAGTATTCAGGAAGCATTTTTGTGAAACTATATGTAAAATGTGAATTTCACGCCAAATAAAAATTACACGTACCTTTTAGTTCTTAACGTTACACGCGATTTCTTTCTCAATTCTTTTTGTTTGACGAACATTTCTTTGACCAAATATTGCTTTGAAAAATTAGCAAAACGCGAGAAGTCAGCCGGGCGGAGGCCGAACGGTCAGAGAGCGATCTGCAGACGCCCGTCCCATAAAATATACCCTCATAAAAGGTTGATGGTGTCACGATGCAATTATGGCTTGGAAATATTAAGGCTTAGTTTCGCTATTCTCACAAGCTAAATCTATATCGCAACGTTCTTCTGTTTACGGTTCACTTTTTCTCTAAAATGTTAGTTTACTTTATGAAAACTATGTTTAAAATAAAACCAACTTTTTGCAATAACCTTCCTCAAATATAAGATAACTTAACAACTTTTATACTGACTTGACTTACAATTTTCAACCCAGACCTATTCTTAAAAAAAACTGTCGGAATCTAAATGTCCCAAAGGGACAAACCATGTATCTTTATTATGGCAGTCTATAAAAATATACCTTGATAATAAAATATAGCAACTCAATTAAAAAAACTGTTAATATTACTTTGCAGGTTTTCTATGTTACCTATCAATTTTTTGTTTGTAAATTATTCCCGGTGAATAAGAAATATCTACTAGCAAAACCCTGACCAGCTCCTGTAATTTTCAGATGAGTATATTTTTTAGTCTAGCGCTGTCATAGAAAAAATATACTGGATATTATTAAACTGTTAGATGATTAGCGATTACTGATATTCTACATTTACCCTAGATCTCTCCGGAAAGATCCACTATTTTATTTTTCTACTGGCTTTCCATTCCAAGCCAATCATCTGTCAGACCGTTTTTATATTCACGTGTCTATATAAAATTTAATTCTAAGTATTCATTTAAATATTTAACTTAGTTAAATTTAATTTTATTAATTAATTAAATGATAATGAATATAATTCTAAATAAAAAGATTTTATATTTAAATTTTTACTGCTCTGTATGAGAAAATAATACGGGTGAAACGCGATAATTTGCAAACGGTCTGGCAAATCATTGGCTTACAATTGAAAGCCAATCGAAAAATAAAATGGTGGACCACTTACATATTAAATAAATCTAAATTCTTATCATTAAAATTTAATTATTTGATTTAATTTAGATTTTACCAACCGTATTTATAATCACGCTCTAGTTCTTTTAATATTTTATTTAAGTCCATTTTGTTTGACGTAGTGAATATAGAAGCTTGCGGCTAACGACCATTTAAGAAGCAGACTTGAGCCTATTTGTAGGTTATAAAAATATATTATAAAATTTCAGAGTACCTTTTCAGAAAAGTTGGGAAATTATTGACTTAAACTTATTGACCAACCCAATATTCTTCCCAACTTTCTAAAAAGAAATAGATTTCAATCTATTAATTAATATCAAAAAATATTTTAGAATATATTAGTTAAGACTGGTATGCTTTTAATATTTAGGCCAAAATTTATATAATCAAATTTGTCTAATCAAAAAATAAGCATACCCACAAAGTGATTTAACGTAGAGGTCAGCAAATAAACGAAAGATTTACTTAACATATTGGCAACCGATATAATGAAATTTGCGGAGCCTTTTTCAATACACAGTATATACAGTATATTATATAATCGATAAAACGTAAATTAGTTTAATTTTCCAAAAATAAATCTTTACAAACTAAAATTCGCCAAAAATTTTTAAGATTAAATAAAGAATAGAAATTCAGTTAGTCAAAAACAAGTAGAACTCACGGTCACGGTGGTTTCATATCCATTTTGATATTTATAAAATATAGGCATTTAAAAGTTAATGGCCTTTCCATTTAACTATTATAAATAGTGATATTATTTTTCACTATATAGATATATTTCCTACTATATTTTTCATTGGTGTAAGAAAAATATAACACAAATTCCATATATGAGGAAATTAAAAAAATTGTAATATTTTTTATGTCTATATATTCAAAAAATTCAACTATTCCTTCCTGTATAATTCGAAGACGAATATACGAACGGACAGACAGACGACACGGACAGATGGACATGGCGAATAAAAATTCAGTTTTTTACAATTAAACTGATCAATTATAATCGACAACAATGCCAGCAATAATATCGTTTAATAATTTTTGGCATGTGTGAGAAGCAGCACTTAAAAGTATAGTAAATTTTTTGCTTCTCATTTTGGTCAGAAAATATGGTAACTTCACAGTCATCAAAAGAATTAAGGGTGTACACAAATATCGAAAAAATATATATATATATATATATTACTTGCTGGGATGCAAAATTTATGTAAAAATCTAATGGCAATCAATAGTTACAAAGGTAATTTTAAGTTAGCCTTGTCTAGGATAAAGGTAACAAATGTTTCAGCTTTAGTTTGAATCACCGTCGCAATCTTGATATTTTATGTTCAATAATTTATAAGCACGCCTACTTTGTGAACATTATTATTAAATTTCAGGTCACTTAGAGAATATCTGATGAAGACAAACGGAATCTTACCTTTAAATCTAAAACCCACGCACCTTCCCAATAAAATTTTGATTCAAACCTATTCAGCAATTATGACATATTCCTCTAACAAAAAAAGACGATAAAAAATAAAAACATTCTTCAAGAAGTCGTGTTGTCTTCCATTTAATTCCAGAAACGCCATGATAATAAATATTCCATAAATAATCAATGTATGAAGCTTCCAAATATACAACTTATAAACCCTTTATTGAATGTCGTTTTTATGAATGTTTTTATTAATATAATTAAAACAGTACTATATTTTTTTAGTTATGCACTCTCATAAAAATATTACTTTTGTTTCCAAGCAACGCAAATTCCAATTTTATTTCATTTTATTTTATTCTATTTTTTTCATTTTATTTTTAAATATAAGTAGTTTTATAAAAGTTTCATGTATTTTATCAGCTGTTAAATTGTAATACTTAACATCCTTCAGTAACAATGTTTTGTTTGTTTCAAACCTCTTCAAAATTTAAAAATGAAAAGTATTCAAATTCGCTTTACAAATTTGTACAAAGAATTTCTGTTACATCTATTGTACTATAGTGTTAAAACATGAATTATCCCTTTGATTTATGAAAAAAATAGTCAGAAAAATATAACAAATAAATTAAAATCCAGCAGCAATCTAGTTTACTTCTAGCAAAAATATAATTAGTGGAACTTAATTTTATCATATAAATAATACAGCGACCTCTCCTTAGTAGTAATTCATTTCATTATATAATGTTATCTAATTATCTAGTTTAGATGACGTATCTATCTACCCCATGCGAAAAATATCTCGTCTTCTTCATTTAATTTGTTATGTAAAATAGAGTCTGTTACCTAATTTACTGGTACTTTGATGATCTAATTGTATAAAACATGAAAAAATATACTTTCAACCATCAGACAAGTATGTGAATTCATCACGGCGTATTCTTTTGATATAACTAATCGGCAATTAAATAAACATTTAAGCATTCGAGATCTGATAGTATTTTTTCCCTTTCGCAGTAAAAGCTGATCGTTATATAAAATAATAGAGATTATGTTATTAGATTATGCAAAAAAGAGAGATTTATGTTATTTTCTTTTTCTGTTCTCTCTCTTGTATCTGTTCTTTTTCTGTTATTGTTCTGTGAACACTATTTCTACATAATTTTAGGTTGATTAGTTTTGGATATAAGGGGATGTAGTTCTTTCAATATTTTTCGGTATAACTCTGAACATAAAACATCTACAATTATAAAAAAATATTTATAAAATACTAAAAATTACCCGTTCGAACAATAACCAACAATATAAAGAGAATTAAAAAATATTATTTTCGAATAGCAAATTTGTCCGCCATAAAATTTTGATGAAAATATTATGAGATGTACGCAAGTTGATATATTTTTATTAACATAAATTCTATGTCAAGCGGTTTCTAAGTAAAATGGCTGTGACAAACAACCGATCAGATCAGACACATAAATAATACTAGGAAGGTTCTGTTTATCCTTAGAGGTACGGAACCCTAAAAAAGTGAGTAATATGTAATATAATTAAAATTTCAAATTATTTTGGGTAACTTTATTTTAAATTTTTTAAAATTTTTCTCATTATTTCTTCATTTTTATAAAACAGTACTCCAACAAGTGAATTAGTATTTATTTAAGAGTAAAGAGATATAAGTAACTTAGTATAAAAAGCAGATTTGAGTTTCTAATTACTGTTAGTGTGTATCTAATGAACAGAATAAACTATACCGATCTTCCAGCCAAGAATATATAGAAACACAATCATACTCTAGCTTACGTGATGAAAATTTTATCGCTGCGCGGGCTGAATACTTTTTTAAATACGTACGGTTGGCAGTTTAAAGACACAAACAAACAAGACAAAATAATATTTTTACAAAGTCAAAAAAAGGATTCAAATAATATATTTTCTTTAGAAGATTAAAACTATCCAAATTGTTTGCATTTTGAGTTCTGTCAAAACCACGTTAAATATTTTTTAAACACCAAAGTAAGTCGATTTGACATATAATTTTGTTCCCTTTTAGAATCTACTTTCCGTACAGAAAGTAGACATTATAATTTTGTTTCATGTCAAAGTTTAAAAGTTTAAGTAGTAAGCTGCAGTAAACTTTTTGTTGCAAATAAAGTGTAAAAGTACTCTTTAGGTAAGATCCAAAAAAATATTGTGGTATTTCTTAATATTGAATAATGGAATTCATTCTTTTTTACCAAAAAATGTACATTTAACAGACTTGATACCACTCCATAATATTTTAAGCAATCCTGTCTCTTTCTCTCGTATTCTGTATTTAAGGGACATAGTTTGAAGCTGTGGGAAGTATACACATCCTGCTGATTAAGTAACTTGTTTATTTTTTCCTGAAAAAAAACTAAAAACTTAAAATACGTATAAATATTTATGTCATGATAGCAAATTACAGTCACGGTAGCAAAACCTAGAACCGTAAGCCTTGGAGATAAATGAATTACTAAATAAAATTTTCTCTGAGATAAAAATGAACCTAGTAGTGAGACGGCCCCTTAAAGTGAATTGGCTCAAAAAGATGGTCACGAGACTGGAATTGTTATTACACTTTATTACATCAGACTTTTAATCGTTCGTCAAGGCATTCTTCAATCAGATGCCCATGGCATCGTAAAAAATAGTATTTTTTAAATGCTCTAATATTTTTTCAGCTTTAAACATTTTGACAAGTCTGTGTAAATATTTTGTTAATAAGCACACCCAAGTGTGTTTTGCAATACTGGGATAAAAATAATCATACACGTTTTTACAGACGTATAGACGTATAGACTTAAACTTAGTGTTATTAAATGAATTTTAATTTAATTTATTATTAAAAATAGGATGTCCAGGCATATAAAGTAAAGAACACTAAACTATTTAGCTTAAATTCTTTTTTTTTTAAATCCAGTTTGAATCGTATCTATTTTGCTCTGGATTTTGATTTCAAATCCCTTTCCGGTATTTTTATTCTTAATTGTTTTTAGTTTTATTATAAGCATTATTATTATAGCCATTATCTAATTAGTTTTATATAATCGCCAGCAAACTAAAGCAATATAAATCTTGTTATAAAAATTGTATTTATTTATAAGACGTCATGAAAATAAATTCTTTAAACTGACAAGATCATTTCTCTGAACATTCTTAATATTTACCCACTTTAGTTATTATTGTTAACGGTTACTTACATTATTACGTCACTACTTACATTAATACGTTAACGGCTACTTTATTATATACGTTCTACCTCTTATACATGATAGTAACTTATGTTTTTAACGTTCGTTTCATAATTCAAGCAGGATCACAAGATTTTACTAATGAGTAACGTCGACAATACGAGTATACCTGGCTGGAACGGACGAGAAAAGCGATTACGAAAGTACTCGAGTAACGACGACCATCTAGTGAGGTTCTGCTCATTTTTGTCGTCTTTTAGATTATTTTCAGCGATAAATAATTTTTATGAGTCGTTTTGTTAATGTTGTGGGTTTACATGGTTGGTCTCCCTATTTTAATCGTCATTAAGTTCTGGCGGTTAGCTCTGACGACGATTGTTCAAAATATACATGAGATAAGTAAATAAAAATTAAGTCTGAATTCGTGGAATTTGGAATAATAATACAATAAACTTTAGACTAAACAAAATTAGCCTTATTGAATTGATGATAATAATTATTCTGAAAACATCACACGAGATTTGTTCACAAGAAGAAGTAAAGCGTGAAGTGGGAATATTTTGTTACTAAACAAGCTGAACTCAATTTTTACACCTTTGTGCAAGTGGAATGGATTGAAGTGAAAAGATAGCAAAGTATAATTAATGATTAAAAATATTGATAATCATTTTAAATTATTTCTTATCGCTACAACAAGCGTCAACGGAAAACTTTAGAAAAAATGTGTATGAAGAAAGCAAGTAACAAAAAATCAAAACCAGAACGAAAATCAAGTTTTTGGTTACACTGAGAAGATTTTTATGAAGTTACTAATGAAAATAACGAGTTCACGTATAAATAAAACTTGAAACTGAATTGGAAAAAATAAATATTTTAAAAGGATGCTAAACCTTAAACGACTTGAATATTAGGTGCGAACTAAACAAACATTTTTTAATGCGAAAAAAATATAAATCTTGGTGCTCATAAATACCGCAAAATGATAAGTACTGCCTTTATATTTATTATTAAAAAATTCCTCGTATAGTTTCGGTTCTATGACTTTCATTAACAAGTATCATAGTAAAGTAGTGGCCATCGACCTCTACTTGAGTAGAGTGGCATTTACATATTTTTGACTTTAATTTGTAGTATTTGCAAATCGTTATCAAAATAAAACCGACCACAAACTAGGTAAATTTTGGTGTGAATCATCTAACGGTTTGAATAAGAGTTAAAAACCTTCTGATGGCACGTCGCGACTTGCCATTCGGCCAACTTCGAGCCTTGACTCTTTTTGACTTAATTCGGCCAGCTTCGCATCCTGTCGGCTTTCTTCAAATTAATTCGGCCAGCTTCGCGTCTTGTCGGCTATCAGTATTATAAAATTAAAAATGTATTTTTAATGGATGCTTAAGAAATATTCCTGTAATAAATTATTCCATAAAAATTAAGTAATAAAATTTAATTAACATTTTATTATTAACGATATACGATTTTTTTTAATATTTAATTCGTTCAAACAAAAATATTTCAATAAAAATAATTTAAATATTTTACATCTGCCAGAAGACACACGACTTCTCACAATTTTTTATTTCATGGTGAATTTGCATACATACATATATTAGAGTAAAATTAATAAAATTACTTCAAGAAAATTGTATCTACTTACATAGATGACTGAGCTCATAAACTTTTTATGTTTTCAATATCTCGGAAAATTGAAGCAAAGTGGAAAAGCAAAATTTAGTTATAAGTGTAAGAACATTTTTAAATACGTGTTTTTGTGGATGTCAAGTGACGAACGGTCTAATCTTTATAAAATTTATTTTGTTTCCCTAATATTCTAGATATAGTAATATATTTTATAAGTCTTAGTATAAACACGGTATTATTTTAATAATCTAATCTAGTTATTTTATTAATCTAATTATTTTTTTCATAATCTAATACTACCAACATAATAGCTATCGGCATAATAATCAACATAGTGAATAGGCTATTCCAGCAAAAACTTGTAATAATGTAAATGCATGGAATAGCTACTGGAGCAAAGTTTTTTATCAGCATGATCTGGTTTGCTGATAAAAAACTTTAAAAACGCATGCTGTAAATTCTTTTTTTCGTACGGTTCAACATTGAATAAATCACTCTGCCTTTTTTCACCTTATCTTTGCTCCTAGAATAGTTGATTTTCAAGCAGAGCTCGTTCTTTATTTTTTTGCAGACAAGTTTTTTGCTTTGATGTGAAGAACATAAATTGAATTGCATATATCTTTCGTAGACAAAGGTTACATTTTGCTTCTTTTACATGATGGAATATCCTAGAGAAAAAGTCTTGATCAAATTTTTATCGAATCATTAGAGAACTAATATCGACTTGATAGAAAATATCTACGTACCTAAATATATTATTCTGAAGTCAAAGGAGCTAGCCTGATAGGTAAACGATACAACTTTATTGCGCCATTATTTTCGCATTTTTTACTTAAATTTGAATCTATGGAAATAAGCAAACCATTATAAAACCAAGTGAGTTTTCAATTGTTATTCTAAATGAGACGCATTAATCAGTTTATGTTTCATATAATATCTTGAGCAATGTATCGTAAAAATTATACAAAAACCTAGAAAATCAATATTAATATAATCAAAGTAAATCCAAGAAAATCAATATAAATATAGAATCAGTATTTCTCACGAACCCATACTTAAAGTACAGTACTTGTTTAGAATGATATGGTAGTTTAAATCACGTACAAACGTTTTATACTGAAACTTTTTATTTCTTACTTCACGAGCCTAATATGTTAGTAATATGAAATATGCAAATAGTACTAGTAGAAGAGTTATGTATAGGAGATACTTTGTTGTCTCGATACTGTTTTTCCATCCCATATGGCCACTATTCTACTATGATACTTGTTAATGAAAGTAATAGAACCGAATGAAAGTAATAGACAGTATTTATCAATTTGCGGTTGGTATTTATGAGCACCAAAATTTATATTTTTTTAGCATTAAAATGTTTTTATTTATTTCGCACCTAATATTCACGTCTTTTAATTTGCTTATGTCTAAAAGCAGACAAATGTCCTAGAATGAGGAAGACATTGAATACATTTAAGAGTCAATGCAAAAAAGTGATGAGCTACGAAACTACCAAGTTCAATTTAGAGTTATCAAAAATTACTTTATACTTCGTTATATTTAATTTTACCCTAATATTACCGCAAGTTTGAACGAGATACATTGTGAATGAATTTATTTAAATGAACCCATCGATTTAACCGTTTTTGGTGAACCACATAGTACTGTTTTAAAGACCTATTTTTGTAACCGAATTTACAATATTACGACTCATGTCTTATTTCAATTTTTGATAGGGGTACTGAAAATTGGTAAGTCCTAGTTATTAAAACTGAAATGAAAATCAAATTCGTTCATGGTTTTTTTTTTGTTTAAAGCACCGTCAAGCGTCTTTGTAAAAAACATAATGTAAATTAATATTAATGAAACATGTTTCTTTTTTTTCTGCCAGTAACTGAAAAATTTATTATTTCTGCTCTTGTAATAGTTATTATTGAAATACTTTTTATCATCCACTAAAAATATTTTAATTTCAATATTTTCAAAATCACTTACGAAGTTTCAATGTTATAAATAGAACCACCCTAAAAAAAACTTCAGGATAATGCCCAAATACTAGTACAATAGGTTTCCCTTTTTTTCGAAATAATTATCAGATTTCTGACAACACGGAATAGACCAAGTTATCTTGATCGAATTAGGCGCATCGCGTCATTTATATATAACTTTGATGATACCGGCTTCGGCGACAGTCAACCACGTGGTAACTTTGAAATTGTGTCTTGAGAACCGGATAAAATATGAAAAAATACATTTTGATTATAATCGTACCATTTCGTACTAAGCTATACACGTAATATTTGCCTAACAAACGTAATAAGAATTATACACGTATTTCTTATCGGGTATGCTTGTCGAAAACGAAAGTATTTTTAACATTATCCTCTCTGAACTTGCAATATATTTAAGAATTGAATTTAAATAATGATACTTTAATTGTCATAATTAAATCAGCTGAATAAACTATGTTTTAATTTAAGTTTGGCAACCGAAAATTAAACTTAAGGTGAAAATTAATTAACCCTTTAATTTTACGCCCTACATTAAGCAAAGTTAGGGCACAGTTAGGAGATCCTGTAGCGAGATTGTCTGTCCTTTACGCAATATTTTTAAGTCTTTTAGATTTTTCGTGACGGTAGAATTACATTTTAAAATTTCTATTGGGATTTCAGTTAATTACGTTAAAATTTTTAATGAATTACAAGTCACATAAAAATAAATTATTACAGATAAGATAAAAGAATAATTATTTTACGAAATTTATTTTTTTTTTAAATATTTTTCTTTATTTTACAAAAAAACGCAGGCTGCAGATTTAGGCCATTAGTTTTTTTTACAAATTTTAAAAAACTTTTGTTAATTAAACCATAAACGTTGAGTACGTTCATTTCATTTTGTTCATTAAACATATATTCTAGTTTTAAATTATATATGTATATATTGAGTTCAAGGAATTCAACTGCTGTGATTTTATTTGATACGAATTTTCCCCATCATCTTATTTTATTAATGGTTCAATGTAAAAGAGATTACTAAAAAAATACTAATGGAATAATAAAAATTAATAAAGAGGTTTATACAAAAAAAAATTAAAAGTACCTTTAAATCTTATTAGCACCACTGTTGTATTTACACGTTTCCAGAAACAAAATTAGAATACGATTAATGTTAGTGATACTTTTTCTCTAATCACTAGTTCATAATAAGATTATTTCATACATGAGGTATTTTTAGTGTCCGAGACAAAGTCATTCAGATAAAATAAACACATATTATCATCTGAAATCCTAAATTTAATTTAATATTTGTTGATAAAACAAACTAAAATATAACAAAAAGCAAACAATTAAAGTCTATTCTATTTGTACGCGAACACTTTTTTGTCAATACGTACGTATATATTACGGTTGTGCGAATTTTAATATGAGCAATGTTCAAAAATAATAAGTTTTACTCTGAACTATTATTGCAAATAGATAGACATTCACTTGACTTCTCATAATCCAACTTAAAAACCCTTTTTACACTAAACAAGTTAAAAATATAGAAAAACATTAACCTCTTGACTACCATGACCTGGTCAACCATTAACCACCATCGGTAACTACCTATGTAAGGAAGATCGTGACGCAAGTAAGCAAAAAGCTGATTATAAGTAAAAACTTATTTGTAAACTATTTAATTGCCTTACTTATTTTGTCTATTTCTTTACACTAAATAATCTCTACAAAAATAGATGAAAAATGTCTGCAAAATAATACTTGTTCCTTAAATTTTCGCTACTTACAAAATTATACTGAGCAGATTCTTGGATAGGATAGGATAGAAGGTTGGATGGAAAGAACACCGCCCAATATTATTGAGCTGCTGTGAATTTTTTGAAGTTTTATTCCATATGTAGATATATTTAATGGACGCTCCATATTACGATTATATATAATTTCTTAATCCACTCATCAGCAGTATAAATTATAGTTTACCACAACAAAATTTTAGCATATAAGTAAATATAGAATGCGTCTTAGTTTCAAATTACTTATTTCTTCATACCATTTTTAAGTAATATAGACATATATTAATGTTTATAATATGGCAATTTTATCGACTTCATATACTTACTCCCATTCCGATTTAAACTAAATTAAAAAGTAACTAAATATTATTATAGGGATGTATTTTTTTTTCATATTTCATAAAAGGGCTAACTACAATGCTGGAAATGTAATAAATTACAATTTCTTGGAATTTTTTTTTCAAATAACTGATGAAACAGGAAGGGATAAAAATTCCCTTTCTACGCGAACCAATTTTGTTATTTAATTAAAACAACAGCATAGAAAGGTTTCACCGGAATATAATAGGGATATAGATATAAAAATGACACATTAAAAGATGGTTTTAAATTATGTTCTCCATTTATAGCTAAAAGAAATTTGCAAATATCAAACAAATACTGTTATATTGACAATTCCATATTGACAGTTGTCATATCTCACTGGATACCTTGCTTTAAATATATTTATATAGTTATTTATTATGTTTATATATCTCATTAAGCCCTGTTTTCATTAAACGTTTTCATTAGTAACAACCACAATACGTGCGGGTCCTCTTTCGGAGACGGTCGGAGCACCTTCGAGCTCATAGACCAGCGTGGCCACTTGTTGTGAATTACAGCCGCTGAGGGACACGAAAAGACTCTTTACGCTGCTAGTGGGAACTGAGATATAAATGTAATGTAATAAACTACGCGAATGTACGACTTCCTACAATCAGGCGATTTAGTCTCTTCTTAAGAGGGTACGCATGGGCGAAAAAGATAACAATCACACTGCGTAACATTTATTGATAATTGTTATTACCATATAGGTTCGTTTTCAAAATAATATATGCTCAATTAAGATATTTTTTTAATAATCAGGATTTTCCCGAGTGTCCATGATTTGTACTTTAGGGGGAATGATGCGAATGTAAACTATCAAGATTTGACCGTTCTGATTTCTCTCAACATCAATACAGTAAGTAGTATGAGTGGGAAATATTGTGAAAAAGCTCTTTATGGATTAATGAAAACTCAAATTGATTTTATATTTTATAAAAATCAGTTTGAGGCAAATTAGTAAAAATGTACCAAACGTGTGTTGGAACACAAAAACGTAGCTGCTATCAAGAAACACGAAAAAAATCTCAAGGAAAAAGATTTTCTTCCAAAAAACAATCACTTAAGTGGTATACCTCAGGAAATTGCATGATATTCTATATATTATTGCCTGCAGTTAGGTATTCGAATCTTTCATTGAAAATTTGTTTGAAAAATTCATCATTTCCAAGACATTTCTCAAAATTACTATAAAATCGATACGAGATAATTGGTCGAAAAATATGAATAGGGACGTTATTAGGTAAACTACTCAATGATTTAGCAATCGTCACATTTGGCTCGGGAGCACTTTCGCTATGCTTGTATTGTTATATACACTATCACGCCAAGTCCACTTTGTTTGAAATTAATAATGATAAATCGAAAAAGGATAGGTTTATATTTCATATGAAGTTTTATGGAAAAAAAAATTATAGTGAACAAAAATCTGTAAGATAAGAAAAAATCTGAAGCAATCTAAAATGTACACATTTGAGTTATAATAAAAATAAATTAATCAACGTAAATAAATAAATGTAGCCAGTAAAAGCGTAATATTCATACATATTTATTTAATTTATAAAATGTTTTAATATTAATTGCTAAGTTATCCGAAATACCTCTTTTTTTCATCATTATACTTTATCATACTTAAATAATATAATTTAACGCAACAGAACTGATATTTTTGATAAACTAAGTCACTTGAATTAATCACTGTCTGCAGACAAGTGCAAGTTTGTAAATTTTGAACTTATACCATCCTAAAATGTCAAGTTACCTTATCATATTTAAAATCGACTCAAAATACGATGTTCACAGGAAGTAAGGAAAAATTTCACAAAAGCCAGCATTTTTACAAAAATCAGGCTTTCATAAAACGCCTTTATTAATAAGATACACAATATGTGTCAGCCCTGATATAGCTATGCCCAGTAGGGCTTTAACCGATTTAACTTCGGTGAGTGACGATTTCAAATTACGGCCGTGACGAGACATGGTAAAACTCTTAGTAGCCATGGAGTAAATTGAAGTGAAACATAAATGTAGTTTAATAAAAATGCGTGAATAAGTTTATATAATCAGGGCTTTTTATGAGTTTTATGTGTCGACGTAGGAGAAAACAATATTTTCTCTGTAACGAAATTTTCTATTTATAATGTTCCATGCCATATATGACATACATATTATGCCGATTCGATTTTATTTGAATATTGTATTTAAACCCAAATATTTCTACTCTCATAAACTCCTAGGAAACGTGTAGATTAAGATGTGGTAGTATTTATTTGATGTTTCGCTAGTAACATACAAAAATATGAAGTTGACAACTTATTATATTTTCATCGATGTTTTCTTATTAAATATTTTATTCGGAGTTTCCCAGATGTGACGATATATATTCTACTTCATGAAGCGGTATTAAAATTCTTTAGAGTTTTATTATCCGATGAAATTATATTTGTCACTTTTTCGGAAGTGGAAAAACTTTTTTGTCAAGGTTTTCCAAATTTTAGTAAAAGTTCATGCATTCGATCGATTCGGAAAACTTTGAACATCGTCTATTAGAAATGCAAGTTTTTTGATATATAAATGTTGGCATATTATATAAATATTAGCAATTTAAAACAATATTTTAATTAAGATAATGCCCCGTTAAAACCTAACGTACAGACGGAAATGAAAATTTAACACGTATACCTATTTGTTTGTGTCAGAAAAAAGACCAAATTAATTCATATCGTAGGTGAATATTTTTATCGGTTTTCCTATTGTTCACATTTAGAGTTTTAGCATATGAATATATATATATATATATATATATATATATATATATATATATATATGTATATATACATACAAATGTGTGTGTATATAAATTTTCCAGCTTTTAATTCTTTTTCGTTTGCATGTTCAATTACTAAAATGAATCTAATGTTAAAGAAAAGGTCATTATGTCGGTTTATTCCGACGAAAATTATTGACATGAATACAAGAACTATAAAGAGCTTTACTTCGTGATGATTTCTCAAACGGTGATGAAAAGGTTACGAAGGAAACTAAATATAACCTCCACCACAGGAATGTTGGACAGCAGCGAGATGTAGAAACATACGGTCGCGTGCAGAGAAACGTAGGGAAGTGGCGCAAATTGACCCACGCGGGATTTAGACTAATTATTTGTGTCTAATTTAAGAACGTAAAATCAATCTATAAAAACACTTCACTTATATTTCGAAATTCCATGCGGAAGAAGTCGCAAGCTACCACTAGTATAGTTCGCAATATCAGTTGATAAAGAAAATATATAATTAAAAGTACTTGGTCGATTGCAAGCAACGTAATATTAAGCACAAAATGGATAGTGCACCCAATTCAAAATCGATATTTGATAAAGTAGTATGAGCTTTATACGATGCAAATTACGCTCGGTATAGGTATGATTTATTTTTAATCTTTTATATTTTATTTTCTTTATGTTAGTTTTCAGCTTCTTAGAATTTCTGTAGTTACTTGCAATATTTCCAATTCTTCAATAAATAATTTTGATGTATTTAACTAGTCAAATATCATAAGTATGTATCCAAACAGCTTTCCCCATTTGCTTGCCTTCATGTCTTTATTTCAGTGTTGCTCAAATTAAAGTAATATTAAAAATAATTGCTATAATTATTTATTAATCGTTTATAGTTTTAAATTTGTTTTTTTCTTCAATTTTCCATTACTATCTTTCTTAGGTTATATTTTATACTACCAAGCTACTATGGTTTCCATTTATTTTGATGTCTATATCTATCCAAAAAATGTAGTGTCATTTAAATTGAACAAGTGATTTCTGAAAGTATCCCTGCCGAATAAATAAACACATATTCTAATTTTATTCCCTGTATTATTGGGTAAACTTTCATTCTTTGAACCTGATAATTTCTTGCTTTCAGGCAATCATCGCCTATTAGTTATACCGCCCTCTAGAACCGAACTATATCGGAACTGTAGTTCTCCGTCCTGTTTAACTGCTCAACTACTTGATTGCGGTCGCACCAGAGTTTGACTTATTTGTGATGAGTGAAAATAAATTTGTCGAATTGTGTCGTCGTTATCTTTTGTAGTTCTCACGTATTTTGTATTATTGTTAAACCATGAATTTCTTATGGTGACGAATAGGTTACCTGTAATATAACGATAAATGCGTGTGTGTAAATAATTAATTAATAGATAAATCATTCCAGATATTAATATACATAAAAACTCACAAAATGTTATACTTGCCTCGATTTGAAGTTCCGATTATTCTCTTTTCCCAATATTGGAATTGATTGTATTTAATTTTAAAAATGTATATCTTGTATGTAAATACTCTCACTAGCTTTCTTACTGGTTTTTAAACCACCAAAAGGATTAAAACAACTTAAAAATAATAAAAATCTTATTTCAATTCATACACTAGATTCTCACATCCCTGTCTTGTAACTTAACTAATTTACGCAAAATTTTATTTATCTTTATTGCTATTTAAAACTAAATATAGTTGGAAAATTTCATATATTTTCCTACTTGGCCATATGTAACATACGAACAAATTTTGCTGTTTGTCGTTGCCGCGAAAAAAAATTAATAAGGTATAACTATTAAATAAATTTATTTTCAACGTCACTATATACTCATGAAATCTGACGTTCCTAATAAGATAATCATATACACTAGCTACCAATACGATGTTGTGTAGTTAGGTCAACTACGGTTTCAATACCTCCTCAGTAAACAATCGCAGTAAAGATTAACAAATTCTATGTTACAAAACACCCTATTGTAAATATTGTCTTTGTAATACGGAAATGTTAAAGTATTTGCTAAAATCTAACTTCGGGAAAGTTCCAAGTGTTCATTTTTAAAGGAAATACTAGTTTTTCGTTGCGTAGTGTTGTGACAATTCAAAAACTACTATTGGTTAGATGAAGAAATAGATATATACATTTCGTTAGTAAGTAATATCTAATGAGCAAATTGGGTAGTATTGTATAGAAAAAATATTGGAATGAAATTTGTGTTACGATTATTTAAGTAAGTTGAATGGTCGTTAGAGTGATAAGCAAATGCATCATAACATGCGACATTGACCATAAATAGAAATATTATGACTATGAAGAGCTCATTACAGCGTAAAGAAATGAATAAAATTCACAGGTGTTTTGTTTAATCTGCACTTTCACACCGTCATTTCCAAAAAGCAACGTGAGCAGAGATTATTGAAATTAAATCTTTGGGCATACATTTCTAGCCTTACTTTTATTACATAGTTTTTCATTTGATCCACTAATCGCCTTGAGTTTTTCCTTTTACTTTTTCTCTTGACTGCTTCCATGAGCATTAAATTTGTTAGATTTTTTTGTTCATGCATAGACATAGTCATTTCATCACTTCTTTTCCTCTCTCTTCACTTTCTATCACACGTTTGCCATATCATATTAGTATAGAAATAATTAAAGCCACCCAATAATTAGATACTATTTTGCAATCCACCTGAATAACAACAATTCAATCTACCTCGCTCACAGAAAATTCTATTTGAAATACTGTGTAAATAATTAGATGCTAGGTTAAAAACCCAGCAACCCTTATTAAATTAAAACTCCACCGTCAGGAGAAAGGTGAAAGACTTATAATACATTACCTAAAAGAAAAATTATCTCGCGTTAGAATATTTTAACTATATCTTAACTTCACTTTATGAATAAAATTTAATGAAAAAATTAATTAAAATATTCATCTTCGTCCTTATTTTTTTGCAATCGAAGTTAACATTTTAATGTTATTCATTACTACTCAACGACTGAAAAATTTCTTGCAAGGTAAGTATTGAAAATATCTAGATAAATCTAAGCAAATAAGAGAATATTTCGTGTGTTGTTTCGTCTAAAGTATTTATGTTTTTATTTAAATCTACGACGGATTAGTTAAAGTAATTCAATATTCAGCGAAAAACATGTACCCTTAATAAAGACAATTTTAATAAAGTCAGTTTCCAAAAATACTTTTCTTAAAATCGAACACCATGTGCTCATAAAGGGAAACAAATTTGCTCTTATCGTTTAAGAAGCTGAAAGTAAATTTCTTTTATAAAACTATCTCTCATATTTAAACCGAGTTAATAACTTGCCCAATAATTGCTATCAAATAAAGAAGATGTATTATTTTATAATTATATGTTATCTACAGGCGGTGGGGAATTTATACCGAGTCATATTGAATAGTGACTGTTTCTGTCGGTGTTCGTACTTAATACCTATGTATTTACTAAAATTTTCAAGGAACTATTTCGTGGGTAGCAATTATTGACAAACTCGCCTGATTTTCTTTTAACTCTCTTCGTCTATTATTGAAATACAAACTCAAAGAAATTTATTATCTACTGTTGCAGATAGTTTTCGATAATATAATTAATTTTGCTATATTCATGCGTACACGTAAGCTACTGAGTCTCAGTCGTTTTCCAGATGAATTTTCGAACGTTATTTTTAGTTTTACTGAATTATAATTGTAATAGAATTAGCAAAGATTTTAGTTTTCAGTAATTATAATCAGAAAGGGGGTAATGATATTCATTGTCTTATATAAGGGATTCATTGGATTATTTTATTAACATGCACTTGTTTTTACGCCATTGCATATACAATACAAAATTTTAATAACCTTTATAGAAATATTTTTGGTTTTATAAAAAATTTAAAAATAGTCTCACGGTATAGAAAGACAATATCCCCGAAACATCACGACTGAAAAGTTGGAACCCCCAGTTCATTGACAAAGATTTTCCTTGAGGCCCATAATACTGATTTAAAAACAGCAGATCTTCAAGTCTCACGATTTATGTAGACTATACCACTGCGACATCAGGACTTAGAAGTTGGAACCTGGAGTTTAGTAGCAGTATCTCTGTTTGAGACCAAAAATACCAAGTAAAAAGAGTGCAGATCCTAAAAACTCACGGTTCAAACTGATATTATACCTGCAGTAATAAGTTTTAAGGATCGAAGTTTGCAATAATATAGTGTCGGGGGACTGAAAATGTGTGCGAATCTTCATAAAAATCGATTAAAGAGAAGTAATAGAAAAATCGATGTTAAAGTTTGAATTGACAACAGCATACGGAACGTGGATCTAAATAAGATCGTTCAATAAAATAAATGGGCACTTGAATATGGCCAGACAACGTTTATAAAGGTAAGTTAATAATATCTTTGTTATGATTATTGATGCCTTGAGGGTTGCTGGCGACTTAACGTCTGGACTGTTCAATTTACGAATTTATAATTAAAGTTAGAATATTTTATTGATTTAGGGCTTACGAAGAGTCCCAACTATATACACATTCTATTTATTGCTTTTTTCATTGTATATACAGGTGTAATAAAGAACTGGTCTATTATTCAGGCAGGTGGCGATTGAGTGCATCGAGCTAAGTAGCAAAATATTAAGCGACTATATGACATTTCTCAACCGTTTCTAAAAAAATCCTGTCAAAGTTGCAATGCCAATGAAAAAAATGATTTTTTTAAGAAACAATTTTAAATATATTGCTGTTCACTTGTGTATTTTTTGAGATTCAGATGCTTTTTGAAATTCATATCTTTAGGATCATTATCGTGTTATACTAAAATAAAACAGTAAGTATTACTGTATTGTAATGCGATATCGGTCCTAAAGCTGTATTTGTATTTCAAAACATAAATTGATTTACAGAAAAGATTGCCGTACTAAACTATGATTTTTTAAATTATATATAAATTAGAACAGTAATGCCTTTGATAATTAATAAAGTTTTAAAACACCTAGATAATACGAATTAACTGCATTAGCATTTTACTTTCTAGTTGCATATGCGTGCTAAACTATGATTTTTTAAAATTATATATAAATTAGAACAGTAATGCCTTTGATAATTAATAAAGTGATAAAACACCTAGGTAATAATATGAATTAACTGCATTAGCATATTACTCTCTCTGCATATAACTCTCTAGTTATATATGCGCAGATGATAAACAAGCTGAACCAGAAATTGCATTAGCCATTTGATATTGTGTGATTAGGATGGCAGTGTTGGCTCATTGCTTTCTCGATGAACAGTGAATGGATTCGTTGAGCATATTTAGAATGATCATGTAGTTCTCTATTAACACGACCCGTTGATTCTCTGTGCACAGATCAAATATGCAATAAGTTATATTACGATATACCGCATTATAATATTTACATATAAGCAGTTACCTAAGCTACTGCCGATACATTTTATTGATCTCATATAAACATAGTAACGAATTTATCCAACTGATACACTGTAAACTAAATAAACGTTTGAACTATACTCACTCTTATTCTAGTAAAAAATATAATTATTTTTAATGAATTAACTATCACTCTTTATCAATATACTGATTTCTAGTAAAATTATTCTTTAAATTCATTCAACTATAATTTTTTTCAGGAAATCACTCTTCCGTTATACGATTGCTTTCTTTTTAAATTTCAGCCATCCCCGTTTCTTGATCATCGTTTCTTGAAATGATACAATTTTAAATTCAAATAATATCGCGGGACGTCTTCAAGCCGAAGTATAGTAATTTTGCTTTCATAAAAATCTTGAAAAGCTCTTAAATATCTCTTAAATATAAATATTTTCACGCAGAGGCTTAAACCCTTTCACCTTAAAATACTATATAAATATTATAAAAAAATTTAAAATATTTCAACATTTTTGATGTATTATTATTTCTTTATCATTGACATTTCGGCTAGATATTTTTGAGATCGGTGTCATGTCGACGTTTTTCTTCTGTCTCGGGTACATGCGCATCTACCTACACACAAATATTGCTACTTGTCACTTGTCACCGACTGCCAAAAAACTCCAGCAATGGCAGTATTTTGCAAATTTTTTTTTGTTCGGAAACGAATTGTACCGCAAAAGTTCGATATGATGCACTTTTTATTCGGTTGCTTCACGCATTTTTATATAACTGTATACACTTACTTATTTACTTTATTATTTTCTTACTTACGTGAAGACAAGTGAAACTAGTCCAAACCCGATAAGTTTACTCCTCATCAGTGAATCAAGAGTTCCTATCACCACCTCCCGACTCCATTATTGTACTTTGATTTTACTTGATGTGATCTGAATGGCACATTTATGCCGCTAGTAAAATTTATTATTAGATAATCATTAGACCTATATTATCCAAACTAGATCATGGTGTCCGTCTTGTTCATTGCTGAGGAATTCTTTGGTGTACTTTGGTGTACATGGTGTCAAATTTTAACAATTTCACAGAAATTTAAGATATATCATAGAATGCCTCATCCAGAATAGTACAGGTGCTGTGATTGAGAAAGTGGACTCACAATGCTTATTCAAGCTGTGCAGTTCAGGGTTGATGAATTCTATGAGATATTTTAAATTTTCATGGCCAAAAACTAATTAAACTTTCATGGCATTATACTAGTGTGATTTTGAAAATGTACTGCTTATATAAATGGTAACACTTGAAGATCTACTATTACATGGCATTATGGGTTTCAAGTAGAGACTCTCATTAAACTTCGGAATCCAACTCCTCAATATTAATGCTGTAGGAGTTCTGACTGTAAAATCTGGTGTTAATTAAATTAGTATTGTGGGTCAAGCAGAGACTGCCATTGAACTCCGGATTCCAAACCTCCTAGTAAGGATACTGCCTGCTTAAATCATAATTTTTGGACATCTCTTATTTTAAGTCTCAAGTAGAAAAATAAAAACCCTAATTTTTTACTTATTGTCTATGTTCAACATCTGGCTCATGAACAATATTACAAAGATCATAATTAAATAATTGAAAGTGGATATAGTAGACCAATTTTTATTGATTAAGAGTTTCGGTAAGGTGTAAAAAAGTTGAGTGGTGTCTTAAAAATAAAGAAATTTTGCCCGTATTATCAATTGATGTGTTTGTCATTATTGTATAGTTAGCACGTCTCTAATAAATCCATACTAAGGTTAACCCACCCTCACTCTGCCTAACGTAGAAAATTTATTGAATTATACATACTGAATATAATTGACTTGTTGGAACTATTGTTACTATTATTCTGTTTTTTTATTTATTTTAACAATATCTAGAGCATAAAGTTTACTAAAAAGGCTTAAGATGACGTTGGTAACAATATGTTGTCACCGTGGTGTGCTGGTTTGATCACAAGGCATACGGCTTTTGACGATGCGGTGTACCGTGGGGACCCGGCTTTGATTCCTAACCGTTTGTCAAACAGGGCTGTACTGGTGTTATGGATGGCTGTAAGAGATTGTTCTCGTAGCAATAAGTCCACCATATGTATCAATTAAATACATTAAAGTAGATAAATAAAATAAATAAATCAATATAGTAATATTCACCAAGTAGTAATATTCACCAAAGACACTGTTGAATTCAAGTGTTTCCGAATGAACCAATTGATAAACGTTCGGCGAGCAAATTTTAAGTCTCAAGTAGACACTTATCATTAAACACCGGGTTCTAACTTCTTGGTCCTCATGTCACGGCGATACTGGCTACTTATATCGCGAGAATTGTGGACCTGATTATTAAATTAGTGTTGTGAGTTTCATTCATTGACCTTCGGGTTTCAATTCCTTAACCTATTGCTGTAGTGTTACGGCCTACTTTTTGTATGTTAAATCATATCGCCGGCACTAATCCACCAATTTGTATTATTATTTTTTTCATTTTAATTGCTTTATCAGAAGAATTTTATTAAACCTGTATGCTATATAGCATACAGGAAATATATAGCTATATAGCATACTATTGAAATTAACGGCATACCATAGAATTCCTCGATAATCAACAGAACAGATACCGTGATCGAATTTAGATTATACAGGTCTAGTGATAATGTGATAAGAAGGTTTGAAAATTTTGTACTGGGAATGTAGCCTAAATCTGTCTTTTTTTCCCTCCTCATGTGAATGTAACTTTATACATTTCCCCGCAGAAAAGGACATGTTTTATACATAGGGTTGAGGTTTCTTCGACTTCTTTTTGTAATCAATATGTATTCATTACTTTTTTCTACAATTTTTTTTTAAATAGCATTTTGTCTATCCTCGGGTCGACATGCGTAAGCAGCTGAAACTATCTTAACTCTTTGTTACAATAAATATTACTTAAATCCGCTTTTACGGCATGATACACTGAACTACATTCTAATATTTCTCTTTTTTGCAGAGTAGATTAACGTAAATAAAATCAACCTATTTATTAATAGTTTTTTCTTCATCTACGTCTCGAGAAAACTGCCAAATGCCTTTAAAAATTTATAATATTATTTTGTAAGCGATTCTTTTGTAAATAATTTACTCGTAACAGTAAATAATACATTATTAAATATTTATACGACTCATTAATTAATAAGAAGTAATTTGTAATAAGTGCATCCATTGGCGCATTAATATATAATTAATTATTATTCATAATTTTTTAAAACAACTAGCAAAAGGCAAAGTATGAACAAATTATATTTAATTTAAATTGATCATAATGTATATACTTTTTTACAAAAACGATATTCCAACTTTGGAATCAAGATATCACAAGTTTTAATATTCATTAATTAATTGACTATTTTTTCTGCCAGTGTGGATTCCAAAATTGTTTTCATTTTTTCATTTTTCCTTAGGCCATATTACTTATTACCTTGAAACTTACACCATTTTATTTTTAGCTCGTAAATAATTGTGTGCGTTATGGCTATACAATTAAAATACATAAATAATTATCTTAATAAAAAAATTGTAAGTAAATATTGCTATAATAAAAAAATAACATTTAATTAAAGCTTTAGCATATAAATATTAAAAAATAAACGGGTGTTAATAAAATAGTATCAATGGTACTAACTTTTAAGCAAATAATCGAAACTGGCTTTTCTCGATATTTAAGCCTAAGGTGTCATACACCGATAAAATTAATAAAATATAATATATTAGTGTATTTGTAACCTAAAACTACTAAGATGTAAGATGAATAACCAAAAAAATAGTCCATTTTCATTTAACAATACTTCGATCACGTGTTAAATACGACTATTCATAATATTTATCATACACGGATATTTTTACACTTACATAATGTTATATACACTTACATAATGTTATATACTTGGACTCTAAAGAAATAAAACCAAGCTCTTGCAAAGCATATATAAATACAAATTAATTTGTAAATATAATATACAATAAATATAACTTAATTTATCAAGATAATTTTAACTAACCATATGTAGTAAGGTTGACAACACTTGTGTTAACTGAAAGTGTTCAAACAGACACTCCATTAGTGAATTAAGATTGTGTCAATCGGCTCAATTCCTCACCAGCAAATAGTCGATAAATTCACTGACCATTTTTCAAAGGTAAACCAACAGGTAGGCTTCATGACCAATTTTGGCAATTTAAAATAAATAGCACATCTATTTGCTTGACCTATTAAAACGTTTTATTTATTAAAAGCATAGTTTACATAAATACACCGAATTATTTTTATTAAAAAAACATATACACACATCTCAACACTCCACCTCCTCGGACATTAATGCCATGGATGCATATCTAGCTTTCCCTAGCAATAAAAGCAATGGATCAAAATATTTCTTGTGGTTAAATATGATACTATTTTTAGAACTTTTCTCAATTTCTAATGGGGAAAAACGGCACATCAAAATACTTACAAGTGGAATATGTCATGTGACAAGAAATTGCTAAATGTGAATTTTAAACTTATTTCAAATCTGCGGTATAATGAATCATAGATAAATAATCTATTTAATAGATGATATTGTATTAATAATATACTGTCCATTTTTGTACTTACCATTAATTAATTTATATAAATAGCGTGAAATTAGGCTGAAATTTCACTTAGAAATTGGTAATAATACCGACAAGAAAGGGATTTTTGCGCTCTCGATCAGTGAAGGTGGAGTTGAAATTTTTCTTGAAACGACTTGAAGCTGGAGTTAAATATTTGAAACATTAATCAGTTTGACCCTTTTTGCTGAACAGAATTCCAATACGCTCTTACTGAAAGTATGTGTACTTTGCACAATTTAGACACTGAAGTAAGAGAGTTACTTAAGACAACATAGCATATAGAGTTCTTCGGCTGTATGTTTTCTTGAAAATTGCGACTTTTTGTGTTATTTTGTAATAATTTTTTTAATTACAAAGATGTAATACATGACTGAGTGATAAGTGATGGACACGTGATAGATCGATAAGTATCAAGAAAGATTGTTAAGTAGTGTCCACACCGGCTCGCTTATTCAACGATCGATTTACTATAATCCTTTTGTAATCTTATCACAGTACACTATGAGGTTAGAGTAGCTCTCATAAAATTAAACTTCCACTGTTACAAATACCTAAGTAGCTTATAAAAATATCACTTAAAAGACAACAATCTCGCGCCAAGATCTTTTAACTTAGTCTTGACTTTATCCTTAAAGAACATTAAATTAAAGAGTTAATTAAATTTTTACCTTATCCCTATTTTCGTAACAAAGGTTAAATTTGAAATATTTGCCCTATATTAACGTAGACGATCCACGACGTTGTGAATCTTCTGTGAGATATTTCGTAATTTTATTAGATAAAAAACTACGATATTAGCAAAGATAATCTTTGCTTATATCCCACCTGAAGATGTTGTAATACAACGAAACCTAGGTCGTGGTAAAGAAATTAAATAAAGTAGAAATAATACTACATTACGTAGTTTCATTTAATTGTGAGTATGGATTATGTTTAAATCAGTTCTGCTTTACAAGATGGATGCTGAAATATAAGTCATAAATTATATCCTATTTTTCTATGTAAATAGGCAAGACCTAATAACTAAAAATCGAGCAAGTACCCGTCAGGCATGTGCAAATGAGTGTTGCGCAGTTATCTACATTTTTCACAATTGTTGATACTTAAATTCTTTAATATTTTGAAGTCTAATATTTCTCAACACAAAACTTAAAAATGAAAAATAGAAATTTAAAATAATTAAAAAAAAACTTATCCAATGATCCACCACTCAATGGGACGCGTAAACAAATATCTTCAAAATTTACATGTTGGAAATGAAAAAAAAATTTTAAGACTTCATTCATCATCCTGTAAAATTGTATGCCCGTAGATATAAAACTATAGAACCTAGAAGTGTGGAATAAGCAAAGGTGGAAAGACGGAAGGACAGACGAGACGATTTTTCCACTCACTATGAAATCGTAAAATGCTTATAACAAACATTCTCTAACAATTCTAACGAAATTTGAAACTTTTTATGAACTTTATAATCTTGTATAATTATTTCGAAAGTTATTTTGATATTTTTGCAAGGATTTGATTATGGTTTAACTCAACCATGAATCTATCACACATGGAATATTCTTACTTCGTTGAATCATTATTACCACTTGAAGGTTCCAAAAGAAAATCTCATATATTTAGAAAATATGTAAATTTAAAAAAAATTAAAAAAATATCTTTATATAGTTGGTATAATTATACCGTATAACAACTCTTGCTAGAAAATGTCATACGGTATAATTATGCTGTAACTCATAAAATATTAAACATGAACACTACTGGCCTAAAATAAAAAAAGTGAAAATCTTGAAAGGTTAATCTAAACGTATTTCTGGCGTATATAAATCCATAGCTTAAGTAAAATTCTATATATGTGTAATTGTTAGTCATTCGTTGGGTTCAGTGGAACCTTTGCTAGTTTTTTTTCATTTAAATAGGCTAAAGGTAATTCTGGGATTATAGTCCAAAGTCTAATGTAGTTGTAATTTTATTCCATTTCGTCCATTCTAATCTTTCAAGTTCTTATTCCAAAGCCTCAACTAGTCATCATGTATTGAGCTATTCAAAATATTTTTTCCGTCATATTTGCCTTCTATACTGTCTTTCTAATATTTTATACTACTTTCCTAATATCAATATGACCTATTTTATGTCATATTATAATTAATAAAAAAATAAGAGCTCGAAAACCCTAAACATGGCATGAAATAACTCAAAAATCTGAAACAAATTAATACGATCCCACTCAACAAAGGACCAAGAATTTAAAAGTTAGCTTAAATAATTCCCAGAGAGAAACTTTTGTAGCAAATAAAAAGAAATTAACATGAATTCCCTCTTAAAACTTAAATCTAAAACCGTAATTTGACTCACAATAATGAGATTAAGCTGATAAAGGTCTACAAATAAAATGGAAGTTCCTTAAAATAGGAGTTATACTTCAGTTAGGTTGTATCGAATACGGTAACTAATTCTAGCAAATATAATTCTGAAATAAACTTATACATATACGTTTAGCGTAATCTGTAATAAAATCATGTTTAAATGAGTGAACAGGAGTACAAAAGCTTAGTTGTATATTTGCTTAAAAATGTTTTTATGCATAATGTAAATTTAATTCAAACTCAATTTTGGAAATAAAAAAAGATTTGGTTCTTATTGACTTTACAAGACTTTGGCGTTTTGATTCATTAACTCTACTGCGGCATTTTCAGTTTCAGAATTGTTTTGTTACTGTAGTCACTTTTGTTTTTTATATTCATAAGTAACTTTAGTTTTTTATATTCATAAGTAACAAAAGTTAAAGACTTCGGAAAAGCTCTGAATCGACAGTCTTTTATTTATAGTTTAAGTCTTTTATTTATATCGGTACAATATAAATAAAAGACTTTTCAAGGACGAGTAGAAT
The DNA here is from genome assembly GCA_039881145.1 of Druceiella hillmani. Classification (NCBI taxonomy): domain Eukaryota; kingdom Metazoa; phylum Arthropoda; class Insecta; order Lepidoptera; family Hepialidae; genus Druceiella; species Druceiella hillmani. The sequence goes on from JAYKKI010000014.1 coordinate 24,164,749, forward strand.
ATATACTAATTCCTGATGAAACGGATTCCATAAAACTTTAGACCGTCATAAACATTTAAGGGTACATAATAATTCTAAGAAAATATATATAAATATTAATTTTTCATGATGTAAATATAATATTTCTTTTACAGGCATAAAACATGTTCCATATTTAAATAATATTATTTATCGTTATGTAAATATACAGTTATATTGCCTAGTACATCTTTCATAGAGGTAATAAATACACATTGTAAAACATAAATTTATTTTAGCAGTTGGTCACTTGTACCGAATTTCCATTACATTTTTAAAGACCCAACGATATAAGTTAATCTACTGTTACTCGTAAGCCTTTAGAACCTACTTAGATGTGTTTATTTTTCTACTTAACTTTGTTATAAATATATGACTATTTTGAATACTTTTGGGATATTCAAAAAAACTATTTAACTGATTAGGGTGCCGACACGTATATAAGTCTAACGAAAATAACCATTTAAATCTTGATATTTCGTAACTAAATCCATGTATCGAAAAATTGTCTATGACACATCCCTAATATTTTTAAAAGACTTAATCAAATATACCTTAAATAATGGGGTATCGTTGAGTCTTTCAAAAATATTTTGAAAAATGCACCCTCATTTTACATACAGTAGACGTAAAAGATTTTATTTCATAACTTTGTAGTTTTTATAAATACGTATAACATGCCAACTTTCAGCTATATAATATTAATCGTCTGTCAGTAAAACGGCTGTGATATGCAAACGGACAGGTAAACAGACGGACATCGTGAAACTAAAAGGTTTCCTAGTTTGACTAGGGAACCCTGAAAATAAAATTATTTTCTGTCACAGACTCAAAAACACATTAAAGTAATAAAATCAATATATTTTTTTAATTAAGACATCGCTGCCGTGGTGTGTTAGTTTGATTACAAGCCATACGGCCTTTGACGATGCAGAGCTCCACGTAGATCGGGGTTCGATCACCGGTCATTCATCGAACTGGTGTTATGGTTGACTGTAAGAGATTGCTCTCGTAGCATTAAGTTCGCCATATGTATCAATTAAATACATTAAAGTAGATAAATATATGAAAAAAATTATGAAGTTAGGTTATCTCGATAATTTTCATAGACAACAATTATTTTAGATTATTGACTATTACAGTATTAAATTTGTACGTATATGTATTATTATACATAATATTAATGTACAAATAATAAAACAATATAAGAATCTCATTCAAATACATTCGCGATCAAACAACCACACAATTCTCATAGCGTTGGTCTATAAACTATGTTAAAACATACAGAGAAGTTGTGAACATTAACATTCATCAATTCACATATTAACTAAATAACTTTTGCACTCGATCACCAATAGTTTCTTTAGGGAAAAAGAAAATTTTGTCGCATTTTTATTAAATTTGCATAATTATTAATTGCCAAAGTAATCATTTCACATTTGCTTGAGTTTCCTAGTAATATGATCTAAAGAATATATATTCATTTTTAATTTTCATCCTAAAATTACTGTTTAAGCAAATGTTGTATGTTTTATTCTTGTAACACAATTCCTTTCAGTTTCTAATAAATTCGTTAGCGATCGTCAACAAAACATCTTCGCCGTACGGTCATTGGAAACTGACCAATATCGGTTTATACCCCGTTCTTTAATACTCGATGAGCCCCAAAGCATCAAAGTGTGATTTATTTTGAATATGAAAGCAAATTTTATCGCGTGTCGTACATCCATCAATTAAAACCATGTGATAAAGCATAAATCTTTACCAAACCTTTTGCAAATCTTTACCGTTATGATTAATTCTAAAAATTACAGTTATAATTGGTGCACGATAAATCATCGTGAACTAATCTATATCGATATAGTTAATTAATCCATGCATCATCCACCTAGACTGCTAATTACTGCAAATGTAAACCTTTCTTTAGTTTAAAGTTTTGAATAATTAATTTTCAATTACTGAATTCTTCCAATGGGCAATAAAATATATTTAATTCAGTGCATTAATTAAGTTAATTTTCAGATGGACTCTGAACACTTTAATAAATTTTATTTACGTATTTCTTAATATAATTTTTTAACTGTATTGTCTAACGCAAATGTATAATTGTTACCATGTCATTAAAATTGATTACTTGCGTGTTAATTATATAATAGCTCTTAAAACATGAAGTACAACTTATTTTTTTACTATTTCCACATCAACGAAAGAAAACCCTTTTTTTAACTTACAGCAGTGCAGACATAGCAATCTTAAGCATCAATCAAACTATTGCATCCATATTTCCAGACTTCCAGACACTCATAAACAATACAAAATGAGTTATTATGGACAGATTTTTTCCCAATTTCATTCGGCAATATGTTTACGATAAATATATAAGGATAAATATATTACGATAAATATTGTCGACATAAATTATTGAAAAATTTCCGTCTCTGTATTCGCACTCATAAATAAATAAGCGCCGCCCGCCCTCGCCAGTGATAGAATTTTCGAATCTCTACGAATATTTCCATCATTCACCTCCGAAATAAAAGAGTGAATATATATAAAATATTCATGGAACATTGACTGAAGAATTGTGCGCTTCAGATTTATTGTCATTCGAGTGCCTGAATCTAGATGGGCGCAGTGGATTTCGTATTAACGTTGGAAGGTGGGAGGCGTAAACGCGGCAGGAAAAAATGTGCGTTTTCTCCATCTTGTTTTCCTCCGCTAATAGGGAGCGCCTAAATTGCGTTATCATTGTGAGGTTAACGCGGTAGTAAAAAAATACTTTTAATTTCATAATTTTAATTTTACACTTAGTAATAAAGAATCAAACATTTTCATGATTTGTACGAAATTTTATATTTAAAAAACTATTTTAACATTCTCAAATATTTCTTTGTATTGTGAAAGCCGTATTAATTATATCATATTTATGTAATTTAAATTTGTCATTTTATTTTTACATTAATAAAATATTATGTAAACGCAGAAGTGCAATTCTCATTTACTTTTTTTTCATTTCCTATAAATATTATTATCATATAAATAAATGTTTTTGTCACATTCTCTATTCTTGACGTATAATAAGTAAAATTACAATTCAAGTAAAAAGTGTCTGAAGTGAAATTATATATTTAAAATATGCAAAATGAAAATCCAGCTTTGCCGATTCTGGAAGATAAATACACTCGTTGGCATCAAAAACATTTATGCAAAAAACTTTAATATCGCCTTCCTTCCAAAGAATACCCCTAATACCAAAAAGCCCGAAATTAGTAATCAGTAATACCAACATGTTTCCAAATTATATTACTTTCCGAAAGTAATCTAAAAAAGCTTTTCAATATTACTGAGTTTACTTGCTTCTTTCTCTTACTTCAATTTTACATATTAGTCACGCATCTGCAAAAATAAGATGGCTGGAGTGTTTTTGTCGTTGCTATAACAATGTTGTTTGACAGCTCGAGGCTCTCGTCTGAACACTTTTATATTGACTAAATTCTTTTGGGATATTGTTTTTTGGTATTTAGTTATTGCTCGCAATACATTTTTTTTATAAAGGACTTGATAGATGTAATGGCGTGTTTTATAACTGACGAAAGAAATACGATTTATACCATTATATAATTTCTGGATAACGGACTGATATAAATGATTAACGTGATACTCCCTTTATCGCACGATGTTCCCTCTTTAAATGACACGTGTATATTTTCTGGAAAATATTATACGTAGAATGATTATTGTCTACAATTTATTATAACTACTTTCATAATTTATATTAAAAATATCACATAACCTGCTGCAATGATAACTAACAGTTCAGCGGGAGATAATCCAAGCCAGTTATTAATTAAGACTTAACCAATCGTTTAGCACAAAATGTAAAAATCGTTTTTGATGAATATTTCAGATGCTTGTTAATATTTACTACAATGAGATTAAATATTTTAAGTCAAACATATTATAAAAATTATGTTAATTTTAAAATATACACATTTTTGATATTTTACGCTTGGTTTATTTGTAATTTATTTAGGCAAATGTTGCTATCATATTATTTCAAAAATTATTTCGCTTATATTAATAAGTGATATTAATTGGCATTTGTATTGAAGTAAATAATTTTATGAAGCATTTTATTTGATTTATATAAGTACACCGCTGAGTAAATATGACAACCACAGCAAGCGCGAGAGAATCACAAATAGGCGAGAGATTAACGATTCTTAAGTTCAATTTATGCATTCAATCGACTTGGAACGCTGCGATTTTTAATATTTATTTCAACACTCTCATCAAACTGCATCATTCCCACTTTGAAAAAATTAACAAATCAGAACAGTTAATTATCAAGTATCATTAATTAATATATAATATTTTCACATATAAAACATATTGGACGAAATAATGTTAACATAAACTTGTGATAAGTGTTGCAAAATTTCGTAACCAGTTTAAATAAAGCAAACTAGTGTACCAAAGGAACAAAACCTTTAACATAATGGTAACATATCATACACTTACGGGGCCTTTAATCTCTTGTAAAACTTAGTCGTAATAGCATCTGCAGTTATTGGCATAACGGATCTTTTTAGAGCCATTGTCATGAAGATCTGTTTACAGTTTATACGTTACTTCGTGTTGGAGATACGTTTTAATAGCAAATCGCCATGTATTGTAGTTATTATGTATTATGTATGTCTAACTAACTACTCAACGACCATCATTGTACTATTCGATTACATTTTACAGAGTTATACGGAGTCTTCAAAGATTTCCCAATCAAGAGTTCAGATCGTATAAATTCGCTGATCAGTGGCTGAATTTCTATCACTCAAACGTCCGTATTTAATTAACTAATAGGGAGATATTTTAATACGTACATATTTTTTTCCTTAATGGTTTACCCTTATGCCAAATTGTGAAAAAGAAACTTCAAAATAATTGTTATTTTTTTAAAAATTGATATTGTTTCACTATAATTAATATGTTAATTATAATTTTGACGGAAATGATTGAATCGTATGGTAAAAGGTTTCCAATAGTCCCTTTTCAATTTTGAACACGTAAAAGTTTATTCCGAGTTTTAGACTCAAGCAACAAACTTTGCCTTGCCTACAATATTTGTGACGAATTTTAACATTCTGCCTCTATTCGATATGAAAAAAGTTAAGGTATATGCAAAACTAAATCCTCGCTCACTAGAAATAGGAAATTCAGGTGGCTTTTCATGAAACTTCAGAAACTTCTTATCGCGCTACTTCTTGTTCCACGCTTGTTACGTTGTAGTCGCCAGTTTGTCTACAAAATAACAATGCTCGATACCCAAAGGGACACACATGGCAGTAAATTCGTAAACAAAATATGTAAATGCAACAAAAATGTTGATAGATAAATAAATTTGAAAAATTTACCGAATTGAAAATACCACATATACATTGAAAAAAGAAACATTTTAAAAAAATTAACGTACTTCAAATAACCATCAAATAAGAAGCGCATTGGAAATTTAATTAGTACACACGTCACTAGTTATTAAACTATAGCTATTAAAGTAGGATGTGTCTGGAAAGAAGAGTAAGTCGTTCGGTCGTAATGACTAACTCTATTTAGGCGAGCAATAGACATCCGTATAGCAGGAGATGGAGCAGGAGTAGGTAGATTAATGATAAGTGTTTAAAAGAAACCTTTTGCCAGCAGTATATGTATTCTATATTTAATAATAGTGACATATGGCTTGATGCTATGAGCATAAAACATTTACTACAAGGTAAAATTCAAATTTACAAGGGCCATATTATGAGAGAATAAATAAAGCAGAATCGGTTTTAGTAAAATACGCCCAGGGCAAATTAAGCGTGTAGGCATTATACATTACGTATGTACGTTTAGTGTAGGCGTTCACTTGGCTACATTTTAATAACGTTTTTCTACTACATACTTCTAAAAATTCACAAAGCTAAGAAAGAAATTACCCTCGTATGTATTTTACGAGAAACATCTAGCAGATTTGTGTGAAAATTTCATACAAGGAAATCTACTTTTCAGTACCTTTAAGTACCCACAACAAATAAGACTGGGTTAACTAAGATGATATAAGTTGGTAGTTTTATATCAAATAGATAAGGATACATAGTTTCCATTTTCGTCAACTAATATAACTGGACAAAAATTGACTATAATAGATCGTACTATGCTACTAATTTTATTAATCGGTTTTTCTGTAAGATAATAATAGATGATTTTTAACTTTTATACGTAATAATCTAAAAGAACATAGACTTAACTTTAAAATTTTATTATATTAATAAGTTATAAATTATCATATAAATAAGGTATGTTTCTAAGCCGATAAAACAATCATAGATATAAAGACAAAGCCAAAACGGAGGTTGAACCATAAATAGCTATATGTACTTTAATGTTTTATTTATTTAAACTTTTATTTCAATTTAAAGACCGTACAAGTAAAAGAACTATAAAAATTCATTCAGTAGTTTTTGAGGAAATCGCGAGACATTCCTTTTTTAGAAGTCACTTGAAAATGTCAGACAATAGAAGCAAAATCATCTATGTGTGTGTGTATATATATATATATATATATATATATATATATAAGGATTTTATGTATCTCAAATTATAACTCGCTATTAGTGGAAATCAGGTTCTCCAAAATTACAGCGAATAACAAAACCGCGAATAGCGAGAGACTCACGACAAACGAAAATTTTAAAGTATGAAAATATTTACGTACATAAATAAAATGTTTTGAGGAACTGGTTTCTCCCTATAAGAAAATATTATAAATTATTGCGTAACTTCTTTTCTCAAGTTTCTTATGAAATATTTTGTAAGATGATATAAATTTTCATAGCTGCCTATTTCAAGCTTATTTCCATCGTAGAATTAATATTTTCTGTCCAATAAATTTTAAACATGGTTTTAATTTTTAAGTAACTCCTTTTTCGTTAATAGGATATCCTGACATATTTTAATTTTTCCGACATTCATTCTCCAATAAGATTTCCTTTTTAGCGTCTTTGTGAATGTCAGTCATGTTAATGAAAGCACGTAAAGTTATGTCCTTACGGCTGTGTATTTATATATTGTCCCATCACAATCATAATTGACTTTTATTAAATTAATAAAATATCTTGAATTACAAACCGTGAACATTCAAAATCGTTAAGATCAAAGGAACTGAACTGTGTAGAAATATAATACTTGTATATTCAAGATAACACATCTTCGCTAATTTCGTCGCTAAAATTATTTGCGCTAATATGTATTTGCATAGAAGACACAGAGTTCAAAATTATTTATAAACTTAATAAGCATTGCATTTAATCTTTTCAATATATTATGTATATGTGAGGCAAAAAAGGTTTAACTTAAAAAAAAAGAGTGTGTCTGCTTCTTGTTGACAGGGCTAACATTCATAAGTGACAAACATTTCTCTGACCTCTTTTTAATGAAAAGATATATTTTTAAGCGCATCTCAGTTCACTGTTGCTCATCGTGTGAGGTAGTCGGTCTTGCGACTAGATCTAATATGATCTGAGTAATCAAGATGAAAGATATACCAAAAAATAAAATTGGATAAGTGTTTGGTTGTATTATGGGCGTTAACTTTACAAATTTGGCCATCAAATGACAAATTTTAATTTTATATCATTTGTATCTTTTCGTTGCATTCGAAATTTGGATGCTCATAACAAATACAAACCGATGCGGTCGTTTATTATTTATTTCGTTTATGTCACTCACTGAGATAGTATTAAAATAATTAGAATAACGCCTATTCTAATCAGATGACAAACTAACTTACACGATGAGCAAGAGTGAACTTACATGCGCTCCAAAACATGCTCCTTTCCGTCATCTTCTCCGTCTCGAGCTTCCTGCACAGCGCAATTCTGTTGAAATAAATGCGAGGCCTTAGACGGACCCACCGAATAATATTACAATGGTTTGTCTTCGGTGCGAATATAGAGAAAGATTTATTAAGTTAAAGAACTACTTTCAATTTTTAACATTAAAAAACTGTACGCCCGCATAAAAATTAATAAAACATTTTTACACAAAAATTACGTCAACTTCAAATAACCACCAAATTAGTAGTGCGCTGAAAAGTATAAAATAAATAAAATACAAGCACTCAGTTGAAAGTTTTGAGGTAAAATATCGTTTCAGAAAATATATAAAAATGGAAAATATTGCTACTGCTAGAGATTTTGTGAATCAGTGCCAAGCCGACGCTTTTCTTTTCCCTGATATTCACATCCATTTCCATTTACATTCACAACGCTTTTCTCTTATCTGACATTCACAAATACATTCACACCCACGCACAGATGATTGCTACGTTTCACTTGGCATCAACTTTATGATATCCTTTGTCACCAAGAATTTAAAACACGATGAATTCAATATCAATAATAACTCATCGATGAAATCTAAATGAACATTTTCAGTATTCAATTAACATTAATATATATATATATATATATATATATATATATATATATATGTATATACATATATATATTTATATATATATATATATATATATATATATATATATATGTATATACATATATATATTTATATATATATATATATATATATATATATATATAAATATATATATATATATATATATATATATATATATATATATGTACATATATAACATATATATTAATATGTTTAGGTTACATACATGAGTACACACACATATACACGGACATATAAGATACATTCTCTCTTATGACTTCACCGTAGCCTGTGCTTCAAGCATATATACTTTTACATAATGTATAACCTATTTTTATTCTAGTTGCTATATATCTTTGTATAAGTTTTTACCAAATATTAATATGTAGATTGAGAGGCACGTTAGTACTTTCCTCTCTACCTATATATTTTGTATGTTTATGCACGTACTTACTTATCAACCATCCAACTAATTACTTACTTACTTGCCTTTGTATGTACCTATGTATACGTACCTACCTACTTACTTGGCTTTCACTTGTAATACAAGTGAAACGAGTTCATGCACTATGAGTTCACTCCTCATCAGTAAAAAGTTCCTATTACCAGCTTTTGGCTTCATCATTGTGTCCTTATTTTGTTAAATGATTTATTTCACCTTTAGTGGTGTTAATATTTTAGAGATTTCATTACTAAATTATCATGGGATAAACTCAACTACGGCACCTATATTGTGTATTTTTTTGAGGAATTGTGTTGTGTACGTTCAATTGAAATGATCAAATGCTAAACAATTTTCATATTAGTATTATTTTGGAGGCGTTCAAATAAGTAATAATTTGTTAATTAATGCCAGAGGTATGAGGTAACATAAACAAAATAGGCCATATCACTGCAACACCAGGCTGAGGAATTGAAATCTAAAGTTCAATGAAAGAGTCCCTGCTTAAGATCTAAAGCAGACGTTTAAAAACAGCAGATTATAAAATCTCATAGTTTAAGCAGGCCATATCCCCGCAATATAAGAACCGAGGTATAAGAACTCGGTGTTTAATAACAGAATCTTTGCTTGAGATCGATAATACTAATTTAAGAACAGTAGATTCTCAAGTCTCATAGTTTAAGCAAAAACATTACCTCCCCAGCGTCAAGATTGAGAAATTTGAACCGGGAGTTCACTGACAGAATCTCTGCTTCAGACTCAAAATACTAATTTAAAAAAAACAAGTACTCAAGTCATTCAAGGATTCAGGTAGGCAGTACTCCTACAACGTCAAGCCTCAGTCTTGAATTTCAGTAGCAATCTACAGGTTAATGACAGAATTTTTACTTGAGGCCAACAATCTTAATTTCAAAACGCTTATAATCAAGTCTCATTATTTATGCAGGCAGTACACCTGCAGTATCAGAATTGATAAATTAGAACCCGGAATCCTATGACAATGTGTTTGCTTAAGACAAGCGATACTAATTTAAAAACAACAGATCATCAAGCCTCACGATTTAAGACGTTGGTATTCCCATAGCGTCAAGATTAAGCAATTGGGACCGATGTTTAGTCACGATACTAATTTAAAAAGAGTAGATACTTAAGCTTCACGGTTTAAGCACCGTTCACCATCAGAAATAAGGAATCCTACAGCGTCAGGAATGAGGAATTGGAATTCGGAGTTCAATGGAAGAGTGTCTGCTTGAAACCCACGACACTATTTTAGAAACAGTAGATCCTCGAGTCTCACAGTTCAATCAAGCAGTACACTTGCAGTATCAGAACAGATGAGTTGAAGCTCAACATTCAATGAGAGAATTTCTCTTAAACCCAAAATTCTAACTTAAAAAGATCAAATAAACAAGTCTCATGATTTAAGCAAATAGTATCCCCACAGAGTCACGAACGAAGAATTGGAACCCGGCGTTTAGTTAGGGAATCTTTGCATGACAGCCATAATAATAATTTAAAAGCAATGCATCTTCAAGTCTAAGGTTTAAGCATGCAGTATTCCTACAGCTAAAGAGTTGGAATTCAGAGTTCATTAACAGATAGTATTCATTTAATATTAGTACTGCAAACACTTCCGTGCTGCAAATTCATTCAAATATAAAGATAATATAATAACTACTCATAAAATGTTTACCTTTGACCATTTAATCAATAGAATGGGTACCAAAAATTAAAATAAAAAAGAGAAGATGATCTGTAAAAGAATGTAAAAGGTGAATTTGAAATTAATTTAATTAATAGCCATTTAATTTTTTTTAATGCCCTACCCTTGCGTTGCTATAATTAATTGTGTGAGTATCTCTTTTTACAACCCACAATAATATTTTTAAAACCACAGATCTTCAAGTCTCACAGTTTAAGCGGGCAATACCCCTGCGGCATCAGGATTGAGAAGTTGAAACCCGGAGTTCAATGACAGCATCTCTTCTTAAGACCATAACGCTAATTGAAAAGCAGCAGAGTTTCAATAGTCACCATTTAGGTAGGCAGTACACCGGCAGCAATTGAGTTGATGGATCAAAAGTTGAAATTATATAGTATATACCTGTATTTACTTACCTACAAATTTGTAACATTACTTTCTTTCTGTATCAAGATAAGTGAAACTCGTTCAAACTCGATGAGTTTACTCCTCATCACTGAAGAGTTTCTGTTACCACCTTTCGGCTTCATAATTGCACCCTGATTTTGTTAAAGAGCAAATTTATATGACCCTAGTCTGTCTTATTAGGAATAGAATATTATTAGACTTAAATAATTTAAAAATCGATCACAACACCTGTGGAATTCAGTGTTAAAGAATTCTATGGTTATATTTTCAATTACCATGGTCAGATTCTAAACAAATTTTCAAGCGACCATTCTGGAAGTATACCTTTCGAAAAGAAAGAAGAATCATCCAAATTGATTGACAAATGCCGAAGCGTTGAATTAACATACATAAAAAATACATTCGAATGAAGAACCTCAACCTTTTTTGAAATCGGTTAAAAATAAACTTAAATAATCAATTTGTCCTAGATTCTATTCAATTTGTCCTAGATTAAGTGTAGCTAATGAAATGCAAATAATGCAAAGTTAGGGAATACAAAAAAAAGTGCGAATCTCGAATTTTCATATTTATTTTAATGATTATAAATAAAAGTTTAAAGAAAATTTAATATCGCAAGAATATTTTATTATATAAGAAATAATGAAAATTTAACATCAATTATAACAGTGCGAGCCATACGTATTGATTTCACCCGAATTGTCCGGAATTATTTTTCAAGAAACTTTAAAAATAATCAGTTACATAACATTCCATAGACACTAAATATTTAAAATTCATAATAGCGTTCCTCTAAAATTACGACCGCAAACACATCCTTGCTTTTAATTAATTCGGGTATATAATGATAATTAACTAGTACTTATAAAATTTCTATCTTTGACGATTGAATCAGTAGAATAATACCAAAAATAAAACAATATAACACAGATGTCCGCGATGGAGACTGTGATTGTTATTAGCGTATGAAAGATTGGTTTTAACTTGTCATAATTAATACTTATATTAAAAACAAGTTTTATTTTTAATTCCCTATCTTTGCACTATTTTAATTAATTATGTGATTTTTTTTTTATTTTATAAAGATGTGAAATAATTGACAATCATTTCACATCTTTATAAAATAAAAAAAAATCAAATAAGTCTTTTAAATACACCAACAAAAAATTTATACACCAACAACAAATTTCCTTTCGAGATAGAAGAACAAACAAAATAAATATTATTTGTAATGCAGTTTGACAAAATTGGTACATAAATATCCATAGACTCATTTGTTAACTTTAAATTTGATGTAATTTTAAGTTGGCGAAAAAAATACGTCAGGAAGGAAAAGTTATGGAATATGTACAAAAATCTGAAAACAATCCTACAATATTCTTAAGTATCACTTGCTTTAAAAGTACAAGTAGCTAAGTTGAGTATTTAAAAAAATAAGGAAATAGTAAGAACTTGGCTGATTTTGCATGTCACCAAACAAGTAAATTAATAAAAACAAATATGGAATCATTGGTTAGAAAAAAAATCATTGCCAGGAGTTGATACTATATTTATGTTCTGTATGTATATTGTATGTGTTCGTGGGCAATGTTGAGTTTATTCCATTATACGAATAATGTGATATTAAAAATAAATTATAATAAAACAAATAACTTAGAACATTACACGTGGACATCACAAAACTTACATATTTTAAAATCCACTAGATTTCTTAGATAATGTTACCCATTACATGTACTTACGCTACCCTTAACACCATAAAGCGGAAGCGTTATTTGAAATAGGAGAGCGTATGCCCTCTTTATTAAATTAAAACCCTAAAACTCCACAATCATCTCCACACGCTGCTCTTAACAACTGGTGTCGATTTCGAAACTGAAACTCCTCATATCGACATTCTACCCCATTAAAATTTGATCCCGTAGCATCCCGTAAAATTATAACCCAGAAACGTAGATTAGGCGAATGTATATTCGCTATAATGGATCGTAAAGTAGGGTACGAGGTTTAGGGGTTGATCCTCGCTTTCACTGGGGCTAAGGCAAGGGTCGCGAATAATTAATCATGTTTTCAATAGTGCTCGGATGTGTTATTTAAATTCAACATGAAATCCACAGATGTTTACTGCAAGTGACATAACATGGCCTCATAACGTTTATATTGCTTATTGCTTAACTCGGACCGGATAGTGAGGGAAAGTTTTGGTAATTGGTTCCTATAATTATTTAGTAACAATTTACATGGCTCAGTTGAACAATATCACAAACCAAATAATTTATACATCATAAGTAAAAACTTAAGGTTTTATTGATTTAAGTTTTCTCTCCGTCCCATATTATAGGTTTACCTTTTAAATTAAAAAAAATTTAACTAATATTAATTTAAATGTGAGTTTTTTTTTGCTTATTGTTCACGCTTTCTTGCCTGAAAAGCTTTCTTGCTCAATAATTTTCTCGAGATTGAAATTATTCGTACGTGCTAAATAAATATTTCCCGGAAATCGAAAAATTTTTGCTAATTACAAAATCACTCCGTGGGATATAAGAACATAAACATATGTAAGAGCGTGAACATAGACAATATGTCAGCTTACGACTACCTACTTTAGGGCATAGGTCCTTCTATTTTCGCGCCATTTCTTCAATTATATACACCCTAATCTACTTAGCCATTTCAAATATTATGATCCAGTATCTTCACCAAAGTATTGTTTTTTTTAAATTTCATCACCATTTCTTCTTCTTCCTTCGCCTTTTTTTTATTATATTCTTGTTTGATTCCTATATGTGGTAAGATTTAATTAAATTGTAGAATGTTTATTTCCTTAAGCCACAGTATATGAAGTTACACAATTAATCATACGTCCAAATTTTGATGATTTTCCATGTTTTTCAAAATTATTCATACCAAATTCAACACTAATTTTATCAATTTAAATAAATGCAATTAAATAAGAATAACAAAATAAATTAATTAGAAAGCATAGACTATTACGTAAGCATACAAAATTAGTTACTTTAGTTATTTTCAAGCGCTCAGATTTAATTAACTGAAATTTTAAAGAGAAAATTAATAAATCATATTAATTGTGTATTGTTAGTGTTGTTAACAATTAAAGAAATATATACATAAAATTGTTATTTAAATGTTCAAATAATTTGTATTTTGCAGTGTCTTATACTCATTATATATTAGTTAAACAAATTTAAAATTATTATTTTATGACCCATATTTCCCCAATAGTCTAAACATCTGTAGAACAATATTTATAGTACGTATTGTCCCAATTTTCTGAATTATGAAGAAAGAATTTTTATAGTTTGTAACTCAGAAATAAATATTTATATATTTAAAACTATATTTTCCGTAAAATGGAGTTTCATAAATACAACGTTTAGAAATAATTTTGAATGATAAGGAAGAAGCCGACAAAAGCATTTACGCCTGTTTATTAAGTGCAATTAAACAATTAAGGATTCACTGTAGCACAACATGCTTAGCCAAATAACTACCCCACCACGACAAATATAGGAAAATTATAACCAACCAAAAATTAGAATCTATAAAGCAAAGTTTACCTAATGGCTAAAAAAGCATGGTTAAGCTAAAGTAATTTACAAAAGAGTTAAGCAAGGTTAAGCTAAAGTAATTTACAAAAATGTATTCTATCACCAACAGTAAAGGTAACAACTTTGACAGTCAATAAATATCAAAGGTGACTTAAATTCATTTGAATCATTTAATAACGAATCGGTGCGACTCATTAATTTGAGTCGCATTATTAATTTGAGTCGCAGTAATAACTAAATTTTAAGATCCTGCCTATACGTTAAAATGAATGTCTAATAAAACTTTTAAAAAAAATATTTGTAAATAAATCTTAAAACACATCTAATCTTATATATGTAAATTCGAAACCAATATCGTAACCTTACATTAATCCCGACAGTAATATAACGCAAATCGAGGAAAAAATAACGTGAGAATAATGTACTCCCTCTGAAGTAATAGAAATTAAGATTCAAAAATCTAATTGAGAGCAGGCTATAAATTACTAAGGTATAATCGATAACGGAATTAACTGAACCATATATTAAGAAAAATATTTCAAAGCATTTCACATACTTCAAGACAGCTTTAGTCCCGAAGTTCTGACTCATTTCGCTATCATTTATTTATATTTTCGGTATGATAACAGTAAACACATCATTTACTTTACTTAATTCTCAGTATGTTTTGTTTTCTTAGTATATGATTATAAAAATTTCTTAGTATATCAGTTTGGTCTGACCAATGTATTCGTCGGTTTGCAGAAACTGTTTCAAATTCCAAATTGTCAAACGATTGATAATCGATTGTTTAACTTTTTGCAAATATCCTATACTTAAAACGAATTAATAGGTAAATATTTAAAAAAACATATTATTATGTATTAAAATACTTTGCAATATTTCTAAATAATGCTATAGCCATTCTTTATCTGAATAGTTCTAACAGCAATTTCCATTGCTTTCATTTGTAATATATTCAAAACGTATATGAAATGTATAGTATGTATATCCGCTTATTAATAATGAATTATAATATTTTAAGAGCACACAATTTAAAATAAATGTTTTTCTACTTACTACATGGCATAGCCTACATATTTTTAATGAATTTAATTTATAAAAATATAACTCATTGTTAAAAAGATCAAAATTAAGAAGTATTATTCAAAATTCAAAATTATATTAGTATTAATTTTAAAATTTTTTATTCATATCTTTTAGCTCAATTTGCTCACTGCTCGGGTTACTATCTAGAAGAAGGCATAACGCAAGGAGTCAGTTGACAACAGACGAGTCCATAATGGATCACAAAATATAGTTTTCTCGAATAATATTTTTGAATTATTGGCGGGTGCAATTTCCACAGCTTGAGATTATAATCTTATGATACCACTTATGCATATAAACTGCATTCTTATGCATATATGCATAGTGTGTCATACAACTGTAGAAGAAGATTTGTATTAAAGTACATTATTATTTTCTACGTACGTGGAGATCCGCGACGCAGAATATTGTATTTGCTTTAACCAGCTGATTCTTTTTTGCTCTATTCAGGGTAATAAATTAACTTAATTCAGTTCCAATTATACTCTCGATACACTTGTCGTAAATGTTATTTTCAATTTACCATGTTAAATTGCATTCTTCCCATTAGACGTTTGCTCAATTCTTTGTTAACTCACAAGCGTTCTTGACTCGTTAAGTTTGCCACATGATTATGATTCTATCTAATAATAAGTATAATTTCGACAATCCCCATTAACACTAAGAAACGATTCTATAAAAATTATTGGAAATTTGTATATATATTACCAACAGAAACATGTATACACCTCATATAACTTAACATGTACCGTAATCCTAGCCACATAATTAATTGTCCAGTCGTGCCGGGCAACGAACGTATTAAATTAAGATTAGCCTATAGTTGTAATTTAACAAGTAATAAATGTCAAGTCTGCTTAAATTTTGTTCAGTTAATAATATACTTTATATCAAATCGAATTTTTGACTCTGTTAAATCTATATTTATATATACCGCAGATTGACTAAAGAATATAATGATTTTTTATCCCAAATTAAAATATTAGGTTGTGAAAAAATTAAGATGAATAAGAAATTGATTTATGGGGAGATATTTGGTATATAATAAGTAACTATTAAGGTCCCAACTGTAAGAAAATTGACTTTAATTAATGGACCTGTAAACATGTTTATACTCATTTCAAATGTGCGAAATACTCATACTGCAGTGCCCGATACTGTAAATTAATAAATATTTTTTAACGATATGGTGTGTATAGAAATTTATCCGAATTGCTACTTCCGCTCCGTTTAGAATATTTGATTTTTAAGTAGGATTTTAAATATCAAACACTGTCACAAACTACTCTGCCTTTATTAACGTTTGATTATAATTTCAGTGATATTGATTACTTATTAAAAATAACGTTACTAATAATCGTGGTAACCTAATTTATGTTAACAATGGTACATATGTTGAATTCATGATTTTAATATTTTCATCCCGATACGTAGATTTGAACCAATATTGAAATAAATTTCTTCAATGAAGTGCCACAAAGCAAATAAACACGACACTACAGTGATAAGTTCGTCTAAACTTTGTCTGCACGTATAAAATAAACACTGCATAGCGTTCAACTTGCCCTTTATGAATTGTTCAGCAGCCAAGCAACGAAGCCGGTGCTTCGCAAGTTGGCGGCACTAAAAGTTTTGAAATAAAAGGAAATTTATGAAGAATTTATGTTCATTATTTTTCGTTCAGTTTTCTTTGCCACAATTTGTCTTTTCAACAATTCACGAGTATCGCAGACCACAAAATTTGTTTATCGTGTTCGGTACTTTAAACTTTCCGTTACATCTCTCAAAATTCAAAACTTCTATTAGGAATATCATTGATTTCTGTTCTTCCTTTTATTTGTCATTAACTCAAAACTATTATTCTCTTGGTTATAAAGTTGATCAGTTCCTTGATATAGTACGATAATTTTGCATGATTTTTTTTATTCGGTTGGGTCAAAATTGTAAATGTGTGTAGAAAGTGTTTGTTTTATATAGTTTTAAAATGTGAAATAGTTTTAGAAAATAATGATCTTTATATATTTCCGTTTTATATATTTACATTAAATCTGAATTCAATAAGGCATATTTTATTTTAACGTAATTTCCAAACATCGCTGTAGAAGTATTGTCTCTCTCGCGACTTAAAAAAATATAATAAAAATCGCAAATATGTAAAGCGAAAATTACTGACATTTTCCAATTTTTTTTCATATTAACGGTTTATTTATTTAAATCTAAATTAAAATCAAATGAGTAATTTATAAAAATAATCACTGATATAAATATTTAATATTTTGATTTCACTATTAATAAATTTATTACGAAGAACAAGATTTGTACAAACACTGAAGAGCCAAATGTTGCGCGCACCTCACACGATACGAAAGGAACGTGGCAGATTTTAATTACTTCTTTTTGTTCATAAAACACTAAATGTATAAATTGGACTTTAGCTTTGTCGTTTTTTTCTCTATCGCTATTATAGATTTAACTTCAAATTTATTTCTTATTCTGTTCTTATTCATTTCTCCAATCAAATAGTATTAATTATTGTTAGTACGATATAATGACTGGTTATTTAACCCTAAATTATTGTTAAATAAAACTTAATACAATAACAGATTCTTTAGACTTCGCGCATTTTTCGCTGCGAAACATTCGCTTTTCATAGAACGTTTAATATTGAACACAGCTTCGGAAAGACATTTTTAAAAGGTTTTATGTAAAGTGAATGAATATTGACTTGTTCAATTCAGATACTGTCGAATTGGAGACTCCTCAACTGGGGATACGATTATCACATGATAAGGTACTCAAATATAATGGAGCTAGATGCCAGCAAGTTGGTTATACTCGCCAAGTCACGTTGTACTTACTTAAACGATTTATTATATATTCCATGATGAGTCTTTCAAAATTAAATTCGCTTTCATGAATGCAAATGAAATGATTTGAGAGTTTTTTGGATTATATGTCGAAATTTTAATAAAATATTTTGGTCTACTAAATTTTTTTGATAACCAAAGATTGATTATAAAATTTCAAAAAAACCCTATACTATTTGATGTTAAAGATATACTTTAGTAAACCCATGATTATTCATTTTTATGTCTATCTAGTGCAGCGTAATTAAAGATTATGACAAAAATTTTAATATTCAAATATTTTATTACAAAATAATAATAAATTAAAAGTTTATTTAACCACACTATTCTCCCAACGAGCGAAGCATTTTGACGAATAAGAAATATTGACGAAAATAAAAAATATTTAATTGTCGGCATGATTATTGGATTGATCACAAGGCATACAGCTTTAGACGGCGCGGCGCATCGCAGAACCCCGGATTCCATTTCCGGCCGCTCGTCGAGCGGGGCTGGACTAGTGTTCTGTGTTGGCTATAAGATATTGCTCCCGTAGATATATGCCCCCCACTTGTATTAATTGTATACGTTAAAGTACATAAATAAATAAACACTTGTCGATTCATTACATCCAAATTATTTTGCTGCCATCAGTTCATAAATAATTTACTAACTGATTGTCTTATGGGTTTTCTATCATAAAGTTTTGTAATTTTATTTATTCTAGTAAAAAGTACCTCAAAACTTTTAGATAGTATTTTAATAGACTGTTACAAATTCTTTACATTGAGCAATAAACATTTCATGTATATCCTTCTGTAGAAATAACATAAATGTATTCCATCCCTAAGAATAACAATTACATATTTGAGTCAAAGTTATTAGATTTACTAAAAATGCATATAGTAACATTTAAATTAAAAGGTTAAATAAAATTCGAAGAAGTATTAAAAAGTATACATTCAAACTAAATATACTTTAGAAAAATAGTATTCGAACTTAAAATAATCTAGTTCTTCTTTCTTTGGACTTCAATCTTTATCATAATTACTACTACCAATAATTACAATCTCATTACTTCCATACAACGCTGAAAACTCTTCTAACGACAACAAAACAGCCACGTGGAAATAGTATCAAGATTGTCAGTCAAACGAATATAATGATATCGAAAAGGAACTCGTTGAAACAAACCACATTATTATCATTGAGAGATTCTGTCGATGGTTTATGCCATTTATTAAAGAATATGTAACTTAATTCTATACAGAGCTTTAGTGTAATCGATTCTCAAAATGTATTCTTTGATACAATTTTTACATTATTTTTACATTTTTCATAGGAACGGCTAACACACGGTTAATGTTTTTCAATAAATAAAAAGACAAAAATATAAATTAAAAAAAAAAAATTAAATTGTAAAATATATAATAATTCATTAAGAAATAGTGAATAAGTGATAAATTATTCCAAGACTAATATCCTAAACAACAACTATTTCAGTAATTACAGACAAAACAAATAAGTGCTTTTGGTTTGTCAGGTTTTAACCATAAAATTAGCTATGAAAAAATTGTTTCATATTTTAGATGGCCTAAAAAAGCGTCACTAAACTCTGCAGACTGGTACAAAATTAAATTGAAAAAATATTTATAACATTGTCACATTGTCACAAAAGTCACAATTCTGCTGGGATTTTGAATAATTAAATTTTACATATTGTGTTAAAATTGTTTCCTCCTCTTTACACAATCTTTATATTTTCTTTATCAAATACTCCTTAAATCTTCCGAAATAATTTATTGCAAGTACTATTTCAATAGTACTTGTAATAAGGTACTTATATTAACAAATCAATAATAACTGTTCTTGGATTACGCCAGACAATTACGCCTTAGGATTAAACTATATTATGCAAAGAAATCAAGTTTTCAGAACGAGATAACATTACCTCCAGATGCTATTTAAATTTCTTGAACTCACTTCACTCCTTTTATATTTGTATCGATATTAATAAATAAATATAAGCACATTAGACCCATTAACTTTATTTTTTATATCATATATTAGCATTTAAGTTTTGACGTAATAACCAAAAAGAAATTACAAACAATAGTACCGATAGTTTTTTATTTAAGTAAATTACATTTTTTTTTAATTAAATTTTCCTACATTTTAAAATTTATAACTTTAGTTAAAAATACTGTAAAATCGTGTATTTATTTAATGTCTTCATTTATATTTTATGTAAAATAGTACAAAATTTTTCTGTACTTAGTACTTAGTTTTTCTGTAGTCAATGAAAAAAAATAATTTGGGAAAATCGTGCTTTTGAGCGCTTATTTTCACTTTGACAATATATCAATTTTATTCACGCTAACTTTCATTCACATCTTTTTCAAAAGAATGATTTCCAAATCAACTTATATCTTAAGAAAATATAAACCCAAATTCACTAGTTCCCCTTCGCTCGCGTGTTTTCATATGACTTTACATGGTGAACATCAATTTCTTTCAAAAGCCACTTTTAGATAAGTGAGTTTGGAAAGAAATTTAATATGAAACACAAGAAACAATAGAAATATTAAACAACCTCCGCTTATTTCTGTTTGATTTATATACCTGGTTTAACTACAGAATACTAACACCATATTTCACTCACTGACTCACTGAAAGTGAAAGTTTCTAAGTCTATTCCACAATGGAACAAATATTGGTTATTTTGCACCATTTCTTATAAATGTATATAGTAGCGAACCATTTAGTACAAAAATAATTCGAGAAAATACAAAGCTTTTAGAACTCGTTGCCATTTTCAAGCGAAACAGATATTAATAGTTAAGCTCATCAATCTTTCTAGGAAAACAATTCACTACATTTCGAGTATTTGACTATTGTACACAAACAAATAACTTGAAAATTTACAAAGGAAATTCAAGCTTTGCAACATTCTTTGAATTACAAAATTTTAAAGAAATTATTGATGAGTATAAAATAATAATGTGTATAATTTTTTGGGTAATATGAACGTAAAATTGTAAAACCAATAGAGGAAGTAAATATAGTCCTCCACAAATAAAGATAAAGTAATTAAAATAACAGGGGCGAGAAACTCATAAATTTTTGTCTACAATATAATTGAAAGAGACAAAATCATGAATACCTATTAGTACAAATCTTCTAGAATGCGATGGAAAACGTTATATTAGACGGCACTTTTATTTTTATTTTTCTTTTATTTTTTGACGCATGTCAAGAAAAATAAAAAGAAAAGAATCCATTATTAAAAAAAAACACATGTACTTAAAAATAATGAAAATAAAACAAGTGTAGAGAAAAATATGTTTAGCAAACTATATCGAAAAACAAACAGAAAGCAATATTCAAAGTTATAACTCAACGTTATTACTACTATTATTAAATTCTTTATTTTTCTTAACGTTCATGCTAATAATTCATTGAAAGGCTTGAATATAGTTTAAATTGAATTAAATTTGAATTAGCCATACATTTCTAAAAACAGTATTGTGTGACAGATGAGATATTTTCGTACTGAGATTATTAAAAAAAAATATTACGTGTATAAGTAAGTTTAAGATTTTCTGATGAATTAAAAACGTCTCTAGTAAAGATCTTGCCTTCTCCATCTCGTTCCATGGCGTTCGGTCTTCAGGTTTTTCTCTCTTGTCCAGTTATTTCATAATTTTATCTGTCCATCACTGTAGCGGTCTTTCTACTTTCCTTTTACCTTTGGAGCCATTCCAGATTGTCGTCATGTTGCTCCATTTCTTACAGCTCATACTTGCCACGTGTCTACTCCATTTTCATTTTTCTTAGACTACGATTTAATGCATCTATAATTTTTGTTTTCTCTTATTTCGTCGATCCTTCTCTTGTCTAACTTTTTTAATTTGGCATATTTTGCGTTATTTCCCTTTGGCAGGTTTGAATTTTTGTGTTAGTATATTTATTATATATCCATGTTTTTATCATGTATACTCCATGTTTGTACCATATATTGTATATATTTATATAATTGTTGTCCATCGATATTAATTCCTTTTTGAGAACAATCCAAAGTTTTCATTATTTAGGAGGCAGTGAATCGCCTTGCGGAAACTTTAACAATTATTTGTTCCAGGCCCAATTCTGTTTAATTAACTTGATTTCTATAAAAGATCATTTAAAAGAGAACAGAGGTAATAAAGAAACTTGATTTTCTGAAACTCTTGAAAATTTATTCCTGTACAAAATCTTTTAAAAAGCCAAGCATAAGAAAGAAAGCTACTAAATACATATTTAAATAATTCCAAACAAATTATTAGGCAATTACAACACCAACAGGGAGTAATACTTATTTTCACAATTAGGAAATGTCTTAATAAAGTGGCAACCTATCTATCAAAAACTTTACGCTGGTTATTTTTTTAAAGTACAAGTAGAACTTGCACCACATTTTATGAAAAGTGAGACAAAATTATCTATTTTAAACTAAACAATTTTCCAGGTCCAGTCCATATCAAAGTCCGTACGAAGTGATCACAGAAAAAATAACTAAATCTCTAACGAAATTATTTAATTTACAACTCGACATGACAAGGGTTGTCAGAGCAAGGAATTAACAATAATTATATCTGTGTAACAAAAAAATTAACTATAAGAGCAGGTCACAAAAAGATTTGAAAAACAAAGACCATAGTTCAAAATAAAAATAAGAGTGAGACAAGACGATCCAATTTCTTACCAACTTTCCTAATAATATTGTATTAGTAAAACTAAAATAGGTGTTAGGTTTTTGAATACTTTGTAATTTTCTTTATGTGCGTAAGGAAATTAAACAGAGCAATTATAATATCGATTTTTATGTGAGCAATTATATATCACCAACCGTAGTAATATAAAAAAATATGAATATTTAGCGTACTCCAGCGCCTATAAATAGTTATGGTGTTGGTTGCGCCCTAAAGGGATAATGTTTGAAGATCAAGAAATAAGCAACTTTTCAACATAAAGAATGGTCCATATTGTTAAAGAAGAATAAAATAAGAAAAACTGAAAAAAGCAACACGCTTAAAATCTGGCGTAAAAGAGTTTTAAGTATAGTAAACGATATCTAAATACAATACAGAGTATTGTAAACAAAAGAATGAAAGATATGCTTTGTTGGATGAAAAAATCCAGATAAATATAACTGATACTGAAAATATGGACTTGGGGAGATTCTACAAACATCATATCTATTTAAATGTATCGATAGGTACCCACGTGCAATTGTAGTATAGCATTTATGTAAATTTGAATAGTGTCATCCCATCGAATTATGTATTTATACATATTCAATTAAACCACATAGAAAACCGTCTATTCCTAGAGAAACCACAAATTGCCGGTTAAAATTTTCCTACTCAAAAACGAAGTCCTCTCAATCTTTCTTGTTAAATATTTTTTTTCGATATATATAAATACATCAATTATATTTACATAAATTTACCATTTCATTCTGAAGAGAGAAAAAATATTGAGGATCTAAGAGATAAAAATAACAAACAAATCACTCTACCTCATAAAATATACACTATATTTGCTTTTCTTAAAAAAAAAAAGAGAAAAAATATTTGAATTTTTCGACCTTATCCGAATTTCCAAATTCAGCTATCCAATTCAATACAAATTATCTTCTAACCTCAGGAGTATGATATTTTATGGGAAATTTTTAAAAATTGGTGTCGACGTGAATATAAATCGATTATAATGGGAAATATATGTATTGGAAAATTCCCGGGTTGAATATGAGACCTAAAAACCTTGTGCAATTTATTTGATATAAAAAATAAATTTTTATGAAAATAATTTTATGTACCTTTTTCTCTATAACTACAGAAATTTACGATATTAATATGAAAGATTTAATATTTCGACGTCACTAAAAACTAAATTATAAAATTATTAAAACATACAAAAAAAGTAAAAGCAATATATGCCTAAAAAAATGTAATCCTTGGAAGACGGCACTAACAATACATAGGAGAAAAGCTTATTTTTTTACATTGAATGGTTGTTACATTTGCTTAAAAATAATGAACTTAGAATAAGGTCATTATAACTTTTTACTCCATTAGTATTATTAAGAATTGTGTTCTCGAAAATATTTCACATTTACAACATGTACATTCCACATATTGCAAGTCTCTTGGTATTTGTAAAGAAGTGGGAAAACCCTAATGCGCCTAATATCTGTATAGACCGAAAGACCGCCATAAAGATGTATTGTCTTATATTATGTATTGTCTTCGCTAGTTTTACTGTTCATTATGTGCAATAAAAGGAATTACAAAGGACTGAGTATTCCCAAGGCGTGTCAAGTAGCCGCCTTACCACGATAATTTAAGAGATTTTAGACATTAAGATAATTTTATTTTAAGCAACGATGTTTTTGTAAAACTAATAGTTTGTAAACGACACTTCGATCTTTGCAGTCAAACAGGTGACACCATCTTAATAAACATCACTTATTCAAAATCAGAGTCAAATATTTAATTTTTTTTATTAGCGTCTTAGTAAAATAAGTCGCAAGTATTTTAACTATCTAATAATAATTAGATATTGTTATTTCACTTATACGCCCCATAACATGGTCCTCCGAGCCGGATAATTACACCGGATTAATTGTAAAAATATATCGAAACATTCAAGTGACATAAAGTTATACGGTGTAACAGCAGCAAGCTGTAGAGACAATTCATTAAAAACAATACAAAAATTTGAATAGTTAGTAATGAACATTGCAACAACTACGGTAAATGAACAATTCTCTTGTTCTTTCCTATATACTACAATAATCCACCACATTAGCCTTGAAAACAATCATATCACCATATAACACTTTAAATTGCGCTGCAAAATAGATAAATTAATTACCAAAATGCCATATATTGCAATACTAATTAAATAAAAAAGCAAAGAACAGTACTTAAAACAAAATTCACAAAATGTATTAATAATATTCACAATGAAGAAAACATTTAATGAAAAAAATGCTGGTTATCTGGCATCAAATAACACTTTTAAAAAAGATGATATAAGGAGTACTTGAATTTACTGATAGTCCTGAATAAATGGCATAGTAAAACACTTATTTAAATAATAATCGGTATGCTAGTATTGCTGAAAGAAGACAACGTACCGCCTTTA
Source organism: Druceiella hillmani (assembly GCA_039881145.1). Taxonomy (NCBI): domain Eukaryota; kingdom Metazoa; phylum Arthropoda; class Insecta; order Lepidoptera; family Hepialidae; genus Druceiella; species Druceiella hillmani. The sequence goes on from JAYKKI010000014.1 coordinate 24,190,510, forward strand.
AACTGGCCAATTAAATGATGCGTCATCATAGACGTTCATCCAAGAGACGATGGCGAAGTTCGTGTTGTCACCACCCCATTCAGGAACTTATAAACGATCTATATCCCGAATCGATCCTTCACCGATAACTTATGATTGATAAATGTAATTAATAATTTTGAAAATGTGTATAGTTTAAGTAAAATTCAACTTTATGTTTGTAATTAATTTATTGAACGTGGCTCGTTCAAGGCGAACGGTATGTGAAAAATTGTATTCTCCAAAATATATCAAATTTACAACACGTACCTACCACATATTGTAAAACTCTCTCGGTAAACTGTACTTGTAACGAAATTGGAAAACCCTACTGCGCCTAATATTTATATAGACCACAAGGCCACCATAAAAGTTTATTGTCTTACATTATGTATTGTCTTCCCTAGTTTTGCTGTTCACTAGGTGCAATAAAAGTGATTACAAAGGACTCAGCATCGCGAAGGCGGGCCAAATAAGCGTCCCACCACGATAGTTTAAGAGATTTTTGCCAATAAGGTAATTTTATTTTAAGCATCGATGTTTTTTGTAAACCTAAAAAAATTTGTAAACGACAATTAGATCTTGGCAGTCAAACAGTTGACACCATTTTAATAAACATCACATATTCAAAATCTGTTTGAAATAATATTTTTTTGTGAGCGTCTTAATGAAATAACTCGCTAGTGTTGTAACGGTCTAATAATAATTAAAAATTGTTATTTCACCTATACGTCCTATAACATGGAGAATAAATATTTGTATATAAATAAACAGAATAAAAGTATATATAGAGTATAAAATGTACGTAAAATAGGTAAAACCATTTTTCACACTTAAATGAAACTACGTGATGTAGTATTATTTCTAGTTTCTTTAATTTCTTTACCACGACCTAGGTTTCGTTGTATTACATCTTCAGGTGGAATATTAGCAAAGATTTCTTTGCTAATATCAGATCAGAGAAGAAAATCTTTGCTAATATCCCACCTGAAGATGTTGTAATACAACGAAACCTAGGTCGTGGTAAAGAAATTAAAGAAAGTAGAAATAATACTACATCACGTAGTTTCATTTAAGTGTGAATAATGAATTTCTACAAAATTAACGCCAAATATATTTAATATTTGAAAATAATTTTTGCCAAACCACAATTTCAATATCAAATATGAATTTCATAACACATAAAATATACATGAAATTTATTACTTTCCTTAAACGCGATTTCTTTTTAAAAATTTTTATTTGACGAAGTTTTAACATTTCATTATATTTGGCTTGAAAAATGAGAAAACCCGAAAAGTTAGATGGGCAGAGAGCGAACGGTCAGAGAGCAGTCAGCAGACTCCGTCCAATAAAATGAATCCTCATGAAAGTTTGATGGCGTCACGATGCAATCATGGCTTGGGAATATTAAGGCGTAGCGTCACTATGCTCACAAGCTAAAACTATATTGCAGCGTTCTCCTGCTAATAGTGCTCTCTTTTTAAAGACAATATACTTTAAATGCAATACGTTTTAAAACTAAACAATATTAGAATTCACCACAAATCTACTTAACGTATAAGGTACCCACTTATATATCGAGTGGGTTAATAGTTTAAAACCTAAATTATTCTTAAAAATAACTATTTTTAAATCTAAATTTCGCAGAAGAAATCAAACTACGTATTTGACTTTATTACCTGTCGCCATCTGGTAATCAATGAAAATATACCTTGAAGATAAAAACCTTGTGACTCGATTCAAAAAATATGAAAACATAATTTTGAAGTTCTTCCATACTATGGATTTTTTATTTTGTAAATGGTTCCCAATTAATAAGACGAATCTACTACCCCTGACGAAATTCTATAATTTTTGGACGATTATAATTTGCCCCCTGCAAATTATAATCGTAGGGTTATAACAGAAAAAATAACCTCAATCTTACTGAATTCTTACTTTGTTAGCAATTACTGCTAGGAAATTTCTGCGTCCAGAGTGGCATCTAGAGGGATTTATCGTGAGTGACGTCTCAATGAATGACTTCATTAAATTCTCATCAGTACCTCAGCGTTAACTTTGTGATATCCAATTCGGGTTTGGGTACTGAAACTCCTATTTACCCTAGTCTAAACCATTATGTTTTGCATGCGTAATTAACGTGCCTAACATACTTCTTCTCACCAGTTAATAATTATTTCAGTACATCGAGCCCAATCAAGTTTAAATGTCATTAATTTTCAAAGTAATCCATGCTTTCTGTGTGCTTAAATACATCTTCTTTCATGTAATGTAACTACAGGCTTGCAGCTGCCTACCATTTACGAAGCTTTCTGGGGTTTATTTATATATTACAAAAATTTAATCTAGAATTTTCTAAAATTATTTTAGGAAAATCCGGAAAATCATAGCTATAACCTATTAACGAAACTCATCTCAATTTTTATAAAAAGGGAAAGTCCTCAAAAAGCAACATAGTGTAGGAGGCCAGCTAATAAATGAAAGTTCTTTATTTAATATACTCGTAAAGTAAATCATATCATAAGTGCTAACAAATACTACGTAGTTTTTACTATTTCTTTTTTTACAGTCTACACTATATTATATAACTGATGAAGCATAAATTAGTATAATTTTCAAAACAAATTCTTTACAACTAGTTATATTTGTAAAATTATGTAAGATTAAACAGAAGAATGGAAAAATTAACCTACTGAATACATCTAGAACTCATACTGTGGCGGTCTCGCGTATACTTTAACATATGTGAAAGTTCAGGCATTTAAGAATAGATAATATTTGCATTAAACCATTAGAGGTATATTATTTTTCACTATGTAAATATATTGTCTACAGTATTTTCCACAAGTATAAGAAAAATACGAGTTATTTTTCGCCAATATTGATTTAATTTATGGTTAGAAGTTGGCGGATATAGTTTTGCATTGAAATATTAATTCAATTTCTATACCCCTATTTTCTATTTTATTTATTTATTTTGAGACTCACATCTTGTAGAGCCAATACCATAGGAAATTAATATTTTGAAGTTCTTTTCAATAACAATTTATTCGATTAGTTCCAAATTCAAGGTATCAAAAAATTTAAAAAAATTATATTTTTTTTATTTTAGTGTGTTGTCTGCCTGACGAATAGTATCACAGCATGATGACCCTTCAATATATTTTGGTACGGTTCAATACAATCGGTTTAAAATTTGAAGGGTCCTCGTATTGTAATACACAATACGTCAGATAAACAGAACGGATGAACGGTCATGATGAAATTACAACGGTTCCATTTTTGCAACAAAGTTAATTAAATTATAATCGACGACAATACCAACCACACTTGATAAATAATTTTTATCTTTGATGGAAGTGGCACTTTGTATTATTAATATTTCCCTTGATTAAAAACGACCGTAAATGTTCTTTTTTCTTTTTTTAAAGAGAATGTATTCAAATTCTAGTGTCGTCAGAAGTATATAAAAAAACTTACCCTCCAACATTTTAACAATGTTGCGTACGCTATTTTTGTAGCTGCTGTATAGAATATATCAAAGATGTACAGAAATATCGAAAACTATATAATATTACTTTTGGAAATGAAGACTTATGTAAAAATCTTATGGTAAGCACCAGTCACAGAGTTTTCTGACTTTCAAGCAACTAAGCAAAAAAAAAGAAACTTATTTTATGGTCTAAATAATACATTTTCCAGATAAAAATTAGTCTGTTAGTGAGACGCTCCCTTAAAGTGAATTGCCTTAGAAAGATGCTTACGAGACCAGAATTTTTATTGCATTGTATTATATTCCATCGGACATTCAACTGTTTCTTATTAACAAACAGTTAAAAGTCTCATCATTCTTCAATTAGACGACGATATTATCGTAAAAATTCCTTTTTCTTTTTAGTCGGTATAACATTTCTTTATAGTAGGGCGTTAAAATTGCAACAACTCATCTTTGTGCAGATATTTTGTTAGTCGTCTCACGTAACTGTGTTTTAGAATACAGAGGTTAAATAGAATCATACACTTATTATCTCACATATTGGATATCCAGATTAATGAATTTAGTAGTAAAAAGTGAGGAGATCAGATTAATAACCGAAAGAAAGCTAAAACGAATAACTTAGCTCTCCTTTCATTATTCTGTTATATTTTATGGGAAATTTCTGCTTCATCGTCGGATAAAAGTAAATTCTTTTTTGCAATTGGCTGGTTGGTTTCGTATCCATGAAGTGCACAAAGAAAGTCAGATGGGATCAAAAGTGTTCAGTACACCCTTGGCTATATCTCACACTAGTGGAGAGTATAGGAGATGGCCCGGGGGGTCCGGAGCAATGGTAAAAGGTTTGGCCAGTATTGCAAGACAATTGAAGATGTGATTGGGAGAGAGTTAGGTGTCCGGACAGTAAGGGCAGTCATTGTAGAAACGCTGCCCGTCGGGTGCTATTTTCATTCCCTTAAGATGTTTTGTACGGAGTCTGGTGATTGTTGTGAAGATGCTGCAGACTTACTCATCTACAAACCAAGAAACACTATTCCAGAGCTTAACTTCAATAGAACCATCTCTTTTTTGCGATGAACCCCGTTTTGAAAATAGTTGTCACCAGGTTATTTATTAAGATGTTTAAAGCGTATGAGTCACATCTATTTTGCTATGCATTTAGAGTTAAAATTTTTCTCCAGATGCTTTTTCATGTTAACATTTGCTATTATCGTAAACACTAGCATAGAATCAGGTAGGTAGCTAGAAATCAAATTTTTAATATTCTATGTAAAATAAATAAAAAATTGGACCAATTTAGCAAACGATAATAGAACTTGAGTTCACGAATTGATTATATATCACTCAACTCTTGTCATAATCAGCTATACTCGTATATTGTTACCGTGCAAGAGCTTAATTATAATGAACATATATAGCAATGAAAGCTATTATTTTTCACAATCATGAAAACACAACCGAATTTCTCATTGGAATATAGCAAAGTTTATATTAATAAAATATAAAGTTCAAAATAAGACAAAATAATGTATATATAAAAAAATATGTAAAATACTTGTTCAACCTTTACAACCTGTACATCTGAAACATTATTTAGGTTTTTTTCGATCACACTAGATTGATGATACTAAAACGATATACCACTAAGATAACCGCCTTTATCATGAATTTTTTCTAACCGAATTAGAAATAAATAGTTATATATAATAAAATAAAAAAATTTAATAAAAAATATTTTTTCTGGGTAAGAACATATAACTAAATTACTTTTGGGTGGGATAATATATTATTAGCTATGACCAAAAGATTTTTCTGAAGCCATCGTTGAATGTTTCTGAATACGTGTTTATGGCATACAATCTGAAATAAATATTAGTCATAAAAGCCTCTAAAAACTCTATAGGCTTTGCAAAATTTTATTTCTTTGACTCTGTCTTAAATACCGTAGTCATCCATAGGCGAAAAAAATCTTTTTGTAAACTATTTTAATGTTTACCTACTTTATTGTTGTTCATGACTGCTTACACTATCATATCATATATTTAAAATAATCAGTAAAATATTCAGACAGGTTGATCATTGTAAGAGAAATATGCAATAAAAAACGTTTCTAGTCGCTGCAACAAAAAAGTATTCTTTAAAGTTGCTTTTAATAATTTCAAACCTCACGGTACGACACCATACAATTGTAGACATCTACGTAGTCATATTGTGTAATGAAATATTTTTATAATTTACATATCGTGGACTTTAATGCCATTTTGTAAAGTTTGATTGCAGTCCGGACGTTAATTACGACTGCCATAAAACAGCAACTACGTCCGCCATATTTATTATATCTTAATATAACTTTCAGACAACGTATGAAGTTGGCCGACCATGTAATTAGAACGAAGGAAGGTAGAACGCCAAAACAATTTTTTCTGGCCAAACCAACTGGCTCAAAAGGAAGAAGACGACCCAAAATAAAAGATGAGCGGACTGCCTAGAAAGTGTTTTCGATGCTCTCAAGATAATAAATTGGAAAACGTGGCACCCAGAAGGAGGACTTGGAATAGTTTGCTTGAGAAGGCCAGGGTCAACCAAGGACTCTCGAGTCACTGATGATGAGGATATAACTTTAATATATTTAATATTTCATATTTTGATACCAGGTTAACCACACGAAAATCTTGAAACAAACAACACGAACGCATCTATTACGTTACGTAGAAGTAATGGGTGGCGAAAGCGCGAAGAAAGAGGTGCAAGTGCGCAATCACTCATACATATTTAATATTCTTATAGACACACGCTACAGTCCCACGACTTGACAGGGAGCCGAGCTGTGCTACAACAACGGCATGTTTACCGTGGACGTAAACGGCTTGACGTCATTACGGACGGAAATTTAAAAACGTCTCCATACAATTCCATAGATTTTACTTACCTATTAAATCACCATGGAAAAAAATATCATGGCATGCCGTTACTGTGCAAAATCATAAAAGCGCCCAATATTGTGATCATGATTTCTCTCAATGCTTGCCATTATCTTCTTTGTACGATGGTACGTTTTCACAATTTCCAGGTTTTCTCAATTTTAAGTCAGTTATTATATAAACAAAATAAATGATAGAGTAAAAAACCTGTATAGCAACGGACTGCTATGGTAAGGATAATCACCACCATCAATAATTTATTTCTTATTTATGATGTATTATATGCCAAGAAATAATCACCATTTGTTTCTTTCTTCCTTGAGATACACTGATAAATTGCAAAAGCTCTTTAACATTCACTAAAATAGCATGAAAAAGGAAGCATTGTTTTGTAATACTGCCATATGTAAAATAAAATAATTTCAAATAATATGTAATAATATTAAGCTTCAAATTAAATTGACATCAAACGTGGAAGTGCACAACAGTGGGAAAGAAAAATATAAGTACGATTTGAATGTGAATACATGTTAAAAATATGTAATGTTTAAGTAAAAGGGATGTTAAAAATATGTAATGTTTAAGTAAAAGGGATGTTAAAAATATGTAATGTTTAAGTAAAAGGGATGTTAAAAATATGTAATGTTTAAGTAAAAGGGATGTTAACAATATGTAATGTTTAAGTAAAAGGGACTATCGTTCAAATAAAAAGACTATACATGTTCTGTTTTATAAATACATCGATAGTTAATAGTGAGACCATACAATTTATTGATTTAATTGTAATTGTTAAACAATTGCAAACTCATCTCATTCGTCACTGAATATTAAATTGCAACCAAAATATTACTCGAGGCTGTATATAAAAATATGAAATATATATATTTTAATGAAATATAGATATTTTCCCATATAAGGGTAAATAATTTTTTATAGTATATTTAAGTATATAGATATTTTCCAGCAAGCGGATCTTATTTCTCTAGTGATTTTGTTAAAATATTAAGAGTAACCTAACGTTGTCAACAACTGCTTGTCTAACTAATCAAAATATCTGTGATTTAATACTGGTCTATAAATAAAAAAGAGGCCACTTGTCAATTACGTTTCCTCTGACCTTATGCTGTGACCTTTCCTTTTTTCCGTATGGTTTGACGTTTCACTGCTAGTTAACTCCTCTTATTCTATAATCACTTTATTAAAATACCGAGTCCGTTTTTGCCAATATTTATTAGAATAACAGACCTGATATAAATTTTACCAAGACTTTCTCTGTAAGATGTTCCATAACGAAAGAGAATCAAAAGTAAGCTTTTTTCTTTTTATATTATCCATATCGAAGCAAAAAAAATTATTTGCAAAAAAATAAAGTACAAGATTTTGTTGTAAATCAGCAGACTTAGGCGTAAAGATAGGGTGAAGAAAGACAGAATCTGATTCAATTAATATCTAACCGAACGAAAATAAGAAATTACAGCACGCGTATAGACGCATGCCATAATTTCTTTGTCACTAAATCAGACGAAATAGATGCTTAAGCGTTTTCATCTATTTAAAATGTTATAAGCTCATATTGCAATGATTCAATATATTCATACAGCAATGAATTATGATAAATAAGAAAAAAATAATACAAGAGTGTTTTCTTCATACTAGCACATTTGAAATATATTATTAAATCTAAAACGATATTGAAAAGAATTACTTTTAACAAAGAAATTAAATTAAATTTTGCTTGCAACTCAATGTAAGGTCATTGGCCAGTCGTCGTCAAATTAGTGGCACAATTTTAACTAAATTTACCTTTTCCTCTTTTCCGGGCTAGGGAAAACAAACGATTTGTTAGCACAGACGTCTATGTTACTTGTTATAATTCTCTTTGATATAATTATTTTAATTTAACTGTAATATATATCTACCTACAATAAATAGGAAACGTATTTAATAATTTTTTAAAAAAATATGACTTATTTAAAAAGAAAATTAAAAAAAACTTAGAGCTAAAGGTATAAGTTGGTCTGATATCTTTTAACCTATCGATATGCAAATATGATATTAAAAAAGATAAATTTGAAAGGCTCCATCTAAAATGAAATAGATAACCAATAACTAGAGGGACTTAATCTAGAACGGGGTAAAAAAGTGACGAAGAAACGACAATGATCTAAATCGTGGAAAAACAATAATTAAGTCTAATAATCAATACAAAAAAGATACAGATCACAGCCTGGCAAGTTCAATTGCACAGTTTGAAAATATCCAAAATTATTTTATATATTCAATGCTAATAAAGCTACCACAATTTTCAATTCGTTACATTATGAAATCAATTTATTTAAATGAATACATCGATTTATATTTTTACGGTAAATCAAATAATATTCCTTGAAGGCATACTTAAATCAGGAATTTACAATACATCTCACGTATATCTTATTTCTATTTTTGGTAAAGTTACTGAAATTTTGTAAGATCCAGGTATCAAGATTAAAATCTGCAACAAATGGTACACCAGTCTTTTTGTTTCAGGTATCTTTGAATAAAATATAACTCAAATTATTATTAATGACTGAATTCTCTTATGGAGTAACTAAAAAGTTAAGGTTTTTCGGATTTTGGTACGAAAAATCGTTACATACTCATAGATATTGGCTTGCTATTCCAACTTAATAATGCCACTATAAGAAATTTTTGTACATCTTTTATATTCATGAAGCAATGTTTTATTGCTTTTTGTGATCGATGGAAAATAATTCGATCTAATTGGATTTATAATCTCATCTAAAATCCCCATAACAGCAGTTGAAATGTATAAAACAAATTTAAAAATCAGGAAATTGCAATCAATACAAATTAAAAAAAGGTAATCGGAATTGACGCAATAAATACTTCTTCTAATATTACTTCTAAATCAGTATTAGAAGTGATATAATATTACTTCTAATAATTTATTACTTCTAATACTGATATTTTAACAACCTAATTGATAATTTTTAACGATTTACTTAGTCACTGGAAAATATTTTTTTACTAATTCATATAATATTTAATTTTTTTTTCCTAAGTACCGTATTAAAAAGACAAGTTGTCACTTTGAAAAAATATATGGCGTGGTCGTTTGTTGTTGACACGGCCGATATTTATGCGCGACAACATCTCCTCGGACTTCTATATAATAATATGCTTCGTATCAGCTCCCACCTCCAGCGCTCCAAGCAACTCCTCAGTTCTAACAAAATACTTTCGAGACCTTGAACCAATTTATCAAATGACACCTTTTGTCTTGCTCTCGCCCCATTGATTTGTCCCGCTCTCGCTCGACTCGTGTTTACTGTCGTCTCTCGTCTCGACTGTGCAGCATCTACCACCCGCGTCAGATTTCGTACGCGTATAATAACATCTAATACTGCATTATAAGATATGTCACGTCGAAATATTTTGTCCATTTTTAACACGGACAAAGTCTAACAATTAAAAAGTAATTATTTTTTTCTGCGGAACTTCTTATTTAATTTTTCGCGCGGATTTTTTTAATCTAAATGAAAATTAATAATTATATGTATTATTAATCTATTTAGAGTTAATAAACAAACAACACTGAGTTTCAAGATCCGTGTTAGGCTTTCATATCTTTGACATAAGTACTATAATTGCCCCTCCTGTTGAACTTATAAACGAATAATATTTGTCAAAGTCATGAATACAATTTGTAATTTACATATATATATATATATATATATATATATATATATATATATATATATATATATATATATATGTATATATCGGGTGAGAACACATGTCCCTCGTACTTGTAAATGTCCAAGGCAGTTTTATGTACAACGACCAGTGCAATCACTTGTGAATTACGACCGTGCTCGTGACATTGAAGTTTCTCTAGTACTGCTCGTAGGAAATGAAGCGAAATGTGCATAAATATATACTAATAAAAATGCGTAAAAATTCACAATCAAACAAAATTGTTTTGATGTTTCTCTTTTAAATTTATTTGTTCAGGGACAATAAATGGCTATTAACCCTACATCGCTTTAGAACAAACTGAAGTGTTTTTTTGCTCCGTAGATCGATTATGAATAAATTCGTATGAGTATAAATTGTTCTGCCTCTGTGTCTACTACACACGCGTCACATAAAAATTATTAAGAGTATTTTAATACATATTCAATTTCGTACACCTCAGAAACTCATAAATTAAATAAATTTCAAGTTATCTTTGAATAATATAGAAAAGCTGGGAATTAATATCTATTTTTTTTTATTTTATTGTCCTTCCTACGAAAAGTACGGAAATTAAGAAACCAAAATACCGTAAAGTAAAACAACCGTAAGGGGGAAAATATTTCGGTTTCTTACCTTCCTACGACGTGGTCACCAATGCCGTTATAATCTGTGTAATCTGAGAAGTTCACACAGGAGAAGCAGCAAACAAAAATGTTGTCAATGACAAATTAAAACTAAGAATTATTCAATATCGAACTATTATGACAGTATTACATTACTTAGTTTATCTACTTATCTGTACCAAATAACCTCGAAAAACGTAAATGAAAATAAAATGGATAGAAGATTGGGCCGAATAGATTACTGCCCAATGTTATTGAACTGCTATGAAATATTTGATGTATTATACTACATAACAGAGAAAAAATTAATGGACGAGTGTATTTAAATTTAATATTAGTAATTTAAGTTACATATTACTATAATATAATTTTGGAATAGAAACGAATACAGAAATAATGTCGCGTATTTTAAAAATAAATAAATGTGTATTCATAATAATAATATTGTCATTTAATACACTTTCTATAGTTATTTCTGTTCTTTTTAATATAAATTTAAGACAATAATAATTATGAAATTGAAGATTAAGGAAACATCAAATAATTTACTTTCGTAAAAGAAAATTATTTGATTTTTCTTCAAAATATACATTTCATAAAGAGATGATCATAATGATAAAATATAACAATTGAGAATCATTATAATTTTGTGTCGATATTCGAGTAACATTATAATTTCGATATAAAATATATTTCGAATATAAAATATGTTTCTAAAATTCTTTTCTGAAAAATGACAGATATAATAGGAAAGGATTACATTTTCATCATAAGTAAACCGATATCTTATTTAAGTATAATAATAAAATAAGAACGTAATCAGCGAAAGGGAAATAAAAATAAAATATTATTAAAGAGTTTCAAACCAATTTACATTTTTTTATTTATAGCTAAAAGAATCAATATCATGCTCACATTAGTCCCATCGACAATTTCAGTAGTCACATCCCGTTCAATAATCTACACTGCTTAAAATATATTTATATAGTAATATTAAAAAAGGTAATAACAAAAACGCTAGTATTATCTCATTTTATCCCCGACTTCATTAAGCGTTTTCATTAGTAACGAACATAATACGTACGGGCCCTCATTTGGAAACGGTCAGAGTGCCTTTAAAAAGTGTGACCGGGGCGGTCACTTGTTGTGGATTACTGCCGTGGAGTAACATGGAAAGACTCTTAACCTTGCTTGTGGAGACTGAGATATAAATGTAATGTAATAAAAATACGCGAATACACGACTTCCTGCAATCAGGGAATTTAGTATTTGCTTAAGTTGGTACGCAAGAGCAGAGGAGATAACCCATTGCACTGAGAACATATGAAATTATACAAAATCATATTACGTAACATTGATTCTTATTTTTTTAATGCTATGAACTTGTCGCTTACTGCCGTTGAGGAACATGGAAAGACTCTTCACCTCGCTTGTGGGGACTGAGATATAAATGTAATGTAATAAAAATACGCGAATATATGACTTCCTGTAATCAGGAAAATTTGCTTAAGTTGATACGCTTGAGCTGAGGAGATAACTCAGTGCACTGAGGATAAATGCAATTATACAAAATCATACTACGTAGCACTCTTATTATCATTGTAACGATCAATTATGGATGGGAACCTGTTGAACCTTGGCACTATGTGTACCTAGACCAGTTGACTCATTTCAAATGTAGCCGCGCTATTTAGTTATATTGTTTGTGGTATTCGGTACATCACTACTGACTGTCTAATGTGTAGTTAGTCACTTTCCGCTTTTAAGCCTGTGTTTGATTTAACAAATAAAAAACTAAAGCGGTATCTAATACAATACGTTTAGTACTTTTGTGAAAGATTGTATTTAGAGTCAGTTTTTGAGCACTCTGATTATCATTGGAAATATCAATGGTATAGGGGAACCTGTTGAACCTTAGCACTATATGTACTTAGGCCAGTTGGCTCATTTCAAATGTTCCCGCACTGTTTAGTTATGTTATCTGTGGTATTCGGTACAGCACTGGAGGCCATCTAATGTGAAGATGGTCACTTACTGCTATTAAGTCAGCGTTTGGTGTTACGATTAATATTTTTTCTTATTACTATGAAAGTTCTTTTTACGGATGTTAACTATCCAATTGTGACCATTCTGGTTACCCTCTTTGTTTACTTAATATGCAACGTTAATGTCGGAATATAATATTATACAAATCAGATATTTCTTAAGAGCAGGTTCATATTTCATTATAGATTCCGTGTCAACAAGTTAATGAAAACTGAAGTTCCTAAAAGTTCGTGACTGAAACATTTAATACATTAAAAACAAATAGGTTGTGTTTAATATCCCTATAAGATTTATAGATAATATGTTAAAACTATTATTTGTTGTAACGCGTACCAAAATCAAAATTGTAACATGGAATTCCAAATATATCAAACTAGTGACAAAAAAGGTATATCAGAATAATTCTAGCTAATATACCGTCAAGTCAAATGTAATAATTACAATATTTTTCGGTATGGTACTCAATTATACCACTATTTGTAGGTTCTTCTCCTCTTATCTCATACAACCTTCTAGGTACCTTGAAATTTGTTTTTAAAACGTTGACTGTTTCAACCTTTTTTCTCTGAACATAATAAAGCTAGAGATAAAGTTCAAAAACCTAACTGCGGACAATATTAAGATTTTTCAAGGTTCTGTACTTCAAAAGGAAAAAAGGAACCCTTGTAGGATCAGTTCATTGTTCGTCTGTCGGTCTGTCAAGACACTTTTTCTCAGGAACGCGTGGAGGTATAATGTTTAAATTAATATCAAATCTACGTGTTTTGAGCTATAAAAATGCAAGATGCTAAGTCAATGCAATTAAGCGAAGAATCCTAAAAATACCGCTATTTAAGCCGCATATTTTGTCACTTGCAAATAAATTAAAATCTAAGCGGTACTTCCCGTTGACCTAAGTATCATGAAATTTGGCAAGAAGCAAGGTCTCATAGAACAAGTAAAAGAAAAAATCCGAAAATCGTTAATTTGTTATATCATAGAAGTTATATTATATAAAAAAAATATTTTAGTATAATATGCGCCTTTGAAAGATATAGTAGACAGCATATCTTCACAATAAAAATTAAACTTTTTTAAATAGTTTAACAGGAATATTATATAAAATTAAATACTTATAAATGAATAAATGGGTGGAACTCTCGTAATGCGAGTTCCACTCGCACTTAACAGCTATTTTTATGTATATTATATTACGCAAGTAACGATTTTTAGACAGGAAATATTTACCAATTGCAATTTTTTGAGTTCCTTCATAGTGACCACCTTGGTAAAATTATGGAGAAAGCTCTTTACAGATAAACAACAAATTTCATAAAAATCGGTAAATTGCAAATTAGAATCGACTGAAAAGGAAATTTTTTTCACTATGTTGGAATAGTTTGATTTTGATAAAATTTATATCAATAATCTGTAGATTTATTTGAGAATTTTTCCGAAGTAACCAGTTTGAAGATAATTAAAAAATATTCTGTACACAAAATATTTCCTTACAAAAAAATTATCACTTAAGTCACAAAGTCTAGAAAATAATTGATATGATATTATTCATAATTAGGTATTGGAATTATAACTCTAATTTAATAGTTTCAGAAAAAAAAAGTTTGAAAAATTTGCAGTTTTCGGCATATTTCTCGAGGTTACAATAAAAACAGTACAGATTAGAGGTCATAACAACATGAATAGGTATATATTTGGCTAAACTATCTGACAATATAAAAACAATTACATTTAGCTTGGAGAGGTACATTTACTATGCTTGTATCACTATACATTTTGTAGTCTCCGAGTCTACTTTGTATAAAATAAAAAATAATAAAACAAAAAGCGAACAGATCTAATTTTTAAAAAAAATTCAAAACCTTAGTGAGAACCCTTGTACATCACTTGTATCTGTTAAAATAAAGATAAGAAGAAATCTTCAATAATCTTAAATACATACAATTACAAAATCGATTACAAAATACTGATAATCGTGAATAAATAAATATAATTAATAAAATTGTAATACTGCTTTTCGAGTTTATAAAATATTTTAGTTCCAAAGTACAAATAAATATAATTAATAAAATCGCAATACTCACGTCTTACTGATTTTTGAATTTGTAAAACATTCCGAATTGTCCCCCATATCCCTTTTGTTCTGTCATTACATTTTGCTACTTTAATAATCGTAAAGGAATTTTAAATCACATAATTTAATATAAAAATTAATCATAGTTTTGAAGAAAGAACTATCATTCAAGAATGTGATGTTGCCATCTATTTTTTTTTTGATAGAGAAAAAAACAATAATAAGTGAAAAACGCCTGCTTTATCACATAAGCCCGGCTTTTATAAAACGCCTTTATTAATAACGAACACAATGTATGTCAGCTCTCACATTACGATGCTGGGTAGGACTTTAATCGTTTTAACCATGGTGAGCGGCGGTGACACTTGTTGCAAATTACGGCCGTGACGGGACATGGAAAGACTCTTAGTACCGCTAAGGGAAATTGAAGTAAAATATAAATGTACAGTAATAAAAACGCGCGAATGAGTTTATGTTATCAGGGCTTTGTATTATTTTCATCAGTGTACGCGGGAGAAAACAATATTTTTTTCCGTAACTGAACGAAAACGAAATGACGTTCAGTATCATAGATGACATACATGTATTTTGCCGATTCGATATGATTTGAATACTAGCTTTAACTACAACTTCATTCGTGTGAAATTTGGAATGAGAAAAGTTAATTTTTGAAGTAAAACTTCTTGACGCACGCTTGATTTGGGTAGTAAGCTGGCGAATGCGTGACGAGAGCGTTATGAAAAGTGTGATCGGGCGAGGCGAAAGGAAGTTGAGAGGGAGATATAAGTTAGTGAAGACAGAAAGAGAGAGAGTTACGTTTCGTATATTACTGTAGGGACAAGAGAGAGAGGTGCGAGCACACATTTTCGTTCTCTCTTTCTCTTATAACCAGTTATGTTTCGTATATCTAAGACACAGTGCAAGCCTATTGTCTGTATCACACTGTAGGAGCAAGAGAGGGCAGTGAGCGCTCACATTTTCTTTCTCTTTTCCTTTCGTAGCCAGTGCATGAAATATATATATATATATATATATATATATATATATATATATATATGCGAGTTTACTAGCGTTACGCGAACGGTGATTTTTTATTATTATTTTGTAATTTCATTTCGTTCTTGAACAATTTTATAAATTATTATTTTGTTCAATACATTAAATATTCTACGTTTAAAGTGAATAAAATTGTAAATTCATTTTAAAGTTCATATTTTGCGAATTTGAAGTTTTACTTCAGTCGTGTGGTCTAAAGCACACTCGTTTTTTTTTGTTTTTTCTTATATGATGCTTTCGGGTATGAACTATTACAATAACAAATTTCATCAAAATCCATCCAGTAGATTTTGTGTGATTAAGAAAAAAAATAACTTACAGACAGACAAAGATTCTAAAAACAGTCAATCACTATTTTTAAAACCTTTTCCATATACAGATTTCAATCTGTTATAATTTTATTTACATGTAGAGATTTTACACATACCCAAATATTTCTACTCTCCTACGGAAAATGTACGCATTTAAGACGCAATGTTATTCATTTGATATTACGTTAGTTATATATTGATATTTAAAATTTTCAAGTTCCGTGAATTTATTTTCTTTTATTTATCTTTCCCCATTAAATATTGCATTTAGAATTTTTCAGATAAGGTTTTGTAAAATTTCATAAAAAATATTTAAATATTTTATCCATATATTTACGCTTTATTTGTTGGACTGATATTTTTCTATACTTTCAAGAGGGCAGAAACTTATTGAAAATTTCCTACCACGAGAGTTTTTAAATTTCATTAAAAGGTTGTTTATTTGATCGACATTTAAATTAATAGAAATATAAATCCAGTAATAAATTTTGTATTATCAAATTAATGATATGTTTTAAATGAAGTGACACCGGTTTCAAAATTTACGTGCACATGGAACTAAAAATTTATCTCCCACACCTATATATTTTCATTAGATAAAAAACTACATTAGTTTGTTCCGTAAGAATGTATCTAACACGTAGATTTATATACACATAAAATGCATTTACGTGTAATCATGTTTTATTTCAGTACTAGCGACAAGTAACAGTTATGTTTTGGGTGGTAATGAAAAAGCAAGGGATTTTTTCTATTGTCATCACAGTAAATATCATATATAATAACAATAAATAGTCGATATATTATTAAGAGTTTATGTATCATCAAGAGATAATATATCATTAAGAAAACGTAACAATAGCGTGTATCGAATACGACTCAAGACTGAGATTTGGCAGAACAATACGTTAGTACAACTGGAACGTTTAAAGTATTCATATGAACCATGCGCAGTATAAGTATCATACTTTGTATCTTGTTGGTTTCACAATTTTTTTTTAATATTCTCAATATTTCCAATTCTTACCTTAATATCTTTAACTGGATAAATATAATATTCGTTAACCTGTATCCGGACAGCTTTTCTCCTCCTTTGCTCTTTACTGTCATTATTTCATTGCCTCTCAAAATGTTGTAATAATAAAAAGCTTTGCGATATATAACAAAATATTCTTAACAGTTTTATTTTTGTTTCAATTCTTCATTTTTGTTTTTCTTAGGTTATATTTAATATTCCCACGCTATCTCATTTTTTCATTGCTTTTGATATACATATCTATACAAAAAAGTAAATAAATTTTTATGTGAATTGAACGAGTTATTTCTTAAAGTATCCTTGGAAATAAATAAACGTGTCACTTATTTCATATGGACATGTACATAAAAACTTATACACATTTTCATTTCTTTTAATTTAAAATATCGATTATTTTCTGCACTTAAAGCATTAATATCGTTTCATTCAATAATTATATTGATTGTATTAAAAGCAAAGAATAATCTAATTGGTTACTGTAGAAATTTGCTATAATTTATTGACCAGTTTCCGTGAACCATAGTGGATAACACGTGCTCAATAATCTCAATTTTAGTAATATAACATTAATGCTGAAATCATTAAAAAGTATTAAACCAATGGTAGGATGTCATTTTGCAGTCCACATTAAAAATAATTGTTCAGTCTACCTCGTTTACAAAAAATCTACTTGAAATACTATGTAAAATAAACAGGGGCTATGCTAACAACCGAGCAACTCTTATTAAATTAAAACTCCATCGTTAGAAAAAGTATGAAAAGTTGTAAATTTAAAAAACATTACTAAAAGAGATCTCGCGTTAAAATCTGTTAACTACATCTTAACTTCACTTAATGAACAACATTCAAAGAAGAAATTAATTAAAATATTTATCTTTACCCCTGTTTTTTTTCGGAGTTAAAATTTTAATATGCTCCACTACTAGTCGACGTGTAAAAAGTCTGATGATTCACTGCGTAAAAACAGTTTGCGTATTGAAAGTGTGTAGACAAATTTAAAGCTTTAGTTATGTGGGTTCTTTCAGTCATTGTTCTCATTGATACCTGAAAATAATTATTAAACTAATATGAAATAAATACGACTTTTATTTCTTTGGAAACATTTTTTTTTTCACCTCAGTCTGATATTACCATGTTACACCGAATCTTTAAATTGTAAATTCTGATTGGATAAGCACGAACAAATAAAAAAAACCTATATGCTCTTCCTATGCGTAAATTTATATCTTGAATTGAACATTTCTGCGAAGTTAAATTACACTGAAAGTTGTTAGTTATTATGCTGAAGGTTGCTGAAGCAATGAATCAAATAACTCAATATTCAGCGAAAATTGTACTTCCATGCTGCTAGTGAAACCAATTCCGTCACGTTAGTTGCCTAAAATACTTTTCTTGATATTTAAACACTACGAACTCTTAAGGTGAAATAAAATGCCTTGATAACGCTTAGGAAGCGTTATCTTTTATAAAACTCTTAGCTCTTAGCTACGATCTTCTTCACTTAAAATTAAATTATTGAACCTTTTTTCTCCAGTCTATAAAATATTAATAATTCAATATTTCCCTGTACACCACATTCCTGGTTTTTTCTCTTTAGCTGGACGACAACCAAATTATCAGGTATACTGACTCTGGAGTACACCACATGGGAGAAACAGTCACTCCTCACAACCGCATTGGTTCATTTTAAACTTTGTCCCTGTACCTTAATTATGTTCATAACATTATAAACCTTAAATAGTAGATGCTTGAATTCAAAGTGGTAGTTTGAAAGGAATATAGGAACTCGAGGGGATAAAAACGGTTTTTCCTGGATTTAAGGAAATTACTCTTTTTAAGAAGTTGAAGAGTCTCGACTACTGTGAATGTAATATTAAAATCTTAAAAATACATTTTAAAATTACTAGATATATCAAATAGCAACTAATTATTGGTTCATGGAATAAATATGTAAAATGCAATATTATGACAGTTCTAAATAAGTGTCAGTAAAAATGAATTATGAGACAATGTTCTAGTGTAATAGATAGTTGTCTAATAGATAGTTCTTAATAGACTTATGAAGCAATAGTTACAAAAATAACTTTGTGTTACTATTTCGTAACCGCAGCACTAAATTCATTAAGAACTAGTAAAACTACGCTCAAATCCATAATTTATTGTAATACTGTTTTTGTGACTAAACCTTAAACTTATTTTATATTGAACCTGTTTTATATTTTAATAAATCCAAAATATTTTATTTTCTTACTTTCCACCGTCACTATGCAGTCACGCTATTATATTCACGATTAAAAATACTTGATCATAACATCAATAGGAATACTTTAGAAATTAATGTATTCATTAAGTATAAAAATGAACTCAGTTAAATAAAATTCTAAACATTAGCAATCAGCAATATTACCCTATAAAATATGTTTCTGTGGAGGAGTTTAGTACACTAACTAATGTTATGAATGCGAAATATTGGATAGATGGATGGATGCATCTTTATTATTATTCTATTAGTCCATAATCGCTCAACTGACTGATATATACTAAATTTAATATACAAATAAGTTATAACCTAGATTGAAATATAGTCTACTATATTTTATATAGAAACCCTAAATAGTCCCTGAGGATCATCTTTTATTATGTTCAGTTCCTACTAGACCACGTAGTGTTGTCTATATGGAAAAATCTATAAGTTTCACTTTAACATATATGTGTATCACGCGAATTCCCAAATCTAAGCGTATTTTCCGTGAAACAACATATGTTTTCAACGAAATGTTCTTCCTTCTATAACTCAATTAAATATCACTACTGAATGCGAAGGGACCTTGAAAAAAATTTGGAAGAGCGACATTCCGTCGACGGGTGCTTCTTCAATATTTTTTTAAATACCAATTATTTCTACAGTCCTTACCATATACTACTATGACCATATACCAGTACCAGACCACTTATTGTGGCGGATTATAATCGCATACTAAATGTATGTGTATTTCACACAATTTAAAACCGAAATATCTTATAGAAATATCACTTAAAAGACAAACTTCCCCATGTCAAGGTCTCAATCTTGACTTTATTTAATAAAAAACATTAAACTAAATTTTTAATTAATTTTTTCACCTTTATTCTTATTTTTATTACGGAGTTAAAGTTAAAATATTTTCCGCATATTAAGGTGAATTAAACATGACGTTGTGATGCTTCAATTAAATTTAATAACTGTGATGTATGCCTATTACAAAAATTTTATACATGCTATAGTTATAACTTTACCTTTTTAAATGCATTTAAATATTAGATTACACCATAGTTTATTCTATTTATATCTATTGTAACTGAAAAACTGAAGATGTCAAAGTTTAATTTTCTACAATGCATAGTTTCTAAGAGGATAAGCTGTAAATGTAAAAAAAAGTATGTAAAATTTTCACAGGCGCAAAAACATGATGCGCCTTTAAATAAATATGACATCTAGAATTATTGCTATGTTTTTAATATAACCTTTTGTAAGGGCTTCTAATAATTCACATTTTTTTATAATTGTAAGCTGAGTACTTTTGGAAATAATATAAGGGACATCTTTTTTAGGATATCTCTAGTGACATAACACCTAAAATTATGAAAGACCAATTATTGAGACCCTTATAATATTAAGCCCTAAAATAATTAATTTAGCCCCTCTCCCCAAATGTTCAAATTAATATTTTTTTAATGTTAGCTCTTGATATATGTGCGAGTTCTTTATTTTGCCACGGCAGCAAATTTCAAATTTCTACATCAAAAGATTTCCAAGAAAAACGGCCAAGACGGATGGATGGACAGGCAAATGACTAATCTCATTAAGGTTCATGTTGCAGGTTATTTTATAGTTTAATATTTCCAAATAGAGCTTGGAAAAAAATTTTTATTAAAAACTTAATATCATTTTAAAAGTCTATCCAATTTTACCCCACTCGAAAGGATGCAAGAAAAAAGACTTCTTGGAATAGTCCAATAAAAAAAATGTTTCAAGATTTTACACATTAATTGAGATCTCGGAATCAAGCATTTGCCTGACATATTTTATTAACATAGGTCTTAAAATACAGAAACTACAAATGTGTGATAATAAGGGACAGAGACAGGGACTGACAGGAAAAAGTTATAGAGCCCTGACAAAAACGGGTCGTTTTTCCATTGACTCCGTAACCCTCAAAATGCTTATATCAAAACCATCTTCATTCATTTTAACAAGATTTAAAATCTATGATGTTTTTATGATCACTCTCTCATGTAGATTGTAATATCTTCACTGCATTGAATTAATTGCATTTTCTAGCACATTGAATTCTTTCGATATTGACAGAAGAAAACTCAATTTTCGTCTTCCAACAAACGCACAAATTAGAATCCCGAACGTTGAACTCTTGCATCCGTATTTTCAGATGAGCACCTACAAACAATACGAAATAAGTAGCTACGTACAGATTTTTTTGTCAATTTTATTCAGCAATACTATTACGATAAATATATTTCATAACAAGTAAATTATTGCTGACATACATTATTGAAAAATTTTCATCTCAATATTCGCACTCATAAATAAATAAGCGCCGCCCGCCCTCGCCAGTGATGGAATTTTCGAAATCGCTCCGAATATTTTCATCGTACAGCTCCGAAATAAAAGAGTGAATATGTATAAAATATTCATGGAACATTGACTGAAGAATTGTGCGTTTCAGATTTATTGTCATTCGAGTGCCTGAATGTAAATGGGCGCAGTGGATTTCGTATTAACGATGGAAGGTGGGAGGCGTAAACGCGGCAGGAAAAAATGTGCGTTTTCTCCATCTTGTTTTCCTCCGCAGACTGCGAGCGCCTAAATGTCGTTATCGTTGTGAGGTTAACGCGCTACAGTGAAAATTTCATTTTCAATTTTACGTTAAGTAATAGATAATAAAGTAAAAGGTAATGATCTAAGTAAAAGATAAGGATCAAAATTTTTAATGATTTATTCAAGATCTAAACTAATATACCATTTGCATGAATTATATTGCATTATTAAATTCATGTAACTATTCATATTTAAGTAATTTATATTTTTCATTCTATTTGTGCATTTTTTATTAAAGTTATGTAAATTTAAATGTTACAAGAATATAAAAATAAAATTATCATCAATTTTGCTTATTTCCAACATATAAATATTTCATCCCATTTAACGTTCACCTTTTTATAACATATCACGTAAAATGGTTATTCACTTGAAACAACTGTCTAAAAATAAATTATGACTTAAAAAATATAAATCAAGTTGTGGGGTCTTCGCTTTATATAATGGGGGACATGATACCTACGATGACTATTACCCATAATTTACATCATTTTTGTCGTATGACTTACATGAAACAGAGGATTTATGTACCACTTATCCAATAGTTTGTTCAAAAGATAAAAAACTATTTTTATTAAATATTTCCGACTCTCTTTTGAATAACAAACTTCGACAAAGTTAACTGCAACGACATTACGTATATCAATCAAATAGCTGAATATTTTATAAGAATCATATTAATGCAAAAATAACAAATTTGTGTTATTTATGTTTGGTTTATTTGTGATTCACTAAAAAAAAATATTTTTAACGTATTATTTATAATGAGATAAGTGACATTAATTAGTATTTTAAATATGTAACGCGTATTAAATTTTCCAAAACCTGTCTGTCAAAATATCATTCTTTTAATCATAATTACAGATATGAATTTCGTGTGGCAAATAAAATTGAATTGTGCAAATTTTTTTCGTTAATAGTTTATACTAATGCTAAATTACAAAAAAATGCAGTAAAAATCGTTACCGTTCCTTATAATTTACTATTGTGTCATTGTAACGAATATTTTAACTGTAATTTTGATTAAAATAATACATTTTCTGTAAAGAATATATGGTGAACTTTAAAAATCATCCCACAATTTTTCTTAAATTTTAAATTCAATACCAATACTTATTCAGATTTTTAGCCTCAAGCCACTTACCGCTCCCTTCTTTAAAATGTTAAAAACTGAAAAATTATAAATGCTAAGCATTTTTCGTTTCCAACTTTTATACAAACCTCTAAAAACGTCCTTTTATCAAATTCTATGAACTCTATAGTTTCTACCTCTATAGTTAAACCTTCAGTATACTGAACTCTATAATTACTACCTTCAGTATAATAACTAACAACTTTCAGCCTAATTTAACTTTGAAGAAATGTTCAATTCAAGGTATAAATTTACACATAAGAAGACCATCTATGTTTTTTTTATTTTTTTACTTATTTAGTCAGAATTTCCAATTTAAAGATATTGATGTAACATAATAATGAAAAACATTCTGACCAAACGTAATTCAAAACTGTACTTATAACCTTATATATTCACAAAATTTAACAAAAGTCTGTTCTTCGTTATAATCGTACATTGTCATAAACAATTTACGAAAACAATTAAATGCTACCATAATTCGAAAATCGTCATTTGTTTAAAAATGGCATTAATATACCATGTATTATATAAACTATATAGACCAAGACCCAGACCGACTAAGAAAGTTTAATTTGTTATTGTTAGATACTTTAGCGATTAAATTTAAATCTTAAAAGCTTCCTCTTCGACTCCTAATGTGATGGACACTTTTGTAATTAGAAAAGTTTTCGCATCAAGCAAAAGTTCGTCCACGGTCGCGGCGTCACAACCTCACTTGCTGGGGAGCTTGCCTTTTTTAATGCTCTTTTTCGCTTATCATTTGCAATGGATTGCCGATGTTCTAGCCCCGGCATTTGTTACTGGAGTAATGTAGCTTTAAACGAAATAAACATGGATTAAACTCATCTTTAACAAACTTTTAAGTTATTTATGTGCATAAAATATACGTTTACAGTTGCTTTTTAATTTTAATATACTGTGCAACAATTTAAGCCGCGCATTGAGTTTTTTACTGGTTTGAAATATTTAATGCTTTAAGATTATCCTGTTATATACATTTGTAGGATGTGTCAAAACGATTGTCTCTTTGACATTTGTTAACTTCTTTCAATTCCATGACTCGTAATAGTTTCATTAGTTTATGTTCTGTGGTTGTTGAGAAATATTTCCTCCTTATGTTTATTAATTTGAAATACAAATTTTTTCAGAAAATTTTTAATAACACCTCAACTCGATATAAAAAACTAAAACAAAAGAATGGTGAAGATCAAACTTCTGTTCATCACTTCGCTAGATAGCAGTAGGAAATTCAGATTGATAACAATTTTCCATGAAAATTACGAAAATTTATACCCTGCTACCTACTCCACGGTGTTACGTTGTCAGTTTGTCAACATAATAAAAAAGCTCGATACCCAAACGGAGCCACATAACAGTCAATTCGTAAAAAAATATTTAAATACAACAAAAATTTGAGATGATCGAATACATTAAAAACAAAAGTCGCGTTAGGACAATTAAATCTCTAGTTTGGATAATTTGGTTTTCAAAGCATATTTAAATTATATTTAGGTTATATTGTTTTATAACTGGCTCAAATTTTGTTTATAAAAAAAACTATACCGATCAAGTCCCCTTTTTGAAGGGCTCTAATATTAAATTAATCACGTTTTTGAGTATCTTTGCCAGTTAATTAAAATTTTTACGGAAAAAAGTTCCGTCAAAATGTTTGTAGTCGCAGACTTTGTATTATTTCATGAGAATTCCTACAGTGTAAAAAATGGAGCTGAAATGATTGAGAAAATCCATTTTTTATATTGTTATATAGATTAAAATCCATTGTAATGACTCTTTGTAGTGAACTGGTGATTGTAGTGTAGAAATTAGTTTCATAATAGTGAACAAAATTTAATGTGTGACTGGATAAATCATTAAGTACCTAGTTTGTTATCGGTTATTTCCCTATTAATTATCTACAAAAACTCGATATAACAAACCTTCTAGAGTAAATACTTGCAGATACAAGCATAATATTTTTCAATAATTAAAAAATAACGGCTGTGACTGTTTCTTGTCAACACGACCAAAATTTTTATATGGTAACGTCTCCTTGGCCCTCCTTATAACGAGACGACACACGTTTTTTGCGCGTCTCAGTTCACTGTTACTAGACATGTGAGTTAATGCATCGTGTGTTACAGTGAAACCAGTTCTTATGTTTTATCACGTGAGTGAAATGAACGAAATACTTACCAAAAAACGATGTTGGATAGGTGTTTGTATTTGTTATGCACATCTAAATTCGAAACTCGGCCATGAAACGTCAAATTTTAGAATTTGGAAATTGATAAATTTTTCTTTTCGTCCGATTTTTTAAATTCTTTCACCGATGTATTTGACATGATGCACTCTATCTTTATTTTATTGTAAATCTAATTCACCCGACAAACTCCAAATGTATTTTAATTTTATAATATTGAAATAGTCGAGTTTCGAACTTGGACGCGCAAATTCGAAACTCTTAGTCAATAATATTGCATAATTAAACAATATTATTAATCATGGAATATTATTGACTAATACAGTTACTTGAATGAACTTATAATAATAATTTATTTACTCCGTAATTGCTGAGATGGTTGACGAACCATGATATAGCACAGATCATTTTTGATTTTAAATTTTAATTTTTTTTTGGAAAAAATCGCAAATAAACTAAAAAAAAATTCAATGTCGCAACTGAGCTACGGATCGACGTGAAACCCTATGTACGTAATCGAAAGGAGTAACAGAATTAATCCTAATCTAAAGAAAAATATTTTTGTTTTTATTGCAAATTCACGAAAATATAGAGTTCGTTTTTAATTTCGCTTTATAATTCTTTACGGCCATGCACGTTTTAATTTCTCCCCATAAATTTGTAACTATAACCACGTGAGTAATGCCGCATGTATAAGCTTATATTATATAGATTCGGAAAATTGTCTCCTTTTCTGATTTTCCTAATCTGTTTTCGACAATAGTCATTGCGTTATCGCATATTTTATATATAGATAATTAAGAAAAAAATTAATTATTGAAATAATTCCATTTTAATAGGAACTTATATCCACTTCAACAAAAAGTTTTCTCCTCGAACAGAGGTACATAATAAGAATTCCGTAAATTTGCTAGTAATGGACAGGGTTTAACTACCAAATTTATTTTCGCATTTCGCATTCCACTGCTTTTTAAGTTCCGAGCTGCTCGGTTCTATGAGAAACGGGCTAATTTAAGGCGAAAGTTTTAACTTAGCCCAGTAATGAGTCTAGCTCGACGTAGACTTTGTCTATTGTACCTGTTCTGCTGGTTTGGAAAGGGTGAAAAGTTAGTCTGGAAGATAATTTAAAGAAAGGAAAAACGATGACTTTTTGAACCAACGGGCATAAAAAGGTGTACGTGCATGTACATTTTTAGATACTCTATTACAGCTCTGGTTAAATGTTAAACTCTTAACTGATTAAATGCAGTAAAAGAAAGTTTTTCAGTATGTACATTGATATTTTCAATTTATATTTAAAATAAAACTGTGCAGAGTATTTGATAATTTAATATTATTTTGAGTCTGAGTTTAGGTGAAAAGGAAATGGTAAAAAGTAAATCATTTTATTAGGTAATCTAATATATTTTGTTTTTTTTTTTTATTTATTAGAGACTCACATACCTCAAATAATCAAAATAAGAGCCAATGAATAAAAGTTAAGAAATTGGCTTGATACATATACGAATGGCATATATGTACCTATACACGTACAGAAATCCCTTAAATCAATACATTTCTTTAGTAAAATGAGAAACCCTCATGATTTCTTAATATTCATTCGTCTGTCCTTCTGCCTGTCAAAACCATACTATTTCTAAAATCTTAGATTCTTGTTCTATTTATTTTGACCTTCAATATTTAAAACCATAAATAATTGTGCACAAACTATGAGAATCATATTGTGATTATTGTAAAGCAACTGCATTTAGATTTTACCCGAAATGGAACGTTTCATCACAATCGCGATATTTTTGGGGAGATCCTGCAATGTCGATGTAGAGAAAAAATTGCAAGTTAAAGAACCCTTCATGAATGCTTCAATTTGTAATATATATATATATATATATATATATATATATATATATATATATATATATATATATATATATATAGTTTATAGCTACAACTGCGGGACTAGAAAAATTTTCAAAACTTCTAGAAGGTTTACTTTAGGGTAGAAACAGGCCAAAGTGCAGTCCGTTGACAACAGTCAGCGCCGAAGCTTTAAGTGAATTACATAAAAGATTATGAATTTAAATCGATATCAAATACGGAATTTCGTCTGGGTCACGATGCAAAGACTGCTACAAATAATATTTGTCACGTGATGGACGAGTCTACGGTGTCTTTCGCGACGGCAAAATTTTGTTCAGAAAGTTCAGGAATGAGGACTACGATCTAAAGGACAAACCCCGTACCGGACGTCCTGTTGAATGGAACGTATAACTATTACGACGCCTAGTTGAGGAGGATCCTCGCCTGGCGACTCGTCAATTGGCAGATGGGCTACACTGCAGTTATGGCACCATAGAAACACGTTTGCACGAATTGGGAAAAGTTTCACAATATGGTGTGTGGATACTCCTAGAGTTGTCATCATATCACCTTCAGTGCAGAGTTGATACTTGTCAACAGTATTGATATTGAAACGTAACTTCGACTGGCTAAATTAGTCAGTAGCTGGCGATGAGAAGTGGGTTACATACTTAAACATACACGTAAATGTCAATAGCTGGATGTCGGAGAAACGGGAGTTTCATTATCCAAACCTGAAATAAGTGTCAAAAAAGTAATGCTCAGCTGCTGGTGGAATGTCAAGAGTATTATTCATTGGGAGTTGCTTCCAGAGGTATCTACAATTAATGCAGATACTTACCGTGAACAATTGGACCGATTAGCTAACAAATCGAGTAGTCAACAGGAAAGTATTTATTTTCTGTTTGATAATGCTAGACCACATGTTGCAAAACGTAATCGTGATAAATTAGAAGAGCTCGGCTGGGTTCTGCTCATTTATCCAACAAATTTGCCGGATATTACATCCTCTGATTACCATTAATTCAGGGCTCTAATTAACCATGGATGTGAAAAAAATTAAGAAAATTAAAGAAGATCCAAAACAACCTCACACAATTTTTTGAATCAAAGTCACCGGAATTTTAAATATGTATATATATATATATATATATATATATATATATATATATATATACGTATATATATATATATATATGTATGTATATATATATTCAAAATCATTCATTCAAAAACAAATGAATGTGCCAGACAAATCGACGGATAAATGAGTAATGTTACAATAGTTCTGTTCTTCTGAGGTACGTAGCCTTAAAAATAATCGCGTAGCCTTAAAAAATAAGCGAAAGGCAAAACCTTTCGCTTTGGATGGAAAATGAAAAAAAAAGAAGTACGTGCAGTAACACACTTCTTTTTGTCTTCAAAATCATGATAATGTTGAGAATGAATAGTCGCTTTTCTGGGTTTATAATAAATTAATTTTGCTATTTGGAGAACTGTAGTTATTATGGTCATAAATATCGACAATTGTTACTCTTTTTATACGAAAATATTACTCACATATAACTACTCCACATAAAATGTTATCTGCTTTTATATCCGGAGTTAACGTGGAAAATTACGATCGTAGCGCGTGCCTGCTCGTAGATCAAATAGTGCGCGCTGCTTAACTACGGTTTTATCATAAACTCAAATGTTTACCGATTTGTGTAAACAAGTTAAAATGCAAAGTGTTAACCACATTCGTTAATCGAAATGCTTTTAAGTTGTTGGAGTGTTATATACATATATATGCTATTTGAATTTCTAAATTAGTAATACCATATTATAACCACATTGTACGTTTAATATATATTTGTAACAAAGATCCGAGTTTGATATAGCAATGCAACCTTCACAGATTAAATTTTTGTTTTTGTTTTATGAAGCTTGCATTTTATATGATTCATTTTTTGGTAGGATTTATCGATTTAAACACTCCATAAACTGATTCGTAAATATAATTTAAGTTTTACTGTCACTAAATGGAAATTAATTGTTAGATATTTGATTTACTGCGACACCACTTTTTTTTATTATTGTATTTTTCAGTCAGTGCCAGGTTTTACTACTGGTATTTCTAAAAAGATTTATCCGAACTTTTTTACACTCCGCATACCGTGATAGTTATATCCATAGTAACGTGTGGGCAGTCCAACAATTTTCCACTAGATTACGATTGCGTATATATAGACACATATGTATACACCATCCCCCGACCCACGCACACGCACACACACACTCACACATGCACACGCACACACATTCACACACACACAAACACACACACACACACACACACACACACACACACACACACACACACACAGATAAATATTCACGTGTGTATGTAAATGTACACGCGTCTACGTATGTGCGTATGTGCGTGCGTGCATGCGTGCGTGTATGCGTGCGTGTACGTGCGTGTGCGTGTTTGCGTGCATGGGTGCGCTTGAGTGTCTTCGCGTGCACGCGTAACTGTGTGTATGTGCGCGAGCGCGCGCGCGTTTGCGTGTGTATAATATGAATCAGTATTTATATATACACACATATCTATGATGACCGCAAATTATGGATAGCCTCTAGAGTTTCCAAAAAATTGAAAAAGTTCGTGGAAATCAACAGGAAGTTTTTATATTCTGTACGTTAGGGGGCTTTCAACTTTATAATTCACATTTCACACGTTTGCACTCGTTTAGTATAGACAATGGTATTTGATAAAATTATTTATTTCATACAGAAGCTGAGAACACAGATTTAATAAATGTATACGTGTGCATTAACTTACCGACAGCTCAGCTATGGTTACTTGTATCCAGTCAACAATAGTACACCAATAATATAATGAACTATAATGAGTAGTATATATTAACTTCTGAACAGAATACTAAAATCGTTCATTTACGTTATCTCAGTAATTTACGGTCTTTATTATATACATATAATAAAGACCGCAAGTAATCAATACACGGATCAATGCTACAATGTCACTGATCCGGGTAATGATTACTTCAGATTACTGCTACAATAAGATTATTTTTACGTAATAATTTATATAATGTTACTTTAAACGGAACCTATATTTACGAAAGCGGGCTGCAATGTAATGCACACATGCTTGTAGAGCGCGAACAAAACCAAATAGCAAGATCAGGAAAAAAGTAGTAACACTAAAGGACAGTTATTACGTTTCCAAATCATATATTTATTCTTCAACATAGTCACCGTTACAGCTGATACATTTCTCCCAACGTGTAACAAGTTTTTTCATTCTATCACTGAAAAATTCTTCCAAATTGTCTCGGATCCAGGACTTCACAGCTGCCTTCACCTCCTCGTGTGATGTATAATGATTACGCTCAAGTTCTCTCTTAAGTAGAGGAAAAAATAAAAATCGCATGGCGCAAGATAGGGTGTGTAAGGAGTGTGTGGAATCGGTTCAAACTTCAAGTTCCGCGGGCCTCTCTAGTTTGCGCGCGAGGTGTGTTGGCGAGTATTGTCATGTTGCAATATTATTGGCTCGAACCTACTTCTTACATGACAAACTCAAAATCAGAGGGGTTTTAGAGTCTGTATTGGGAAAAGTATGTACTGGGAAGAATTTAGAGTTGCCCCTCGTTCCAGAAAATCAGTCATATAAACTCGGTTTTTTTTTGAACCTCCTGATGAGAATATCCTGATGAGTATATTGATAATTTATTGCTGTTATAATCTATACGGCTATAACCGTAACAAGAAACTAAATTGGGAAAAATTTGTTTGGTTTGCTTTTTTTGTTCGTTCATTTTAATTTGTACTTGGTACTAACTCGAAAAAAAACCTAATAATTACTACGGATTTTAAAGACATTGATGTTATTATTACAGTAATTGCTCGAAATAAATAACAATTTATTTTAACTTTTCAGTATTTTATAAAAAACTTTGCTTTTGATTTCTTTTCTTTTTAAAGTTTAATTTATTATGAAGCAAAAATCCACTTATTACGGTGACTTCCATTAATCATTTGTCCATATTAAAGATTACGCCTATTTGATTGCACTTTACAGGAAATTCAATTATATTCTTTTTATTTTGTACACATATTCATATAATGCTAAGAATATAATAAATCCACCACTACAAAAATTTTCACAGGACTTGATTATGATGTTATATTTTACACCATGCAAGTTCGGAATTTATTCAATAAAATTAAAAATTTATATTCTTAATTGAAAATTTATATTCTAGTAAGATTATTTTTTTTTTAAATTAATATAAGCCTTTCAAACATGATATAGGGCAAGCTCAAAGAGAACAGTGAGATAAACACAAATTATATACACGCTAAGTATAAAGTACTTTATTTACATGTAATAAGCTTAGTATAAACAGATGGTATTCGTAAAAATAAACGTAATTATATTTTTAAAATCTATCTAGAATGATAAAAATTTTAGCGCACTGAAATTGTATGAAATTTCACTCACAAATATCACATTTTGAGTTGAGTCCGTGATAAGCAAACCGCTTAAAAATTATAATTGAACATTTATATTCAAGTAAGCAATGATAAATCATTTCGTCGTAGTAACTATTGCCTGACAGTCTTAAATTAATTAATAATTAGTTTCGTTAGATTTCTGTTAAATGTTATATCATTATAAAACATGTAAAAGCATTAAGTTATCGTTTTTTTGTTATTTAATGCGCAGTTCATCACGAATATGGCAACATTCGCATACAGGCACAAGTTCAATTGGTACCGAGTATTTATTCAATAATATTCGTTCCCATACATACTTAGGCGATGTAGAATTAAAATTTTGATGTAAAACAATCAGTGACAATCGTCAAGTCATTGTAACACCATAAGAACCAAAAATAAGTATGTGACTTGAACAATACATGACATTTGAGAAAATTAAATGCTTCTGGTTTAATTTCAAATACTTTGAGATTAAACTTTAGAATTCTAAAATTACATAAACTGGTGATTAAATACTTTCTCCACTACTGTGACATATAAAAGGACATATTGGAATAGGTTTTAACTTGCGATAAAACTGAGGTCTTCTAAAAGAATCATCTATTTGAATAAAAAAGTAAAAATCTCCATTTTCTTTGCAGTAAGGAAAATGCAGGATTCAATTTATTACTTTCTGAGCTATTGTTCGCCACATAACTTTACGTACTCTTTCATATATGTGTCATTTTAGCGTCACCAATGCAATTCTATTTAAATCGTGCGATAAATCTAAATGCCAACCAATAGTCGACACGACGACAAATTTGCCATAGATGTGATACTCGTAACGGTTGTAGATGTCCGCAATACGTTATATAACGATGTCCACAAAACGAATAAACACTGGTAAATCTTAATTAAACGTAAAATAAATAAAAATTAAGAATTACCCTCCTCGGAATAAAACAACAAGGATACGTTCCCTTGTCGTACATACATATATAAAAGAAACCGTTAAATTTAACCTTACCATCATCATTGTGCAATAAACATACGCTGAAAATCACATTTCATAATTGCAAATTAAGAAATTAAATACATCCAGGGTTTTCAATATATTTGGCGTTAATTTTGTAGAAATTCATTATTCACAATTAAATGAAACTACGTGATGTAATATTATTTCAACTATCTTTAATTTCTTTACCACGACCTAGGTTTCGTTGTATTACAACATCTTCAGGTGGGATATTAGCAAAGATTAACTCTTAGGAGTGCTGTTGGATGTTCCTAAGAGTACTCCGCATCTTCATTTTTGTTACTTTATTACCTTTAAAATGCATATTCAGAATTAAAATTATTCAAACAAGAATAAAAAGTAAATAGACTACCGACATTTTTATATTATATGGAATTCATATAATTGAAAGCAACAAGTTTTTCTATTATAATTTGTGGAAATAATTAATAATCAATAATGAATATTAGATACCAAGTATTACATGTATGCTCATTTGAATAATAAGAAAGTATATATCTGAACTATTTAATCCAACGGTTAATGGAACGGTCAATGTTTAGAATCAATGACTCCGATTAAGAAAATTCAATAGCAAATTTTTCGTAAAATATTTTTCTATAAACCTTTTTAAATGTGGAATAAATGTTTACAATGATAAAAACGAAACGTACGGGAAGGTAGTTTTTGGAAAAAATTAGTTAATAGCTCTTTCAATTTATTTTCAAGAATTCGAGTGTAATAAAGAAATATATTTAAATATATATTTTTATTTACATGAATTACAATATTGAATATATCTGGCGTTAATTTTGTAGAAATTCTTTGCTAATATCCCACCTGAAGATGTTTTAATACAACGAAACCTAGGTCGTGGTAAAGAAAGCAAAGATAGTAGAAATAATACTACATCACGTAGTTTCATTTAATTGTGGACACCTAGGGTTGTAAATTGTGAACCATTAGACTATAATTTCTACCATTAAAATGGATGTAAAATTATATGATCTTCAATTTTGCATTCACAAAGTAGCCTTCAAAATTACCGTTCGGATTGGAAGCTAAGTTCATACACTAATTTTTTTACCGGAATATAAAAAGAGTTGCACTAATTTGCATTTTTTTTCTATTACGTTACGAAATAGTTGTTAATATACATTGGTTATATATCTTATTAGTTTCGATAACGGAAAAGCAAATGAATCGTCAATTTTCTAGCCAAATTAATCTAAAAGGTATAGAAAGTACTATGTGACCATCGGAACCATTATAAATAATAAGTATAACTATTGACTATTTCAATTAGATTTAAATTATATTATCATATTTCATTTGCATTTTACATAATTACATAAGTTATATACAAATTATAGTAAAATTTTAGAAAACTTTTACCTTTATTTCATTTCAATTCGAGGGAAAAATAAATCACGATATCAAAGTTGGACACAATATGTAATCAAGTTTTAGCATTCACATGCGCATACATTTTACATTCACATGCGCATACATAAATACAAAGAGATGAGGAGTAACACTAGAATTAAAATCACTAAACTTTAGTTAATCTTTTACCACTACAAGTAAATTCATATCTCCTTTTGAATTTTGCCTTGCTTTTGAAATATGAAATATATATGAATTGATAAAAAAAATATAATGAAAATAGTTAAGGTATTTTAAAACATTTAAATATTTAAGCGCTTTGCTTATCACGGACTCAACTCTAAATGTGATATTTGTGAGTGAAATTTTGTACAATTTCTGTATGCTAAAATTTGTATCATTTTAGATGGATTTTGAAATTATAACTATGTTTATTTTTACGGATACCATCTGTTAATTTACACTAAGCTTCTTACATGTAAATAAAGTACTTTATACTTAGCGTGTATATAATATGTGTTGATCTCACCGTTCTCTTTGAGCTTGCCCTATATCATGATTGAAAGGCTTACATTAATTTTAAAAAAAAATAATCTTCAACCGAAAACTGAAAAGAGATCAAAAAAGCGTTTTATGCTAAGATTAATATAAATGGACAAAAATGTTTTAAGAAGATAAATGAGAAATGAATGTGAAGTGGAGGACAAACAAGACGTATAAGAGAATAAAATGGCTTTCTTCCAGCAAAATATAAGATAATAAAATGGCCTTGTACGCGTGACAACAAAGACTGATCGGCTTTGAAGAAGGTCAGAGTTTGAATCTCGAGAGATTGCAAAAGGCCAAGAAGACTGTCAAATGGAAGGCAGCTACGTAAAAATAGTAAACATTCTAGGACAACTTAGAAAATAATTTCATATGAAACAAAGAGACGGAGAAGTCTTTGAAAGGCCTTGTGTAGAAAAAAAAGGCCTTCGTGTAGCAAGGTACTGATAATGGCTAATAATGATAAAAATAGTGTCACAATACGTTCTCTCTACACCACGTCCTCCTAATTTTATAACATACTGTATTAAGTATAATGAATTGATATACAAATACAAATTTACGTACGTATATTATATACAAAATTAAACCTTTTCCCGTAAATTGTCTGGAAAGATAAAACGGATAGATTTATTCGCGCTGCTAATATGCCTGTCAAAGGCCAGAGGCCAGTGCGTGCGGATTTAAAAGGATTTGTGCCCTTGAACGACTGACGTGGGCTTTTGACACAAAAGAAGGTAGGCAAAGCGTAGAGGCGGTATTGTTTTAAGCATAAAATAGGCATTTTATTCGGGCAATTTCTGTAGGACCACATATCTGGTAATGACCATTTAATTTTGGACGAAATAAGCGAATTCATCGTTTTGAAATTAGGTCACGATAAAGGGTAAAATGCATTATGATCTTTATTTTGCTAATCTCCTCTTTAAGTGCCGACTAATTGATATTTATGATTTCATGTTAGCTTTAAAATCTCATTTTAAAATATAATTTTACGAGGCTACATAATGTGAGTCTTGGTAAATTTATGGGTTAAATATATTATTTGCGATCCCTTTCAAACGAATAATGCAATGCAGGGCATTGAATTAAAATATTTCTAATTAAATCTGATTGTTACTTTATATCTCGTTATTTTTTAAATTTAACCCTTATTCTATAGAGTTTATAATTGTATAGAGAATCAAAACTTCTCGATAAGTGAATGCATTTTTATTATTATACGATATTTGCCACATATAAATGTATAAAAACCGATTGTTTAGGATGTATTTGCATACGATGTAGTAATTGCATAATTAGAAAAACTATATTTTGTATAATCATTGTTAATATTTTTCTATTAATAATAGTGGATCAATACTTTCTTAACAAAAAAATATTTATAAATGCAGTGTATAAGTGTGCATGTAAGCAAGTGTTTTCAAAAGTAATGTCTAGACAATAAAAGTAAAAATAAAAGTAAGCAGAGACAATAAAACACTTAAATGTTAGAAATATGGTCCTTAAATGTTTTCTTTTTTTTTCTATAAAGCCAATCCACGACAAAAATAAATGGACCGATAAAAATAATAGGGTATAAACAATAAAAAGTAATGACCGTGGAGAAATTTTCATTCTCGAATATTGATAGTCTTATATCAGTGATCTATTTTTATTATATATTTTTTTATCAATTCATACAAATTTCGTATAATTCTAGTGTTACTCCTCATCTCTTTGTATTTATATATTCGCATGTAAATAATAGAGAATAGCTTATCTGAATATAAATGATTATGAAGAAAAGTAAATTGTTTGTGATGTAAGGAAAGTTTAATTTAATTTATAACTAGGCGTGCCGTGGATCGGAATTTAACTGGAACTATCCTAATTTACTTTCCGACAAATGTTTAAAACAATAGTTTACTGATTATTCATTGAGACTAATATTAATATTTCATTGAGAGTAAGTATATAATTGTATCTTTATAATAGCATTAAGACTGAAACAGCAAATACGTCCGAAATGTAAAAAAACGAAAAAGGCATGAAACTATTATTAAAACTTATTACCTTTCACAGTTATGAATGATATGAAAAATAAAAAGTGCAAAACGTTATTACTTTCATTAAGACTAAAAATACATTTTAACTTACAATTAGGAAAACATTATTTATTTTTTTAAGTTTTAATTTTTCAATACAAACAGCCTACAATTTAAATTTTCTGTGACTATAAAATAAAAGATTCTTCAATCACTTTATTGATAGATACAAATATAAAAATTATATTCGGGGCAGGAATACTAACAAAAGTGTATTCCATAACAACAGTAGTATCATATTTAGGATTATTTATATTCTGTTGGATAACAAAATTACGACACAAATATTTGATTACCACAGATTTAACTGTCACCATTCATGTTAAAGATGAGTAACGTCAATAAATAAAATTTCTACAAAAATCTGAAAACTCTCTCAAAATAGTCTGGATAACACTTACTATCCGAGGAATATATCTGTCGCTACTTTGAGTATTTTAATAAAAGAAGGAAATACACAAACAATCAAGTCAATAAATTAATATAAACAAATATTTGGTGTAAACATGTACTGCAGATGTTTATATCTCCACACAAATAAAGGCAACTTTAGTTTGATTACACACGCAGTTTGTATTTTATTATGGACTAACGCACCAGGCTCGTAATTTGGCAATAAAAGTAATTATAACTCGGGAAATTTTATATCTTCCTTTAAAAATATTATAATTTTCCAATTTGTTCTTAAAACCTTTATTACAACTTAAATTTTCCCTTCAAAAATGATCTGCGTCTCCATGCAATGATCTGTACCTACTCTTATGTACATATTTACATTCATAAGTATACGAGTATATGAGGATATGCTACAGGTCGCAATACAGCACCGATTTTGTACTCTTTTTTCTATCTATCGGTCGATTATCAGAATAATAACTTATTTAATATTAATGCTATTCATAATGATTCGACAAGTATTTTCACAATTTTTATGAAAATTTTCTATAAAAACTCCTATTTTCCGTGCTTCGCGACTCTTTTCAACTCAAATTTTATGCTTATATTTTTGCCCCTCTCTCTATTTCCTACAGTTTATACCATTTTTTTATTTTTTCACAATAATTTATTTAATAAAAACATGAAAAAATGCAGTTTGTGCCCTTTGTTTTTACCAACAATTTCATTATTTTGTTAGTCTAATTAAACACGATGTAATAGAAACCAACTAACTAATCATGATTGACGTTTTGTGGGTAAATATATAATGTTTCTGAACAAACTTCAATTAATAACAAATTTGGGCATAGGTTTAAAATGATAAGCGGTTCAGTAAAACATATTATACCGTGCTTTTACACCGTAATATAATATTGTTGTTATAAAATATAAAAATCTCGTTGTTCGATTATTGTTTAGTATCATTTATCTTACATTTTTTTTATTTATTTTAAATTTAATAAAATGGAATATATTTCTCTCCCTACTTATCACTTGCTGTGGCCCTTGCGATTTTCAGATTTCATATTGGTCACTTTTTCTAGCGAACTCGAGATATATACCGGATAAAATATTCTACAAAGAATTACTACCACATATAGGTTGTTTTACATTATGTAATAATTCATAATAACAATTTCAGACATAAAGTAGAACTAACTCCAAGTTTTATAACAATATATTTTATAACAATATATATCCATAATTTTATAACTTAAATTATTATTAGAACTAACTCCAAGTTAAGTTATAAAATTATTATTAGAACTAACTTCTAGTTAAGTTATTAAAAAGTAAGTTAATAAATAATTTAAACAGCCCATTAATTTAAAATGCCCACATTTTAAAATCAGCCAGATTTCCTGCATAATATCACGTATTACACGTACTTACATTTTCCTTGAATACTTACACTTTCTTTTTCCATAATGGGTAAACTCTCATTCGAAACTGGAGAACAGACGCCCTCTTTATTAAATTAAAACCCTAAAACTCTACAATAATCTTCAAAAGCCTCTATTAACAACTGGCGTCGATTTCAAAACCCCATTTATTAAAACCGTAGTACCCTGTAAAATTATAATCCAGAAATATAGATTAGGAGAATATATATTCCCTATAACGGGTAGTAAAGTAGTAAAGTAGGTACGAGGTTTAGGGGTTGATCCCTGCTTTCATTGGGACCAAGGCGAGGGTCACGAATATTAATAATGTTTTCAATAGTGCACTGAAGTTTATTTGAATACAACAGGAAATCCACAGATGTATACTACAAGTGACATAACATGGCCTCATAACTTATATATTGTTTATTGCTTAACTCGAAGCGGCCAGTGAGGGGAAATTATGGTGACTGGTTGTGATAATTATTTAGTATCAATTTACACCGCTCATTCTAACAATATCGTATATAAAAGATAGGTATCATATTTAAAATCTATAAGCTTTAGTGATTTAAATCAATTTTTACTTTCGTCGTCTGTTGTACCGTCGTTACCTTCGAAATTAAAAGAATCACGACTAACAGTACTTCGAAAGTGACTTTGTTTTTTTACACTTTAACTGAATCAATATCAATAAAATTTTTCATGGACATATCATGAAGATAAACGTAAAATTAATTATCTATCGGAAGTAAAATTATTTTTAATAATCACACGTCAAATATTTTCACCAAAGTATTTCTAAATTTTATCAACATTTTTCACCCCACATCCTTGTTGGAGTGTGCTCTAAATTTCAATAAAATTTTATAACATTTTACGATTTTCTTAAATGACAATTTACATAATATACTGGCCTACTTCCGAATTTTTGAATCTTTTTTCGGTTCAGGAAATAATTTTAACCAAAATTAAAACTAATTTTATCAATTAAAATAAATGCAGAGAAATGGAAACAAATATATTGCATGTACTAATTTGTAAGCATAAGAAATTAATCAGAATTGTGTAAGAAATTAATCAGAAATGCGTTCACATTTATTTTATTAAAACTTAACACAAAGAATTAACGAATCGTTTAATTTGTTGTCAGTTTCAATTAAAATTTGTTGAAGCAATATTTTTCCGTATATCGGGAAATACATTTAAACTTTCATATATAAAGTCGAAACCAATATAAGTAACCTTACATTAATTCACGCAGTGATTTGAAACAAAACGAGTAATAAATATCTAGTCAACCGTGAAGATAAAATATAGTGGGAAGAATATAATCCCTGTGAAGTAACAGAAATATGGATCGAAACTTTAATAAATAACGTTATTAAACTATAATCAATAACGAAATTAATTGAACGGTAAAATAGGTAAAAATATTTCACAGCACTTCGAGTACTCCCAAATAACTTTATTTCTGGAACTTCTGGCCTGTATCGTCCTTTTTTATTCATAGTTTTGTTATGTCAACATTAAATACGGTGTCTACTCTATTTAATTCTCACTTTATTTTCTTTTCTAAGATTTACTTAATACTTTGTTATCCTTTATCAAACCTCAAATACGAATCAACAATATGGGCCAGTATGGAATTCACCTTTATAATATTACCTTGCACAGGTTTTTAAAGGCAGACACGAAGGATAATTAAACTTAAAACACCATGGTAATAATAAAGCGCAATAATATTTATTACAAAAGTTTATTAAAATAAGTTATCAATTGGCGTGAAGTATATCAACACTTTGGTCTGGCCAATGGACTCGCCGATTCGTAGAAACTGTTTCGAATCCCAAATTGTCAAACGATTGATAATCCTTTGTTGTTTGGTTTTTTGCGAATGTCCTATATCTGAAATAGAAAATTTGATTGTATAGAAAAATAAATAGTCATTTAATGAATCGATAAATATTATATTAAACATATGTATATTATTGTATATAAATATAGTAAAATCTCGGTTATATAAATGTTGCCATTGCAATAAACATAATTTAAAAAAGGATGTATATTTTTATAAATTATACGCAAAATATACACATATAATATATGGTTTGATTCGTGTCAAATTAAAATAATATTGAAAAATAAAATGATAACCATTCTTTTTATTATATATTTTAACTCATTTGGTTTATTGGCTGAATTACCACCTAGAAGGAAGTATAACACAGGAATAAAGATTGAGAGATACTGACTCCCTATAACGGGTTGATATCAAATTTTAAAATTATGTAAAATTATATATTATTAACTCCATTAATCACAATCTTATGCCAATTATTATTTTCGCTTTATTTAAGTAAGCAGCAACAAAGAAAATTGTATTTGCCCTCCCAGGTTATTATTATCTCCTCTATCCAGGCTAACCGTTTCATTTCATTCAATTTCAGTTAGTCTCGATATCGTAGTCGCAAATTTTGTTGCCATTTCACATAATGGTTAGACGTTCGCACAGTACTTTGTTAATTGAGCATACCTCAAGCCGGATTACTTTCGCCATACACTAATAACACAGCCTATTAATAAATCTCATTTCGACAAGCACTATTAATACCAAGGAGAGTTTCGTTAACATTTATCGTACATACGTATAAACACCGTCAACAAAATTATACATACATCAAACGTCATTAAATATCTACCTCACTTCGGGTCGCAACATTAATTGTCCAAACATGCCTTGGGCGTCGAACCTATTAAACTAAGATTAACCTTTGATTTTAGTCCACTAGTAATAACCATCACGATTGATTAAACTTTAATGATTTACTAATAAACCAGTATCAACTGAATCACATTAGTGATAATATTAAATGTATTTTCTTATATTCTTCACTGACGAACTAATGAATATATCGATTCTTGCATTCATTACATTAAATTTAAATTCAATTCATTTATCTATACATATAATAAAATTGTAACAGAGTGAATTCTGATCATTGAAAATATTTTAATAAATATGATCGATTTAGCGTACAGAATGATAATAATAGCCACCATTTACATCGGTCCGTATGTTAATTTGAACGGGTAATACTCAATATTTACTGGACGAATTTTGCTAAAATTGTGTATAGTAGTAATATATTTTCAGCAGCAATATATAAGAGAAAAAAAATGAAAACATTTTAATAAATATGATCGATTTAGCGTACAGAATGATAATAATAGCCACCATTTACATCGGTCAGTATGTTAATTTGAACGGGTAATACTCAATATTTACTATACGGATTTTGCTAAAATTGTGCATAGTAGTAATATATTTCCAGCAGCAATATATAAGAGAAAGAAAAATGAAAATATTTTAATAAAAATTATTGATCTAGCGTACAGAATGATAACATAAGCCAAAAATATGTTTTCAAAAATTTTACATCTGTCTTTATGTTAATTTGAACGGGTAACACTCAATATTTACGGGACGGATTTTGCTGAAATTTTGTATGGTAGTAATATACATCCAGGACCAATAAATAAGAGAATGTTTTTCCTAATTACACGCGTAGGAAGTCGTAGGCACAACTAGTATGGAAATATTTTTTTCACAATTACTATAGAAATGTTTATACTAAAATATACGTAACTATAATAAAATAAGGTTTAACTAATGTAGCAGTAAATAAAAAGTTTATGCTCATTCACGAACGAAATAACGTTCTTCTCACTTTAAATTAATAAATAATATTTTAACGATATGAAATTTATTTCCTAATGCTTCTACTAATTTTAGAATACATAATTTTTATATCAGACTTTAAATATTGAACAATATTTCTAATGTTTATTAAAGATTGTCTTCGTAATTCCATATAAAAAAAACTGATTTTGTACAGACACTAGTTACCTGTTATAGGAATTGTTTAAAGCTTTAAAAATATTCATTTTTTGCTAAAGTTACCTTTCAGGAAAAATGTACTAGATTAATTTAAGATAACTATGATACTTTCATGTGATGAATTCATCATTTTAATATTTTCATCCAAAAATGTACATTTAAACCAATATTGAAATAAAGTTCTTTAACAAATTGACGCGAAGCAAATAAACATTACGCTACGGAGATAAGGTTGTCTAAACTTTGTCTTCACGTGTAAAATAAACACCGTATTGCATCCAACTCGCTTTTATGAATTACTCGGCAACGAAGCAACGGAGACGGTGTCTGGCAAGTTGGCAGCACTAAAAGTTTCGAAATAAAAGGAAATTTATGAAAAATTTATTTTCATTAGTTTTTATCGGATTCCTCTGCCACAATTTGTCTTTTCAATAATTCACGAATATCGCATATCACAATTTTTTTTATTAATTTCGGTACTTATATATCATTGATATTTTTCCATCTTTTTTACAGTATTAAATAAAAACATTATTTTCTCATTTGTAAAACTCATCGGTCCCTTGAAATCGTAATTTTTTTATTTTTTCGTACCAAAATAGCAAACACGGAATACCTATGGAACATCTGCCCGTATCTGCAAAGAAGGTATTTCCGTGGAAATGATTCTACATGGAAGTAAAATTTGGTTAGATTAAAAATTAAGTAATTTCCATTTTAAGGAATAATTTTGCAGGATTAAGGAGAAAATGAACAATTTTTCCAAGGTGTCGATTGTGAAATGAATGCTTATTAAAATATGAGCTCGAAAATATATAATTTTTATTTTCATTTTATAACATAATTCCCATAAATCTCTGAAAAGTCATTCTTTCTCATATCAAAAATATCAAAAAAATCTTATAAAATTTATTAGTATTGGTTCTGTCATCTATATTGACAAAAACTATCGGCGTTTTAAATGTTTTGTGTGCGTAAACAGTTCAATTATTTTAATCAGCGTTACAACCAAATTAATAACATAAAAAAACAATAACTG
Source organism: Druceiella hillmani (assembly GCA_039881145.1). NCBI lineage: Eukaryota > Metazoa > Arthropoda > Insecta > Lepidoptera > Hepialidae > Druceiella > Druceiella hillmani. The sequence goes on from JAYKKI010000014.1 coordinate 24,234,185, forward strand.
ATATAAATTCCTTAAATTAAGATACAAAATAAATATTACATTATATTTTTTTGAATTTTCATTAGTAATAATATTATTAAGAATTTGTTATAACACGGTTTGTACGAATATTGAAAATCCAAAGGTAGCGTCGACACGTGAATTTACGCGCCTCAAATACATTTGGTTTTTATAAAAAAAACTAAATGCGCAAATTAGGCTTACATTTGTTCGGTTTTTTCGCCTATAGCTGTATTTAATTACTGTCCATTCTTAATTACGATAAAGTTACTTGAATAGATCGTAATGTGAGTGATAATTGATGTATATACCATTTTTGGTCCATTCAGCGACAGTCTATTTAATTTTTAAAAACAGTTCTAATTGGAGGTTTCTTTATCGTAAATACGACTATCACATGATACGACATTCATATATAAAAGTTAGTTGTCAGCGTGCTGGTTATATTCGTATATCACGCTGTACTTACTACACGGTTCATTAGATGATGCATGACGAGTCTGACACAATTTTATTATTAAACTGTAAAATTATTTGCTTTGTTTAAAAACTTACCTATTTACGCCGGTACCTGTATACATATGAAATAATTTGTGTTAATAATTTTTAGAGTGAAAAGTATTATATCAGAATTTTTCGATAACGAAACTTTGGTTAAACATTTTCAAAATAACATTACGTTATATACAGAATATTCTCTTAAGAAAATATTTCATATAAACTTATGATGTTATTTATATCTATCACAATGAAATATAATATAACATGGTCACAGATCACTCAGTAATTTAAAACGTTATTAAAAAACGAAAAACTATAAACTTATTTAAAAGCTTTATTTTATCAAAGTACAGAGTGTTTACATAAAGAATAAACACTTGTACTACTAAAACATTTGCGCTACATAAACTTAGATAAAAAATTAATTCATGTAAATTTTAGGCTTAAGGCTGAAATTAATTTGCTATCATTACTTCAAAATTAATTTAATAATTGATTATCTTGTAAGTTTTCTATGATAAAGGGATCTACTTATATATATTTTTCTAGTGAAAAGTACAGAAAAATTTTAGACTGTCTTAAAAGACGCAGTCATAATATCCTAACATGAGCATTAAAATTTAAATAGGCTATTTATTTAACATTCCATGTCTATTCCCAGTCCTAAGAATAATAGTAAAATATTAACATAAAAGTCAAACAATTTACTCAAGATTCATAACTGAGTGTTAAAAACATACGATTTAAAAGGTTAGATGAAAATAGAAAAATTCTAAAAATTTTCCAGAAATGTATATATTTAAATTAAAGAAATTAAATCTACTTCACAAAGTCAGTATTCGAACTTAAAGTAACTTATTTTTTCTTCTTTTTTAGGATCTTTAATATCATTATCGTAATACCTTTTAACGACAACCAGGCAGCCGACTAGAAGAAGTATCTGTATCGCCAGCCAGATGAATATGATGGCGACGAAGAGGAGCTCGTGGAAACAAACCAGGTTGTTGTCGTGGACTGACTCTGTTGATCATAAATAACATACAGATCATTGCAACTGGTGAAAACGTATAATTACACGTTTTTGTTCCACTAAAATGAGCACGATGATGCGTTATTCATACACATTCTTGCAATATTACTTTAAAAAAGTGAAAAACAATAAAATAAATTTTTGGAATAAAGAACAGTTAATAGAACGTTACTTCGGTTTCCTTTAAGTTATTATACAAAAGTATCCTGAATTGTAATTCATCACAATTAAATGAAACTACGTGACGTAGTATTATTTCTACTTTCTTTAATTTCTTTACCACGACCTAGGTTTCGTTATATTACAACATCTTCTGGTGGGATATTAGCAAAGAATTTCTACAAAATTAACGCCAAATATATTCAATATTGTAATTCATGTAAATAAAAATATATATTTAAATATCCTTGAAAATAAATTGAAAGAGCTATTAACTAATTTTTTCCAAAAATTACCTTCCCACACGTTTCGTTTTTATCATTGTAAACAATTATTCCACATTTAAAAACGTTTATAGAAAAATATTTTACGAAAAATTTGCTATTGAATTTTCTTAATCGGAGTCATTGATTCTAAACATTGACCGTTCCATTAACCGTTGGATTAAATAGTTCAGATATATACTTTCTTATTATTCAAATGAGCATACATGTAATACTTGGTATCTAATATTAATTATGGATTATTAATTATTTCCACAAATTATAATAGAAAAACTTGTTGCTTTCAATTATATGAATTCCATATAATATAAAAATGTCGGTAGTCTATTTACTTTTTATTCTTGTATGAATAATTTTAATACTAAATATGTATTTTAAAAGTAATCCAAGAAATTGAAGATGCGCAGTATAAATGCGAGACATTAATCAAACGCAAGACATTAATCAAAGAACAGCATCGATACCGACTCGTTAGAAGTTGTCACAAATATATCGTTACAGAACTTACCTCCGCCAGACACGTGTATTTTCTTCTCTCCATACATCAAGCTGTCGGCTGTCAGCACATCGTGTGAACCGACGACCAGCGACAATTCCAAGGGCACCTTTTTGCTCCGATCCTTAGCAATTTCATTGCAAATACTAAGAACAAAGTCACTTTGAGTACTGGTGGCTACCACCATCGGCGCATTTCTGGCATTAGTGTAAAGACTCTGCTCAAAGACGGTTGCATTCGTTTGTTCTTCATCTGGTCTCTCCAGCATTTCTACATCTTCCCACGGATTGGGCGCTGAGCGTCTACGTCTAGATAGCGTCTTATTTATCGGTACGGGTGTGGAAGTTGTTGTTATGGGCGCGACAGTTGTCGGTCTGGGCGTGGAAGATGCCGTTGGGGGCGTTGAAGTTGGGACGATATCTGGATTGGATGATGGGCCGCCGCAAATGAGCTGTAAAAGCATAATATTTTGAGTTATAAGTATGCGTGTCTAGAAAACATAAGTTGTTTTCAATACCGCTTATTTTTAGTTACCTAAAAATCTGAAAAAAAACTAGTTTGAAAGTCAGAAAATTACATGTAACGAGTAAACTATACCCTTCAAAAATTAGGTATTTTAGAACATGATGAAATTATATTTATGTCTGCCTTGATAAACAAACGTGATCATATTGAACCTGTTAACTTATTGTTTTTTTTTGTCATAAGTCGAAGGTAGGAACCAAAAAATACATTCCTTTAGAAAAATATCGAGCTATTTTTAAACCTTTATTTGATTTTATAAATGTATGTTATAATGTTAATGGAGCGCAATAAATTTAATTAAAAATTTTCTCTAAAACAATGTACTTATTTTATGAGTCAATCTTATATGTAAAATAAATAGTGTAAAAAATTTGCACCTAGTGCTTAAAGAAAAAAAAATTATTATGTATTAGTAATTTCAAAACGACTTATTTTTACTTTGACACAATATTAATTCTGTTTGACTATTTCCTTAATAACCATCGGTTATATCTGTTGTCAAAGGATTATTTTCCAAAACAGCTTATTTGGAAGGTAGGACCACAATATCACTAGTCACTAGTTCAGGTCATTCTTGCTTGTTTTCAAAGTATATTGCATAAAAAACCATTTTATATTAATTTCATAGAAAAACCGCTTATTTCCAATACTACTTGGCGTTAATTGGAAAACCCGAACAAATCTACTTATCTCCATATAGGACAAAGCATTCATTCTTAAAAAAAAGCATTATCTAGTTCTAGTTCTTAGGATGGTCAGAAGCATATGCTTAATCCAAAGGTTTAGTAACATAGTTTAGAAGTATATATATATATATATATATATATATATATATATATATATATATGTATATATATGTATACATATATATATATATATATATGTGTGTGTGTGTGTATGTGTATATATATATATATATGTATATATATATATATATATATATATACTCAATTCGCTATAGCTTATATTGGGAAAATGCACGCAGGATTGTTGGAAACTAAATATAATCGATTAATTTTGTAAAAATGGTAATTTCATTATAATTGATGGTTAATATAAAAGAAACGATATTATATTAAGTTATATACTTAATATATTAGGGACATAATTTACTCAATAATTTATTATCCATAAAAATGTTTCACTAATTTCGATATTGGGAAGAATTCTAGTTATTTTATATCGATTTTGATTAATTTCACAGAAAAGAAAATTCACTTTCCATATTCTGTGACAACTTTATTGTCCAATTATGAAACTTCCCTAACATATCGAGACTTACTACCATTTTAAAATAAAAACGATGATATCAGCCACGCCCATCAATTTTTTTTGGAAAAATAAACACATTTCGACAAACAACGAAATCTTGTACACAAAACAACGAAATCTAACTTAAGAATTTGACAAGGGTAATTCCAGTTTCATTCAGTCTTTTATTCATGCTATTAACGATTATTTATTTTCTAATGATAAGTTATGACGTTTCTTTAAAATTTTCGTCAAAACAATGAAACGTCACACCTCAAATTGAATAAAATAATAGTTGATTATATTTTTCTTTCTTCTTTTTAATTTCTTCTTTTTGTGCATAACATTTTTAAAATTTTCTGTTTACAATGCTATGTAATTACAATATTATGAAAGTAATTAATAGAGTAATATTTAACTATCAGAAAAATAATTGTAGACCTTGTGAAACAACATCGTAAACATTAATTACCTAATAATTTTTAAGGTCAAAAACGTTAATTTAACCTGCATTAATTAGTCAATACTACATTAAAAAAGAAGAATTTTCACTTCCACCGCGATGATTCCAGCGCACATTTCTTTGATTTCCTACTTCATACAATAAAAGGAGGGGGAAAAAATTTTACTTACCCCACTGAATGGAGTCTCTTTTGACAGATGTTTTGAAATGGAATAAAATTTTTGGACTATATCACTTTAATGCTTGTCTCAATATATTTGCGCTCGCGTGTTAACGATACGCGCTCCACCCATAACTTATAAAATATATAAATATGATTTTTAGGAAAGACTTTCAACGAAAATAATATAGGTATTGCAGCATACACAGATTCAGAAAAATCTTCATTAAAAAAGAAAATTTGGTAAAAATAAAGCAGCTCCTATAATTTGTTACTCAAGGTTTAAATTAAGTTTCGTTAAGTAAATAGATAGCTTCCCTATTTACTTAACTAACTCTAATTAACTTGGTACATGAGTAGAATTCAATAGGAAACTTTAATTATTTTGTGAGCTATAATATAGTTGGTATGGGCAAAATCTGGCACCGAATTCGCGAATTAGAAACCTTATCAAAGCTAGTTGAATCATTTCTACAACAAGTAACACTTATAATTTCATTGAATTACCGATAAATTGTTATGAGAACTAATTTAAAATGTAACTTTTGAAGTAAAACTTCTTTACGCACGCTTGACTTGGGGTGTAAGCTAGTGAATGCGTGACGAGAGCGTTACGAAAAGTGTGATCGGGCGAGGCGAACAGAAGTTGAGAGGGAGATATGTTAGTGAAGACAGAGAGAGAGTAACTCTCTCTTTCTGTCTCGTATATTACTGTAGGGACAAGAGAGAGAGAGGTGCGAGCACACATTTTCTTTCTCTCTTTCTTTCATAGCCAGTTATGTTTCGTACATCTAAAACACAGTGCAAGCCTATTGTCTGTATCACACTGTAGGAGCAAGAGAGAGCAGTGCGCGTGCACATTTTCTTTCTCTCTGTCTCTCATAGCCACTGCATGAAATATACATATATATGCGAGTTTGCTAGCGTTACGCAAACGGTGATTTTTTTATTATTTTGTAATTTCATTTCGTTCTTGAACAATTTTATGAATTATTATTATGTTAAATACATTAAATATTCTACGTTTAAAGTGAATAAAATTGAAAATTCATTTTAAAGTTCATATTTTGTGAATATGAAGTTTTACGTCAATCGTGTGGTCTAAAGCACACTCGTTTTTTTTATAATTCTTTTAGAGTTTAACTACTTTCATACAGAAGACATCACTGATAAAAATAAAAATTATAATCCCAAGTAAGATGGCACCAAAGATAAAAACTTATATTATTGTATTAGGTTGTAGTATTTATATATCATAGTAAGATAATTGTTTACACAAAAATAATAAATTTACGAATGAGGTAATCAATGTGTTATAACTACGATGAAAAAATTGTGCGTGGTAATAGATACAATTATAGAGCTTTTTGAGCTTAAAATGCCGTTTACGAAATATAAAATACCTTGTGGTGAAAAGCATTCTTGTCAAGTATAAATGAAAGCATAATTGTATCAAAAAATATGAATTTCAGACCAAATAAAAATTAAAGGAAACTTTTGCTACCTAACTTTAAATGTGATTTCTTTTTTAAACTTTTGTCTAACAAAGTTTAAACTTTTCATTATATAGGGCTTGAAAAATGAGCAAACGCGAGAAGTTAGACGAGCGGTTAGCGAACGGTCATAATGTGGTCTGCAGACTCCCGCCAAATAAAATGTACCCTCATAAAAAGTTTATGGCGTCACGACGCTATCTTTGTGCTTAGAAGCGAAACTTATATCGTATTATTCTTCTGATTACAGTGCACTTTTTTTCTAAAGTAACAATTTACCTCATATGAAATATATTTCAAAGTAAAATAACATAAATATTCACCACGAACATACCTAACATCTGCACACTTAATAATTATCTGATCACTTATATATTATGTCAGGACATGTTTGTGTAATTTATGAAAAATGATTTTGAAATCTAAATATCCTAAAGAAATGTTACTATGTATGCCACATCTTTGTGTTTTTTTTTAATTTTGTAAATGTTCTCCTGAAATAAAATGATCTACTTTTAGAACCCCGAACGACTCCTATAATTTTGTAAACTTGCTTAAATCCTTTTATTATGTAGTCTAGAGTTATTCTTGCGAAAATAAAAGTTAGTTTTGTTGAACTGCTAGTTTGTTTTTAGTCTCTTAGCAATTATTTATATTTGAACATTCACCGTAGATCCCTACGGAAGCAACTCTCAAGGAATAGCGTCAATGATCTCAAAGAATACCATCAGCATCTAAAATATTACCATACTAGTATCCAGATCAGATGTGGTCATTGAAACTTCCATTCATCCTCTTACCGCTTCGCTTGCACGTGTAATTAAATCCTCTACTCGCTTATTACCATCTAAAATTTCAATTTACGTCTAAAATTTCAACAATATTGTGTTCATTATTTGGATTGCAGCTTTGGAGAGCGTATTAAGAGTTCACAGGAATATCTGAAATTTCATATTATTTGTCAGAATTAAAAATTTTATGACAAGCACCTGTCACGAAGATAGACATACGTTACTGTTGACTAGGCTAAAAGCAACGAATATCTCAATTTTAGTCTGAGTCACTTTAGCAGTCTTGAAAATTGATATATGTGTATATATATATATATATATATATATATATATATATATATATATAAATTATCACTTATTAGTGTAAAGGTACTAACCCTAAAAAACATATTAATACAATTTTCAAAAAACTAAATTCTTACTTAAACCATTATTTTGTCCAAAATTTATCGTTTGTTTTTCCTAAATTAGCAGCAACTTAAAAATTATCTTTATCACATCAAGATGAAGTTAACACGAACGCAATTTCATTAAAAAAAACAAATATTTTGATTATCACCTGAAAAAAAATAGAAGCCGTCATTTTGAATATTTTTTTGTAGTACTGTTGAATATTAGTGCTAAATAATATTATCAATTTCTGCCCAAATTTCCAATTTTTTACGACTATGTGAATTATTTGAATATTTACTTTCATCTTTATTTTATTATATTTCAGTTTTACCTTTTATTTACAAAATAAATCAAATTTAATTATAAATAACCCAACATAACATTGAAGAAATTATTATACCCCCATTTCCAAACTATCTAGCAACGTTATTATGATATTAATTGTGAATTCGTTCATGTTTCCAAAATTCCAAAAAAAGCGTATGGCTAAATAATTTCGGAGGATGGCAATTAAAAATTAGGAGTCGTTGTTGGTTTTATTTAATCTGACAACAATATGTGCCTATTCGATCGCTCCATTGCCTATAGTGTTCATATATCATAATACATATGGCTTTAATTTAAGCACAACTTAGATGTCAATATTTTAAATTTTGCTAAATGAAAAATACTTTTTGCGCATTAAAATGGCAATACCGTTTCTACGGTCGAAAACATGGCGTTGATAACAAAAATTTTCTGAATGTTTCTAGAATAAAGTTTAACAAAACTCTGGCCCGTTTTTAATTTACTTTTTTCTGAAACAAATATTTTAAACACTTGCTTTTACACAAACATATCCTTTTGCTGACGAAATAACAGACAATGACAGAAGAAAAACCATCATTAACATCGTTTGATTCTGATGAAGTTTAGTGACAGTATACATTTTGCATAATATATAACTAACATTTTACGATTTAAAACAACATTTTTAATGGAAAGTTTACTATTGGTTCTTTTAGAAAAGCATGTACTTTTCCACTTTATAGGTAAGACAATATAGAATAATAAGTTTTATACATGATCCCTATTGCAAATTTCGCAATTTTCTCAATAGATTAAATATCTCCTCAGTGTGAGGTCATTTCGAGTTTATTTTCTTTTAATTAAAGTTTAACTTAAAACTAGTTAGATAGTCCACCATCTTAAAGAAATAGATGCTTTACGATCAGATTAAATATTTAACCATATTAAATTAACTTAACATTAGTAATATACTTGATACTATTAATTTTACGATAACTTAATATGGTTAAATATTTATGCATTTCATGTATTTTGTTTTACGACCTTAGTATTATTCGATAAATCTCTAATTTTTTCATTTATTTTAAATTTGAATTTCTTTCTCCACGTGGCGTGATAGTTAACATTTGATATTAATTGCGACAAATAATCCTACGTATAAGACGAAACAGCATTAAAATCTCTTTAGAAAAAAGATAGAAATGAGAAGCAGTCAAAATACGTACTTATTGTTAAATTATCGTTATTTGGTAAATTTATTCCGTGATTAAAAAATTACAGATCTATTCACGATATATATTTTACTAGTAGAAGTCGAAATAACGCCGCAAAGCTTCGTTGGAAACTTTTATCTTGCGTTTAATACACACTTAACTGCCTTATATATATATATATATACATATATATATATATATATATATATATATATATATATACATGTATATATATATATATACACACACATATATATATATATATATATATATATATATATATATATATATATATATATATACCTCTTCATAAAGTAATGGCCTCTTAGTTCCGGGCTCGTAACAGTTTATCCAACTTTCGCCACCCATAATATTGTAATTTAAAAAATCACTGTTTCAAACATTCAGCGGCACCTATCAAGGCTACAGTATTTTTAAACTTCGGTCGAATCATGACGTATCCACCTTATGAAATTTTTAGTACTTGACACATTTCAATGCCTACATTTACTTGAATCTCTTCATAGTTTACTCCCTTGTCAGTCTTTACAACGAGTCTTTGTCGCGATCTTTTTAGTCATATCATGTGACTTTGTTGTACAACATTGAAATTAAATAGAATCAGATAACTTTTCCTAACGTATTGAAAGTCTTGGCTAGTGAATTTAATGGTAAAAAGTGGATCGTTCAGATCCATAACGGAAAGAAAATATATAGCGAAATAAATAGCTTAGCTTCCTTTGGGTTATTCTGTCATAATTTATGGATCCTTTTTAATAACAGTGAAGTCATTTTGAAACGGTTTTATTTAGCTTCACGTACCATGTATTGTTGATTTGAATTTGAATTTTCTGCCACTTCCACTTATTCAATTCTCATAAATTATAGCACAAGTATTCAGTCCGTATGTTGTCATCCAGAACTTACTGAGAAACTTTATAAAAACTTAGAAATTAAAAAAAAATTAAATGCTTTATCCTCAAATTCTCATAATGAAGCGGTAATAAAAACTATGGTGCAAGAAATCTGTTTTACCATTTAATCCCGAATACCAATTCAAACTACAATAGCTTTAAATCTACCTAAGCCAAGGTCCGTGGGGTAATAATGGATAAAAACGACACGTTATTAGCGATACGCCACATAAGTCAGATTTGCAGCATGTGGAGAATTGTGTGGCATTAGGGTGACTGTAAGTTAAATAAATATAGTACATTAAAAGCTGAAAACATAATGGTAAAAGCTTTTTTAAATCAAATTTTTTATTGTACAATGGATGTTTTACTAAAAGCTCGAAAATAATTATAGTTCACCGGTCACTAGTCTGGAGTTTTCACCAGACTAAAAAATGAAATTATGAATTTAGTGGAAAATTTTATTTGAAATTGAATATCATATCTGAGAAAAAAAAGATATATAACACAATAGATTAATGCGCCCTTTAAACAACTTTTCCATTAGATGCGTCGTTATAACAATATAAGTGTTCCATAAAATTTAGTCTGCTTAGTGGTTTCTAATTAATTAGAGCTTTTAATATAACATCGATTGTACAATAAGACTATTGAATTGTTTACTTTTGCTTTATTTACAAGGAACCTCGTGAAATATAAATCGATATGATTAGAAATATTTTTGTCACAAAATTATTTATTAGGGTCATTAAACCTGGCATGAATAATAAGTACCTCTTTGCTTTGGACTTAGATTTCAAATTACTTTCCACAATTTTTTCCTGTTTATATTTACCTTTTTTTGTAAACAGTGGCATTTTAGCCATAATTTATCTTTTTATTATTCTATCGACACAATGCTAAAACAACTTATATATTGGCAACAGTGGTATTTTAGCCATAATTTATCTTTTTATTATTCTATCTACACAATGCTAAAACAACATACATATTGGTAACAGTGGCATTTTAGCCATAATTTATCTTTTTATTATTCTATCGACACAATGCTAAAACAACATATATATTGGCAACAGTGGCATTTTAGCCATAATTTATCTTTTTATTATTCTATCGACACAATGCTAAAACAATATATATATTTGCCAAAAAATGCAAGCACTAAACATTTAATTTCTTTGATTCTATCAAAAAATTGTACATATTTATGAAGCTTCATTAAATATAGGTTTAATAAACTGGAAAAATCTTTTCTATCTAAATTTTTTAAAATTTCACCTCTTTTAATTTATGGCTAATAGTTACTCAGGGTATACTATGCGTTTCACTTCCTATAGAGTTTTCTTATACATAAGAATGGTTTATAAACTAGTTTTTAATGTTCGTCTTAGAACACAACGAGCCTCATAAGAGCTCATCACCAAACAATGTCCCCATTAAATATACAATTCACCTTGGCACAATGAACGAAAGAAGCAATTACGCCAAGTACTCGAATAATGACGACCACCTGGTGATGTTCTGTTTATTATTGTCATCTTTTAGATCGTATTCAGCGATAATAATTTTTATGAGTTGTTTTATTTATATTTTGGGTTTACGTGGTTGGTCCTCTTTTATTAACCCTCATTAAGTTTTGTTGGACTGATCCAATAACAAACTTTTTTATATTTAAAATTTACATGAGATAAGCAAATAAACACCATATATTTTGGTAAAATAATAGAATACACTTACATCTAAACAAAATAACATTTATGGAATTTATGATAAGAAATATTCTGAAGTTATCAGAAGAGATTCGATCGCAAAAAACGTAAAGCATGAAGAGAAGGAATGTCATTATTCAAAGAAGCTTTGTCGGACTTTTTGTAGAGCACTTTGTGCTATTAACATAGATTAAAATGAATATAGTAAAGTAAAATAACACTTTATTAAAAATAGTGAAAATAAGTTACGCTGACAGCTTGTAGTTACGATAGGCCTTTGTACTAAAAATCTCGGGTAAAAATGTGAAGTGAGAAAAAATTCAAAACCGATGATAAAAACAAAGTTTTGTATTACGTTGAGAAAAATTTGTATGAAGTTAGTGAAAAGATAAATTTCATCTCTAAGCGAAACATAAACTTTAATCAGAAAAAAGTAAAATTTTGAGACAGTAACTAATTTTATTCTTTAACACGTTTGTAGATTGAAAAAGGCTTGAATATTAGTTCAGAAGTAAATAGTAAAATTCAATATTTTTTATACGTAAAATATCGACTGAAAATTGAAGATTCCAATCTTATTAAAATATCCATTGTAAATTTCGACTACTAATCTTTCCATAAATAAATACCATAAAATATAGAAACCTAAAGACAAAAGAACCAAAGCGAATATAATAAACGACGGAAACAGTCACTACGCTGAAGTGAATGACACCAAAAAAGTGTTGACACCAAAGTGTTTTCTGTACATAATGCCTATGTTATACTAGACTACCTAAGAAAATGCTTAAAAGAAATTCTAATACATCAGGCAACTAGGTAATTTATTACAAAGTATTAAATTACGATAGAATAGGAAATGGTTGTGCCGCCGATGAAGTACACCATGTATTTTGAAACACAAAAGTAACAAATTTAATCCACTCTTAATAGTCAAGATGCGATTAAACTATGGTTTATTTATAGAATTATTTGATTTATATTTTTGATTCAATAACTAATAAGTTAATGAATTGGGAAATAGTACGTTTCAATAAAATACTGCAATAAATATTTTAAACCGCTATTTGATACTAAAAGTATACTTTTAAATAGTTTTTTTGAATGCACTTGAATTTATGATTGAAGTATGAGTAATCGGTACATTACTTATCATTATAAGATAAACGCAATCGACCGACGACATTTTTAATTGATTTCTAGAGAAAGGTTAGATTAAGCATATCTTCGAATTTGTATTAAAAAATAAAAATATAATAAATAATGTAAAAAGTGAAAAATCGTTAATAACAAATAGAACAAAAAGCTCAGCGAGATAAATCGCGAGTATTTTTTATATATTTTCAAATGAAAAACAAAACGAGCTGTTTAGAAAAATAAGTGTCAACTTGTTTCTAGTAAACTAAAGACTGTTAAATAGAAGGATACTTAGGAAAATATTTAGACAGACTGGTTGGTGAAAGAAAAAGATATAGTAAAAACGGTTGTAATCACAGTAATCCAAAACATTCCTTATTTAGTCACTGTTTTAAAAGTGGTTCTCAAAAATATTAAGTAGTATGGTTTATTTTCTTCTTTGTATTAATATAAAGAAGAAAATAAATTGAATTAATGAAAATATTACTCGGTAAAATTTTTACATTAAAGTAAACATAATAAACAAGAGCTTAACATAATAATAAGTACATCAGTGGAATTAGTTTAGGTATAATCACCACTATCAACGATTTCTTTTTTCGTTTTTAATGTACTTATTTTTCGAAATGCACTAAGAAATGGAAAAGCTCTCCATCAGTCACTAAAAGAGCATACAAAGGAAAGCATTTCATTTTGTTATTCTATTATTAGCACAAGGTAAAACGTTTCAAATAATAGTGAAGCGTGGGCTTCAAAATAAATTAACATCAAACATGGAGGCGAACAAGCGTGGGAGGGAAAATCGCTAGCACGAATTCAATGTGTAGACGGTGGCTTTATTAGAAATTTGTAATTTTTAAGTTAGAACATGTTATTCGAATGAAAAAGGTTTATAACCTTACAATTTTCTGATTCCCAGATAGTTAATATACTAAGTTATGAAATGTATTTACCTGACTAAAATGACTTAATGAATAATTAGAGTTACATCTCATTTTTTTTTTAATCTTTATTTAATTATAACTAATGCATTATTCGAAGCATTATATAAAACAAACTAATTAATACGTCTCGTTTACAATAAAAATTTAAAAGTTACTTAATTTAATTATGGTTTCGTTTATTGCAAGTATTTAAAATGAAGAGAAAATAAAAAAGAGTACAGTATAATTGTTCTGCCAATGTTACATACATAATTTAGTTGATTGTAGTGATATTTAAGAATGTAGATATTTTCCCGCAAACCGATCTTATTCCTCTAGTGATTCAATAAAAGTTTGACCACGAGTTATTCTGTAAGATCGATCACGTGAAAAAAACAAAAATAAGATATGTCCAATTCAATTTATATTTTCTGCATCAAAGCCAAAAACTTATTTGCAAAAAATAAGGAACAAACTCCGCTTGAAATTCAACGGGCTTTAGAATAAATATAAGATCAATCAAGGCAGAATCTAATTCAGTAAACGTTTAACTGAACGAAAATAAGAATTTACAGCAAGCGTATCTTAAGCCTTTTGTAAGTAAATTAGACCAAATAGATGCTTCAATAGCTCCTTCACATATTTAAATTTACACAAATTCGTATTGGAATTGCTGATTCAGTTATGGGTTATCAGGTCATTAAAATATGAAAAAAAAGAAATATACTCTTTCTATTTTAGATTATTTGAAATATATTATCAAATCAGGAATTACTTTAAAAAAAAGTAATTTCAAAATAGTATCATACAAAATTTTGCTTCAATTCAAAGTAATGCCAGTCAACATCCACAAATATATATATATATATATATATATATATATATATATATATATATATATATATATATATATATATACACACACACACACACAAATAAGTGCAAAAAACGAATGAATTACGAAATTGTCCAGATCAATAGCAAAGCTTAAAATAATCAAAAAATATGCTATACATCGAGACGTTCAAATTTAATTAATATTACCGTATGTTTAAACGCGTAATATTGTGAAATCAATTTAACTAAATGAACACGTCGATTCATTCGTTTCTGATAAACCGCGTAGTAATATTTGAGGCCACACGGTATTTTTTACATGGTATTTTTTACAATACTTCCTACACATGTTTTATTTCAATTCTTAGTTTATAGATATCAAGACAGAACTCTTCAGACTCACCTATTAATAAACTTTTGTAATTAAAGACGTTTCAATTATCTTTATACATAACGCAAAATACTACTAATGACGCATTTTTCTCTTTTGTTATATCTAATTGCAAGATGAGGTATTTTCGGTTTATGTGACATATGAATTCGTAGTATAATATAGATTGAACGTTGAATCATTTCTATTAATATAATATAGATTTATCCATCATAATCTATTAGAACTTAAAAAATACTTGATGGTCACAGTTAACAATTTTGAATTATATATAATGAACGAGTATTGAACTTTAATGTCGTAATTTTGACATAAATGATTCTTTGAGATTTATTTTAATTATTTACGTAAAAATTAACAAGTAACTCAAAATATATTTCGTCTTCTTCTCTAATATTTTCAGTAAAAGAAAGGCCTACCCCGAATATATTTAACGTTGTTGAGAAACATTATTTTTTAAAAAGATCTTAACGAAGATATTTGTGTTTTATAAACATTTTAAAATTACCTTGAACTATTGTTAGTTTACTTAAATTTAATTGGATCATGCATATATTTAAAAAAACATTAATTGCTACAAAATATTCTCGCAATTAATCCAGTTTCATTCCACCATTCTGTTTCTTTAATAGATGACGATCCGCTCAAATAGATTTATAACATAGATTGTAAAAATTATATGTAAGTTTTAATCGTTATATGGATAGAAAAGTTGAAATTAAAAGTATTAATAAAATATTTCTTTTCAATAGTATTTTCGTATCGACAGGATATGGTTACATGCATGACATTCAAAATACGTGACATAAACACATATGCATGACATAGACACATAAACATTAAACGCCGTTTGTCCCAACAAGAGACGTCACCGAGCTACCAATTAAACAAATTGCTATGGTTTAAACTATGAAAAGACTATAAGATGAATGTCGGTTAATTCGAACAACAAGAATTGTTTTCCGAAATCCTCTCGAAAATATAAAACGAAAATAATATATAACATTTTTTGATTTGAGCCTTTATTACGAAGATATGATTTATTTTCGTACTACTCACTATTAAAAGTACCCGTATTACTCATTAATACTTGTCTTACTCACTATTTAAAGTTGAATAAAGTATCTTAGTCGAATGAGGGGCTTTGATAATATCGCACGGCGCCCGGTGTGCGTAAACTGCAGGATGCGTAACCCTTCCGGTAATTTTAGAATCGAGAACTGGATAAGATAAAAAAAAATTAATTAATCATAATCGTCTTATTTTATACTCAGGAACTCACAGAAGCCGTCTTGCTGTACCAATTTGACAACATCCTATAGGTAGTTACTGTCTAACGAACAGCATACAAAGTATACGCGAATTTGTCGCTGAGTTCAAAACTAAAGTATTTTTGATGTTATCCTCTCTATATTTGCAATATATTTAAACGCTAAATTTAAATTATTTCACTCTAATTGTCATCATCAAAAAGAACCTAATATTTTAAATTTATGTCTGCCTATCAAAAATAGGACTTAAAGTGAAAATTCAATTAAACGTTTAATTTGACGTCCTTAATTAAACAAAGTTAGAGCACCATTAAGAGATCCTGTGGCGAGATTGTCTTTTACACGATGATTTTACAAGTATTTTAGATTTTTCCTGGCGGTACAATTACATTTTAAAATCGCTGTTCAAATTTTAGTGTATTCTTTGACTCAATTGGTAGTACACAAAATTAAGTACTGTGGTTAAGATAAATTAGGAACTGTTTTTCTTTGTTTCACGAAAACCAAGAGTAGTGAATTTCATTTTTAAGTTTTGGCAATTATTTATTATTTTATTGAAATTTTTGTGATACTGTTTTTTTTTTTAATGTTCGCAATTTTTTTTTGCAATATGAACGTTTCATCATTTCTCCTATGTTTATAAAGTTTCAAATGTTTTAAGACGTTCAATAAGTTTAATGAATTACATTGATGCGATTTTATTTTGTAAAAATTTTTCCTATCAGCCTTACTTTATTCATAGCGCAATGTATTAAATAGATTACCAAAATATATGTGTCAAAAGTAACATAAGTACATACTTATAAATATATATATATATATATATATATATATATATATATATATATGTATGTGTAAATATACATATACATCATTGTATTATTGCTTTCAAGGACCGACGGAAAATTTAATTTATAATCTCATCTCAAATCCTAAATTTGGAATTAAATGAAACTACGTGATGTAGTATTATTTCTACTTTCTTTAATTTCTTTAGCACGACCTAGGTTTCGTTGTATTACAACATCTTCAGGTGGGATATTAACAAAGATATCTTTCAATCTTTGCTAATATCCCACCTGAAGATGTTGTAATACAACGAAACCTAGGTCGTGGTAAAGAAATTATAGAAAGTAGAAATAATACTACATCACATAGTTTCATTTAATTGTGAATAATGAATTTCTACAAAATTAACGCCAAATATATTCAATATCCTAAATTCAGCTTAATATTTGTCGATATATCCAAAAGAAATTAATAATAAAAAATTAAATGCATACAAATTTTACAGAAATATAATCGAAATTTACGCAGTCAATACTTAGATTACTTTTAACAATGTAACCGATGATTCAAGAAAGTAGCTGACCATTTTTAACGATTTACATACCCAACAAAATACTTTTTGTTTACTAATTCACAAACTTGTAATAGCTAAAAACTAAAAATTGTCTCTTTGAAATAAAACATTGCACTCATTTTTATCAAGGACGAATCAAAACATATAAATTTCTATGTTTAATATAATTACAAGATTGGAAATGGATAGCCTAAAATTATTATTTTATGGTGCTCCTAGCAGAATTAAAAAGAAAGAAATAAATTCCGGAAAGGATGGATAATGACGAAATGGGTAACTTACCTAACGATACCGCAATCATTACATTTGGCTCAGGGAGCGCATAAGCTATTTTTATACTGCCCTAAAATTTATCGTCTCCGAGTCCAATGTACATCAATTGAAAAATAATTAAATAAAAAGCAATAACATTTTATTTTCAATCATTTAAAAAAAATTTAGAACAATAATGTTCATTCCTTTTACATGTTAAAATTACGGTAAAGAAATCTGAAAAAATCTAAAATGTATGTAACTGTGTCCATATTTCAAAAAGAAATTAACCAATAACGAATAAATGAATATATTTAATAAAATCGTAATACACTTACACTTAATTTTATAAAATTATACTGCTTTTTAATTTATAAAATACTTCAATTGCTAAATTATAGTTATATCTCTTTTGTTTCATCATTAAAATTGATTAAGTTGACAATTATGAAGATATTTTAAATCACAAAATTAAAAATCACAACGATATTTTTGGAAAATTAATTCTTTTAATTAATAACTGTCTGCAGGTAAATGCATGTTTGTAAACTTTGAGCTTAAATCTTTGAAAATTATCAAGTTTAAGTAATAGGGTAACTATTTAAAAAACTACAATCCTAGGAAAAAAACAAAATAAAGAAGAAAAAATGACAATAAATTTAATAAAACATTAGTAACCCTTATTAGTAAAGTGAACAATGTATCTTAGCCGTGATGCAGCAATGTTCAGTAGAGCTATTGCCACTTAAGGAATTGGTCAAACTGAAATGAACCCCGCACGGGATGCGAGACTCGACACGTTTCCATTGATTCTCTCAAACTGACACGACTTCTTCCGCGTCACAATCTTTGGTTTCTCTGTAAGAAAATATATATTTCGATCTCGAGGAAGAACTATGTAGCAGTTTGTTACTATATAGTAATTTTAGAAGAAGAATCTCTAAATTCACAGCATATTCTTGTCGGTTCAAGTTACGGTTGGAAATATAAAATTACGTAGAGAGCTTGTTTGTTCAATCATTTTCAAAACAAGTTTGAGTAACATGAACACAGTAGCGTGATAACATCAAGTAATTTTTTTATTGGAAGAGGAAGAGAAGAAAATTTATCCGTGAGCTGAGCACTCAACGCTTAGAGCTAGAAGAGTTTTGTACATTGTTACGATACGAAGAGATAGAAAAAGGTTTTTATAAAATTCAACGATTTTTTTAAATTTCTCACAAAAATTATTAATGATAATAATTAGTTATTTGAAATGATGTTGAGTTTTATTTCTGCTTGGACCTTGTAATTTACCATCAGGTTTAATATATGAATAATAAGTTTGAGTGTTTTCTTTATATGGGACTGCAGAGTAGATCTAGTCGAAATATCGGTGATAGCATAGGAATAGTTTTCATCTTTATTAAAGGAAGATAATTGTCTTTCCGATTGCGGGGATATTGATGGTGGTGATGAGGCTGTTGTGATATTATGTTCTGGTGGTGTGTAATTATGTCGCGATAAAGATGTAGAAGAGATGTTTCTAATATAACATGAAGTCATTTCCTAAAATGTTCAGTTCATCTAAAAGCTGTAATACATTTTCCATAAAAATTTTTTAAATTTTTATTTTCACTGCGGCTTCCCTTCCCATCAAAACGTTTTGACAGTCTTACATAAATAAATGTTCAAGTGCAGGTAAAGGATTCTTGTATAGGTGGAGGATTTCTGACTTGCAAATAATCAACATTCTTGTCTACAGGTAATACCGAAGATCCTATATTTCTTATTTGTCTCCAATTTTCTGGTGTAGTAAAAGAAAGCGCTTTAACCCGGGGAATTTCTTCCAGTTTTTAAATATTTTGCTATAATTATCCGTCATGCTTATCCTCTTTATTTAGAAATCTTCCCTTTTAAACAAATAACTACTTTTAATTTTTATTTCAAATATTTGGCTATGAGGGATTCAATGGGTGTTATTGCCCACTCTTACCAAGTTGTTTTTTTTTACAATGATATAAATAGAGAAAGAAACGTTGCTATATATGATGAAATGGATCCAGTTTATTTATCAGAACCAACGACCGAAACAAGGATACAGGCAGCAAATGTTTTCCAGCAAAATGGTATTTCTTTAACTGCTTTCTTGTCATTGACGTCAAACACGTAACTATAAAATGTTCACAAAATACGGATTCTAACTATATGGTTATCTAAAAAAAATAATTTATATTAATGATAATATCGGTTGCTGACTATAATGTTACGTGTCAGTATTAGAAGCTATGGTACGAAAGGCGACAGAGTAATTTTTGAAAAATCATCGGTGAGGAAAGAGTTTAAAGAAAACAAAATGAACTTACCTTCCCTAAAAAAATTTACCGGGAGAAAATTCAGCATTTCCATATGTACTATCTGATGTTGAAGCTTTTTCTTAAACCCTATTTATAGAGACTTTTCCCATACCGCATTTCATAAGGTGTAGGAAAAAGAATAACTGCAACTACTATTTTTGCTAAACTAGATGGGTAATCGAAAATATTTTTCTGATATTAGTAAAAATATGGTGAGTTTAAAAAAGTTTCTTAGAGATTAATGTCGAAACCAAAAAATATTTAAACTACACTTATTTTACACAACGTTTTAAGATAAAAACTTATAAAACGATGTGATTTTCTTAGAACTTGACACTGAACATTTGCATGTGATGAGTACAAGAAGAAGCATTAACAGAACGTTTTTAAGGAGGGATAATTTTGTTCACCACTTTAGCAACAGAATTTAAATTAAATTTTTTTTTAATTTAAAAAACTATATTAATAAAAAAAACTACTGCACAGAATTCATGCTCTTTGAATGCATACTTACGCGAACATTTTCATAAAGGTACCTCTAACACTTTATTATAAAGGTACTTGTACCTTTATAATAAAGTGGTAGAGGTACCTTTATTACTATAAAGGTACTTGTACGGGAGGTGTACATAATAAATTATTAAATTATAATAAAGATAAAATAAAGAATACTAGCGTGACCCGTGCGAAGTCTTCGCATTATTTATTCCATTATGAAGCTCAGATGACAGATCAAACAAATATTTTACTAAAATTGACATATAGAGGCGCAAGTATCAAAAGCATTGAGCTAAAGCGCCACTTTATTTATACGTGAGTAGATTTGAAATTAAACAAAAATTTTACCGACCGTCAATCATATTGACGTTGAGCCGTTAGATGGCAGCATTGCTGTTTTGTGTATATAATTTTAATAATTAATTAATTTGCAAAAACGATAGCAATAATAAATTTTTTAGTTGTGGATGCCGGTAGAACAAGCAATTGTCTATAAAATGATATATAACTTATGTGGATTAGTTGTGAGGTTTTTTCTAAAAAGGGAGAGTAACATCTTAACCTTAGCGTATTAATATATATGATGATGATAATTCACTGGCAAATGGTGCTGAACCCTGTTCCCATTGCATTCCATGCCCTATCCTTTTTCCTGATATTTTTTTTTTGTATTCTTCGTTACTTTCGTAAATAATCCTGCTTTTTTTGCAGAAAGAATTTTTTAATTGATGAATTTTTTAAATAATGAAATTTATTAGTTAGAGTCAACTGACATAAAAAAGACAATATCCCGCGCAAATTTCGCAGCAACACACGCGACCATCAATATTTACACATATGTACATGCTAGGTGCACAATACAAAACCTTACTACCAATTTCTTCCGATAGGGGGTTACCTGTACTCTTAAGTGGACTTCATATATAGACATATGATGTTTTATAATTTAAATACGTCTGTCTTGAGAAGTAGTGAGTTTCAGTGGTATTTCGAAAATTAAATCTCGATTTAAATACGCATCAATGTTATGTAGTTGCATGCTGTTGCAGTTGAAAATATAGTTGTTCATTTTTCCCTAAGCACAAACAACATCGGAAGCTGTGGAAAATAGTTGTGCGTCGCAAAACTGTAAGACAACAAAACAAAATCTTGACTTTGTTCAGAGCATAACTTTTATTCTGATTTTTTTTAATTCTGTTTTTTTAAATATCCATAATTTTTCAACAGTATTTTCTCTTAACACAAACTTTAAAATTTTGCAGGCCGCAAAAATCTATCGCTTTTTTGACAGTTTTATTTACATCTTACTTCGGTGGCGCCATCTACGTTTAGCTTTGCATAAGTTTCCCTATTGACATGAACGATCGTAAACAGCTTCCCACCCCTCACGGAATTCGCCTTAGTTTGACTAGTCCATAACTACGGTGAGTGGCAAGGACACTTGTTGCAAATTACGGCCGTGACGGGACATGGAAAGACTCTTAGTACTGCTAGTGGAAATTGAAGTAAAACATAAATGTAAAGCAATAAAAACGCTGGAATAAGTTAATGTAATGTATTCGTTTTACGAGTGTACATAGAATAAAACCACATTTTCACTGCAATGAACTTTTCAAATTATAAATTTCTGTACCATATATGACATATTTTATGCTGATTCTTTTAATTTATTTGAATATTGTAGATATACGCAAAAGTTTCTATTCTTATAAATTTATACGAAATGTGTACGAGTTTAATAAACAAAATTATTTAATATTTCGTTAGTATGATTTTATTTTGTTTCATTTATCTATATACTTCATTTAAAGCTTTTTATTTGCAGCGGAGTCTAGGTAACTCCACGATGAAGTATTTAAAACCTTTATATAGATTTTCAAGTTTTGCTATTTGATGAAATTATATTTTTCTATATTTTCGTGAAAGGGGAAGCTTTCTATGTAAAACATGTTCTATCGCCGAGAGCTTTAAATTTTAACAAAAGTTCATGCGTTTGATTGGTGTTTTGAGCATTACGTAAAAGAAATGTAAATACTTGGATTAACATGCATATTATTTAATGAATGAAATATTGTAAGCAAAATACATGCACAGAAAATTAAAAATTAACTCATACACATGTATGTTTTTATCAGAAAAATGGTTAAATTGGTTTGTTTCATGAGTGAATATCTTTCTCCTTTCATTTACATTATATATATATACATACATGTATGTATGTACGAATACATATAAATACACTGATTATTTTAGTTTGGAATGCTACAGTTTGCTCGAGTATTATAAAAAAGCAAGCAAATTCCTTTGTCAATATCAAAGACAAACATAAAGATAAATAACATTAGATTTGGTAGTAAGAGATTGCTCTCGTAGCAATAAGTCCGCCATATGTATAAATTATAATAAATAAACCTAAATTAATAAATACTAGATAAATTAAACACAACTCGCTCTCTGTGATTTTCAAATTTTCCGCTTTTAAATATTCTTCGTTTGCATATCCGATTACTAGAATTTTAATAAATTTAAAAAAATTATCTGCCTCTTGGTCTGTATATACTTATTTAACTCGTCAGGTACTAAAGTTGTTAGTGTCAGGAGTTATATAAAATTATGGAACCCTTGAACCAATTTAGTTTTTGTCTCGTCGCCAAAAATGGTGGGTAGCGACAGGTTTTAGGAACGCTGGACCAGGCAGGGGAACGGGTGGAGGGAGCACAAGCTAGCTCACGAAATATTTAAACTAAACTAATTATTTGTCTCTAATACAATAGCATAAAATAAACGCACTAAAACACTGCTCTAGCATTCCGGACGATTTAATACGAACGCATCACAAGATACAACTAGGATAAATTAATATAATATAAACAAATAATGTAAATGTATAATTAAAGGTAGTAAGTATGATTGCAAACAATATAAATTTAAGCACTTAATAGTTAGTGCACACAAAAGCAGCACACTTCAAAACCGAGGATCGGCAAAGTAGTAGACTTATAGGACTGAAACTTTCAAAATATTAATTGAAACCACGCCCGATATACGTGTAATATACTTTTATCTTTGTTAGCGTTTAACTTCACAGAATTTTCATAGTCTTTCATTTTTTCTAATCGTTCTATAAATAATTTTGACAGCTTTAAATAGTTAAATATCATATTTCTTAACAGGTATTTGGACGGCCTTTCTATCCATTTGCTTCACCTTTACTGTCATTACTTCAGTGCTACTCTAAGTATCGTGATAATAAAGATCTGTACATTATCTATATATTTATTGATTCCGGTTTAAATTGATCTCTTTTTTGTTCATTGTTTATTGTTTTACTTACGTCATATTTTTATGGCCAGGCTATTTCCAGTAAAGTAAACCAAGTTTCATTTAAATTGAAGAAATAATTTCCTAGAGACTATCGAATAAATAAATAAACGGTCAATATTTCCACTTTTTTATTTTTGTTCTATTTTTCCTCCGTTTTGCACTTACTCCAAATTTTGTGCTTCTATCGATTTGAAGTAACGATTATTTTTTTCACTTATAATTGTAAAACCATTTCATTCAATGAGAATCTTGATTGTGTTTAATTCTTCATTTGTAAGTAAATATGTTCACTAGTTATCATATTGGTTTCTCAAAAGTTTCGAAGTGAATAAAAGAACTTAGAAATAAACGTGTTTCATTCCAAAACCAACAGTCTTGTTTGGTGTTCGTAATTAAAGCAAAACTACTGCACAGAATTCATGCTCTTTGAATGCATACTTACGCGAACATTTTCATAAAGATACTTATACCTTTATAATAAAGTGGTAGAGGTACGTTTAATACTATAAATTATTACTATAAACATAATAAATTATTAAATGATAATAAAGATAAAATAAAGAACATAATTCACTGACCAATGGTGCTGAACCCTGAACCCATAGCATTTCATGCCCTATCCTTTTTCCTGATATTTTTTTTGTAATCTTCGTTACTTACGTGAATAATCTTGCATACTTTTTTATCAGGCTATTTCCAGTAAAGTAAACCAAGTTTCATTTAAATTGAAGAAATAATTTCCTAGATTCTATCGAATAAATAAATAAACGGTCAATATTTACACTTTTTTATTTTTGTTCTATTTTTCCTCAGTTTTGCACTTACTCCAAATTTTGTGCTTCTATCGATTTGAAGTAACGATTATTTTTTTCACTTATAATTGTAATACCATTTCATTCAATGAGAATCTTGATTGTGTTTAATTTTAAAAAATCTTCATTTGTAAGTAAATATGTTCACTAGTTATCATATTGGTTTCTCAAAAGTTTCGAAGTGAATAAAAGAACTTAGAAATAAACGTGTTTCATTCCAAAACCAACAGTCTTGTTTGGTGTTCGTAATTAAAGCACACTAAATTAAATTTATTCTTATATTGATTCAGAAGTTAAATAGAGTGTAAGAAGAAATCCTTTAGTCGTGAGTAACTACGCAGAAGAACAACATTTATTTACGTTTCAAAACCTTATACGTATAAATGTTTCAACTAATGTAAGTAACTCCTTGAAAGGCAGCAAATATTTCATCCAAAATATTGTTACATAACTCAATTTTACTACATTTCAATATATAAACTTAAATACAACTTTGTCAATGAAATCGAAATTAATTGTTCAAAGTTTACATTTGCAATATCTTAGTACCCTAGTTTCCTTTAATATTCCTATTAAAATATTCTTTTCTCGAAAAAAAATTACAAATTCTTTCATTTTTAAAAATGTACTTTTCCTTTTTGTAGCAAATTGCAAATCAGTAAATTTTGTACATTACTATCAATTCATCTAATTTGATATTCCTAATGGGCAAGATTAATTAAATACGGTAATGTGTAATATGAGATCTTGCAATTACATTACTAACTACGGTTGAAATACCTTAATGGTAAACAATGACAAGAAAGGAATAATTATTTCTATGTTAGGACATTATTACGATTCGTAAATGTTGTAAGAGAGAAATGTTAAATTGAAAAGAGAGAAATGTTAAATTGAAAAGAGAGAAATGTTAAATTGAAAAGAGAGAAATGTTAAATTGAAAAGAGAGAAATGTTAAATTGAAAAGAGAGAAATGTTAAATTGAAAAGAAAGAAATGTTAAATTGAAAAGAGAGAAATGTTAAATTGAAAAGAGAGAAATGTTAAATTGAAAAGAGAGAAATGTTAAATTGAAAAGAAAGAAATGGTAAATTGAAAAGAGAGAAATGTTAAATTGAAAAGAGAGAAATGTTAAATTGAAAAGAGAGAAATGTTAAATTGAAAAGAGAGAAATGTTAAATTGAAAAGAAAGAAATGTTAAATTGAAAAGAGAGAAATGTTAAATTGAAAAGAGAGAAATGTTAAATTGAAAAGAGAGAAATGTTAAATTGAAAAGAGAGAACTGTTAAATTGAAAATTAGTTTCTAACTTTTACAAAAGGCACATTAAACTTTCCAGTGTTCATAGTCACTTCATACTATAATGTAGTAATATTTAAAAAAATATTTTTGGTTGAATGAACCAATAAATTTATACAATCCGTAAATAAATAAGAAAAACTAGGTAAATTAAATATATGTCATATTATTTAATAACAAAGTATGCAATATTGGTTGTAAAAAAATATTAATAAAATAAACAGTTAATTAAAGGAAAAGGATCTGATGAAATTCACCTCTTTTATGTAACCTACTGCATATTTACTCGATGTCTCACTCAAAGAAGATGACATTATTGAATTTGACATAGTTACCTTCGCCATTCTGATATAAATTTCTCGACAATTAAATGAAACTACGTGATATAGTATTATTTCTACTTTCTTTAAGTTCTTTACCATGACCTAGATTTCGTTGTATTACATCTTCAGGTGGGCTATTAGCAAAGATAAAGTAATCTTTGCTAATAGCCAACCTGAAGATGTTGTAATACAACGAAATCTAGGTCATGGTAAAGAACTTAAATAAAGTAGAAATAATACCACATCACGTAGTTTCATTTAATTGTGAATAATGAATTTCTACAAAATTAACGCCAAATATATTCAAGATAAATTTCTTGCTTCGCCCTTTCTTTATTGCTCGAACTTTACTTCTCGTATTAGGCAGTTCTCCATTTTATCCTCTCATAGTTTTAGTCCTCTCTATAGACTCTATAGACTTCTTTCATGTACATAAATTTTGCCAATCTTTTCCTGTTCATACTTTCTATTAATTTCAATATGTTCTTCCCACTTCAATTTGTATCTTCACAATCACACATTTAATGATACCACTTATTTTTGAAATTATAAAAAGTATTAAACAATTCGATTGGAGTGATTTTGTAATCCACATTAGTAATAACTGTTAATCTACGAAAATTTTCTCAAAGAAAATTCTGCTTAAATTACAGTATGAAATAATCAAAGGCTAGAATAATAACCCAGAAACCCTTATTAAATAAAAGCTGAATCATAAAGAAAATGATGAAAGGCTTGTGAAACATTGCTTAGAAAAGAAATAACCTCACGTTAAAATGTTTTAACTACATCTTAACTTCACTTAATGATTTGAATGTTTCAAAGAACAAATTAATTAAAATGTTATTCTTCATCCCTGTTTTTTTTTTGATAATCGGAGTTAAAATTTTAATTTTGTCCATTACTGGTCGACGAGTAACAAGATTGATTATATTCATCACGTAAATGCAATATGTTAAAGTGCCTAGTTAAATTGAAATACTTAATATTTTTTTTTATCACAGTCATTTTCATTGTTCTAACTGATGTATCTAAATAATTTATTAAATTATTATGAGATTATTTTCAATATTATTTAATTTAATTTTTTTTATTTCAATACATGATGAAATGGAAAAATGTTTTGCCATGCCACACATAAAATCAGTTCCGTAACGTTACTTGATTAAAACATTTTTATGTTGAACACCAGCAACTGTCGTAAAGCGAAACTAAATATGCTCTAATACCGTTCAAAAAGCTGAAATTAAGTTTCTTTTACAAAACTATTTGTTCTCTTTGTGCTATGCAAGGAATTCACACAACGATTGCTGTTAATATAAGGATCTATTTCATATTAATACCCTATCTACAAGCTATTTTTTTAAAATTTATATTGAGTCAAGTTGGCCAAGAACAGTTCCCAATAATATTCCTTCGTACGTACGTACTTATGCATATAATTCAGTACGTTTGCAAGGAAACTTTTTACCTGTAAAAATTATTTATTAATAAAATTAAGGGGTTTCCCCTTAATTTTCTTTTAATTCATTTCGTCTGTTATCCCAGAAGATTATTGTCGTACTCTATTTTATTATATATATGTTTATGCAGTTAAGAATATCCTGGTAAATTTATGGTAATGTGCATTGATCTGGGTAGCTTTTCAGTAAATATTTCTAATATAATTCATAGTTTTTATTGATTTATTATAATAATAGAATTAATAAACATCGTTTATTAAATTCTCTTTCTTTTTTATTTACAATTAAATGAAACTAGGTGACGTTGTATTATTTCTATTTTCTTTAAGTTCTTTACCACGACCTAGGTTTCGTTGTATTACAACATCTTCAGGTGCACTATTAGCAAAGATTAACGATCCAATTTGGTTAATCTTTGCTAATAGCACATCTGAAGATATTGTAATACAACGAATCCTAGGTCGTGGTAAAGAACTTAAAGAAAGTAGAAATAATATCACGTATTTTCAACATCACGTAGTTTCATTTAATTGTGAATAATGAATTTCTACAAAATTAACGCCAAATAAATTCGATCTTTTTTTTTTATTAATTTTAGTTTAGAGTCCTTATTTTTGGACTACAGTGAAATCCAGAAAGATATGTCTATTTTATTGTAGAACTTGAAGAACTGGACCGATTCTTCAAATAAGATTTCATTGGATTAGTCTCGGTTGATAATTATATTTGTCACTTTGACATCTATTATATGACAATGTTTTCCTACACAATATGCTTCAAAAAAGAAGTTTATAACATTGTCGCCTTGGTGTGTCAGATTGATCAAAAGGCCTTTAATGGCACACCACGGGTACCGGGGTTTGATTCCCGGCCGTTCTTTCAGCGAGACCATACTGGAGTTCCGATTGGCTGTATTGCTTGTATCAATTGTACGCATTAAAATACTTAATAAAAAAACACATAATTAATACACATATTTTTAATATATTTCAGAGTGTCAAATTAATGATTTTGGTGTTTTTTTAGATTAGTATTTATATTTATAACTTTTCATATTTTTGCAAATCAAGATGAACGATGAAAATCTTTAGTTTTATTGATGACGCTCTTTCTATTACTGTTTCGCAACTGTCGCTTCACTAAATCTATTAAGAATTAGTCAGAGCCAAATTCAAAATTTTTAGAATAAACGTTATTTATAGTATAATAAATTCAAAAAAAAATTAGTTGCTTAATATTCATCATCGCTAAGTAGTCACACTATTATGTTCGCGATCAGAATCACTCGATCGTAATAGAGTCAACAAAAATAATGCAATAACTAGAGTATTCATCAATTTTGAAAATAAAGTCACTTGATTATATAATATTCTAAATACTATCAGTCACCAATATTATCCTACATAATGTGCTTCCGAAAACCGTAATTTATTACCCTAATTAATATTAGAAAAGCGAAACAGTGGGTATATAAGTGTTAAAAGTATGTATATTTGTTACTCTATAATTCTGTAATCTACTCAAAATTTGGTATCAGAATTTATTTTTACTTGAATTAACATATTATTTTTATGCTAAAATCTGAAGTAATAACATCCATCTTTCATGATGTTTACTATATTCCTACTATCCTATTTTCCTAGCATTATCTGTAAGGTAACACAAAGTAATCAACACAATGTGATCGTTGTAAGTTTTATTTTAGTCTGTATTAACTCACGCTGTATCCAAACGTAGTTTCCGTGAGATTGCTTATGAAATCTCCACTTTGTGACTCGATCGCGATACTATTGGACACGAACGGATTTGGAAAAAATTAAATTGTAACCTGAATTGACATAAAGGCTATAATGCTGTAGTCCACTCGATCGAAGTCGCGAGAAGATGCTAATTAAACAATGTAAGATGGTAACTTCAAAGTATTCAGTTAACGTATAAATACTACTACCATTAGTCAATTGTTCTATGCACAGTCTTCTATATATATGTGATGCGTAAAATTATGTTTTGCAATTTTTAAATGGGATCAATATTTCATTTCGTCTCTTATAAGTAAAGGTCATTTTCATATATCTTTGCTTCGATATATCATTTAAATCTATGAATAAAGTGTGACTTTGAATATTTGGTAATTTCTTAAGCAAATCTTAATTTTACCATACTTATATATTTCAATGTCAATATTTGACTTATTTTATATGTACGAGTATGCAACGATTGAAAGGGCGAGTATTGTGGTTACACCGAACGGTGACTTGTTTAATATTATAATTAGTTATATTAACTGCATGGAATATTACAACCGAATATAAACCCCTAACTCAATATTTTTTCTTCAAATTGAAACTTTAATGAAATTCAAATATATTATCAATAATAGAAACCTACGCTTAAACATTACACAAAACAACGTTTAGTAACGATTAATTAAAACATTTTCACAAAGCTCCCTTTACATGATACTCTTTTATTAGTAACAAGTACAGTTTTTATTGTTCTTACATGCGCATACAGAGAACAACATGACTACCGGTGCAGTGTGACCAGAACAATTATTTTTTTACTTTATGGCCGCAGCAGGACCTAGAAAGATTTTTAGCGTCAACGCAGAGAATAAGGTCTGTAGACTGCATTTAAACGCTATTCGTATGATGTGCGCCGTTAAAGAAATCATTTTTCAGTTTTTCTACAGCTTATGAGAACAGCCGTGGCCTAAATAATTTTTTCCAATTTGTATGAAATATAGAATAAAAAAAATATTTTCATTTAATTATGATTTCATGATATGATTAAATTAACGAATTTTAGAAGTAGTAACATAACATGGCTTGTCAGAAAATTCTTCTCATTTGTTGCATCTTATTTTACTCTTGTTAAAATATTATGTCTGACTAAATAATATTTGGTATTCCTTTTCAAAAAATATGAAGAGCCTATTTTAAAGTCTCATTGAGTGAAAATATTCTTTTTCGAACATACCTTAGAGAAGCACATTAAAAAAAGTACAGAATAAACATTTTATAATATAAAAAGTAACCCATTTCACTTCCCGATCCTCTATTTATGTGCAAGAAATTACGTCGATCTTAGTTCCTTTTCACCATAAAATAAGGACAAACAAATACCCTTTTGCATTTGTAATATTAGTTAAGATAAATCAAGAAACATGCACCGTTCATTCTACATCATCTCGATAAAAAACATCGGTCAACTCAATAAAAAGTCATGTGGGCAACACAGGGTAACGTTTTCGACTATATGTGTTTCTGCTCATTTTCAAGAGTACAAATAGCAGACATTCTACGCAACAGATATTCCATTTTATTAACTTATTATTTTACTGTAATGTAATACGATGAGGATCCTAGAGCTGTATTTGAAATCAAAAGATCAATTTTGATAATTTATACAAAAGTTCAATGAACCTTTGCAAGTACATTGAACTTTTGCAAGTAACTAAGTATTTATTAAAAAAAAGTACATAAATTACAACAGTAACGGTATTCATAATTCACAAAATGATAAAACACCTTAGTATTAA
Source organism: Druceiella hillmani (assembly GCA_039881145.1). Taxonomy (NCBI): domain Eukaryota; kingdom Metazoa; phylum Arthropoda; class Insecta; order Lepidoptera; family Hepialidae; genus Druceiella; species Druceiella hillmani. The sequence continues at coordinate 24,265,624 of JAYKKI010000014.1, forward strand.
TAATATTCAACTCTATCAGGCTGCATATTACCTTATAATTGCACACGTATAGGTATTAAAAAAGCCCGACCAGAGGTCGCATAAACAATTTCAGATTATACAGGCTTTTCGAAACATTTCATATTATATTGTCAACCTGTATAATCAGGTTGACAATAGGCCCATTGCCTTCGTTTTTATAGATTCAATAATTATATTTCAAAGGGTAACCTAGGTCTGTATTAATACGGCCCTTTGAATCTCTTCTATGTACAGATCAAATATGCAATAAATTATATTACTATATGCAGACTTTTCGCTAAGATTTTCAGATTATATCGTCAACCTGTATAATCAGGTTGACAATCGGCTCATCGCTGTCGTGATGACCAATGTGTAGATTGAATAACTGTATTTCAAAGAGTAACCTAGCTCTGCATTAAAACGGTCCGTTGAATCCCTATGTACACCTCAAATGTGCAATAAATTATATTACTATATACTGCCTAATAATGTTTATTAATATATAAGCAGACATTTGAGCTACTTCAGCATTTCATTGATACCAGTACTGGTGATACCATTTTTTACGTAGTAATTTATTTGCCTAACTAATTAACTCTGAAATATCCACGAATATTATTATTCATATGTTTTTATATATATCTGGTTATAAAGTATATTCAATACTATTTAGAAATAACATTTTTATTCAAAGCTTTCTGTATTATTTACAATCAAATCATTTTCTGTAAACAAGTTTATGAAATCATTGAATTCTTTTTAATGAATTAATTGCCTTCCTCTTTCAATAAATGTGATATCAGCTTAAATATTTTTTAAATTCCTTCAACCAATTTTCTACTAACGACTTTCATTTTATATAATTATATTTTTTATTTTAGAAAGTCCCTCTTCAGTTACTTGCTGAATTTTGTTTCAAATGTCTGCCAACTACGTTTTCAGCCTATGCCGCAAATCATACAATTTGAAATGCAAACATTATCTGTCCAAGTTATCGTATTACGTGACGTCTTGAAGTCTAAGCTTAATTTTATGTCTCTTTCTTTTACGAAAATACAACCTTACTCTTGAAAAACTGCTTTTACATGCTTAGCATGAATGTAAAATAGAAAAAATACATACACATTTTGCTGTTGAATTATTAGATAGTTAAGCGAAAATTGACGTATCACATAATAAAAGTTACAAGAAAAAACTGGTCAAGCACTAGTGAAACTCGCGCTACGAGGGTTCCGTAGACATTTAGGTATTTATAAATATTTGATGGTACATAATATTCCTATTAAATTATTAACAAAATTGTACTTTCTGTAGGACAATATATTCTGTACTATATCTTTCAGAGGTGCATAATTAAAAAAATATTGTTTTATATGATATAACTACCAATCAATAATTTTTTTAACTTATTTGTTTTATCGAAAAATATAGCATAAATATTTTTAGGTTTCATTTTTCATTTTGAGGCTGATTTTTTATAGCTCTAAGGGATCGTAGATCTAAATATTTGTTCATAGATGCCACAAAAATAATATCAATTTCATAGATAATTTGTATCTGCTGAATTATTTTATTAAACTATTTCAGAAACAACAAGTCTCTCAAAAGTGTTAAATTTATCCAGTAACTTGGAAAACTTGCTTTATATTACGAAAACGTACAAAGGTCTCCAAGTTCCAATATGTCTCTTAAATACTCTAAAAATGTTTAATCATTTTACCCAGACTTAAAAGTATATCTATTCAATAAAGTGTTATGTAATTCTATTTTTTTAGTTTTAATTGTTGTAAATTAGATACATTTTTGCAAATATATATTTAATTAAAAACGTATTGTATATTTTTCTTTATAAAATCAAAGTAAATCCTAACTGAAATCCTTCTTTAGTATAATTTTATATGTCTTTTTTCTGTCATGAGCGGGCATATCTTGTTATATGTAACAGAAGACACCATAATTTAATAATGTCTACAGTCTTTATTTTACTACAAAGCGTTAAAAAAATTAGTCAATAGCAAGTTGAAACTAACGGAATTACTGCTCAGCCCTATAATATGTAATTACATATTTTTAGCTTTTCTGAAATTGCGTGTAACTCGACTTTCCAAGCAAACTTGTATGTATAGGTGAAGGTCGTACCCATCGCATAAATTGCGTCCGCAACCTTAGCAACGTATGCAACGTAGATCGACAGGATTCTTATAAACCACGTTAAGATACTTGATAAATATGCAAAAATATACCAACATTTTTTATGCATATTAATACGATAAATTTCAACTTTTCACCTCCTCTCTTATCCCCCAAAATGACCTACCTACTTATTTTTAGTATCTCAATTTTCTGTATCAAATGGCCTTCAAGAAATATGTTTGTGACAAAGAGATACCGAGATAACATGTTTTTCCCAATTTTGTTAGGGATTATTGAAAATGGCTAAAATCAAAATTATGCTATATATTTTTATTTTATTAGGTTAAGTTAGGTTATTAGTTATTTATTTACTTTAAATACTCATATCACATTAACTTAAAATTATTACAATTTCTTACAGAAAAAAATACCTAACACTATAGTATTTTTGGTCAAATTAATTCAACAATATAACTGTTATTTCTAGCTATTATTATCTGTTTTTCAAGCTATTTTATAATATAACCATTAGAAAATTTAACTTCCAACGAAAACATAATTGGTCACGAGTTACTGAGTTAGTCATGTAAATTAAGCATGAATAATTTATTTGCTTATTTAGCCTAACTTATCTTTACAATAGTTTATTCAATCTGATTGCTTTGTAATATAATGAGAGAATACATTAAGCCAAGCAGCGACATTAACTCAAGCAGCGCTTATTAAACTGCTAGCTCACCGTAATAAAAATCTTAAAGAATTTGTAAAAATGTCACGCGAAAGATTAACAATTTGACGATGAGATTAATTAATTACATTTTAATTTATATACCTTGAAAAGGACCATTAAATAATTAATTAAATCTTTCAGCTTTGTCCTTGATTTATTAGACTGGATTATGCTTGAAAAGACGACGTATTTCATCGAGCACCAATTTATTTTATAGAAATATTTATTATTTTAATTAAAATAAAACACATACGTTATTTATTTAATTACTTTCTTAAGTCGATAATTTCTTTAATTTATCTTAGTAAGTATTTTCATTTACTCAATTTCATCACTGTAATATATAAAATTCTTCGAAAATAGTTAACAAAAATATTGCCAACTTTTGAAAAAAAAATTTCCTACTAAGCACTGCAAAAGTCACTATTCTATAAAAATATCGTTAAAAGTTTATGACAACTAAATATAACTGTTAGCCATTTGTGGTTAACTTATGGTTAACTTAATTATATTAAAACCTATTAGTAGGTTAACCATAACTTTTAGCCTGGTTCACTTCAGACGTTCACTGAGAATAATGATTAACCACATCCTTAGCTTTTTCAATCTAAGAATGGTTTCCATTATTGCTACTTCCTTATATTCTCTCCAATTTATTACAATGGACGAAACGCTTAAGTGTAATTGGAGCAAAAATAGAATTTTCAATCAAAGAGGTACATAAATCACTAAAATATGTATTTGCTGTCTTAAAATCCAACTACTGATATCCATCAAACTAAAAGAGTAAAAGAATTATAATGGCTTTCATTGTTCCTGACACAAGTCTCTAGTAACCGACTATTGAAAAATATCCTTGTAAATTTCGGTCACTTTGCATAATCTGTTTATGATCATTGATTTTTGTTACAACAAATGACAAAAATTTGTTGACAAAGTTTTTTATTAAAAACATTTTATCACTAAATTTGTTGCAGACATTAAATAAATTAACCTCAGTAATCCTCTTTTTCGTTATTTGAATGTCTCTCAGATAGATTATACTTACGATTCCTAATGGCAATAACCTTTGTCTATCTAATTAAAAAAGCGAAAAATGTCATTGTACTGGATGTAAAAAAACAACTTATAGTTTACAGATTTCCATATTAATGTTATGGTATCGTCTTTACCATTCACTGAACAACTCTTTACATGAATTTTAAAATCTTAATTAAAAATAAATTAACATATACCACTATGGGTAACGATTTTATAGTTTTATTTATGAAATTATAGTTAAAATGCTGAAAGCTCCTTCATTCTGATTGAATATAACTCTAAACCATTTATTGCAGAATAGAACAAGCTTAGCCTAAAATTTATTCGATGTTTTTGAAGTACATAATTTTTGTTTGTAATCAGTAAATTTATTTTGTATTGTTTTTATATCTAATTTTTATTTAAAAGCATATTTCCTATCATCTAGTAGACATGAGTAAGCCGCATATTGGATACCAAATAAAATTTCCCTAACGCTTTGTTGTAATAAATATCATTTGAATCAGATTTTACGACATATCACAAAACATACTGAACCCTGTTCTATTATTTCTCGTTTTTGTTTAGTTGGTTAACGTAAAGGATATGGAATTAGTTATTAAAAGTTTATTCTTAAACTATTTTCGGAAAAAAAACTGCCGATTTTTTTTTAACTAAATTATTCTGTGACCAGTTCTCTCATTTTCGTTTACTCATAATTGCAATTTTGCCAAATTTTGACCACATTAATTGTTCATATGACTCCTGAGTTTGCAAGAAGTAACTCTAAATAAATACTGCCAACGCGTATTACTATTTAATATTTGTCCAACTTTTTAAAGGAATTATAAATTATATTTTGTTACTTTATATAAATTATATTTTATATTTATATTTTTTACATTTTATTTTAGTACATTTACTTTTTACTTTGTGGAAAAATGATAGTCGAATATTAAAATCACGGAATTGCTAGTCTTAATATTCATTAAATTATTTGATAATTTTTTGTAATAAATTCGAAAATTGTTGTCATTTTTTATTTTTTATTATATTACGTATATTATTGGAAGTATAAAATAATTACTTTGAAACTTAATCTTTTTAGTCATGTCTCATATAACATAATGCAAACCTATCAATATAGAATTAATGTACATATAAATATTACTCTAATTTTATAAATCGCATATAATAATAACAGCCTTGTCATATAATGACGTATGAAATTGATATCTATTCATATAATAAAATTGTAACAGAGTGAACTCTGTACATTGAAAATATTTAAAAAAGAGTGATTTTGCGTATTGAATGATAATAGAAGCAAGAAAAATTTTGTTTAAGAATGTTTGTCTGTCTGTATGTTAATTTGAGCGAATATCACACAAAATCTACTGGACGGATTTTCATTATATTTGGTATGTAATAAGTATATACCAAGAGCAACATATAAGAGAAAAAATGTTTTCCTGGTATATAATACACGCGAACAAAGTCATAGGCATAGCCAGTATAATAATATTTAGGTACTATTAATAAGACAAAGTTTTGATCCACAAATCAAAACTTGGTTATTTTAAATATTTAAGCTTAAAATATCATGCGCGCTATCAGCCAATAATTTAAAATAGTTTTTTAACTAAAACGTAACATAACCAATCGCAGAAATTAAGTGAGTGCATTTATATTTAATAAAATTTTAATCGAAAATTACACAATTTTTTCTTTTAATTTTCATAATGTAATAAATAGAGTGGGACTTCAAATATATATATATATATATATATATATATATATATATATATATATATATATATATATATTTATATATATATAAGAGCAAGTTCTTTCAATATGTTCTTCAAAATAAACATACGTCCATTCTGTCTAACGAAACTTAACAAGACTGCATCAGAATGAAATTTGCCTCACAAGAAATAAATCCATTGACCATACTAATAGCAGCAGCGTTATATGTATCAATGACAGCAAATTACAGAATTGTCCATTTTCCTAAATTTACTACATCTTCTGTCTTAAATTATTTAGGTATTTCATTTATTGAAATTAATAAATTATTTTAATGGGCCGAAATCTTTTTTTTTTTTTAAATATACATGAGCCCACGCAGATCTCTGCCTCCTCGTTCATCAATATCATGAATGCAAATTTGCATTGTCTGGCAGAACCAATAATGCCGAAAATATTTTGCGGCTAAAGCTAACACTCTACATCCGGTAATAGCAAGAGCAGTAAGCACTATTTTTAGAACTGTTCTCTTGTAAGTGGAATTGGCCATGTGTGAGAAAATAACACTATGTGAATTTTAAACTTATTTTCAAAAAAAGAAAACATTTAAAACATCAACCATTTCGACCTTTTTTTGTTGATCAGAACTCTAGTACTTTGTTACGGAATCTATGTATACTTTGCATAGTTTAGATTTTCTTTATTTTATATTAATGAAAGAAAAAACAAATTATTTAAAATATTCTACAAACTCTAAATAAAAAATAAACTGATGTTCTAACATTTCCACAAAGCACAAAGGAAAATAAAGACATTTATAAAGTTTTTAACTAAATGTAAGGATAGATAAGACATAACTAAATAAGGCGATATTTTTTTGAAGAAAAAAACATAAAATCAATAGGGAAAAAACACGTAATTAACTAATCCGTTAAACAAAGTCGCAATTATAACATTTAAGTAACCTGTATGAGGCCCTTTAATTATCTAATTAGGGCAAAGAATAAATAATTAAAACGAAAAATAAAATCACTCTTTATCCACTGCACACGCATTCTACGGAGCTTGTTCTTCGTATATAATCTAAAGTGGAGGTGTGATCTTGCTAGGATGTCGAAAAACAACATCTTTTTATTGTACAATTTGCAGCTAGTCGCCGTAACGGTGCTCTGATACGCGTTTTTCGGTGCGTTATCGACTTGGAATAAGGGATGGCTACAAGTTTAGGAGTTCTAATCTGTATCTGACTCAGTAAAAATGCATAGTCATAATTACCCTGATAGATGTTGAATAAACTCATTAACTCTAACAACGAATGTCTACAATGAAAGACATCACATTTATACTTAATCATTAATATTTTATAAGATAATTTACGACCATTGGTACGAAAAAGCAATTTACTATCGAAAATGACACCAAAGTTATGTCTGCCATGCACGTTATGATATGATAATGCATGTCTTGTCCTATTCGAATATTTTCCTCTTTCACTCCGTAATATAATCATAGCATAGACTGAGAGTCGAGTAGCGCTTATAAAACTGTAACTCCATGCCTGCACAAAATTAAGGATCTTATAAAAACATCACTTAAAGACAAACAATTTCGTGTCAAGATCTGTTAACTTAGTCTTTAATTTACTTAATGAAGAATATTAAATTAAAGGGTTAATTAATTTTTTCATCTTTATCCTTATTTTCGTAACAAGGGTTAAATTTCAGACATTTGCCGTATCTTAAAGTTTGACATTGTGGCACTTGAGCATGATGTTTCGCAATTTTGTCAAGTGAAAGACTGTGAATTTCCATCAAGTATATTTATCTTGGATTACATTATTTAATGATTACAAGATGTGTATCAATCCTAAAATATGTCATGTATGCTATGGTATTTTATTTTTTTTAATCCCTAACGCGGTTATTATGTCATAGTTTTTGACTACATCTATGAGAACTTAAAAATTTATGAAAATGAAAAGCTTAAAGTGATATATTTGTATTTTGCTGGAAAATACTTTACTGAGAATAGACTTAAAAGGGAGATTAATTGTTTAAATATGTCGTTAGTGAAAAATATTAGATAAAACCAAATTAAAATTTAGTGATAATAATATTTAAATATATAATCTGTTAATAACTCGAAACTGTTATATTTTATTTGCATGGTTCATTAAAGACATTGTGTGGAATATTACAATGCCAAATATTTAACGAGAATCCTGAAACCAAAAATGTAAATATTTATTATGTTGAAACTATTTTTGCTTTTTAAACGATGGTGTGTAGGTTTTGATGTCAGTACTATTTTTCCCGTGCAAAAAAAAACTAAAATCTGATAATTTTTCACCATTGTGTGGGACTACAAATAATCCTTTTAAGATCAGTCGCTAATAATCGTAGAATAATGTTCTAAAGATCAACGGACATATTACCAAAACTTACGCATTTTACCATTCGATAAAGTGGTATGACTTATAAAGCAGCTAGCTAGCTGCTTGCCCATTCCGGTTTTTGTGAGAAAAAAGGAAAAATGACTGTATTTTATTGTTATCGTTTTTTTAAACTATTATTTTATTGTTATGATTTTTTTAAACTATCATTATATATATTTCATTTACTGATAATATTTTTGGCAGTTTAGGTATTTTTCTGTGATTTATTCGAATACAGAATTATATTGATGAATGGTGTAAAAACCACAAATTACCGGGATACGCACAAAGTATCGAACCATAGTTTTCTATATTTTTAATAACGTTAATGTTGATGGAAATAATTTCATTTGAAAAATTTTGATTATCTGCTAATATTTATTATTTTCAGATTTGTCATATCATCATTAAAGAATTAGAGGGTGCAACATATTGAGGGAGATTTAGAGAGAGCACATTGCACTTTATTTTTTAAGTTTAATATTTCCCAAATGGAGGAGAAAAATTAAAAAATAATAAATGGAAGCTCAATATTATTTAAAAAGACCTATCTAGTTATCTCCGACAGCATGGGATGGGAGAAAACAAAAAATATTTTAAGATTTTACCATATATGCATTAAGAATATCATACGAAGTAACTGCCTGCAAAGTATTCTACACATGGTTCTAAAACTAATCACATGAGCGTGATAAGCAGGGACTGAGAGAAGGAATTACAAGATGAAACTGTTACGGTTCCGTGTCTTAAATTAGATACACAAGCTTAAATCTACTTACAACACGTAATTTCCAATAATTCGGATAATTGTGTATAATTTTCGAAGACTATTTTTATGTCCATAGAGTAATTTATTTGGTTTAACTCGAAAATGAACCTAACATAGATGGAATGTTCGTACCTAATTTAATTATAATTGCTCATTATCCGCAAGTTCCAAAAATAAGTGTTCATTATCCGCTAGTTCCAAAAATAAGTTAATTGCGTAAATTGTTTTTTTTCTTCCAAATCCAAAAAAATAACAAAATATTATCGCTAGCTAGGGTCCAATACAATTAAGTTTTAGTGGTTCATTAAATATTGAGCATAAACATGACTGGTATGAAATGATCCAATAAATATATTAAACAATTGGTATAAATGTATTTTAAGACAATATTATTTCTTAACTTAGAATAAAATATTAGACCTAACTAATTTGATTCAGTGAAAACTCTTCGCAACTTTTACCCATTTTTCATTTGAGTGTAGTTAAGGTTACTCTGGAATTATATATACCCAAATTCTAATATGGTTTTTAATTTTATTTCGTCCGTTCTAAGCTTGTAATTTTACATATTATTATGTTATCTGCTCGTCGTGTATTGAACTATTCAAGGTTTTCTTCCTTTTATATTTGGTTTATATGCCACCTTCGTAATATTATATACTACATTCGATACAATATTATGACCTAAATATGCCATGTCGTATTATAGTTCATAAAAAAATAAAATAAGATTTCCAACACAATATTTTAATCACCTGCAAAACATTTCATGAAATAACCCAAAAGTCTCAAACAAATTAATGTCATCCAATTCAACAAAGAACCGAAAATTTAAAAGTTCACTGAGTTCATTGCCCGAGAGAAACTTTTCTAACAAATGGACAGAAATTAACACGAATTCCCTCTTAAAATTAAATCTAAAGCAGTATTTAACTAACAAGAAAGAGGTTAAGCTGATAAAGGCCTAAAAATATAACAATGGTCATTTAAGATAGGAATTAAAATTCCATAGCATCAAATAAGTTAACTAGTTCTAACATATTTGGCAACCATGTGAAATTATACATAAATGTTTAATATAATTTCTAATGATGTTATAGTATTGAATATATTTGAGGTTAATTTTGTAGAATTTCATTGTTCGCTATTAAATGAAACTACGTGATGCAGTATTATTTCTACTTTGTTTAATTTTTTCGCCACGACCTAGGTTTCGTTGTATGACAACATCTTTAGATGAACAATTAGCAAAGATTAGCAAAGAATCGTTGTTAATTGCCCACCTGAAAATGTTGTTATACAACAACACCCAAGTCGTAGTAAAGAATTTAAATATAGTAGAAATACATCACGTAGTTTCATTTAATTATGGATATTATAGTAAATGAATAGGGTTAGTAAAACTTTGTAGTATTTGTGTTCGAAAGGTTTCTCTTTTACTTTAATTTTTTATAATCTCTGTTTTCGTAATGACCAAAGATCACACCCTCCTGAACTTTATTGGCATTTTCCCCTATATTATTAGACATGATTTATTTAATTATAATGAAGACATCAGACAAGATGTGAACTAAAAGAGAAAATAGATAAAACTAAACGCATAATGGATTTGATTATATTAAGATGTATTTATGAAGTTCCAGGCAAACATTTTTGCTTTAGGTTATGTTAAACGAATAAATGTTATTTGAGATTATTCTTAATTTCAGTTTATTTGTAAAATTTATGTAATACTAACCGACTAACAAAATAAAAGAACATAACATATTTTTGTGTTTTTCACCACATCTCTGAAGACATAATACTCAAAATTCCATAAAAAATATTATTGAAACCTTCGTAACTAGTCCTACAACATCCATGAAATAAATAAAATCGCCTGTTATTTGAACCTCTAAAACTTTCAAATGAATATTTTTTTATTTTTAGCCACTGGAGTGTGTGCTGGTTATGTTTTATCCCCTTGCTAAGTTTCAAGTTTTTCCCTCAAACTGTTTCTGAGAAAAACGGCAATTACGGACGAATGGACAGATGCTTGAGTGATCTTTTGCCGTTTTTCTTTTTGAGGTACGGAACCGTAAAAAGTCCCCATAGCAAAGGTATAGGTGCAAAAAACATTCAGAGAAATTGTGAATATTTATCATTTTGCAGTAGAATAATTCTATACGACTATTACCCACGACTCTCAAGTTTTCTTTAGGAATAAACAGGATTTTGACGCATTGTTTCCCAGTTTTCATAACTTTCTTAATTCTCATTGTAATTATTTCACATATGTACAAGTATCGAATCAATATTTTTTTTGTTTTTAACTTAAAAGTACTGCAGAAGCAAATGTTTTGTGCATTATTTTTATATCACAATTATTTCAATTTACAATAAACACGTTCGCAATCGCGGCCAAAACTTCCTCACCATATGGTCATTACAAACGGATCAAAATCGTAGTATACCACGTACTTAGATATTTTATGGACCTTATAGATGCGTAGTATGAATTTTATTGTCTGTAGAATCCGAAAATACAAATAATTTACATAGAGCAACATAGCGAATTTTATTGTACTAAAAACTAATTTTTATGTCCATTATGTCATGTGCAAAACATCAAGCAAATAACAACCACGTGTTTGATTTAACGAAAAAGTAAATCTTTATTGTTACGATTCATTTTACTAACTACATATATATATATATATATATATATATATATATATATATATATATATATATATATATATATATAATTAATACACCAAAAATTATCTTCACGCGCGAACCAATCTACATCGGTATATTTCATTAAACCCCGTGTCGTCCAAAATTCTATCAAACCTTAGCAAACTTACAATTTTTTATTATTAAATAAAAAAAACCTCTTAAATTAAATACACCTAAGCGTTTAATTCAATGTATTCATTACCTTAACATAATGTGGAACTAGTTGCAAGACTTGACATTTTTTTCCTAATTTTAAACTAATTTTTATATTTTCAACAACGCAGGCATATCAATCCCGGGTATCAAACTTTTGTACCCATATTTCTAGGTTATAGCACCTATCAGCAATACGAAACAAGTAATTACGTATAAATCTTTTTCTCAGTTTCATTCAGCAATATTATTACGATAAATATATATGATAACAGTATATCATTGTCGATATAAATTATTGAATAATTTCGATCTCTGCATTCGTACTCATAAATAAATAAGCGCCACCCGCCCTTGCCGGTGATGGAATTTTCGAATCGCTCCGAATATTTCCATCATTCAGCTCCGAAATAAAAGAGTGAATATATATAAAATATTCATGGAACATTGACTGAAGAATTGTGCGCTTCAGATTTATTGTCATTCGAGTGCCTGAATGTAAATGGGCGCAGTGGATTTCGTATTAACGTTGGAAGATGGGAGGCGTAAACGCGGCAGGGAAAAATGTGCGTTTTCTCCATCTTGTTTCCCTCCGCAGACTGCGAGCGCCTAAATGGCGTTATGGTGGTGAGGTTAACGAACTATTCTCAAAATCAAATAATCTACACTTAGCAATATAGTTTCAAAAGTTTCGATGATTTTTGTTACGTCTAAACTAATTTGACATTTACAAATATTACATTCAATCATGAAACTGATATGATTTACATATTTTATTATTGCTTCTTGCTACTTTTTCATTCATTAAATGTTACGAGAATGTAAAAATAAAATTATTATCAATATGTTTACATCTACCTACAAATGTTTTCTTTTATACCATGTCCACCACGTCCACATGATTTCGCACTCATACCATTGTGAAATAAAATTCGCACTCATACCATTCGCACTCATACTGATTTCGCACTCATACCATTGTGAATAAAAAGAGTTTGGAATTCAATTATGTACGAGTTAGTAAATAGTTTTTTTCCAATTGCAAAAACGTATTTTATTCACATATTTCACACGCAGTTTTAAATAAAAACATTTGTTCATGTTCACTACGATAACATTACATACATCAATGCAGAAATATTTCGCAAAGATGTTTTAATGGTAAAATATAAATATTCTGTTATTTTACGTTTAGTTTACGTGTAATTTACTTAGGAAAATATTGCTAACGTCATATAAGCGACATTAATTAATATTTGATTTGAAAATATTTAACATATATTTTTTTGAAATCTCCAAAAATTTAACTATCAAAACTCGATTCTTTTGATTGAAGTTAGAGATGTAAAGTACGCATCTTATATAAAATTGAATAATATATATTTTGAACACATTTTTTCTTTGTTAATACTGATGCTAAATTTAAAAAAACAGTTAAAATTGTATTTCTCATAAATTATTATTGCTTCATCATTATGAGTATTTCAACTGCAATTTTGAACAAAAGAAATTAAATTGTTTATAACCAATTTTTTATAATAAACAATTTAATTTTGGAAAACTTCCTATAGTTTTCCTTAAATTTTAAACTCATTGCAAAAATTTGTTCAAGTTTCCAGCTTCAAGTCCCCTCTCCTCTCACTCTTCCCTCCTTCCTTCTGTAAGATATTTAAAACTGAAATGATATCATCTCATCTCCTAAACGCCGTAGAAATACAATACATGTTTCGTTTCCATGTTGTTACGAACTTCTCAAAACTTATTTTTATCGAACACTTCAAATTCTAAAATCTAAATTTTCATGTAAATTTTGAAGCAATCTTTGGCGTAATTTAACTTTTAAGAAACGTTTATTCCCGGACTTAATCTTCTCATATGTAAGAAGAACATTTATAATTTGTTTTTGTAGGTTCGCGTTTGTTCAATCTACCCGTCTATTTTAAGATATTAGTATAATGTAATATCGAAAAAAAGGTTTAACCAAAACGAAATTCAAAACTGTACTTATAATCCCATATATTCACAAAATTTGGCAAGAGGCTATTTTCCATGGTAAACATAAATTTTCCTAAACAATATAACATTTACAAAGTTTTACACGTTTAAATGCTAATATAATTTAAATGTCATCGTTTAACTTCCGGCTAATCAACTTCCCATTGACACCACCAATATATGTTCCAACAAACTAGTTAAGGAGCTTTAATTTGTTATTTTTAGATATTTAAGCGTTTAAATTTAAATCTTAAAAGCTTCCTCTTCGACTCCTAATGTGATGGACACTTTTGTAATTAGAAAAGTTTTCGCATCAAGCAAAAGTTCGTTCACGATCGCATTGTCACAGCCTCACTTGCCGTGCCTTTTTAATGCTCTGATTCGCCTCCCGTCTACAAGTGGATTGCCGATGTCCCAGACTCGGTATTTGTTGCTAAGGTAACGTAGCTTTAAGCGAAATAAACACGGATTAAACTTATCTGCAACAACCTTTCACGTTATTTATCTGCATAAAAGATACGTTTACTTTTGAAGTTGACTATACTGTGTAACAATTTAAGCTCTGCATAAGATACTTATCTTATTGAAATACATAATGTTTTAATATTACTTTGTCTTATATATTTGTAGTATATTGAAGGACTCTTACGCCATTTGTTTACTGTGTTCAATTTCATAATTGATCTTAATAATTTCCATTACTTTATGCTTTATTTTTGTTAGATGTTCATGTAAGATAAATTTGAAGTTCTGTATTATCACTGAAATCCAAATAAGAAGATTTAAGAAATTTGTATTACTTTTTATTATCATACTCTTCGGCGTTTCAATTTATCAGTGATGGCATTATTTTAAATATAAAACATGTTCATTATTAACGACAGGAGTCCTCTAAAGAACATACTATTCCCCCTTTGTATTAGATATGAGATAAAAGACTATTTTTTCTTTGTATTAGATATAAGATAAAAGACTAATTTAACATCAATTGATCAGTCATAGTAATATTTTAAATTTAAAACCTGTTCATTATTAATGAGAGGATTCCTCTAAAGAAAAAATAATGATAATAATGATAGATATGAGATAAAAGACTAATTTTAAATGCAAAAATTTTAAATATCCAAATGCCATTACATCAATTGTTTTCAATACTTATTTTTTGTCATGCCACATGTATTATAGAAAGTCTAAAATAATTATTTTCAAAACTTGCATATTTTTAGTCGGAATTCGTAACGTAAAGCGTACATATCACGATAGAATTAATGTATGTATAAATATTGCTGTAATTTTAAAGGTCGTGTGTGATAATAGCTTTATCAAGTAATAATTTATGATATAAATTGATACATATCTTATTAAAACTATTAATAATATAAGGTTTTGATCCACTAATTAAAACTTCTCTTTTTAAATATAAGGACAAAATATTATGCACCGTATAAGGCAATAATTTAAAATATTATTTTGAACTCGGACGAAACTGAGACGTAGCAACTTCGAAGATTAATTGAGTTCATATTTATTTAATAATATTTTAATCGCGAATTAAAGAGGATTGTCATTTATATATTAATAAATGAAGTTTGAAACTTTGTTCACTTTTTAAACATATAGCGCTTATAGGGAAATGTGAAATTTGGCATTGTTAAAGTTTATATGGAGGTGTGCAGAAAGCTGAAATTGATAATATGTGTTACAAATACATTAAAAGTTAATTTTTTACGTTCCACAATAAAATATTCATTGTTCGCCTTTATACTCTCAATGTCAAGCACGTAATACTTAGTCTGTGACCAAACGGCGGCACAGAGTAGAGATTGTCGCCAAAGAATTTTAAAATGTCTGATTGACTGAATAAGTTTCACGTAAACGAATAACGTTCAAACTAAAAATAAAAAAATGAATTACGGACGAATTGCGACTAATGATGGTGATTAACAGTAATACTTAGTCTGTGACCAAACGGCGGCACAGAGTAGATATTGTCGTCAAAGAATTTTAAAATGTCTGATTGACTGAATAAGTTTCACGTAAACGAATAACGTCCAAACTAAAAATAAAAAAAATGAATTACGGACGAATTGCGACTAATGATGGCGATTAACAGTAATAATTACTACACATGAAGCGTTTTGTACGTATTCGAAAATTGGATATATATATATATATATATATATATATATATATATATATATATATATATATATATATATATTTATATAATATTTATATATGTATCTTTGTTCATATAATTTTCAGGATGTGATAGACTTTTGAACTCTAAACATATATATACATGGGATCAAGTTCTTTCAATACATTCTTCAAAATAAATATAAATTAATCCTGTCTAGACAAAATTTAACTATTTTTATGTAGTTTGGGAGATAATACCTGTGTTAATTCAAAGTGATCAAGCAGATACTCCATTAGTAAATTAAAACTATGTAATCAGACTGATATTTGGTCTAATGTCTCTTCAGCAAATAATGAATAAAGACCATTAACCGTATTGCAAAAGGATTACCATGCCAAAAAATATTACAGAATTATCCATTCTCCTAGCTCTATTTCTTCTTCCTTAACTTGTTAAAATATTTGATTTATTGAAGGCGATAAATTATTTTAATGCCCCAATTATACTCATTGAAAAAAAAAAATAAATCTCAATCCACGAATCCCCCTCCTAGTCTATCTCCTCATATATTAATGCCATCGATACAAAGTTAGCATTGCCTGCAGAACCGGAAATGCACCGAAATTTTCTTGTGGTTAAAGCTGATACTCGGTAGTAATGGATCATATAACTAACTATGTAATGAATATTGTAGTATAAATGATATGCTATCAGTGTTTTGAATTTAGGGAAATTAAATGTATGTAGGGGGAGGGGGTGAAACTAACTACTTTAAGTAAAAATACTTAAAACTAATACATGCATTTTGACTTGGTACCTGAATCCGGAATTAAACATTTAAGACGTTAACCAGTTCGACCTTTTTCGTTGAACAGAAGTCCAATGCTTTGTTATGGAATGTATGTGTACTTTTCACAGTTTGGATTTTCTTTATTTATATTAATGGAAAAAAACTAATATAAATTATTTTAAATATTCTATGAATGCTAAACGATAAAAAACTTGTGTTCCAACATTTCCACAAAGTGCAAAGAAAAATAAAGACATATATGAAATGTTCAATTAAATAAAAAGATAGATGTGGCATAACATAACTAAACAAGACAACATTTCTTGAGAAGACTCAATATCAATGGGGGAAAGAAACGTAATTAACTAATCCATTAAACAAAGCCGCAATTATAACAGGCGCTCTAACTTATTGGGGTAAAGACAAAATAATTCAAATGAAAAGTAAAATCACCTATGCTTTCACAGAGACTGTGCTTCATACAAGATCTAAACTGGGAGCCTGAACTTGCTAGGATGTCGCGAGAAAAAATATTTTTATTATACCATTTGCACAGTCAACGTTACGGTACTCTGACACTGGCGTTTATCCGCGTTATCTATATATAATAAGAGAGGGCTATTAGTTGGCTTAGGAGTTCTAATCTGTACCTGACTCAGTAAAACTGCCGTCATAATTACCTTGACAAATGTTGACCAAACTCATTAATTCCTATAACGAACGTCTAAGATGAAAGGTATCACATTTATACTTACTAATTAATATTTTATAACATAATTTACGGCCGTTGATGTTGTACTCACGAGCTTTTAATTTTATTTCGTGTATTTTTAATACCGTCAGAATAAGTGGCCTGTAGTGAGTTTCAAACAACAGCCCCATATTCAAGTTTCGATCTTACAAGAGCATTGCATAATTTTAAATATTTTTAACATTTCTACAAACTTCAGCCGTTCGTAATATAAACCAAAGCATTCCATATGCCTGACAGATACAGTCTGCACAATATGCGAATTGAAATGCAATTTATTGTCGAAATTGGCACCAAATTCATGCATGTTGTTGACCTTTTCGTATAATAACCCCCTTGTCCCATATATTTCACTCTGTAATATGTTTTTTCTCGTCCGTCATGTGAGACCATGAATAATCCTTTCATGTATCAGTCGCTAATAATCATAGAATAGTGTTCAATAGGCCAATGGACATATTACTAAACATGCTCATTTTAACATTCGATAAAGTGATATGATTTATAAAGCAGTAGCATACAATTCCCTCTTCCATTCTGGTTCTTTACCAAAAAAATAAAAATAAAAGCAAAAAATATTTATATTTCATTTCCTAACTATATTCTCCGCAGTTCAGTTATTTTTCCGTGACTTCAAAAATTTTAATTATTTGCTAATATTTAGCATTTTCAGATTTATCATACTCATCATTAAAGAATTAGAGGGAGAAACATATTGCACATTATTTTGAAATTTAATAATTCCCAAATGGCAAAGAAAAATTAAAAATAGTAAATGAAAACTCAATATTATTTTAAAAGACCTATCTATTTACCACCCATAGAATGGGATGCGAGAAAAGTTTACTCAAAATTTACATGTTGGAATGGTATAATAAGATTTTACCATATGTACATTAAGAATACTATACGAATCAATTGACTGCAAAATGTTCTGTACATAGTTCTAAAACTAACTACATGGGCGTGACAAATAGGGAAGGAGAGACGGAATTAGAGGATAAAACTATAACGGTTTTGGGTCAGCAGTTGGATACACAAGCTTAAATGTACTTACAACACACAATTGCCCATAATTTGGATAAATGTGTAGCTGCGATAATTCGGACAAATGCGGCCAAAGTATGATTTGTGACTATCAAATAATCGCTTGACGACACTACATTAAACAAATTCTTTCATATTCATACGCGCCTAGTGCTTCGGATAAATAAATCGACAAAAAGTAAATGTTAAGTGAACTACTACGTGGTGTCCTTTTTTGTTGCATCGTTGCCAACTTCATCCTGTATTTTTAAAATTTCACTCTAATCAGTTTTTCATAACGAGCTTAAAGAAGCGTAGCGTAAAAAAAATTGTTGTTTCCTCATATTCAACCCTTTCCAATGATAACATTCTCATGATATAAATTAAATTTAAGACCTTTCTTTTTACCCTCTATTTAATTCTTTTAGGTTTGATCATTTTGAAAAAAGTTATTTAATGTGAATTATTTGGGTTAATAAGAATAATTATGTGTATTATCATGATTAAATAGCACGTTTGTACATCGCATGTTTATACATCTGAGAAAATCGGCTATGAATTGGGATAAATATAAATATGTTGCCTATTTTATATTTTATAGGTGTAAAATCATTGTGCATATATCAAAAATTATGAGCTTTTGAATCATAGTTATAGTTTTACTACGAGCTTCGTGTGAGCTTTTTAAAACCCTTATTTTATTAATAATATCTTATTGTATATTTTTCAGTATATTTCCGAGGATCCAATAGTCAAGATAATGAAAAAAATATTTTAAGACCTTCATAACGAGTCCTTTCAAACGATATCCACAACATCTATGACATTAAAAAACATCGGGAGTAATTTATTTAGACATAAACACTAAAATTCTCAAATAATTTTTTTTTAATTTTTAGCTATTGAAGTAGTAATATATTACTACGCAATGTTATATTACTATGCTAAATTTAAAGTTTTTCAGACAAGTTGTTTCTGAGAAAAACGGCAGTTCCAATTTACAATATACATGTTCTCGATCGCGAATAAAACTTCTTCGAACGAAACTTGTTCGCCATAGGGTCATTGCAAACTGATCAAAATCGTAGTATGGCATGTACTTGGGTTTTTATATGGCATATAGTCGCGTAACATGAATTTCATTGTTTATAGAATCTGAAAATACAAATGATTTACGTAGAGCAACGTGGCGGATTTTATTGTAATTAAAAACTTATTTATATCCAATATATAAAATATCCATCAAATAACAATCACCTGTTTAATTTAAGGAAATAGAAAATGTTGACTGTAGCGATATATTTTGAAAATTACAATTATAAATAGTGCCCAAAAATGATCGTCACACGCGAACCAATCGGTATATTTCATAAAACTTCCTATGGATATCATAATTCTATTAAACTTTAGCAAACTTACAATTTTTTATTATTATATTTTATTATTAAATAGAAAATAACGTATTAAATTAAATGCATTTTAACGTTTAAATGCATTTAATTTATTCAATGCATTCATTACCATAACATAATGTTGGGATAGATTCAGTGTTTTCAGAATATTTTTTAAATATTTCTAAAAATTGCTTTTGTACCATATTGTCTCATCTATATAGTTCATCAAACTATTTTATTATGAATTACATTCTATTTCTAAAAAATATAAGTAGTTACAAGACTTCAAATTTTTTCCTTATTTTAAATTTATTATTTTTTATTGCCAACGCACACATATCAATCCCAGGTATCAAACTCTTGCATCCATATTTCCAGGCAAGCACCCATAAGTAATACGAGACAAGAACGTACAGGTTTTTTTTCTCAATTTCATTCGGCAATATTATTACGATAAATATATATGATAACAGTATATTATTGTCGATATAAATTATTGAAAATTTCGATCTCTGTATTCGTCCTCATAAATAAATAAGCGCCGCCCGCCCTTGCCAGTGATAGAATTTTCGAATCGCTCCGAATATTTCCATCATTCACCTCCGAAATAAAAGAGTGAATATGTATAAAATATTCATGGAACATTGACTGAAGAATTGTGTGCTTCAGATTTATTGTCATTCGAGTGCCTGAATGTAGATGGGCGCAGTGGATTTCGTATTAACGTTGGAAGGTGGGAAGCGTAAACGCGGCAGGGAAAAATGTGCGTTTTCTCCATCTTGTTTTCCTCCGTAAATAGCGAGCGCCTAAATGGCGTTATCGTTGTGAGGTTAACGCTCTACTCTCAAAAATAAATAATTTATACTAAGCAAGAAAGAATCAAACGTTTCGATGATTTTTGTTACGTCTAAACTAATTTAACATTTACAAATATTACTTTCAATTATGAAACTGACGTATTTACATAATTTATATTTTTCATGCTACTTTTTCATTTATTTAATGCTATGTGGATGTAAAAATTAAAATTTATTATCGATATGTATCTACAAATGTTTTCCCTTATACAATATTCACCTTTTCATAATAGCGCACTCGTACCATTGAGAAATAAAATTCACTTCAAAATAGTATTTGGAAATCAATTATGAAATAATAAAAGGTTTTTTTTTAATTTTGCTAGATTAAAGACTTTGAAATACAGTTACGTACGGCTTAATCAATAGTTTTGTTCAAACTGTAAAAATCAATTTTTATTATGTATTTCGGATGCAATTTTTATAATTAACAAAGTGTGTCAATGTTCACTGCAATAATGTTCCATATATTCTTTCAGAAATATTTTACAATAATATGTCAATGGTAAAAAATATACATTCTGCGTTATTTCACATTTAGTTTATATACAATTTACTTTGGTAAATATTGCTAACGTATTATATAAATTTAAGGCAAGCGACATTAATTAACATTTGATCTGAAAATATTTAATACTAGCTGACCCGTGCGAAGTCTTCGCACTATATCGCCATCTAGCGTGTTCCAAGTATACAATTTGGCTAA